>CM046345.1:26149410-27349410 GCA_025403435.1 Artocarpus heterophyllus | reverse complement strand
TATCTTATTAAAACAGTCATATACAAATAATCCCATACAAAAATAGGGAAAAATTTAAATTAGTACCTTGTGTTATAGCAAAATATTAGTTTGGTACTCTATATTTTGGAGTATTTTATATCGGTATCTTGACCTTTTAGAAAATCTTTTTTTAGTATCTAGAGGCGTGTTTTTGGAGCACAAAAAGACACAAATGCCCTTATTATATAATATAATCACTTGACCTAACATTTTTAGTTAAAAAATATTTTTGAAACTCTTTTTCTTGTTCATGAATGAAATCAAAACCACAACTTAAACAACCCATGTTGGCATTTTTCCTATTCATGAATGAAAGGTGAGCAGCTCTATTTGCAGAGAACAAGAATTGTTACTGAGGTCACAAAGTTCACCAAGGAAGAGTGGAAGAACATGAGTGAGAAACAGAGAGTGCCATATGAAAATATAGCGAAGAAGAACAAGGAAAAGTATTTGCAAGAAATAGAAATTTACAAACAGAATAAGAAAGAGGAAGCTACCAATTTGAGGAATGAAGAGAAAGAGTAGATGAAGCTTGAGAAGCATGAAGCCCTGCAACTGCTCAAGAAGAAGTAGAAAATCCAGAATATAATCAAGGTTATTGACCTAAATTCATGTTGATTCTTTTACATCATTTTGTACCACTTATGGTTACCTAATTTCGGTCGAATAATAATAATCTATAAAAAACAAAAGAGGAGCATCAGAAGAAGAAAAAGGATGTTGATCCCAATAAGCCTAAGAAGTCTGCTTCCTCATTCCTATTGTTCAGGTAAAATCTTCAAAAAAAAGTCCTTAATTTAAATGTTTTAAAGAAAATTGCTTATTTTTATGTGCTTTTGTGTTGAATAAATTCAGTAAAGAAGCAAGAAAGAGTTTGTTCGAAGAGCAACTAGGGATTGAAAAGAAGATCCTCACTTTAAAGATTTCACGTCAATGGAAGGGATAAATTCTCATTTTATAAATTATTTTAATTTTTCCCCTTTCGTCTTCATTCTCTTTGTTCTTGAAGAAAGTCTTCAGATGGGATAAAAACATTGATGTTGAACAATAGGAACGAAGTGAAGCATCACCACCAACCTTGAGCGCTAGAAGGAAGGCTTGCTCTCGATAAGGCTCGACTACCTCCCGAAGGATTCGACACCATTGCTAAAGGAGGACGATGATGATGTCATCATGCATCATCTACATGGTCGGATGTTGGCACAATTAGGGCAGAGACTGCCAAGGCTCTCATAGAGGTAGACAGGAATGTTTCCTCTTTTATGAAATTTGTTGTGAGATTATTTGTCTTTTTCCTGAAGGGTTCATATATTTTCTTTCTAAATGCAACTATTGTTTGGCTTTGATGTGTAATCTGCAAATCATGGCCGCACGACATTGCTGGAGAAGAAGAAGAAGAAGAAGAGGGCAATTATTGTTTAATACAAGAAGAAGAGTTTAAAATTATTTTTTTAATTAAAAATTTTACGCCAATTGATTGTTTTATACAATATGGGCATTTGTGTCAATTTTTGTCTCAAAAAAAGTCTCTAAGTACTAAAAAAATGATTTTTTAAAAAGTTAAGGTATCGAAATAAAATATTCTAAAACATAGGACACCAGGCTCAAATTTTGCTATAACACAGATTGCTAAATTGAAATTTTCCCAAAAAAAAATTCAAATAATTGAACATTTTTACTTTGAATTAATTTATAAAATTAATTCAACCAATAAATAATGTGAATTATTAAATCCAATTAACCAAATTTAAGCCAATCTAAGAATTAACATAAATTATTAATTTGTAGAAAGAAACACGATGTATCGTTACTAGAAATACTGTTAGCTAGGAAAAGGGACCCAATGGGCATATATAAATCATACACTTATAGTTATAAAAGAACATGTCCCCGATACATACATTTTATACTTATCAACTTTAAAGCTTTCCATTAGAAGCTTAGAGCTATACTCTCAAACTATATATAATTTATGAAATTTCAATAAGTTGACACATAATAATATGTAACATCACCATCGGATATCTATAATCAGCTTAAGAACAAATTCTATTTTACCTTCCCAATTATATTTATCTTATGTTTCATTATCTCAACATTGAAATACTTAATATTCACAACTAATACAAATAGTGTACCATTCGGTTACAAATATGTATCCAGATGGTTAAGCTCTCTAGTTTCCAATTACAGGATAAAACCTATAAGAGAATATCATTAACTCTACAAAAGAGCTATGAGTTTCATATCTATGAATAACAAGTCTACATCAGTCAAGAGTCATATCACCAATGTACCATATGCATACCTTTAATTAATTCAAGACGTCATCCTTTGTTGCATCAAAAGACACAAGTCAAGAATATAGACTCATAGATTTATTTCAATATTAAAATGAAACACATATGATTTTCCAAAGTGAATTAATTTATTCAAACATAATTATTAACTAAATTAATTTATTTTAGTCCCAATCCCATATAACATCACCAATGACAACATACCAATGTCTTTACACATAGAATCTCACTCGATGACCAAGATAAGTCATCTCCTGTTAGAGATATAGACAACATAACAATCTTAACATGAATAAAGTTTTCAACTTTATTCCCTCGATTGCAGACCTTTTCGTATCTAGACCATTACCATAAGATTCATGTTTTCTGCATAATCTGTGTTAGACATGTATGCTCTAAGGAGTAAAAATGTAATAAGTTTTTGGAGACATTTTTATCAATAAAGAATTTATGTATTGTTTATATACTGAATCTTGTCCTCTTTACGTTAATATTTGTTGAATGTATGTTAAGCAAATAATAGTCTGAGACTGTCGGCGTAAACTTTAAGAATTGGGCATATGATGGACAGATTATGCAAAAGACACGATTTTTAAGGTGATGGTCTAAATCATAAGATCCGCAATCGAGGGAATAAAGTTGGGTGCTTTATTCATGTAAATATTGTTATGTTGTCTATATCCCTATTGGGAGATGGTTTGTCTTGACCATCGAAGGTGGACTCCATGAATAGAAACATTGGTACATTGTCATAGGTGACGATGTGTTGGATCGGGACATAAAGTAAATTGATTTAGATTAATAATTCTGTCTTGCCAAATCGATTCACTGTAGACAATCATTTGTAGTGTATCTTAATCCTGAGATGAATAGTGGGCCCGTAGTCTTGACTTATGTCTTTTAATGTACCAAAGGGTGACACCCACATCTTAATAGTGGTATGCATGACGGTATGTTGGAGGCATGACTCTTGATAGCGTAGATTTTTTATTCATATTTAGGAGTAATGATATCCTCTTATATGCATTATCCTGTAATTGAAAAACTAGAGCGCTCAACCATTTGGATACATAGATGTAACCGAATGGTATACTGCCTTTGGATGGTAAGTTTTCTGATGGTGAGATCATGGAATGTAAGATAAAAATAATCGGGAAGGTAAGATAGAACTTGTCCTTAAGCCGATTATGGATAATCATATGGGGATACAATACACTATGATATGTCATGGAGACTTAGCTATACGGGCTTCGTAATTCTGTATAGTTTGAAAGTGTAGCTCCAAGCTTTAGTGGAGTAGCATTGGAGTTGATAATTATGAAATATATATCTAGGATATTGGGTTTCGTAATTATCATGAGCTTGAACTATATCGGTCCATTTGGTCCCTTTTGCTAGCTCACAACATCCTGTAACGATACGACATACTTTTCTAATAATTGGTGACTTATGTCAAATTTATCAGATTGGTTAAAATTTGGAAGAATCAGATAATTCATGTCTATTTATTAGTTGAATTAATTTTGTTATAAAATTGATTCAAGATAAACTTGTTGAATTATTGGGATTGGATAATTCTAGTCTGTTTATCGGTTGATTTAATTTTTGGATAAATTAGATCAAGATAAACTTGTAGAATTATTGAGAATTTATTTTTTTTCTTAGAGATTATCTAGATAAAGTTGTTTTAATCAGATAACTTTTCTATTAGGTTATTTGAATTGAACCTAAGACTTTATCCTATAGAATCTTAGGTGGAAAATAAAAGATTCGCTGAGATTTTTATTCGACAGTTTGGCATGCCGATCCACGTGTTCGGCCTGCCAATGGGCAAGTTGGGCCTGCCAATTATGCAGTTTGGCCTGCCAAGGAGCGAAGGATAAGATCACATGTTTTTACGCGAATCTTATTAGATATTGATCCAAATTTGATTCTGATTCAAATTTTTGTGACCTAATCTGATAAGGACTGACTCTGGACCCAACCTCTATAAATAGAGAATAAGACACATAAGTTATTTAGATCAATTGAGAAATTAAGAGTTATACTCTGCTGGTGAGAATCTATAAACTCCCTGAGAGCTCTTGTTCACAAATCATGAACACTAGCTTTAGGTTCTCTCGATTGGTTGGAAAGAGAGTCACCTGGTGGAAGAGCTGTAAATGTGAGCCCACACTCACTCCAATCATGGATAGAGAATAGCAAAGAAGACCAATTGGTTGAGGCTTTTTTGAAATGTTACTTCTCTTCACATTTTACGACAGTTCTTCGGCAATAAAAATTAGTAAGATCTGGTTAATTTACGCGTATAGCATGTCAAACTTGTGTTTTGGAAAATACTCTGATATAAAATTTTTAAAATTCCACTACATACTATTTTTCCAACAATTGGTATCCGAGCCAAGTTTTTACATAAATTTACGAGTTTGTGATCGTGCTATATGTATTAATTTTGTGATCGTAATCTCTCCTATGCTTGAATTTAATTTTATAGAGAGTTGGCACTCTAGGTTTCTATATATTTTTATGTTGTCATGGATTATGTGGTGAATGTTTATTAATTAATTATGGTTGATTAAATAGTTATTTAATTATTTATTAATTAATTAATTTATACCTGTTATGGTTCCTTAGAGGTTAAAATGTGTATATAGGTTTTTAGTGTAATTAGATGGCAGACTATCATCTACGTCTAGGAATTATTATTTAATTTTAAATTTGCGAGAATTTTATAATTAAATAATTATTCAGAGAAGACGGATCTAGAAGAATGATGATAGCGCTCTCAAGTATTTCTTGAGTCTCTAATTTTATGTTTTTGAATTGTTGAAAATAAAATTGAAGAATTGCATTAAAAATTGTATTTTCTGGAATGGGAAATTTCTGCTCAGTCGACATGCCGAACCCTCCAATTCTACAGGCTGATGTCACAGATCGGTAGGTCAAACTTGTGGTTCGGCAGGCCATCAGCGGAGCAAAAATCAGGAGGCTCTAGCGACAAACCGAACTTTCATAAATCGGTAGGCCGATCAGGCCGATGGAGCATGACCGGTAGGCTGATCACCCAGATTGGCATGCTGACCGAGAGCTGGAAATTTTTCCAAAAAGGTGTAGTTTTCAATGCAGTTTTAATTTTATTTTTGGGACAATTTTGAGAAACATTAAATTTGGATATGACCAAAAATATGAAGTATTCGATTCATACGGGATTGAAGACTTGACAATGGGCATTACATGAAGAAGGATACAGCTTGAGGATTCAAGGATGAAGAATCGATAATATGTCTCGATTATTCTCTTACATTCTTAGTTTTCTATTCTCTAGGGTGGAACCATAATATTACGATTATTATTATTTTGCTTGTAGCTTTGCTTGATTGCTTTGCATGTCTGCATTATAATATGATTTTCCATGTATATTGATAACATGTCATATAAAATAGGGAGTGCCGCTCATATTAAAATTGTTCATGCATATTCTTAAAAAAAAACCTTGATTTCAAAAGATTGAGTGGGAGAAGGTTTTCTAAAAGAGAACCTAAGGCCTCCATCATTGGTCTATAGGCGGAACATAGTGATCCCGACCTCTAGGAAGGGATTTCTATCATGTACTAGATTGGATCTCTGAGAGGATAAGGTATTTTAGCATGATTTATGGTTACACACCCCTAGGTGGTGATTATAAATCATGGATAAAATATTGAAACGATTATTAACCTCCCCTAGGAGCTCTGTTAATAAATTAATGGCCAAAGAAATGATTATTAATATATGCTGGATTATACGGGTCCTAGATGGCATATATTAATCAAGAGGAGATCCGTGTTCCTGATTAAATTTAGCATGACTCCCCTAGGAGCTTGTTGAGTTATGAGTTGGGAATTATCATTGTAAGGTTGTGATATTTCAAGGTTTTGACACATAAACATATTTGTATTTTTATATGATTGTGTTATCTTACTAAATTATTATTATATGCTTGCTTATGTTTGGTATATGATTCTTTATTGTAGATTAAAAATGTCTAAAAATGCTTTATCATTGATACTTGACAAAAACCTATTAACTGGGGAGAATTATAATGATTGCAAGCGGAACCTGGATATCGTCCTCTCCTTTGAGAAACTGAAGTATGTGTTGACAACCCCTTGTCCTCCCGAGCCTACGGGAGACTCAACTAATGAGCAATTCCAAGCGTATGATCGCTGGAAAGATGCTATGATCAAGCCCGCTGCTTTATTATGGCTAGCATGAATAACGTGCTGTAGCTCAACATTGGGATTGTGAGACTACGAAGAAGATCTTGGATAACCTTGAGGATATTTTGGAAACCAAGCCATAACAAAGCGGCAACGAGCACTTCAGAAACTTCTTAACTGTAAGTAGAGGCCGGGGACATTTGTAAAGGAGAATATGATGTTGGTCATGGGTTACATCGTTGAGGCTCAAACCAATGGAGCCGATATCGATGCTGAAACTCAGATTGTTAGACATGTATGCCCTAAGGAGTAAAAATGTAATACATTTTTGGAGACATTTTTATCAATAAAGAATTTATTCATTTATATATATACCAAATCTTGTCCTCTTTACGTTCATATTTGTTGAATGTATGATAAGCAAACAGTAGTCTGAGACTATCAGTCTAAACCTTAAGAATTGGGCATATGATTGGACAATTATGCGAAAGACACGATTCTTAAGGTGATGGTCTAAAACATATGATCTACAATCGAGAGAATAAAGTTAGGTGCTTTATTCATTTAAAGATTGTTATGTTGTCTATATCCTTTTTGGGAGATGGTTTGTCTTGACCATCAGAGTTAGACTCCTTGAATAGAAATATTGGCACGCTGTCATAGGTGACATTGTGTTGGATTGGGACATAAAGTGAATTGATTTGGATTAATAATTCTGTCTTGGCAAATCGATTCACTTTAGACAGTCATTTGTATTGTATCTTAATCCTGAGATAAATAGTGGGCCTGTTGTCTCGACTTGTGTCTTTTGATGTACCAATGGGTGACTCCCACATCTCTATAGTGGTATGCATGCCGGTACGTTGGAGGCATGACTCTTGATAGCGTAGACTTGTTATTCATAGATATGGAATCCATAGCTCCTCTTTAGGAGTAATGATATCCTCTTATATGCATTGTCCTGTAATTGGAAAACTGGAGTGCTCAACCATTTGGATACATAGGTGTAACCGAATGGTATACTATCTTTAGATGGTAAGTTTTCTAATGGTGAGACAATGGAACATAAGATAAAAATAATCGGGAAGGTAAGACAGAACTTGTCCTTAAAGCCGATTATGGATTATCATATGGGGATACGATACACTATGATATGTCATGGAGACTTAGCTACACGAGCTTCGTAATTCTATAAAGTTCGAGAGTGCAGCTCCAAGCTTTTAGTGGAGTAGCGTTGGAGTTGATAATTGTGAAATGTATATCTGGGATATTGGGTTTCATAATTATCATGAGCTAGAACTTTATAGGTCCATTTTTGTCCCCTTTGCTAGCTCACAAAATCCTGTAACGACACGGTGTGCTTTTCCAATAATTGGTGACTTATGTCAGATTTATCAGATTATTTTAAAATTTGTAAGAATCAAATAATTCGTGTCTGTTTATCGGTTGAATTAGTTTTGTAAGAAATTAGTTCAAGATAAACTTGTTGAATTATTGCGATCAGATAATTCTTGTCTGTTTATCGGTTGTTTTAATTTTGGACAAATTAGAACAAGATAAACTTGTAAAATTATTATGAATTGATTTATTTTCTTAGAGATTATCTTGATAAAGTTTGTTTTGATCAGATAACTTCTCTATTGGGTTATTTGAATCAAAAATGAGACTTTAACCTTTAGAATCTTGGGAGAAAAATAAAAGATTCACGAAGATTTTTTCTCGGGAGTTTGGCCTGCAGGATGATGTGGTCGGCCTGTCGAACTGGCCTGTTCGGCCTACCGATCAGTAGAGATAAGATTACGCGTTTTCACGCAGATCTTATCAGATATTGATCCAAACATGATTCTGTTTCGAGTTTTTGAGACCTAATCTGATATGGATTGACCCCAGGACCAATAGGTATAAAAAAGGGAGTGAGTCTTATGATTTACTCAGGTCAATTTGAGAGATTAAGAGTGATACTCTTCTAGTGAGCATCTGAAAACTCCCTAAGAGCTTTTGTTCACAAATCACGAGCACTAGCTTTGGGTTCTCTCTATTGGTTGGAAGGAGAGTCACCGGTGGAAGAGCTATACGTGTAAGCCCACACTCACTCCGGTTGTGGATAGAGAATAGCAAAGAAGACCAGTTGGTTGAGTCTCTTCTGGAACTTTACTTCTCTACACAGGTTGCGGAGGTTCTTTGGCACACTGAGGTTAGTAAGATCTGTCTAATTTATACATATAACATGCCAAACTTGTGTTTTGGAAATTACTTTGGTGAAATTTTTTTTAAAAATTCCGCTGCGCACTTTGTTTCCAACAATTGGTATCAGAGCCGAGGTTTTTATATAAATTTGCAAGTTTGTGATCATGTATAGCATAAATTTTGTGATCTTAATCTCTCTTATGCTTGAATTGAATTTTATAGAGAGATGGCACTCTAGGTTTCTATATAATATATATGTTGTCTTGGATTATGTGGTGAATGTTTATTAATTTATTATGGTTGATTAAATCGTTGTTTAATTAATTATTAATTAATTAATACCGGTTATGGTTCCTTAGAGGTTAGAATGTGTATCTAGGTTTTTCATGTAATTAGATGGCACACCATCATCTCCATCAAGGAATTGTTATTTAATTTTTAATTTGTAAGAATTTTGTAATTAAATAATTGTTTGGAGAAGACGAAACGAGAAGTCGTATCTTGAAGATTGATGATGGAGCCTCCAGGTATTTCCTGAGTCTCTAATTTTTATGCTTTTGAATTGTTGAAAATAAAATTGATGAATTGCATTAAAATTGTATTTTCTGGATTGAGGGTTTTCTGCTCGGTCCGCATGCCGGACCTCACAGTTCGGCAGGCCGAAGGTCATAGAACGGCAGGCCGGACGTGTGGTTCGGCAGGCTGACAGTGGGGCAGAAATTTTGGTGCTTTGCCGGCAGGCTAAACCTGCATGGATCGGCAGGCCGATGTATCAGATCGGCACGCCAATGGAGCAAGACCGGCAGGCCGATCACCCTGATCGACCTGCCGACCGAGAGCTACCGGGTGTCCTGAAAAGGTGCAATTTTTTTGGTGTAGTTTTAATTTTATTTTTGGGACGATTCTGAGAAACATTAAATTTGGATAAGACCAGAAATAGGAAGTATTCGATTCATACGGGATTGAAGACTTGAAGATAGATATTACATGAAGAAGGATACAGCTTGAGGATTCAAGGATGAAGAATCAAAAAATGTCTCGATTATTCTCTTGTAATCTTAGTTTTCTATTCTCTAGGGTGGAACCATAATATTACGGTTATTATTATTTTGCTTGTAGCTTTGCTTGATTGCTTTGCTTGTCTGCATTATAATATGATTTACCATGTATATTGATAACATGTCATACAGGATAGGGAGTGCCGCTCATATTAAAATTCTTCATGCATAATTTTAAAATAAAACCATGACTTCAAAAGATTGAGTGAGAGAAGGTTTTCGAAGAGAGGACCTAAGGCCTCCATCGTTGGTCCATAGGAAGAACATGGTGGTCCCGACCCCTAGGAAGGGATTTCTATCATGCACCTGATTGGATCTCTGAAAGGATAAGGTATTTTAGTATGATTTATGGTTGCAGACCCCTAGGTGGTGATTATAAATCATGGATAAAATATTGAAACGGTGGTTATACACTCACATTAATTTTATTATTAACCTTCCCTAGGAGCTCTGTTAATAAAATTAATGGCCAAAGAAACGATTATTAGTACATGCTGGATCATACGGGTCCTGGATGGCATATATTAATCAGGAGGGGATCCTTGTTCCTGATTGAATTTAGCATGACTCCCCTAGGAGCTTGTTGAATTCTGAGTTGCGAATTATCGTTGTAAGGTTGTGATATTTTCAAGGTTTTGACACATAAACATATTTGTATGATTTTACATGATTGTGTTATCTTACTAAATTATTATATATGTTTGCTTATGTTTGGTATATGATTCTTTATTGTAGATTGAAAATGTCTAAAAATGCTTTATCATCGATACTTGACAAAAACCAATTAACCAGTGAGAACTATAACGATTGGAAATTGAACCTGGACATCGTCCTTTCCTTTGAGAAACTAAAATATGTTCTGACAACTCCTTGTCCTCCCGAGCCTATGGGAGACTCAAGTAATGAGCAATTCCAAGCGTACGACCGCTGGAAAGATGCTAATGATCAGGCCCACTGCTATGTTATGGCTAGCATGAACAACATGCTGTAGGCTCAACATTAGGATTATGAGACTACGAAGCAGATCTTGGATAATCTTGAGGACATGTTTCGAGGCCAGGCCATAACAAAGCGGCAAGGGGCGCTTTGAAAACTCTTAAACTGTAGACAGAGACCGGGGACATCTGTAAAGGAGCACATGATGTCGGTCATGGGTTACCTCGTTAAGGCTCAAACCAATGGAGCCGACATTGATGCTGAAACTCAGATGACTATGGTCTTTGAGACTCTGTCTAAGGAATTTATTCTGTTTCAGGCTACTTTTAACTTAAGTAATGGACGGGATATGACCTTGACAGAACTAATGAAACAGTTACAGGAGTTTGAATTGCTGATCAGGGAGTCTTCTGCTGGTGGTGAGGCCAATTTGTTAGCTGCTTCTGGTTCCAATCCTAACTCTGGGAATGGAAAGAAGCAACGGGTCAAGAGTGGGAAGTCTTCTATTCCTCTTGCTACCAAGTGCAAGAAGAAGAAGAAGAAGAACCCAAAGAAGCTTAAGTGCTTCTTCTGTGGTAAGGTTGGGCATATAAAGAAGCATTGCAAGGACTTCCTTTCCAAGGGAGGAATTCAAAGAAACGAGAAGTCTACTTCGTGAAGACTTAACGCTTCGGATGGGCGATGGATCCTTGGTCTCAGCGGAAGCAGTGGGAGATGTCCATCTTTATTTTGATAATTATAGGAATTTAATTTTGCGAGATTGTTTTTATGTTCCTAAATTTAAAAGGAATTTAATTTCTATATCTTCTTTAATTAAAGACTCCTACGTGGTATCTTTTAATGAAAAAGTGGTGATTTGTAAAAACAAATCTTTTGTCTATTCTGGATGGATGCAAAATAATCTATGCTTTATCAAACCTAAGATGGACTTATTGCTTAATGCTGAGATAAATGATAATGACTCAAAAAGGCTTAAAACTTCTCACTCTAATAAGACTTATCTTTAGCATTTGTGCCTTGGCCATATTAACTTGAATAGGATTCAAAGGTTGGTAAGGGATGGACCTTTAAGTCACTTGAAGGTGGAATCTATACCTCAATGTGAATCTTGTTTGGAGGGTAAAATGACCAAAAGACCATACGGGTCTAAGGGCAATAGGGCCGAAGGGGTTCTAGAACTTGTGCAAAGTGATGTTTGCGGACCGATGAACATCCGGGCACGAAGAGGGTATGAGTACTTTGTCACTTTTATTGAGGATTACTCAAGATATGGGTATGTGTACCTAATGCACCACAAAAGCGAAACTTAGGATAAGTTTGGGGAGTTTTGGGCTGAAGTAGAAAAGCAATTGGGTAGACCCATAAAGGCACTTCGATCTGACCGAGGTGGGGAAAACCTTTCTGATGAGTTCTTGGGACACTTGTTAGAGAATGAGATTTTATCCCATTTGACTACGCCGGGCACTCCGCAGTAAAATGGTGTTGCAGAGAGAAGGAATAGGACTTTGTTGGACATGATTAGGTCCATGATGAGTTATTCATCATTGCCTTTATCCTTTTGGGGATATGCACTACAAACCGCATGTTATCTTTTGAACAATATGCCTTCAAAATCGGTCCCTAAAACTCCTCACGAGTTATGGACAAGATGGAAGACATCCTTAAACCATATTCGCATATGGGGATGTCCAGCTCATGTCCTGTTTAAGGATCCGAATAAGTTGAAAGCACGTTCGGAAGTTTGCGTGTTTGTAGGATATCCAAAAGGGACTAAAGGGGGTTATTTTTATAACCCAAAGGAAAATAAAGTCGTGGTTTCAACTAATGTAACTTTCCTTGAGGAGAGTTACATGGACGACTTTAAACCTCGAAGCAAAGTGGTGCTTGAGGAGTTAAGGGGTGATTCGTTCACTCCGGAGGTTCCAAACGAAACCATTCCGATCGGTGCAGAAAAAACCAAACAAACCTAAACAACAACCTCAGGGGCTTCGGCGTAGTGGGAGGATCGGGCGTCAACTTGAAAGGTATATGTTCAATGGAGAGGTCTTTTTGGCTGAACCGGATGAACATGACAGGGATCCTTATACTTGCGCAGAAGCTATGGAGGATGTTGTGTTAGACAAGTATGCCCTAAGGAGTAAAAATGTAATACATTTTTTGGAGACATTTTTATCAATAAAGAATTTATTAATTTATATATACCAAATCTTGTCCTCTTTACGTTCATATTTGTTGAATGTATGATAAGCAAACAGTAGTCTGAGACTGTCAGTCTAAAACTTAAGAGTTGGGCATATGATGGACTGATTATGCAGAAGACACGATTCTTAAGGTGACGGTCTAAAACATATGATCCGCAATCAAGGGAATAAAGTTGGGCACTTTATTCATGTAAAGATTGTTATGTTGTCTATATCCCTTTTGGGAGATGGTTTGTCTGACCATCGGAGTTGAACTCCGTGAATAGAAAAATTGGCACGTTGTCATAGGTGACGATGTGTTGGATCGGGACATAAAGTGAATTGATTTGGATTAATAATTCTGTCTTGGCAAATCGATTCACTTTAGACAGTAATTTGTATTGTATCTTAATCCTGAGATGAATAGTGGGCTCGTTGTCTCGACTTGTGTCTTTTGATGTACCAATGGGTGACTCCCACATCTCTATAGTGGTATGCATGCCGGTACGTTGGAGGCATGACTCTTGATAGTGTAGACTTGTTATTCATAGATATGGAATCCATAGCTCCTCTTTAGGAGTAATGGTATCCTCTTATATGCATTGTCCTGTAATTGGAAAACTGGAGCGCTCAACCATTTGGATACATAGGTGTAACCGAATGGTATACTATCTTTGGATGATAAGTTTTCTAATGGTGAGACAATGGAACGTAAGATAAAAATAATCGGGAAGGTAAGACAGAACTTGTCCTTAAGCTGATTATGGATTATCATATGGGGATACGATGCACTATGATATGTCATGGAGACTTAGCTACACGAGCTTCGTAATTCTATAAAGTTCAAGAGTGTAGCTCCAAGCTTTTAGTGGAGTAGCGTTAGAGTTGATAATTGTGAAATGTATATCTGGGATATTGGGTTTCATAATTATCATGAGCTTGAACTTTATAGGTCCATTTTGGCCCCCTTTGCTAGCTCACAAAATTCTGTAACGACACGGCGTGCATTTCCAATAATTGGTGAATTATGTCAGATTTATCATATTAGTTTAAAATTTGTAAGAATCAAATAATTCATGTCTGTTTATCGGTTGAATTAATTTTGTAAGAAGTTAGTTCAAGATAAACTTGTTGAATTATTGCGATCAGATAATTCTTGTCTGTTTATCGGTTGTTTTAATTTTGGACAAATTAGAACAAGAGAAACTTGTAGAATTATTGTGAATTGATTTATTTTCTTAGAGATTATCTTGATAAAGTTTGTTTTGATCAGATATCTTCTCTATTAGATTATTTGAATCAAAACTGAGACTTTATCCTTTAGAATCTCGGGTGGAAAATAAAGGATTAGCGGAGATTTTTTCTAGGGAGTTCAGCTTGCCGGATGACGTATTCGGCATGCCGATCAGCGAAGATAAGATTAAATGTTTTTCACGCGGATCTTATCAGATATTGATCCGAACTTGATTCTGTTTTTTGAGTTTTTGAGACCTAATCATATATGGACTAACCCCAAGACCAATAGCTATAAAAAGGGAGTGAGTCTCATGATTTACTCAGATCAATTCGAGAGATTAAGAGTGATACTCTTCTAGTGAGCATCTAAAAAACTCCCTAAGAGCTTTTGTTCACAAATCACGAGCACTAGCTTTGGGTTCTCTCTGTTGGTTGGAAGGAGAGTCACCAATGGAAGAGCTGTACGTGTAAGGCCACACTCACTCCGGTTGTGGATAGAGAATAGCAAAGAAGACCAGTTGGTTGAGGCTCTTCTGGAACGTTACTTCTCTACACTGATTACGGAGGTTCTTTGGCACACTGAGGTTAGTAAGATCTGTCTAATTTATACATATAAGATGTCAAACTTGTGTTTTTGGAAATTACTCTGATGAAAATTTATAAAATTCTGCAACTCACTTTGTTTCTAACAATTGGTATCAGAGCCAAAGTTTTTACATAAGTTTGCAAGTTTGTGATCATGTTATATGCATAAATTTTGTGATCTTAATCTCTCCTATGCTTGAATTGAATTTTATAGAGAGATGGCACTCTAGGTTTCTATATAATATGGTGAATGTTTATTAATTAATTATGGTTGATTAAATCGTTGTTTAATTATTATTAATTAATTAATACTGGTTATGGTTCCTTAGAGGTTAGAATGTGTATCTAGGTTTTTCTTGTAATTAGATGGCGGATTATCATCTCCGAATTGTTATTTAATTTTTAATTTGTAAGAATTTTGTAATTAAATAATTATTCAGAGAAGACGGATCGAGAAGTCGGATCTAGAAGGTTGATGATGGTGCCTCTAGATATTTCCTGAGTCTCCAATTTTATGTTTTTGAATTGTTGAAAATAAAATTGATGAATTGCATTAAAATTGTATTTTTTGGATTGAGGGTTTTCTGCTCGGTCGGCATGCCGGACCTCATAGTTCGGTAGGCCGGAGGTCATGGATCGGCAGGCCGGACATATGGTCCGGCAGGCCGACAGTGGGGCAGAAATTTTGGTGCTCTACCGGCAGGCCGAACCTTCATGTTCGGCAGGCCGAACCTTCATAATCGGTAGGCCGATCACCCAGACCGGCCTGCCGACCGAGAGTTGCCAGGTGTCCAGAAAAGCTGTAATTTTTCTGGTGCAGTTTTAATTTTATTTTTGGGACGATTCTGAGAAACATTAAATTTGGATATGACCGGAAATATGAAGTATTCGATTCATGCGGGATTGAAGACTTGAAGATGGATATTACATGAAGAAGGATACAGCTTGAGGATTCAAAGACGAAGAGTCGAAAAATGTCTCGATTATTCTCTTGTAATCTTATTTTTTTATTCTCTAGGGTAGAACCATAATATTACGGTTGTTATTATTTTGCTTGTAGCTTTGCTTGATTGCTTTGCTTGTCTGCATTATAATATGATTTACCATGTATATTGATAACATGTCATATAGAATATATAATCTTATTTTTTTATTCTCTAGGGTGGAACCATAATATTACGGTTGTTATTATTTTGCTTGTAGCTTTGCTTGATTGCTTTGCTTGTCTGCATTATAATATGATTTACCATGTATATTGATAACATGTCATATAGAATAGGGAGTGCCGCTCATATTAAAATTGTTCATGCATGTTTTTAAAATAAAACCTTGACTTCAAAAGATTGAGTGGGAGAAGGTTTTCGAAGAGAGAACCTAAGGCCTCCATCGTTGGTCCATAGGAAGAACATGGTGGTCCCGACCCCTAGGAAGGGATTTCTATCATGTACTAGATTGGATCTCTGAAAGGATAAGGTATTTTAGTATGATTTATGGTTGCACACCCCTAGGTGGTGATTATAAATCATGGATAAAATATTGAAATGGTGGTTATACACTCACGTTGATTTTATTATTAATCTCCCCTAGGAGCTCTGTTAATAAAATTAATGGCCAAAGAAACGATTATTAGTATATGCTGGATCATATGGGTCCTGGATGGCATATATTAATAGGAGGGAATCTGTGTTCCTGATTGAATTTGGCATGACTCCCCTAGGAGCTTGTTAAATTCTGAGTTGGGAATTATCGTTGTAAGGTTGTGATATTTTCAAGGTTTTGACACATAAACACATTTGTATGATTTTACATGATTGTGTTATCTTACTAAATAATTATATATGTTTGCTTATGTTTGGTATATGAGTCTTTATTGTAGATTGAAAATGTCTAAAAACGCTTTATCATCGATTCTTGACAAAAACCAATTAACCGATGAGAACTATAACGATTGGAAACGGAACCTGGACATCGTCCTTTCCTTTGAGAAACTGAAATATGTTCTGACAACTCCTTGTCCTCCCGAGCCTACGGGAGACTCAAGTAATGAGCAATTCCAAGCGTACGACCGCTGAAAAGATGCTAATGATCAGGCCCGCTGCTATGTTATGGCTAGCATGAACAACGTGCTGCAGGCTCAACATCAGGATTATGAGACTGCGAAGCAGATCTTGGATAATCTTGAGGACATGCTTAGAGGCCAGGCCATAACAAAGCGGCAAGGGGCGCTTCGGAAACTCTTAAACTGTAGACAGAGACCGGGGACATCTGTAAAGGATGATATGATGTTGGTCATGGGTTACCTCGCTGAGGCTCAAACCAATGGAGCCGACATCGATGCTGAAACTCAGATGACTATGGTCTTTGAGACTCTGTCTAACGAATTTATTCTGTTTAGAGCTACTTTTAATTTAAGCAATAGATGGGATATGACCTTAATAGAACTGATGAAATAGTTACAGGAGTTTGAACTGCTGATCAGGGAGTCTCTTGCTGGTGGTGAGGCCAATATGGTAGCTGCTTCTGGTTGCAATCCTAACTCTGGGAATGGAAAGAAGCAACGGGCCAAGAGTGGGAAGTCTTCTATTCCTGCTGCTACCAAGAGCAAGAAGAAGAAGAAGAAGAACCCAAAGAAGCTTAAGTGCTTCTTCTGTGGTAAGGTCGGGCATATAAAGTAGCATTGCAAGGACTGCCTTTCCAAGGGAGGTAGGTGTGATCTTCTATATCTAGAAACTTGTTTGGTTGAGGAATCCAGTGACATCTGGGTCATAGATTCTGGTGCAACTAATCATGTTTGTGCTTCTCTGCAGGGATTCAAAGAAACGAGAAGTCTACTTCGTGAAGACTTAACGCTTCGGATGGGCGATGGATCCTTGGTCTCAGCGAAAGCAGTGGGAGATGTCCATCTTTACTTTGATAATTACAGGAATTTAATTTTGCGAGATTGTTTTTATGTTCCTAAATTTAAAAGGAATTTAATTTCTGTACCTTCTTTATTTAATGACTCCTACGTGGTATCTTTTAATGAAAAAGTGGTGATTCATAAAAATAAATCTTTTATCTGTTCTGGATGGATGCAAAATAATCTATATTTTATCAAACCTAAGATGGACTTATTGCTTTATTCTGAGATAAATGATAATGACTTAAAAAGACTTAAAACTTCTCACTCTAATAAGACTTATCTTTGGCATTTGCGCCTTGGCCATATTAACCTAAATAGGATTCAAAGGTTGGTAAGGGATGGACCTTTAAGTAACTTAAGGGTGGAATCTATACCTCAATGTGAATCTTGTTTGGAGGGTAAAATGACCAAAAGACCATACGGGTCTAAGGGCAATAGGGCCAAAGGGGTTCTAGAACTTGTGCATAGTGATGTTTGCGGGCCGATGAACATCCGGGCACGAGGAGGGTATGAGTACTTCGTCACTTTTATTGACGACTACTCAAGATATGGGTATGTGTACCTAATGCACCACAAAAGCGAAACTTATGATAAGTTCAGGGAGTTTCGGGCCGAAGAGGAAAAGCAATTGAGTAGCCCCATAAAGGCACTTCGATATGATCGAGGTGGGGAATACCTTTCTGATGAGTTCTTGGGACACTTGTTAGAGAATGGGATTTTATCCCATTTGACTGCGTCGGGCACTCCGCAGCAGAATGGCGTAGCAGAGAGAAGGAATAGGACTTTGTTGGACATGATTCGGTCCATGATGAGTTATTCATCATTGCCTTTATCCTTTTGGGGATATGCACTACAAACCGCATGTTATCTTTTGAATAATGTGCCTTCAAAATCAGTCCCAAAAACTCCTCACGAGTTGTGGACAAGATGAAAGACATCCTTAAACCATATTCGCATATGGGGATGTTCGGCTCATGTCCTGTTTAAGGATCCGAATAAGTTGGAAGCACGTTCGGAAGTTTGCGTGTTTGTAGGATATCCAAAAGGGACTAAAGGGGGTTATTTTTATAACCCGAAGGAAAATAAAGTTGTGGTTTCAACTAATGCAACTTTCCTTGAGGAGAGTTACATGGACGACTTTAAACCTTGAAGCAAAGTGGTGCTTGAGGAGTTAAGGGGTGATTCGTTCACTCCGGAGGTTCCAAACGAAACCATTCCGATTGGTGTAGAAAAACCAAACAAACCTGAACGACAACCTCAGGGGCTTCAGCGTAGTGGGAGGATCGGGCTTCAACCTGAGAGGTATATGTTCATTGAAGAGGTCTTCTTGCCTGAACCAGATGAACATGACAGGGATCCTTATAGTTACGCAGAAGCTATGGAGGATGTTGATTCAAGACTCTGGACAAAGGCCATGAACATAGAGATGAAGTCTATGGAGACTAATCAGGTCTGGGAGCTTGTGGATCTTCCCGAAGGGGTAAAACCTATAGGGTGTAAGGGGATCTGCAAGAGGAAAAGAGGAGTGGATGGAAAGGTCAAAACCTTTAAGGCTAGACTGGTAGCTAAGGGTTATACGCAAAAGGAAGGAATCGATTATGAGGAAACCTTTTCGCCTGTAGCCATGCTTAAGTCCATCCGGATTCTCTTGTCCATAGCTGGTGCTCTCGACTACAAGATTTGGCAGATGGATGTCAAGACGCTTTTCTGAATGGCTATCTTGATGAGTCCATTTATATGACACAACCAGACGGGTTCAAGGTCGCGGGTCAAGAAGGGAAGGTTTGTAAGCTGCTAAAGTCAATTTATGGACTTAAGCAGGCATCCCGTTCTTGGAACATAAGATTTGATCAAGTGATCAAGACTTATGGGTTCTCACAAAATGTGGATGAACCATGTGTTTATAAACACATAGAGGATGGGAAGGTGGTTTTTCTACTACTCTATGTAGATGACATTCTGCTAATTGGCAATGACATTGGGGCATTGTCATCGGTCAAATTATGGTTGACCAAGAAGTTTGACATGAAGGACTTAGGTGAGGCTAATTTTCTTCTCGGTATCCAGATCTTTCGGGATAGGAAGAACAAAATGATAGCTTTGTCTCAGGCTGGCTACATAGATAAATTTCTCAGGAGGTTTGTAATGCAGGATTCCAAGAAAGGTGGGCAACCATCTAGCTCTGGAATTACTCTTTCTAAGAAAGACTCTCCAAAGTCTTATGAAGAAAGAGAATACATGTAGAAGGTGCCTTATGCTTCGGCAGTGGGTTGTCTCATGTATGCCATGCTTTGCACTCGACCGGATATTAGCTATGCGGTTGGGATTGTAAGTCGATTTCAGGCGGATCCAGGACCGAACCATTGGGCTGCGGTAAAGCATATTTTCAAGTACCTGAGAAGGACTCGAGGCTATATGCTTGTGTATTTGGGTGAGGACTTGACTCCTCTAGGAGACACTGATTTAGATTTTCAATCCGGTTTGGATTCTAGGTAATCGACTTTGGGGTTTGTGTTTACTTTGGGTGGCGGTGCCATCAGTTGGAGAAGTGCGAAGCAAGATTGCACTTTGGATTCAACGATGGAGGCCGAGTATGTGGAAGACACAATTCTTAAGGTGACAGTTTAAAACGTATGATCCGCAATCGAGGGAATAAAGTTGGGCACTTTATTCGTGTAAAGATTGTTATGTTGTCTATATCCCTTTTGGGAGATGGTTTGTCTTGGCCATCGGAGTTGGACTCCTTGAATAGAAACATTGGCACGTTGTCATAGGTTACGATGTGTTGGATCGGGACATAAAGTGAATTGATTTGGATTAATAATTCTGTCTTTACAAATTGATTCACTTTGGACAGTCATTTGTATTGTATCTTAATCCTAAGATGAATAGTGGGCCCGTTGTCTCGACTTGTGTCTTTTGATGTACCTATGGGTGACTCCCATATCTCTATAGTGGTATGCATGCCGGTACGTTGGAGGCATGACTCTTGATAGCGTAGACTTGTTATTCATAGATATGGAATCCATAGCTCCTCTTTAGGAGTAATGATATCCTCTTATATGCGTTGTCTTGTAATTGAAAAACTGGAGCACTCAACCATTTGGATACATAGGTGTAATCGAATGGTATAATATCTTTGGATGATAAGTTTTCTAATGGTGAGACAATGGAACATAAGATAAAAATAATCGGGAAGGTAAGACAGAACTTGTCCTTAAGCCGATTATGGATTATCCTATAGGGATACGATGCACTATGATATGTCATGGAGACTTAGCTACACGAGCTTCGTAATTCTATAAAGTTCGAGAGTGCAGCTCCAAGCTTTTAGTGGAGTAGCGTTAGAGTTGATAATTGTGAAATGTATATCTGGGATATTGGGTTTCATAATTATCATGAGCTTGAACTTTATAGGTCCATTTTGGTCTCCTTTGCTAGCTCAAAAAATCCTGTAACGACACGGCGTGCTTTTTCAATAATTGGTGAATTATGTCGAATTTATCAGATTGGTTTAAAATTTGTAAGAATCAAATAATTCATGTCTGTTTATCGATTGAATTGATTTTGTAAGAAGTTAGTTCAAGATAAACTTGTTGAATTATTACGATCAGATAATTCTTGTCTGTTTATCAGTTGTTTTAATTTTGGACAAATTAGAACAAGATAAACTTGTAGAATTATTGTGAATTGATTTATTTTCTTAGAGATTATCTTGATAAAGTTTGTTTTGATCAGATATCTTCTCTATTGGGTTATTTGAATCAAAACTGAGACTTTATCCTTTAGAATCTCGGGTGGAAAATAAAAGATTCACAGAGATTTTTTCTTGGGAGTTCGGCCTGTCGGATGACGTGTTCGGCCTGCCGATCAGCGGAGATAAGATTACGCATTTTTCACGCGGATCTTATCAGATATTGATCAGAACTTGATTTTGTTTTTCGAGTTTTTGAGACCTAATCTGATATGGATTGACCCCAAGACCAATTGCTATAAAAAGGGAGTGAGTCTCATGATTTACTCAAATCAATTCGAGAGATTAAGAGTGATACTCTTTTAGTGAGCATCTGAAAACTCCCTGAGAGCTTTTGTTCACAAATCACGAGCACTAGCTTTGGGTTCTCTTTTTTGGTTGGAAGGAGAGTCACCGGTGGAAGAGCTGTACGTGTGAGCCCACACTCACTCCGGTTGTGGATAGAGAATAGCAAAGAAGACCAGTTGGTTGAGGCTCTTCTGGAAAGTTACTTCTCTACACGGATTACGGAGGTTCTGTGGTACACTGAGGTTAGTAAGATCTGTTTAATTTATACATATAACATGTCAAACTTGTGTTTTTGGAAATTAGTCTGATGAAAATTTTTAAAATTCCGTTGCGCACTTTGTTTCCAACATGTTGATTCAAGACTCTGGACAGAGGCCATGAACATAGAGATGAAGTCTATGGAGTCTAATCAGGTCTGGGAGCTTGTGGATCTTCCCAAAGGGGTAAAACCCATAGGGTGTAAGTGGATCTACAAGAGGAAAAGAGGAGTGGATGGAAAGGTCGAAACCTTTAAGGCTTGACTGGTAGCTAAGGGTTATACGCAAAAGGAAGGAATCGATTATGAGGAAACCTTTTCGCCTATAGCCATGCTTAAGTCCATCCGGATTCTCTTGTCTATAGCTGCCGCTCTCAATTACGAGATTTGGTAGATGGATGTCAAGACGGCTTTTTTGAATGGCTATCTTGATGAGTCCATTTATATGGAACAACCAGACGGGTTCAAGGTCGCGGGTCAAGAGGGTAAGGTTTGTAAGCTGCTAAAGTCTATTTATGGACTTAAGCAGGCTTCTCGTTCTTGGAACATAAGATTTGATCAAGTGATCAAGACTTATGGGTTCTCACAAAACGTGGATGAACCATGTGTTTACAAACGCATTAAGGATGGGAAGGTGGTTTTTCTACTGCTCTATGTAGATGACATTCTGCTAATTGGCAATGACGTTGGGGCATTGTCATCTGTTAAATTATGGTTGACCAAGCAGTTTGACATGAAGGACTTAGGTGAGGCTAATTTTGTTCTCGGTATCCAGATACTTTGGCATAGGAAGAACAAAATGATAGCTTTGTCTCAGGCAGGCTATATAGATAAAATTCTGAGGAGGTTTGCAATGTAGGATTCCAAGAAAGGTGGGCAACCATCTAGGTCTGGAATTACGCTTTCTAAGAAAGACTCTCCAAAGTCTTATGAAGAAAGAGAATACATGAAGAAGGTGCCTTATGCTTCGGCAGTGGGTAGTCTCACGTATGCCATGCTTTGCACACGACCGGATATTAGCTATGCGGTTGGGATTGTAAGTCGATTTCAGGCGGATCCAGGACCGAACCATTGGGTTGCGGTAAAGCATATTTTCAAGTACCTGAGAAGGACTCGAGGGTATATGCTTGTGTATTCGGGTGAGGATTTAACTCCTCTAGGATACACTGATTCGGATTTTCAATCCTGTCTGGATTCTAGGAAATCGACTTCGGGGTTTGTGTTTACTCTGGGTGGCGGTGCCATCAGTTGGAGAAGTGCGAAGCAAGATTGCACTTCGGATTCAACGATGGAGGCCGAGTATGTGGCAGCTAGTGATGCTTCGAAAGAAGCAGTGTGGCTCCGCAAGTTCCTTGGGGATCTTGATGTAGTTCCTGGTATGGATAAAGCGGTATCACTGTATTATGATAACAGTGCGGCGGTAGCTAATGCTAAGAAACCAAGATTTCACAAGAAGAGTAAGCATATTGATCGAAAGTATCACTTGATAAAGGACTTTGTTGAGGGCGGGCATGTCATGGTGTGCAAGATCGCGTCAGAGGACAATTTAGCTGATCCATTTACGAAGACACTTACTGGGAGAGTCTTCGAGAGGCATGTGGAAGCTATGGGATGCGAAATTTGGTGTATTTACTCACTTAGTGCAAGTGGGAGATTGTTAGACATGTATGCCCTAAGGAGTAAAAATGTAATACGTTTTTGGAGACATTTTTATCAATAAAGAATTTATTCATTTATATATATACCAAATCTTGTCCTCTTTACATTCATATTTGTTGAATGTATGATAAACAAACAGTAGTCTGAGACTATCAATCTAAACCTTAAGAGTTGGGCATATGATGGGACGATTATGTAAAAGACATGATTCTTAAGGTGATGGTCTAAAACATATGATCCGCAATCAAGGGAATAAAGTTGGGCGCTTTATTCATGTAAAGATTGTTATGTTGTCTATATCCCTTTTGGGAGATGGTTTGTCTGACCATCGGAGTTGGACTCCGTGAATAGAAACATTGGCACGTTGTCATAGGTGACGATGTGTTGGATCGGGACATAAAGTGAATTGATTTGGATTAATAATTTTGTCTTGGCAAATCGATTCACTTTAGACAGTTATTTGTATTGTATCTTAATCTTGAGATGAATAATGGGCCCGTTGTCTCGACTTGTGTCTTTTGATGTACCAATGGGTGACTCCCACATCTCTATAGTGGTATGCATGCCGGTACGTTGGAGGCATGACTCTTGATAGCGTAGACTTGTTATTCATAGATATGGAATCCATAGCTCCTCTTTAGGAGTAATGATATCCTCTTATATACGTTGTCCTGTAATTGGAAAACTGGAGCGCTCAACCATTTGGATACATAGGTGGAACCGAATGGTATACTATCTTTGGATGGTAAGTTTTCTAATGGTGAGACAATGGAATGTAAGATAAAAATAATCGAGAAGGTAAGACAGAACTTGTCCTTAAGCCGATTATGGATTATCATATGGGGATACGATACACTATGATATGTCATGGAGACTTAGCTACACGAGCTTCGTAATTCTATAAAGTTCGAGAGTGCAGCTCCAAGCTTTTAGTGGAGTAGCGGTAGAGTTGATAATTATGAAATGTATATCTAGGATATTGGGTTTCATAATTATCATGAGCTTGAACTTTATAGGTCCATTTTGGTCCCCTTTGCTAGCTCACAAAATCCTGTAACGACACGGCGTGCTTTTTCAATAATTGGTGACTTATGTCAGATTTATCAGATTGGTTTAAAATTTGTAAGAATCAAATAATTCGTATCTGTTTATCGGTTGAATTAATTTTGTAAGAAATTAGTTCAAGATAAACTTGTTGAATTATTGCGATCAGATAATTCTTGTATGTTTAACGGTTGTTTTAATTTTGGACAAATTAGAACAAGATAAACTTGTAGAATTATTGTGAATTGATTTATTTTCTTAGAGATTATCCTGATAAAGTTTGTTTTGATCAGATAACTTCTCTATTGGGTTATTTGAATAAAAAATGAGACTTTATCCTTTAGAATCTCGGGTGGAAAATAAAAGATTCGCGGAGATTTTTTCTCAGGAGTTTGGCCTACCGGATGACGTGGTCAACCTGCCGAACTGGCCTGTTCGGCCTGTCGATCAGACTATTCGGCCTGCCGATCAGCGGAGATAAGATTACGTATTTTCACACAAATCTTATCAGATATTGATCCGAACTTGATTCTGTTTCGAGTTTTTGAGACCTAATCTGATATGGACTGACCCCAGGACCAATAGGTATAAAAAAGGGAGTGAGTCTTATGATTTACTCAGATCAATTTGAGAGATTAAGAGTGATACTCTTCTAGTGAGCATCTGAAAACTCCCTGAGAGCTTTTGTTCACAAATCACGAGCACTAGCTTTGGGTTCTCTCTATTGGTTGGAAGGAGAGTCACCGGTGGAAGAGCTGTACGTGTGAGCCCACACTCACTCCGGTTGTGGATAGAGAATAGCAAAGAAGACCAGTTGGTTGAGGCTTTTCTGGAACGTTACTTCTCTACACAGGTTGCGGAGGTTCTTAGGCACACTGAGGTTA
The DNA here is from genome assembly GCA_025403435.1 of Artocarpus heterophyllus. Taxonomy (NCBI): domain Eukaryota; kingdom Viridiplantae; phylum Streptophyta; class Magnoliopsida; order Rosales; family Moraceae; genus Artocarpus; species Artocarpus heterophyllus. The sequence continues at coordinate 27,323,921 of CM046345.1, read as the reverse complement.
GTAAGATCTGTCTAATTTATACATATAACATGTCAAACTTGTGTTTTGGAAATTACTCTGATGAAATTTTTTTTAAAAATTCCGCTGCGCACTTTGTTTCCAACACAGATGACTATGGTCTTTGAGACTCTATCAAAGGAATTTATTCTGTTTAGAGCTACTTTCAGTTTAAGCAATAGACGAGGTATGACCTTGACGGAATTAATAAAACAGTTACAAGAGTTAGAACTGCTGATCACGGAGTCTCCTGCGGGTGGAGAGGCCAACATGGTAGCTGCTTTTGGTTTCAATCTCAAATCTGGAAATGGAAAGAAGCAACGAGCCAAGAACGGGAAGTCTTCTATTCCTGCTAGCACCAAGAACAAGAAGAAGAAGAAGAAGAACCCGAAGAAGCTTAAGTGCTTCTGTGGGAAGGTTGGACACATCAAGAAGCATTGCAAGGACTTCCTTTCCAAAGGAGGTAGGTGTGATCTTCTGTATTTAGAAACTTGTTTGGTTGAGGAATCTAGTGACATTTGGGTCATAGATTTTGGTGCAACTAATCATGTTTGTGTTTCTCTGTAGGGGTTCAAAGAAACGAGAAGTCTGCTACATGAAGACTTCATGCTTCGAATGGGCGATGGATCCGTGGTCTCAGCAGAAGAAGTGGGAGACGACCATCTTTATTTTCATAATTATCAAAATTTATTTTTGTAAGATTGTTTTTATGTTCCTAAATTTAAAAGGAATTTAATTTTTGTAGCTTGTTTATTTAAAGACTCCTATTTGGTTTACTTTAATGATAAAGTGGTGATTCGTAAGAACAACTCTTTTATCTGTTCTAGATGGACGTAAAATAATCTATATTTTATCAAACCTAAGATGGACTTATTGGTTAATGCTGAGATGAATGATAATAACTCTAAAAGACATAAAACTTCTCACTCTAATAAGACTTATCTTTGGCATTTGCGCCTTGGTCATATTAACCTGAATAGGAATCAAAGGTTTGTAAGGGATAGACCTTTAAGTCACTTAAAGGTGGAATCTATACCTTAATGTGAATCTTGTTTGGAGGGTAAAATGACAAAAAGACCATTGGAGGTTCTAGAACTCGTGCATAGTAATGTTTTCGGACCGATGAACATTTGGGCATGAGGAGGGTATAAGTACTTCGTCACTTTTATTGACGATTACTCAAGATATGGGTATGTATACCTAATGCACCACAAAAGCGAAACTTTTGACAAGTTCAAAGAGTTTCAGGCTAAAGTGAAAAAGCAATTGGGTAGACCCATAAAGGGACTTTGATCCGATCGAGGTGGGGAATACCTTTCTGATGAGTTCTTGGGACACTTATTAGAGAATGGAATTTTATCCCATTTGATTATGCCGGGCACTCCGCAGCAAAATGGTGTAGCGAAGAGAAGAAATAGGACTTTATTGGACATGGTCAAGTCCATCATGAGTTATTCATCATTGCCTTCATCCTGTTGGGGATATGTACTATAAACCACATGTTATCTTTTGAACAATGTGTTAGACATGTATGCCCTAAGGAGTACAAAAGTAATAAGTTTTTGGAGACATTTTTATCAATAAAGAATTTGTTCATTATTTATATACCAAATCTTGTGCTCTTTGTGTTCATATTTGTTAAATGTATGTTAAGCAAACAATAGTCTGAGACTGTTGGTCTAAACCTTAAGAATTGGGCATATGATGGACGGATTATGCGGAAGACACGATTCTTAAGGTGATAGTCTAAATCATATGATCCGCAATCGAAGGAATAAAGTTGGGTGCTTTATTCATGGAAAGATTGTTATGTTGTCTATATCCCTTTTGGGAGATGGTTTGTCTTGACCATCGGAGGTGGACTCTGTGAATAGAAACATCAGCATGTTGTCATAGGTGACAATGTGTTGGATCGAGACATAAAGTTAATTGATTTGGATTAATAATTCTGTCTCGGTAAATCGATTTACTTTAGACAATCATTTGTGTTGTATCTTAATCCTGAGATGGATAGTGGGCCCGTTGTCTTGGCTTGTGTCTTTTGATGCACCAAAGGGTGACACCCGCATCTTAATAGTCGTATGCATGCTGGTATGTTGGAGGCATGACTCTTGATGGCGTAGACTTGTTATTCATAGATATGGAATCCATAGCTCCTCTTTAGGAGTAATGATATCCTTTTATATTTGTTATCCTATAATTGAAAAACTAGAGCGCTCAACCATTTGGATACATAGGTGTAACCAAATGGTATACTGTCTTTGGATAGTAAGTTTTCTAATGGTGAGATAATGGAACGTAAGATAAAAATAATCGGGAAGGTAAGACAGAACTTGTCCTTAAGCCGATTATGGATTATCATATGGGGATACGATACATTTTGATATGTCATGGAGACTTAGCTATACGGGCTTCTTAACTCTATAAAGTTTGAGAGTGCAGCTCCAAGCTTTTAGTGGAGTAGCGTTAGAGTTGATAATTGTGAAATGTATATCTGGGATTTTGGGTTTCATAATTATCGTGAGCTTGAACTTTATAGGTCCATTTTGGTCCCATTTGCTAGCTCACAAAATCCTGTAACAATACAGCGTGCTTTTCTAATAATTGGTGACTTATGTCGGATTTATCAGATTGGTTTAAAATTTGAAAGAATCAAATAATTCATGTCTGTTTATTAGTTGAATTAATTTTATAATAAAATTAATTTAAGATAAACTTGTTGAATTATTGGGATCGGATAATTCTTGTCTATTTATCGGTTGATTTAATTGGATAAATTAAATCAAGATAAACTTGTAGAATTTTTGTGAATTGATTTATTTTCTTAGAGATTATCTTGATAAAGTTTGTTTTGATCAGATAACTTCTCTATTGGGTTATTTGAATCAAAACTAAGACTTTATCCTATAGAATCTCGGGTAGAAAATAAAAGATTCATGGAGATCTTTTTCGATAGTTCGGCCTGCCGATGGGGCATGTTCGGCCTACGAACAGGCTGTTCGTCCTGCCGATCAGCGAGAGATAAGATTACGCTTTTTCACGGGGATCTTATCAGATATTGATTCGAACTTGATTCTGTTTTGAGTTTTTGAGACCTAATCTGAAAATGACTGACCCCAGGACCAATCGCTATATAAAGGGAGTAAGTCTTGTGAGTTACTTAGATCAATTGAGAGATTAAGAGTGATACTCTACTACTGAGCATCTGAAAACTCCCTGAGAGCTTTTGTTCACAAATCACGAACACTTGCTTTGGGTTCTCTTGATTGGTTGGAATGAGAGTCACCGGTGGAAGAGCTGTACGTGTGAGCCCACACTCACTCCGGTTGTGGATAGAGAATAGTAAAGAGGACCAGTTAGTTGAGGCTCTTCTGGAACGTTACTTCTCTTCACAGGTTGCGGAGGTTCTTCGGTACACAAATGTTAGTAAGATATGGTTAATTTATACATATAACATGTCAAACTTGTGTTTTTGTAAATTACTTTAATATAATTTTTTTAAAAAAATTTTACTGCGCACCTTTTTCCAACAATTGGTACCAGAGCCATGGTTTTTATATAAATTTACGAATTTGTGATCATGTTGTATGCGTAAATTTTGTGATCTTAATCTCTCCTATGCTTGAATTTAATTTTATAGAGAGATGGCACTCTAGGTTTCTGTATAATTATATGTTGTCATGGATTATGTGGTAAATGTTCATTAATTAATTATGGTTGATGATGAGACTATAAAAGTGTACATTTTCTAAGGCTTAAATCATTTATTTATGCTTTTATTTCTCATTAAATCCTCTAATTAATAGCATTTTTGTATTAATAAGTATTTTTTTGTCTTAGTGTGTAAATGTCTTTAAAAATGTATTTTTAATATGTTTTTATGTTAAATAATATTTTTGGTAATTTTTAGAGTCGTTTCGATGTGTTAAATATTTGTTTAGTTTGTAAATAGTTAAAACCGTAAAAGTAATGCGGTTATTTTATTTTGAGTTTTAGTGTGTTTGATAGTGTGTTTTAAGTTTGTAAATATATCTTATTATATTTTTAGTAATTTCTAAATATATTTCCAAGTCATAAAAATTATATCTGTGTCAAACCTAAGAGACTAGAAATTTTAGGAGTTTTTATTTATTTTTTGTATGTTTTAATGTAAAATAAATATTTTTAATATTTTTGTAAATATTATGTTTGTAAAATAATTAATATTAGTGTGTTTGTGATTTTTAAATTTGAAATCTGGAAGAAAAACGGAGCAAAATGACACCAAAACGGATAAAATCGGACATCAAATGCATCAAAAAGATAAGAGAATTTGAATTTAAATTAAATGGGACACGTGGCATCAAGAGAGCCATCGAATTCATTGCCAAATCAATCTCAGCCGTCCGAGGAAGAGACGCATGTCAAGGCGTCATCTGGTGCGTCAGCGAAATCTCGCAGTGCTGTCTATGTGTCGAGATATGATTGGCGCGTGCATCACACGCGCCAAAAAAGTTGCAGCGTGTCTCAGAGGGTGCAGCATGCTTGTCCGATCTCGTGCTATCGACAACACGTGCATCAGTTTTCCTAGCCGTTAGATCAGCTGACCAAGACCAATCTAACGGTATTCACCCTCGGTCCCACTGGTCCCACCTGGGCCCAATTTTCCCGTCTCTTGTAGTCGTTCGATCATGCAATTAACGGTACAGATCGTGTCGTTTTAGTTCTACCGTGAGCCGCAAAGCACTGGATCCTAAACTAAAAAATGCATTCTCAGGAGCACGCGTCAGCACGAAAGAAGGAGAAATTTTTTTAATTCACGCGAATCTCGTGAATTCGAAATAAGTGGAGGGGGGGCCTGCTCCTGCCGAAGAAAGAAAAATAAATAAAAAATAAATATAATAAATAATTAAAATATTAATAAAAAAATAATAAAAAAATTATGAAATAGTGAATTTTTTTCACTATAAAAGGGGCTCTCCCCCCTTCCTTCACAACACCCCTCTCCGAGCCTTTTGGCCCTCTCCTTTTCCTCTTCTCTCCCCCTTTTTCTTATTTTCCCCTTTATTTTTACTTAGGTAAAAATAAAAAATAAAAAATAAAAAATGTTTATATTAGAGTAGAGAGTCTGGTGAGGCAAAGAGATGATCTTGTATGCGTAGTACTCTGGTATGGATTTTATCTCTATATCTGTTTTGTAATGCTTATATTTTGTAGAATAAATTATATCTTTATGTTTTTAATAATTATTGTTACTATTGTTATGCTACCAATTTTTACATAAATTTAGTCATGCTTTCTTTATGTAATTTAATTGTGTTGCATAATTAATATTAATAGTACTAAAGTCATGCTCGTTTATTAAGTTGAGTTTCTGCTACATTATAGACATAGACTGGCACAGTAAATGCTTGGTTATTATTGATTTATTGTAAACAGAGGATGGCATAGCGTATTCTTAAACCAATTAATAAGTCGAGGTGCTACCGAAATTAACGCAATAATTTATTCCATAAAAATATATTAATTTTGATTTGTTATTATCTTTTCTATCTTAAAATTATGTTAATTATAATTGAGTGACAGCGATTATAATTTTCATAATTAGTGCACCAAATCATTAGTGAGAGATGATTATTTTGCTAGTTTTTATAAGAAAACCCTTACTGTATTATGGCTTGCTATATTGTCGCTCTCAGTCGACCTATAGAATTAGTAAAAAGTGCTTGCAATTAATGAGAAAAGATATAATAAATCAAATGTTTTAGATAATTATTATTTAGAGTTAAAATTCTATATCAGTTGCGAAACATACAAGGGATTCTCAAAGCTTCACCGTTTTAATTTTATGCTTTAAATTTTGAATTAAATAAAATAAAAACCACAAAATTATTTCTTTCATTTTAAACTTTGATTTGAAAAAGTGCTTGCCTTTTTGAACGTTTATTTTTAACAATCTCTCGAGTTACAAATTTTTACCTCCCTGTGGATACGACAACTTTTCTATACTACAAACATCTGCCATTTGTAAAGAAATAGATAAACATTTGGGGCGTACACTACCATTTCGGCGTCATTGCCGAGGAGGTGCTGTTGCTCTGTCAGATTACTGAATTAAATAGAAAAACAGGTAAGTAATCTATCCCTATCCTTTGTAAATATTATTTTAATTATTTGCATTTTTAATTTGTGTGTTTATTATTAAAAAAATCAAAAAAAATTAAAAAGAAGAAAAATTAAAAAATTAAAAAAATAAAATTAAAAAAAACAGACAGAGGCTTTTCACTCACTACTTTATTCGTTTCGGATAAAGAAAAGCTTTGCATTCTGTCTTTTGTTTTGCAAGTTTGGGTAATTGTAAATTTGTTGGATTCTGTCAAAAAGGCCCATCGTTGGGACTCGATCCCACGACCATAAGGCTAACACCCTTGCCTAAGAAAGTTGGGAATTCTAAGCGTGTATGGTGTGACCCCCCAATGATCTGGGAATCCAATGAATTAAGCATTATTCAGCTTGAAAAGTTTTTCTTTTAAAAAAAATCCAATAAAAAATTAAAAAAATAAACAAAAATGTTTTGGGAAATTCATCAACATTTCATTGCAAATTTTTCCCAACAACACTTGGAGCCATTTTATAGTGCTTGGTGGAGATTTAAAGACTTGCTAGATAGGTATCCTCACCATGGTTTTTTTAGGGATTATCTTTTAGGAATTTTCATATATGGGTTAAGTCCTAAAACTAGAAATTGGGTAGAGAGAGGAGATGGTACCGCCGCTTTTTACCAATTACCTATCGACGAAGCCTATTATATGTTGGAAGATATGGCCGAATATGATTATTGGAAATTGAATAGTTCTAGGAACAATTTATTTTGGGAGAACAATTTAAATTTTTTAGAACCTTGGCCTGAAAATCAACCCGATAATTTGGAGTCAAATTTTGAATTGCAAGAAACATATAGTGACCCAAATAGGGTGAATCTAGAAGAAACCCTAGAAACATTGGAAGAAACTATAGAAAAATACATGAAAACCATGGGAAAAATAGAATTAGATAGGCTTGAATATCATCTTGATTCTTTAGGTGAGGAAGAAATAATAGAAGAAACTTTAGAACCCACCTATTTTGAGGAACAACCTTTGGGAGAGGAATGTAAGGAAGAGAATGAAGACTTAGCTATAGAACAGGAACAATCATCACCCTTAGTCTTAGATTCTCAACCTCAGTTGCCACAAGAATTCACCAAAGACGATGTTTACCAAGATCCTATGTGGCCACCACCTCCTCCACTATCTCTAGCATTGTTTTTAAAGACCTACCAAGAGTATAAAATGAGTCTAAGTTGCATGAATTCAAGTGTTTCAAATTTTGCCAATCTTGAGGGCATGTTTACACAAGACCCATATGTGGTGTATTTTGACACTTACTATGAGAGGAAGCCGCTCTTTGACGGCTTTCCACAGGAGTTTGAAGAAAGATTTGCTGAATTCAAAGGATCAAGCGATGGGAAAACACTTTCAAAGTAATATCTTTACCTTCCCTTCTTTGTAAAATATTTTATAATATATTTTTTTGTGTTGTTGTGTGCTATGTTGATTTTCTTAAAAAAAAAATCAAAATTTGTTTTGAAAATTTAAAATGAAGGCTATTAATTAAATTTGTTCAGAATGGCTAAGTTAAGGAGTTAAATTGTTTTCTCTCGAGACGCATTCTAATAAATTTAATTTTGTAAATGCAATTGGTTTGGATTTTCAAATAAATTTCAACAAAAAAAAATGTGTGTTTATTTTAGTTTTTGTTTGTTAAGTCTGCTACAGATCATTTCTGCAGCTGTGCTGATTCAGGTAATATTTTTGCTGATCTCACTATTCTTTTATACATTTAGGATAATGTACATTCTAGGTTGGGGGAAGAGGGTTGTGCTTAAAAGTTATGCATGAGAGGGTTGTGCTTAAAAATTGTACTTCGAAGTTGTAGATATGAGATTTGTGCTTCAATGTTGTGCCAATTTTTTTTTATTTTCGCCATATTTTTTATTTTGCTCCAGATTTTTGTGCATTTTTCATTTTTGTGTGTTATTTTTTTTTGTGAGTCATAAAATTTAAAAATAAAATTAAAAAAATGTTTTGTAAATATTAATTTCTTAGTAATTAATGTGTTATTATTTTGTTTTGATTTTTGAATTTTATATTAATGTAATATTGTTTTTCTATTCTTTGGATTACCTAGTTTTATGGACTCTCAAAACTTTGGTTTTATTTAACATTTTTAAGTGTTTATTTTTCAAAGTATTTGTAAGCCATTATTTTCACACATACACTATAATGCTTAATTGTGGTGGTAAGTCAAAGCTATGAACATTTGAGTTTTGTTATTTTTTGAAGATGAACAATTGATGGCAGTAACATTTTCAAAATTAAAATAAATTAAAAAAAAGAAATAAAAAAGAATTGTAAATAAATAAAATGTGTAATTATGTAAATTAACGAATAAAGTTGGATAAGTTTGGTTTTGTAGCCTCTTTGACTCGAGTAAGTAAGTTCTAAGGGGTGTTTTAACACCTAATACCTTAGACCAACTGGTCTGGGAGTTACTAACCCAAAGCTCGTTAAATGGGTTATGGAGAAAGCTTAAGGGAGCCAAACATTGCACTATCCACAGATGTAAAGTTTGTAAATATTTCTATTTTTATGTTTCTACTCTTTAATTGTTCCAAATCAACAATTTGAAGCTTGCTGCCTGTAGGAGTGATTTGAAGCAAAATATCATAACAATAATATTCCCAGTTTTGGATCAAACTTCATAATTATTCATTATCTCCCTTTTTCTGCAATAAGTCTGGTTTATATACATTTTGTTAAATAGCATATAAATTGTTCAAAAAAAATTTTGGTTTTGTTAGTTTATCTAGTTAGATAAGTCAAATTATAGTTAAATGAATTTCATTGTATGAATATTTAGTAAATCATTTCAAAATAATATCATTTTAATTGCTAGGGACTAGCAATACGCTGGTTGGGGGGTGTGATGAAACTGTAAAAGTGTACATTTTTTAAGGCTTAAATCATTTATTTATGCTTTTATTTCTCATTAAATCCTCTAATTAATAGCATTTTTGTTTTAATAAGTATTTTTGTGTCTTAGTGTGTAAATGTGTTTAAAAATGTATTTTTAATATGTTTTTATGTTAAATAATATTTTTGGTAATTTTTAGAGTAGTTTCGGTGTGTTAAATATTTGTTTAGTTTGTAAATAGTTAAAACCGTAAAAGTAATGCGGTTATTTTATTTTGAGTTTTAGTGTGTTTGATAGTGTGTTTTAAGTTTGTAAATATATCTTATTATATTTTTAGTAATTTCTAAAAATATTTTCAAGTCATAAAAATTATATTTGTGTCAAACCATAAGAGACTAGAAATTTTAGGAGTTTTTATTTTATTTTTATGTGTTTTAATGTAAAATAAATATTTTTTATATTTTTGTAAATATTATGTTTGTAAAATAATTAATATTAGTGTGTTTCTGATTTTCAGATTTGAAATCTAGAGGAAAAACGGAGCAAAACGACATCAAAACGGATAAAATCGGACATCAAATGCATAAAAAAATAAGAGAATTTGAATTTAAATTAAATGGGACACGTGGCATCATGAGAGCCATCGGATTCACTGCCAAATTAATCTTAGCCGTCCGAGGAAGAGAAGCGTGTCAATGCGTCATCCGATGCGTTAGCGGAATCTTGCAGTATTGTCCACGTGTCGAGATATGATTGGCGTGTGCATCACACACGCCGACAAAGCTGCAGCGTGTCTCAGAGGGTGCAGCAGGCGTGTCCGATGTAACACCCGCCTATTTTTATGTAATGAATCACGTTAAGTTAGTAACGACGTTAATGATATTTTATTAATAATTTATGTTATACTTAATGATATATGATGTTAATGATACTAACTTTTTATGTCAAGTTTTATGACAGGTGACGACCGCATGGAATCGTTGTGCTCAAGTGTTCATGATTATTTTAATGTATGTTTAATTACGATGCGATGATGTATGAATGTTTTAATGTATGGCATTTATGGACAGTTCGGCAGGCCAAAATGTCTGCCCAAGATCGGCAGGCCAAACTTGGTGGAACCGGCAGGCCGAAGGGGAAAATCGCAGGCTGAACACGCCTGACGAGCAGTCAGCAGAAATCTCTCCAAATTTATGGCTGAGTTAATTACATTAATTGGGTGATTTATTATGATTAATTGGCATAATAATGGAATAATTTTGTCAGTTAAGGAAATTAAAAGGTTGACTTCGCATTGATTTGTCTGATTTTAAATGGTTTCCTATTTTAAGAGGGCAAAACATGGAAAGTGATGAGTGATTGTTTGACTTCCCTCTTTCCTCTCCTTCCTTCACGCCAATGAGCCATCAACGAGTCAGAAAATTCTGACTTAATGGAGAGTATTGAATGTCCATCGGTTATGCTCATTACGTTAAAATTTTTAACATTCTTTTGCATTTTTCTCTCTCAACTTCTCACTCTTCTCTCTCCCAGTTCTGAGACATTTTCTCATTTCCTCTCTTCCTCTTCTCTTCTCCACGCATTCCATTTCTTCTCTCTCGAAAATTCTCTGCAAGAAAAATTGAAAGAAAAAGTCATATTTTGTTGGTTGAATTCAAGAATTTTGGGAAGAAATTTCAAGGTAAGAACTCAATTTTTTTCCGTTAATTTTGAAAAGAATTCTTCTTTCCAATCGTTTGCAATATCTTTCTATAGGTATTGTATTTTTGCCTTGAGTTTTTAATATGATGTTCATGTATGTATTGTGTGATGTTTTTTCAAGTTTCATGTTTTTTCGGTGTTTTTATGAAAAATATGAATTTTCTATTTTCTACCCCTCACAGTAAAATATTACTGTTTAACTTTGATGCATGAAAATGTAATGTTTATTCAAGAGGTAACTGAATGATGTTTTTCATGAAGGTTGTCAAGAATGTGCATGTATAATGTATGATGAATGTATTTTATGTTATGAAATTTTTATGAGATTACATTAAGAAATCTATTTTAACGATGTTATTTCTGGATTTTTGTTTATGAAATACTATATATGTTTAAATGATTTTATGATAATGAAATAATTTTATGCATAAGATGTTTGTATGAATTTTTAAATTAAAATATATGTATTTTTAATTGTTCGAAAACGTTTTATTTAAAAAGACATTCATGTTTTAAATGTATGGTTTGTTTTTATATGCTTAAGGTAATTTTTATGACTTAAAAAAAATCATGATAACATGTTTATGTGATAACAATTTTTATTATGGTTATGAATTATGTTTGTATTATGAGATGAATGTATATATGAATGTTATATGAAAGAATGAAATATGAGATGAATGTTTTATGATAAGTATTAATTTTATTGATTTTTTATTGTATTTTAAATGGAATAATGGCATGAACACACAAAGGAACGAGCACTTCAAGACCGCGGCGTCGTCATCAAATCTCATTAAGGTTAAGTAAGCTAGCTTTAAAGTAAGTACATTCTCACCTTGAACATGACACATTTTACAAGGTTTGATGATATATTCACAATGTTGTTTATGATGATTTTATGGTTATTTTCCTTAAAGGGTTTCTTATGAAAGATTTTCATGATTTAAAGTTATGTATGTATGATGATGACATGTTTCAAAGTATGAAAATTATGTACATATGTATCACCTAATAAGTGTTGCACACCAATGTTATGAAATGATATGTTATGATATCATGTTTGGTTTGGGATTAGCTACCCTTCTCCTCTCATGACGGCGCGCCTACAATTATGTTCATGGTGCAACACTTGGGCCCTTAAGATAAAATGGAATAAGTTTTTAAATGGTTAATGCAATGAAAGATATGTTTCTATGAAATTGTGCTTAAGGCACTTTTATGATATGATGACAATGATGATGATGATGTTTATGTAAAGTTTTAAATTGTGAGAATTATATGTACTTGCTAAGCATTAGCTTAATCATGTTTTATGTCATGTTATAGATAAGGGTAAGAAAATCATGGATTAGGCGGAGGACATGGGAATGCGTGTGAGCACTAAGCACGTTGAATTGTAACCGGAAGCACACCAAGAAGAACGTTCTTATATTTTAAATCAAGTTTCATATTTTGAACACAATATTTTTTTATGATAAATATTAAAAGGATTCTTGAACTATGTTTTATATTGTATTTCATTATTTTAAGTATTATGAACTTCTGCATTTTTATGAAAGGATGGTTTTGTTTTAAAAATTATGTTTTCCCAAGAATTTTTGGCTCGATCGGCCTGTCGATGTCTAGAAGTTTGGCCTGTCGATCACGTTTTTGGCCTGCCGATCACGTCTTTGACCTGCTGGTTGAGAAGTTCCGGCCTGCCGATCATGTTCGGCCTGCCGAACTGTGGGAGTAAGTAAACTTTAAATAATGTGATGATTAATGAGTTATGATGTGATTTTTTTATAAGTCTTGATTTTACAACTTGGTATACCTATATTATTAAAATAAGTTCATGATTAATTTAAAGTATAATTGAATAAATTATGACATGGAGTGAGTTTAGCAATGTGATTTAACAATGTTAAGTTAAAAAAAAATGTATGAATGGATCCTGGTTATATATGTTTAAATTACTTTTACAATTAAAAGTATCGTTTAAGTTTTGTATTTATATATATGTTTTGAGTTAAATAAGTATGAATGTAAGAATGTAACGACATCTGTGACGTCTGTAAGGGGGCGTTACATCCGATCTCATGCGATCGACGTCACATGCATCCGATTTCCTAGCCGTTAGATCAGCTGACCAAGACCAATCTAACGATATTCACCCTCGGTCCCACTGGTCCCACCTGGGCCCAAGTTTCTCGTCTTTTGTAGCCGTTTAATCATGCAATTAACAGTATAGATCGTGTCGTTTTAGTTCTACTGTGAGCCGCGAAGCACTAGATCCTAAACTAAAAAATGCATTCTCAGGAGCACTCGCCAGCACAAAAGAAGGAGAATTTTTTTTAATTCATGCGAATCTCATGAATTCGAAATAAGTGGAGGGGGGGGCCTGCTCCTGCCGAAGAAACAAAAATAAATAAATAAATATAATAAATAATTAAATATTAATAAATAAATAATAAAAAAATATGAAATAGTGAATTTTTTTTCACTATAAAAGGGGCTCTCCCCCCCTCCTTCACAACACCCCTCTCTAGGCCTTTTGGCCCTCTCGTTTTCCTCTTCTCTCCCCCTTTTTCTTATTTTCCCCTTTATTTTTACCTAAGTAAAAATAAAAAATAAAAAATAAAAAATGTATATATTAGTAGAGAGTCTGGTGAGGCAGAGAGATGATCTTGTATGCGTAGTACTATGGTATGAATTTTATCTCTATATCTATTTTGTAATGCTTATATTTTGTGGAATAAATTATATCTTTATTTTTTAATAATTATTGTTACTGTTATTATACTGCCAATTTTTACATAAATTCAGTCATGCTTTCTTTATGTAATTTAATTGTGCTGCATAATTAATATTAATAATACTAAAGTTATGTTCGTTTATTAAGTTGAGTTTCTGCTGCATTATAGACATAGACTAGTACAATAAATGCTTGGTTATTCTTGATTTATTGTAGACAGAGGATGACATAGTGTATTCTTAAACCAATTAATAAGTCGAGGTGCTGTCGAAATTAACGCAATAATTTATTCCACAAAAACATATTAATTTTGATTTGTTATTATCTTTTCTATCTTAAAATTATGTTAATTATAACTGAGTGATAGCGATTATAATTTTCATAATTAGTGCACTAAATCATTAGTGAGAGATGATTATTTTGCTAGTTTTTATAGGAAAACCCTTACTGCATTATGGCTTGCTATATTGTCGCTCTCGGTCGACCTATAGAATTAGTAAAAAGTGCTTGCAATTAATGAGAAAAGATATAATAAATCAAATGCTTTAGATAATTATTATTTAGAGTTAAAATTCCATATCAGTTGTGAAACATACAAGGGATTCTCAAAGCTTCACCGTTTTAATTTTATGCTTTAAATTTTGAATTAAATAAAATAAAAACCACAAAATTATTTCTTTCATTTTAAACTTTGATTTGAAAAAGTGCTTGCCTTTTTGAACGTTTATTTTTAACAATCTCTCGAGTTACAAATTTTCACCTCCCTATGGATAAGATAACTTTTCTATACTATAAACGTCCACCGTTTATAAAGAAAAAGATAATCATTTGGGGCGTACACTACCAGTTGATTAAATGGTTATTTAATTATTTATTAATTGATTAATTTATACCGGTTATGGTTCCTTAGAGGTTAGAATTTGTATCTAAGTTTTTTCATGCAATTAGATGGCGGACTATCATCTTCGTCTAGGAATTATTGTTTAATTTTAAATTTCTAAAATTTTGTAATTAAATAATTATTTGGAGAAGACGAATCTAGAAGATGGATGATGGCGCACCCAGGTGTTTTCTGAGTCTCTAATTTTATGTTTTTGAATTGTTGAAAATAAAATTGATAAATTGCATTAAAATTGTATTTTCTGGAATGAGAGATTTTTGCTCGGTCGGCATGCCAAACCCTCAGTTCGGCAGCCGATGGTCACAAATTGACAGGCCGAATGTATGGTTCGGTAAGCCGTTGTGGGGCAGAAATCGACTGGCTCTGCCGACAGGCCGAACTTCCAGTTCGGCATGCCAAACTTTCATGAGTCGACAGGACGATCTTATTGACCGGCAGGCCGATGGAACATGACCGGTAGGCCGATCACCTAGATCGGCCTGCCGACCGAGAGCTAGAAAATTTCTAAAAAAGCTGTAATTTTTTCGGTGCAGTTTTAATTTTATTTTTGGGACGATTCTAAGAAACATTAAATTTGGATATGAACGAAAACATGAAGTATTCAATTCATACGAGATTGAAGACTTGAAGATGGACATTGCATGAAGAAGGATACAGCATGGATATGTCTTGATTATTCTCTTGTAATGTTAGTTTTCTATTCTCTAGGGTGGAGCCATAATATTACGGTTATTATTATTTTGTGGCTTTGCTTGATTGCTTTGCTTGTCTACATTATAATATGATTTGCCATATATATTGATAACATGTCATATAGAATAGGAAGTGCCGCTCATATTAAAATTGTTCATGCATATTCTTAAAATAAAACCTTGATTTCAAAAGATTGAGTGGGAGAAGGTTTTTGAAGAGAGGACCTAAGGCCTCCATCGTTGGTCCATAGGCAGAACATGGAGGTCTCAACCCCTAAGAAGGGATTTCTATCATGTAACAGATTGGATCTCTAAGAGGATAAGGTATTTTAGTATGATTTATGGTTGCACACCCCTAGATGGTGATTATAAATCATGGATAAAATATGGAAACGATGGTTATACACTCACGTTAATTTTGTTATTAACCTCCCCTAGGAGCTCTGTTAATAAAATTAATGGCCAAAGAAATGATTCTTAATATATGTTGGATCATACGAGTCCTGGATGGCATATATTAATCAGGAGGGGATCCGTGTTCCTGATTGAATTTGGCATGACTCCCTTAGAAGCTTGTTGAATTCTAAGTTGGGAATTATCGTTGTAAGGTTGTGATATTTTCAAGGTTTTGACACATAAACACATTTGTATGATTTGACAAGATTATGTTATCTTACTAAATTATTATATGTTTGCTTATGTTTGGTATATGATTCTTTATTGTAGATTAAAAATGTCTAAAAACACTTTATCATCGATACTTGACAAAAACTTGTTAACGGATGAGAACTATAATGATTGGAAACGGAATTTGGATATCGTCTTGTCATTTGAGAAATTAAAATATGTACTGACAACCCCTTGTCCTCCTGAGCCTACGGGAGACTCAAGTAATGAGCAATTCCAAGCGTATGATTGCTGGAAAGATGCTAATGATCAGGCCCGCTGCTATGTTATGGCTAGCATGAACAACGTGCTGCAGGCTCAACATCAGGATTATGAGACTGCAAAACAGATCTTAGATAATCTTGAGGATATGTTTCGTGGCCAAGCCATAACAAAGCGGCAAGGGGCGCTTTGGAAACTCTTGAACTGTAGACAGAGGCCTGGAACATCTGTAAAGGAGCACATGATGTTGGTCATGGGTTACCTTGCTGAGGCTCAAACCAATGGAGCCGACATCGATGCTAAAATTAAGATGGCTATGGTCTTTGAGACTCTGTCTAAGGAATTTATTCCATTTAGAGCAACTTTTAATTTAACAATAGACGGGATATGACCTTACCAGAACTAATGAAAGAGTTACAGGAGTTCAAACTGCTGATCTGGGAGTCTCTTGCTGGTGGTGAGGCCAACATGGTTGCTGCGTCTGGTTCCAATCCTAATTCTGGGAATGAAAGAAGCAACGGGCCAAGAACAGGAAGTCTTTTGTTCTTCCTAATACCAACAGCAAGAAGAAGAAGAAGAAGAAGAACCCAAAGAAGCTTAAATGCTTCTTCTGTGGAAAGGTCGGACATATTAAGAAGCATTGCAAGGACTTCCTTTCCAAAGGAGGTAGGTTTGATCTTCTATATTTAGAAACTTGTTTGGTTGAGGAATCTAGTGACATTTGGGTCATAGATTCTGGTCCAACTAATCATGTTTGTGTTTCTCTACAGGGGTTTAAAGAAACGAGAAGTATGCAGCATGAAGACTTCACGCTTCAGATGGGCGATGGATCCTTGATCTCAACGGAAGCAGTGGGAGACGTCCGTCTTTACTTTGATAATTATAGGAATTTATTTTTGCAAGATTGTTTTTATGTTCCTAAATTTAAAAGGAATTTAATTTTTGTATCTTGCTATTTAAAGACTCCTATTTGGTTTCTTTTAATGAAAAAGTGGTGATTCGTAAAAACAAATCTTTTATCTACTCTGGATGGATGCAAAATAATCTATATTTTATCAAACTTAAGATGGACTTATTGCTTAATGCTAAGATGAATGATAATAACTCTAAAAGACTTAAAACTTCTCACTCTAATAAGACTTATCTTTCGCATTTGTGCCTTGGTCATATTAACATGAATCGGATTCAAAGGTTGGTAAGGGTTTAAGTCATTTAAAGGTGAAATTTATACCTCAATGTGAATCTTGTTTGGAGGGTAAAATGACCAAAAGACCATTCAGGTCTAAGGGCAATAAGGCCGAAGGGGTTCTAGAACTTGTGCATAGTGATGTTTGCGGACCGATGAACATCCAGGCACGAGGAGGGTATGAGTACTTCGTCACTTTTATTGACGATTACTCAGGATATGGGTATGTGTGCCTGATGCACCATAAAAGTGAAACTTTTGACAAGTTCAGGGAGTTTCGGGCTGAAGTAGAAAAGCAATTGGGTAGACCCATAAAGGCACTTTGATCCGATCGAGGTAGGGAATACCGTTCAAATGAGTTCTTGGGACACTTGTTAGAGAATGAGATTTTATCTCATTTGACTGCGCCGGGCACTCCACAGTAGAATGGCATAGCAGAGAGAAGGAATAGGATTTTTTTGGACATGATCAAGTCTATGATGAGTTATTCGTCATTGCCTTTATCCTTTTGGGGATATGCACTACAAACCGCATGTTTTCTTTTGAACAATGTGCCTTCAAAATCGGTCCCTAAAACTTCTCACAAGTTGTGGACAAGAAGGAAGACATCCTTAAACCATATTCGCATATGGGGATGTCCAGCTCATGTCCTGTTTAAGTATCCGAATAAGTTGGAAGCACGTTCGGAAGTTTGCGTGTTTGTAGGATATCCAAAAGGGACTAAAGGGGGTTATTTTTATAACCCGAAAGAAAATAAAGTCGTGGTTTCTACTAATGCAACTTTCCTTGAGGAGAGTTATATGGATGACTTTAAACCTGGAAGCAAAGTGGTGCTTGAGGAGTTAAGGAGAGATCCGATCACTCTGGAGGTTCTGAATGAAACCATTCCGATCAGTGTAGAAAAACCAAACAAACTTGAACAACAATCTCAGGGGCTTCGGCGTAGTGGGAGGATCGGGCGTCAACCTGAAAGGTATATGTTCAATAGGGAGGTCTTCTTGGCTGAAGCGGATGAACATGACAGGGATCCTTATACTTATACAAAAGCTATGAAGGATGTTGATTCAAAACTCTGGACAGAGGCCATGAACATTGAGATGAAGTCTATGGAGACTAATCAGGTCTGGGAGCTTGTGGATCTTCCCGAAGGGGTAAAAACCATAAGGTGTAAGTGGATCTACAAGAGAAAAAGAGGAGTGGATGGAAAGGTCAAAACCTTTAAGGCAAGACTGGTAGCTAAGGGTTATATGCAAAAGGAAGAAATCGATTATGAGAAAACCTTTTCGTCTGTAGCCATGCTTAAGTTGATATGGATTCCCTTGTCCATAGCTACCACTCTCGACTACGAGATTTGGCAGATGGATGTGAAGATGATTTTTCTGAATGGCTATCTTGATGAGTCCATTTATATGGAACAACCAGACAGGTTCAAGGTAATGGGTCAATAGGGTAAGGTTTGTAAGTTGCTAAAGTCAATTTATGGACTTAATTCAGCTTCTCATTCTTGGAACATAAGATTTGATTGGGTGATCAAAACTTATGGTTCTCACAAAATATGGATGAGCCATGTGTTTATAAACACATTAAAGATGGGAAGGTGGTTTTTCTACTGCTCTATGTAGATGACATTCTGCTAATTGGCAATGACGTAAGGGCATTGTCATCGGTCAAATTATGGTTGACCAAGCAGTTTGACATGAAGGACTTGGGTGAGGCTAATTTTGTTCTCGGCATCCAGATCTTTCAGGGTAGGAAGAACAAAATGATAGCTTTGTCCCACACCGGCTACATAGATAAAATTCTCAGGAGGTTTGCAATGCAGGATTCCAAGAAAGGTGGGTAACCATCTAGGTCTGAAATTACTCTTTGTAAGAAAGACTCTCCAAAGTCTTATGAAGAAAGAGAATACATGAAGAAGGTACCTTATGCTTCGGCAGTGGGTAGTCTCATGTATGCCATGCTTTGTACACGATCGGATATAAGTTATGCGGTCAGGATTGTAAGTCGATTTCAGGCGGATCTAGGACCAAACCATTGGGTATATGCTTGTATATTCGGGTGAGGACCTGACTCCTCTAGGATATACTGATTTGGATTTTTAATCCTGTCTGGATTCTAGGATATCGACTTCGGGTTTTGTGTTTACTTTGGGCAGCGGTCCCATTAGTTAGGGAAGTGCTAAGCAAGATTGTACTTCAGACTCAACGATGGAGGCCGAGTATGTGGCAGCTAGTGATGCTTCGAAAGAAGCAGTGTGGCTCCGCAAGTTCCTTGGGGATCTTGAGGTAGTTCTTGGCATAGATAAGGCGGTATCACTGTACTGTGATAACAGTGCAACGGTAGCTAATGCTAAGGAACCAAGATTTCACAAGAAGAGTAAGCATATTAATCGGAAGTATCATGTGATAAAAGACTTCGTTGAGGGTGGGCATGTCACGGTGTACAAGATCGCGTCAGAGGACAATTTAGCTGATCCATTTACGAAGACACTTACTGGGAGAGTCTTCGAGAGGCATGTGGAAGCTATGGGGATGCGAGATTTGTCATATTTACTAACTTAGTGCAAGTGGAAGATTGTTAGACATGTATGCCCTAAGGAGTAAAAATGTAATAAGTTTTTGGAGGCATTTTTATCAATAAAGAATTTATTCATTATTTATATACCAAATCTTGTCCTCTTTTTGTTCATATTTGTTGAATGTATGTTAAGCAAACAATAGTCTAAGACCGTCGGTCTAAACCTTAAGAATTAGGCATATGATGGATGAATTATGCGGAAGACACATTTCTTAAGGTAATAGTCTAAATCATATGATCCGCAATCGAAGGAATAAAGTTGGGCGCTTTATTCATGCAAAGATCGTTATGTTGTCTATATCCCTTTTGGGAGATGGTTTGTCTTGACCATCAGAGGTGGACTCCATGAATAGAAACATTGGCATGTTGTCATAGGTGACAATGTGTTGGATCGGGACATAAAATGAATTGATTTGGATTAATAGTTCTATGTCAGCAAATCGATTTACTTTAGACAATCATTTGTGTTGTATCTTAATCCTGAGTTGGATAGTTGCCCCGTTGTCTTGGCTTGCGTCTTTTGATGTACCAAAGGGTGACACCCACATCTTAATAGTGGTATGCATGCCGGTATGTTGGAGTTATGACTCTTGATGGCGTAGACTTGTTATTCATAGATATGAAATCCATAGCTCCTTTTTAGGAGTAATGATATCCACTTATATGCATTATCCTGTAATTGGAAAACTGGAGCGCTCAACCATTTGGATACATTGGTGTAACCAAATGGTATACTGTCTTTGGATAGTAAGTTTTCTAATGGTGAGATAATGGAACATAAGATAAAAATAATCCAGAAGGTAAGACAGAACTTGTCCTTAAGCCGATTATGGATTATCGTATGGGGATACAATACACTTTGATATGTCATGGATACTTAGATATACGGGCTTCGTAATTCTATAAAGTTCAAGAGTGCAGCTCCAAACTTTTAGTGGAGTAGCGTTGGAGTTGATAATTGTAAAATGTATATCTGGGATATTGGGTTTCATAATTATCATGAGCTTGAACTTTATAGGTCCATTTTGGTCCCCCTGTAACGATACGGCGTGCTTTTCTAATAATTTGTGACTTATGTCGGATTTATCAAATTGGTTTAAAATTTAGAAGAATCAAATAATTCATGTCTATTTATTAGTTGAATTAATTTTGTAATAAAATTAATTTAAGATAAACTTGTTGAATTATTGGAATCGGATAATTTTTGTCTATTTATCGGTTGATTTAATTGGATAAATTAAATCAAGATAAACTTGTAGAATTATTGTGAATTGATTTATTTTCTTAGAGATTATCTTGATAAAGTTTGTTTTGATCAGATAACTTCTCTATTGGGTTATTTGAATCAAAACTGAGACTTTATCTTATAGAATCTCGGGTGGAAAATAAAAGATTCACGGAGATATTTTTTGGTAGTTCGGCCTGCCGATGGGGCATGTTCGGCTTGCCGATCAACGAGAGATAAGATTACTCTTTTTCACGTAGATCTTATCAAATATTGATCCAAACTTGATTCTGTTTTGAGTTTTTGAGACCTAATCTAATAAGGACTGACCCCAAGACCAATCGCTATATAAAGGGAGTAAGTCTCATAAGTTACTCAGATCAATTGAGAGATTAAGAGTGATACTCTGCTACTGAGCATCTAAAAACTCCCTGAGAGCTTTTGTTCATAAATCATGAACACTTGCTTTGGGTTCTCTCGATTGGTTGGAAGGAGAGTCACTGGTGGAAGAGCTGTACGTGTGAGCCCACACTCACTCCGGTTGTGGATAGAGAATAGCAAAGAAGACCAGTTGGTTGAGGCTCTTCTGGAACGTTACTTCTCTTCATAGGTTGCAGAGGTTCTTCGGTACACAAAGGTTATTAAGATCTAGTTAATTTATACATATAGCATGTTAAACTTGTGTTTTTGGAAATTACTCTGATATAAATTTTTTTAAAAATTTCGCTGCACGCCTTTTCCAACACAATGTGCCTTCAAAATCGGTCCCTAAAACTCCTCATGAGTTGTGGACGGGTAGGAAGACATCCTTAAACCATATTCGCATATGGGGATGTCCATCTCATGTCTTGTTTAAGGATCCAAATAAGTTGGAAGTACGTTTGAAAGTTTGAGTGTTTGTAGGATATCCAAAAGGGACTAAAGGGGGGTTATTTTTATAACCCAAAGGAAAATAAAGTCGTGGTTTCAACTAATGCAACTATCCTTCAGGAGAGTTACATGGACGACTTTAAACCTCGAAGTAAAGCGGTGCTTGAGGAGTTAAGGAGTGATCCGATCACTCCAGAGGTTTCGAATGAAACCGTTCCCATCAGTGTAGAAAAACCAAACAAACTTGAACAACAATCTCAGGGGCTTCGACGTAGTGGGAGGATCAGGCGTCAACCTGATAAGTATATGTTTAATGGAGAGGTCTTCTTGGCTGAACCGTATGAACATGACAAGGAACCTTATACTTACGCAGAGGCTATAGAGGATATTGATTCAAAACTCTGGACAGAGGCCATGAACATAGAGATGAAGTCTATGGAGACTAATCAGGTCTAGGAGCTTGTGGATCTTCCCGAGGGGGTAAAACCCATAGGGTGTAAGTGGATCGACAAGAGGAAAAGAGAAGTGGATTGAAAGGTCGAAACCTTTAAGGCTAGACTGGTAACTAAGGGTTATACGTGAAAGAAATGAATCGATTATGAGGAAACCTTTTTGCCTGTAGCCATCCTTAAGTACATCTGGATTCTCTTGTCCATAGCTACCGCTCTCGACTACGAGATTTGGCAGATGGATGTCAAGATGGCTTTTCTAAATGGCTATCTTGATGAGTCCATTTATATGGAATAACCAAACGGGTTCAAGGTTAAGGGTCAAGAGGGTAAGATTTATAAGCTGCTAAAGTCAATTTATGGACTTAAGCAGGCTTCCCGTTCTTAAAACATAAGATTTGATCAGGTGATCAAGACTTACGGGTTTTCATAAAATGTGGATGAACCATGTGTTTACAAACACATTAAGGATGGGAATGTGGTTTTTCTACTGCTCTATGTAGATGACATTCTGCTAATTGGCAATAACATTGAGGCAATGACATCAGTCAAATTATGGTTGGCCAAGCAGTTTGACATGAAGGACTTGGGTGAGGGTAATTTTGTTCTCAGTATCCAGATCTTTTAGGATAAGAAGAACAAAATGATAGTTTTCTCCTTGTTCAACTATATAGATAAAATTCTCAGGAGGTTTGCAATACAGAATTCCAAGAAAGGTGGGCAACCATCTAGGTCTGGAATTACTCTTTCTAAGAAAGACTCTCTAAAGTCTTATGAAGAAAGAGAACACATGAAGAAGGTGCCTTATGCTTCGGCAGTGGGCAGTCTCTTGTATGCCATGCTTTGCACGCGACTGGATATTAGTTATGTGGTCAGGATTGTAAGTCGATTTCAGGCGGATCTAGGACCAAACCATTGGGTTGCGGTAAAGCATATTTTAAAGTACCTAAGAAGGACTCGAGGGTATATGCTTGTATATTCGGGTGAGGACTTGACTCCTCTAGGATGTATTGACTCGGATTTTCCATCCTGTCTGGATTCTAAGAAATTGACTTCAGGTTTTGTGTTTACTCTGCATGGTGGTGCCATCAATTGGAAAAGTGTGGAGCAAGATTGCACTTTAGATTCAACGATGGAGGCCAAGTATGTGATAGCTAGTGATGCTTCGAAAGAAGCAGTGTGGCTCCGTAAGTTCCTTGGGGATCTTGAGGTAGTTCCTGGTATGGATAAGGTGGTATCACTGTACTATGATAGCAGTGCAGCGTTAGCTAATGCTAAGGAACCAAGATTTCACAAGAAGAGTAAGCATATTGATTGGAAGTATCATGTGATAAAGGACTTTGTTGAGGACGGGCATGTCACGGTGTACAAGATCGCGTCAGAGGATAATTTATCTGATCCATTTACGAAGACACTTACTAGGAGAGTCTTCGGGAGGCATGTGGAAGCTATGGGGATGCGAGATTTGTCATATTTACTCACTTAGTGCAAGTGGGAGATTGTTAGACATGTATGCCCTAAGAAGTAAAAATGTAATAAGTTTTTGGTGACATTTTTATCAATAAAGAATTTATTTATTGTTTATATACCAAATCTTGTCCTTTTTACGTTCATATTTGTTGAATGTTTGTTAAGCAAACAATAGTCTAAGACTGTCGGTCTAAACTTTAAGAATTGGGCATATGATGGACAGATTATGCGGAAGACATGATTCTTAAGGTGATGGTCTAAATCATAAGATCCGCAATCGAGGGAATAAAGTTAGGCACTTTAGTCATGTAAAGATTGTTATGTTGTCTATATCCCTATTGGGAGATGGCTTGTTTTGACCATCGGAGGTGGACTCCATGAATAGAAACATTGGCACGTTGTCATAGGTAACGATGTGTTGGATTGAGACATAAAGTTAATTGATTTGGATTAATAATTTTGTCTTGGGAAATAGATTCACTTTAGACAATCGTTTATATTGTATCTTAATCCTCAGATGAGTAGTGGACCTGTTGTCTTGACTTGTGTCTTTTGATGTAGCAAAGGGTGACACCCACATCTTAATGGTAGTATGCATATCGGTACGTTGGAGGCATGACTCTTGATAGCGTAGACTTGTTATTCATAGATATGGATTCCATAGCTCCTCTTTAGGAGTAATGATATCCTCTTATATGCGTTATCCTGTAATTGAGAAACTGGAGCGCTCAACCATTTGGATACATAGGTGTAACCGAATGGTATATTGTCTTTGGATGGTAAGTTTTCTAATAGTGAGATAATGGAACGTAAGATAAAAATAATCGGGAAGGTAAGACAGAACTTGTCCTTAAGCCGGTTATGGATAATCATATAGGGATACTATACACAATGGTATGTGATGGAGACTTAGCTATACGGGCTTCATAATTCTATATAGTTCGAGAGTGCAGTTCTAAGCTTTTAGTGGAGTAGTGTTGGAGTTGATAATTATGAAATGTATATCTAGGATATTGGGTTTCATAATTATTAGGAGCTTGAACTATATAGGTCCATTTGGTCCCCTTTGCTAGCTCACAACATCCTGCAACGGTACGACATACTTTTCTAATAATTGGTGACTTATGTTAGATTTATCAGATTGGTTAAAATTTGGATGAATCAGATAATTTGTTGGATATGTATGCCCTAAGGAGTAAAAATGTGATACGTTTTTGGAGACATTTTTTATTCATACCAAATCTTGTCCTCTTTACGTTCATATTTGTTGAATGTATGTTAAGCAAACAGTAGTCTGAGACTATCGGTCTAAACCTTAAGAATTGGGCATATGATCGACTGATTATGTGGAAGACATGATTCTAAAGGTGACGGTCTAAAACATATGATCCACAATCGAGGGAATAAATTTGGGCACTTTATTCATGTAAAGATTGTTATGTTGTCTATATCCCTTTACGGAGATGGTTTGTCTTCACCATCAGAGTTGGACTCCGTGAATAGAAACATTAGCACGTTGTCATAGGTGACGATGTGTTGGATCGGGACATAAAGTGAATTGATTTGGATTAATAATTCTATCTCGGCAAATCGATTCACTTTAGATAGTCATTTGTATTGTATCTTAATCTTGAGATGAAGAGTGGGCCTGTTCTCTCGACTTGTGTCTTTTGATGTACCAAAGGGTGACTTCCACATCTCAATAGTGGTATGCATGCTGGTACGTTGGAGGCATAACTCTTGATAGCGTAGACTTGTTATTCATGGATATGGAATCCATAGCTCCTCTTTAGGAGTAATAATATCCTCTTATATGCGTTATTTTGTAATTGGAAAACTGGAGCGCTCAACCATTTGGATACATAGGTGTAACCGAATGGTATACTATCTTTGGATGGTAAGTTTTCTAATGGTGAGATAATGGAACGTAAGATAAAAATAATCGGAAAGGTAAGACAAAACTTGTCCTTAAGCCGATTATGGATTTTCATATGGGGATATGATACATTTTGATATGTCATGGAGACTTAGCTATACGAGCTTCGTAATTCTATAAAGTTCGAGAGTGCAGCTCCAAGCTTTTAGTGGAGTAGCGTTGGAGTTGATAATTGTGAAATGTATATCTGGGATATTGGGTTTCATAATTATCATGAGCTTGAACTTTATAGGTCCATTTTGGTCCCCTTTGCTAGCTCACAAAATCCTGTAACGATACGGCGTGTTTTTTTAATAATTGGCGACTTATGTCGGATTTATCAGATTGGTTTAAAATTTGAAAGAATCAAATAATTCATGTCTGTTTATTGGATAAATTAATTTTGTAATAAAATTAATTTAATATAAACTTGTTGAATTATTGGGATCGCATAATTCTTGTTTGTTTGTCGGTTGATTTAATTGGATAAATTAAATCAAGATAAACTTGTCGAATTATTGTGAATTGATTTATTTTCTTAGAGATTATCTTGATAAAGTTTGTTTTGATCAAATAACTTTTCTATTAGGTTATTTGAATCAAACTGAGACTTTATCCTATAGAATCTCGGGTGGAAAATAAAAGATTCGTGGAGATATTTATGCGGCAATTCAGCCTATCGATCTACGTGTTTGGCCTGCCGATTAGCGAGAGATAAGATTACACATGTTTACGCGGATCTTATCCGATATTGATCCAAATTTGATTCTGTTTTGAGTTTTTGAGACCTAATCTGATAAGGACTGACCCCAGGACCAATCGCTATATAAAGGGAGTGAGTCTCATGATTTACAAAGATCAATTGAGAGATTAAAAGTGATACTCTTCTGGTGAGCATCTGAAAACTCCCTAAGAGCTCTTGTTCACAAATCATGAACACTAGCTTTGGGTTCTCTTGATTGGTTGGAAGGAGAGTCACAGGTGGAAGAGCTGTATGTGTGAGCCCACACTCACTCCGGTCATGGATAGAGAATAGCAAAGAAGACCAGTTGGTTGAGGCTCTTTTAAAACGTTACTTCTCTTCACGAGTCGCAGAGGTTCTTCGACACACAGAGGTTAGTAAGATCTGTTTAATTTATACATATAGCTTGTTAAACTTGTGTTTTGAAAAAATACTCTGATGTTAGAATTTTTTTAAAATTTTCGTTGTGCACCTCTCACCTATTTTAAAAAACAATTGGTATTAGAGCCGAGGTTTTTTACATAAATTTACAAGTTTGTGATCATGTTATATGCATACATTTTGTGATCTTAATCTCTCCTATGCTTGAATTAAAATTTTATAGAGAGTGGGCACTTTAGGTTTCTATATTATTATATATTGTCATGGATTATGTGGTGAATGTTTATTAATTCATTATGGTTGATTAAATAATTGTTTAATTATTTATTAATTAATTAACACCGGTTATGGTTCCTTAGAGGTTAGAATGTGTATCTAGGTTTTTCATGTAATTAGATGGCGGACTATCATCTCCGTCTAGGAATTGTTATTTAATTTTAAATTTGTAAGAATTTTGTAATTAAATGATTATTCGGAGAAGACGGATCGAGAAGTCGGATCTTAATGATTGATGATGGCACACCCAGGTATTTCCTGAGTCTCTAATTTTATGTTTTTGAATTGTTAAAAATAAAATTGATGAATTGCATTAAAATTGTATTTTCTAGAATGAGGGTTTTCTGCTCGGTTGGCATGCCAGACATCACAGTTCGACAGGCCGATGGTCATAGATCGGCAGGCCGGATGTGTGGTCCGGCAGGCCGTTAGTGGGGCAGAAATTGGCTGGCTCTGCCGGCAGGCCGAACTTCTAGTTCGGCATGCCAAACTTTCATGGGTCGGTAGGCCGATGAAGCATGACCGGTAGGCCAATCACCCAGTTCGGCCTATCGACTGAGAGCTGAAAAATTTCCAAAAAAGGTGCGATTTTTGCAGTACAGTTTTAATTTTATTTTTGAGATGATTTTGAGAAACATTAAATTTGGATATGATCGAAAATATGAAGTATTTGATTCATACGGGATTGAAGACTTGAAGATGGAAATTATGTGAAGAAGGATACAACATGAGGATTCAAGGATGAAGAATCGATATATGTTTCGATTATTCTCTTGTAATCTTAGTTTTCTATTCTTTAGAATGGAGCCATAATATTACGGTTATTATTATTCTGCTTGTAGCTTTGCCTAATTGCTTTGCTTGTCTGCATTATAATATGATTTGCCATGTATATTGATAACATGTC
The DNA here is from genome assembly GCA_025403435.1 of Artocarpus heterophyllus. NCBI lineage: Eukaryota > Viridiplantae > Streptophyta > Magnoliopsida > Rosales > Moraceae > Artocarpus > Artocarpus heterophyllus. The sequence continues at coordinate 27,296,013 of CM046345.1, read as the reverse complement.
ATATAGAATAGGAAGTGCCACTCATATTAAAATTGTTCATGCATAATTTTAAAAAAAAACCTTGACTTCAAAAGATTGAGTGGGAGAAGGTTTTCAAAGAGAGAACCTAAGGCCTCCATCGTTGGTCCATAGGAAGAACATGATGGTCCCAACCCCTAGGAAGGGATTTCTATCATGTACCAGATTGGATCTCTAAAAGGATAAGGTATTTTAGTATGATTTATGGTTGCACACCCCTAGGTGGTGATTATAAATCATGGATAAAATATTGAAATGATGGTTATACACTCACGTTAATTTTATTGTTAACCTCCCCTAGGAGCTCTGTTAATAAAATTAAGGGTCAAAGAAACGATTATTAATATATGCTGGATCATACGGGTCCTGGATGGCATATATTAATCAGGAGGGGATCCGTGTTCCTGATTGAATTTGGCATGACTCCCCTAGGAGCTTGTTGAATTCTAAGTTGGGAATTATCGTTGTAAGGTTGTGATATTCTCAAGGTTTTGACACATAAACACATTTGTATGATTTTACATGATTGTGTTTTCTTACTAATTATTATATGTTTGCTTATGTTTGGTATATGATTCTTTATTGTAGATTAAAAATGTCTAAAAACGCTTTATCATCGATACTTGACAAAAAACTGTTAACTGGTTAGAATTTCAATGATTGGAAATGGAACTTGGACATCGTCTTGTCCTTTGAGAAACTGAATATGTTCTGACAACTCCTTGTCCTCCCGAGCCTGCAGGAGACTCATCTAATGAGCAATTCTAAGCGTATGACCGCTGGACAGATGCTAATGATCAGGCCTGCTACAATGTTATGGCCAGCATGAGTAATGTGCTGTAGGCTCAACATCAAGATTATGAGACTGCGAAACAGATCTTGGATAATCTTGAGGACATGTTTGGAGGCCAGGCCATAACAAAGCGGCAAGGGGCGCTTTGAAAACTCTTAAACTGTAGACAGAGACCAAGGACATCTATAAAGGAGCACATGATGTTGGTCATGGGTTACCTTGCTGAGGCTCAAACCAATGGAGCCGATATCGATGTTGAAACTCGGATGACTATGGTCTTTGAGACACTGTCTAAGGAATTTATTTCGTTTAGAGCTACTTTTAACTTAAGCAATAGACGGGATATGACCTTGATAGAACTGATGAAACAGTTACAGGAGTTTGAACTGCTGATCAGGGAGTCTCCTGCGGGTGGTGAGGCCAACTTGGTGGCTGCTTTTGGTTCCAATTCTAACTCTGGGAATGGAAAGAAGCAACGGGCCAAGAATGGAAAGTCTTCTATTCCTGCTAGCACCAAGAGTAAGAAGAAGAAGAAGAAGAACCCAAAGAAGCTTAAGTGCTTCTTCTGTGGAAAGGTCGGGCATATTAAGAAGCATTGCAAGGACTTCCTTTCCAAAGGAGGTAGGTGTGATCTTCTGTATTTAGAAACTTGTTTGGTTGAGGAATCCAGTGACATCTGGGTCATAGATTTCGGTGCATCTAATCATGTTTGTGTTTCTCTATAGGGATTCAAAGAAACGAGAAGTCTGCTACGTGAAGACTTTACGCTTCGGATGGGCGATGGATCCTTGGTCTCAGCGGAAGCAGTGGGAGATGTCCATCTTTACTTTGATAATTATAGGAATTTAATTTTGTAAGATTGTTTTTATGTTCCTAAATTTAAAAGGAATTTAATTTCTGTGTCTTGTTTATTTAAAGACTCCTATGTGGTATCTTTTAATGAAAAAGTGGTGATTCATAAAAACAAATCTTTTATCTATTCTGCATGGATGCAAAATATTCTATATTTTATCAAACCTAAGATGGACTTATTGCTTAATGCTGAGATGAATGATAGTAACTCTAAAAGACTTAAAACTTCTCACTCTAATAAGACTTATCTTTGGCATTTGCGCCTTGGTCATATTAACCTAAATAGGATTCAAAGGTTGGTAAGGGATGGACCTTTAAGTCACTTAAAGGTGGAATCTATACCTCAATGTTAATCTTGTTTGGAGAGTAAAATGACCAAAAGACCATACGGGTCTAAAGACAATAGGGCCAAGGGGTTCTAGCACTTGTGCATAGTGATGTTTGTGGACCGATGAACATCTGGGCACGAGGAGGGTATGAGTACTTCGTCACTTTTATTGACGATTACTCAAGATATGGGTATGTGTACCTGATGCACCACAAAAGCGAAACTTTTGACAAGTTTAGGGAGTTTTGGGCTGAAGTGGAAAAGCAATTGTGTAGACCCATAAAGGCACTTCAATCCGATCGAGGTGGAGAATACCTTTCTAATCAGTTCTTGGGACACTTGTTGGAGAATGGGATTTTATCCCATTTGACTGCGCCAGGCACTCCGCAGCAGAATGGCATAGCGCAGAGAAGAAGTAGGACTTTGTTGGACATGATTAGGTCCATGATGAGTTATTCATCATTGCCTTTATCCTTTTTGGGATATGCACTACAAACCGCATGTTATCTTTTCAACAATGTGCCTTCAAAATCGGTCCCTAAAACTCCTCACGAGTTGTGGACAAGAAAGAAGAAATCCTTAAACCATATTCACGTATGGGGATGTCCGGCTCATGTCCTGTTTAAGGATCTGAAAAAGTTGGAAGCACGTTTGAAAGTTTGCGTGTTTGTAGGATATCCAAAAGGGACTAAAGGGGGTTAGTTTTATAACCCAAAGGAAAATAAAGTCGTGGTTTCTGCTAATGCAACTTTCCTTGAGGAGAGGTACATGGACAACTTTAAACCTCGAAGCAAAGTGGTGCTTGAGGAGTTAAGGGGTGATTCGTTCACTCTGAAGGTTCCAAACGAAACCATTCCGATCGGTGTAGAAAAACCAAACGAACCTAAACAACAACCTCAAGGGCTTCGGTGTAGTAGGAGGATCGGGCGTCAACCAGAGAGGTATATGTTCAATGGGGAAGTCTTCTTGGTTGAACCGGATGAACTTGATAGGGATCCTTATACTTACGGAAAGGCTATGGAGGATGTCGATTCAAAACTCCAGACAGAGGCCATGAACATTGAAATGAAGTCTATGGAGACTAATCGGGTCTGGGAGCTTGTGGATCTTCCCGAAGGGGTCAAACCCATAGGGTGTAAGTGGATCTACAAGAGGAAAAGAGGAGTGGATGGAAAGGTCAAAACCTTTAAGGCTAGACTAGTAGCTAAGAATTATAAGCAAAAGGAAGGAATCGATTATGAGGAAACCTTTTCGCCTGTAGCCATGCTTAAGTTGATCCAGATTCCCTTGTCCATAGTTGCCGCTCTTGACTACGAGATTTGGCAGATGGATGTCAAAACGGCTTTCCTGAATGGCTATCTTGATGAGTCCATTTATATGGAACAACCAGACGGGTTCAAGGTCGCGGGTAAAGAGGGTAAGGTTTGTAAGCTGCTAAAGTCAATTTATGGACTTAAGCAGGCTTCTCATTCTTGAAACATAAGATTTGATCAGGTGATCAAGACTTATGGGTTCTCACAAAATGTAGATGAACCATATGTTTATAAACACATAAAGGATGGGAAGGTGGTTTTTCTACTGCTCTATGTAGATGACATTCTGCTAATTGGCAATGACGTTGGGGCATTGTCATCGGTCAAATTACGGTTGACCAAGTAGTTTGACAAGAAGGACATGGGTGAGGCTAATTTTGTTCTTGGTATCCAGATCTTTCAGGATAGGAAGAACAAAATGATAGCTTTGTCACAAGCTGGCTACATAGATAAAATTCTCAGGAGGTTTGCAATGCAGGATTCCAAGAAAGGTAGGCAACCATCTAGGTCTGGAATTGCTCTTTCTAATAAAGACTCTCCAAAGTCTTATGAAGAAAGAGAATACAAGACGAAGGTGCCTTATACTTCAGCAGTGGGTAGTCTCATGTATGCCATGCTTTGCACACGACCGGATATTAGCTATGCGGTTGGGATTGTAAGTTGATTTCAGGAGGATCCAGGACCGAACCATTGGGTTGCAGTAAAGCATATTTTCAAGTACCTGAGAAGGACTTGAGGGTATACGCTTGTGTATTCGGGTGAGGACTTGACTCCTCTAGGATACACCGACTCGGATTTTCAATCCTGTTTGGATTCTAGGAAATTGACTTCTGGGTTTTTGTTTACTCTAGACGGCGGTGCCATCAGTTGGAGAAGTGCGAAGCAAGATTGCACTTTGGATTCAACGATGGAGGCCGAGTATGTGGCGGCTAGTGATGCTTCAAAAGAAGCAGAGTGGCTGCGTAAGTTCCTTGGGGATCTTGAGATAGTTCTTGGTATGGACAAGGCGGTATCACTGTACTGTGATAATAGTGCGGCGGTAGCTAATGCTAAGGAACCAAGATTGCACAAGAAGCGTAAACATATTGATCAGAAGTATCACGTGATAAAGGACTTCATTGAGGGCAGGCATGTCACGGTGTGCAAGATCGCGTCAGAGGACAATTTAGCTTATCCATTTACGAAGACACGTACAGGGAGAGTCTTCAAGAAACATGTGGAAGCTATGGTAAAACGAGATTTGTTCTATTTACTCACTTAGTGCAAGTGGGAGATTGTTGGATAGGTATGCCCTAAGGAGTAAAAATGTAATACGTTTTTGGAGACATTTTTTATCAATAAAGAATTTATTCATACCAAATCTTTTCCTCTTTACGTTCATATTTGTTGAATGTATGTTAAGCAAATAGTAGTCTGAGACTGTCGGTCTAAACCTTAAGAATTGGGCATATGATCGACTGATTATGAGGAAGACACGATTCTTAAGGTGACGGTCTAAAACATATGATCTGTAATCGAGGGAGTAAAATTGGGCGCTTTATTCATGTAAAGATTGTTATGTTGTCTATATCCCTTTAGGGAGATGGTTTGTCTTGACCATCGGAGTTGGACTCCGTGAATAGAAACATTAGCACGTTGTCATAGGTGACGATGTGTTGGATCGGGACATAAAGTGAATTGATTTGGATTAATAATTCTGTCTCGGCAAATCGATTCACTTTAGACAGTCATTTGTATTGTATCTTAATCTTGAGATGAATAGTGGGCCCGTTGTCTCGACATGTGTCTTTTGATGTACCAAAGGGTGACTTCTACATCTCAATAGTGGTATGCATGCCGGTACATTGGAGTCATGACTCTTGATAGCGTAGACTTGTTACTCAGAGATATGGAATCCATAGCTCCTCTTTAGGAGTAATGATATCCTCTTATATGCGTTATCCTATAATTGGAAAACTGGAGTGCTCAACCATTTGGATACATAGGTGTAACCGAATGGTATACTATCTTTGAATGGTAAGTTTTCTAATGGTGAGATAATGGAACGTAAGATAAAAATAATCGGGAAGGTAAGATTGAACTTGTCCTTAAGCCGATTATGGATTTTCATATGGGGACACGATACACTTTGATATGTCATGGAGACTTAGCTATACGAGCTTCGTAATTCTATAAAGTTCGAGAGTGCAGCTCCAAGCTTTTAGTGGAGTAGCGTTGGAGTTGATAATTGTGAAGTGTATATTTGGGATATTGGGTTTCATAATTATCATGAGCTTAAACTTTATAGGTCCATTTTGGTCTCCTTTGATATCTCACAAAATCCTGTAACGATACGGCGTGCTTTTTCAATAATTGGTGACTTATGTCGGATTTATCAGATTGGTTTAAAATTTGAAAGAATCAAATAATTCATGTATGTTCATTGGATAAATTAATTTTGTAATAAAATTATTTTAATATAAACTTGTTGAATTATTGGGATCGGATAATTCTTGTCTGTTTATCGGTTGATTTAATTGGATAAATTAAATCAAGATAAACTTGTAGAATTTTTGTAAATTGATTTATTTTCTTAGAGAGTATCTTGATAATGTTTGTTTTGATCAGATAACTTTTCTATTGGGTTATTTGAATCAAAACTGAGACTTTATCCTATAGAATCTCGGGTGAAAAATAAAAGATTCGCGAAGATATTTTTGCGGTAGTTCAGCCTACCGATCTACATGTTCGGCCTACCGATGGGGCCTGTTCGGCCTGCCGATCAGCCCGTTCGGCCTACTGATCAGCGAGAGATAAGATTATGCATTTTCACGCGGATCTTATCAGATATTGATCTGAATTTGATTTTGTTTCGAGTTTTTGAGACCTAATCTGATAAGTACTGACCCCAGGACCAATCGCTATATAAAGGGAGTGGGTCTCATGATTTACAGAGATCAATTGAGAGATTAAGAGTGATACTCTTCTGGTGAACATCTGAAAACTCCCTGAGAGCTTTTGTTCACAAATCACGAACACTAGCTTTGGGTTCTCTCGATTCGTTGGAAGGAGAGTCACCGGTGGAAGAGCTGTACGTGTGAGCCCACACTCACTCCAGTTGTGGATAGAGAATAGCAAAGAATACCAATTGGTTGAGGCTCTTCTGGAACGTTACTTCTCTTCACCGGTCGCGGAGGTTCTTCGGCACACAGAGGTTAGTAAGATCTGTTTAATTTATACATATAGCATGTCAAACTTGTGTTTTGGAAAAATACTCTGATGTTAAAATTTTTTTTTAATTTTCGTTGCGCACCTCTCACCTATTTTTCCAACATAATTCATGTCTGTTTTTCGGTTGATTTAATTTTTGGATAAATTAGATCAAGATAAACTTGTAGAATTATTAGGAATTCATTTATTTTCTTAGAGATTATCTAGATATAGTTGTTTTAATCGAATAACTTTTATATTGGGTTACTTGAATTAAAACTAGGACTTTATCCTATAGAATCTCGGGTGAAAAATAAAAGACTCGCTGAGATTTTTATTCGGCATTTTGACATGTCGATCCACGTTTTTGGCCTGTCGATGGGTGAGTTCAGCCTACCGATTATGCAGTTCGGCCTGCCGATGAGCGAAGGATTAGATCATGCATTTTTACACGGATCTTATTAGATTTTGATCCAAATTTGATTCTTATTTGAATTTTTAAGACCTAATTTGATAAGGACTGACCTTGGACCCAATCTCTATAAATAGGGAATAAGTCACATAAGTTATTTTGATCAATTGAGAGATTAAGAGTTATACTCTGCTGGTGAGAATCTGGAAACTCCCTACGAGCTCTTGTTCACAAATCACGAACACTAGCTTTGGGTTCTTTCAATTGGTTAGAAGGAGAGTCACCTGGTGGAAGAGCTGTACGTGTGAACCCACACTCACTCCGATCGTGGATAGAGAATAGCAAAGAAGACCAGTTGGTTGAGGCTCTTCTTGAACATTACTTCTCTTCACGTTTTGCGAGGGTTCTTTGGCAATCAAAGGTTAGAAAGATCTGGTTAATTTATGCATATAGCATGTCAAACTTGTGTTTTGAAAAATACTTCGATATAAAGTTTTTAAAATTCCTCTACGTACTATTTTTCGAACATATGCACGATCTTAATGTTTTAGATTGATAGTCAGACTTTCATTTACTTATCATGCATTCAACATAAATGAACATAATGAGAACATATTTGATATATGAAAAAAATAATAAACACTCTATTAATTAAATGTCTTAAAAACAATTACATCATTTAATCCTTAGGCACCTAATCTAAACTTGAGCATCGCAAAGAAGAAGCACTCGAGCTTTTTTGAGTTCTTATTCTTCTTCTTCTTCTTCTTCTTCTTCTTCTTCTTCTTCTTCTTCTTTTTGTTCTTCTTCTTCTTCTTCTTCTTTCCCTTGGTTGGCCGAATTGAAGTCTTTCCGCTCTTGGCCTTTTGCTTCATTCCATTCCTAGAGTTGGAATTTGAGCTAGATGCAACCGCCATGTTCATCTCTCCATGTACAGGTGTATCCTTGATCAGATTTTCAAACTTCTATAACTGTTTCATCAGCTCAGTTAAGGTTACATCCTGTCTATTGCTCAAATTAACAAAGCTATAAATAAGATGAACTCCTTAGAAAGAGTTTGCTCTGTCATAGGTGTTCTCGGTTTCTATTTGCAGTTAAGATGCTTCCAAAGAGCCCCTTGCTGCTTTGTTAAGGCTTGGCCTCCAAATATGTCTCAAGATTATCTATGATCAGTCGACAAATTTCATGATCTTCATGTTGAGCCTGAAGCACATTATTCATGCTACTCATAATGTAGTAGCAAGTTTGATAATTAGCATCTTTCCAGCAATCATAAGCTTGGATTTGTTCATTAGTGGATTTATCGGCTGGCGTTGGAGGATAAGGTGTGGTTACCACAAATTTGAGTTTCTCAAAGGATAGGGCAGTGTCGAAGTTTTGTTTCCAATCTGTATAGTTCTTGTAGGTCAGTGTATTTTTATCAAGGATCGAAGATAAATGAGTTTTTAGATATTTTGTTCTGCAATAAAGAATCATATACTAAATGTTAAAAAAATAGTATGCAGTAGAATTTTAAAAAATTTTATACCAGAGTATTTTCGAAAACACAAGTTTGACACATCATATGCATAAATTAAACAGATCTTACTAATCTTGTATGCTGAAAAACTCCTGAAATCGATCAAGAAAAGTGTGTTCCAGAAGGACCTCAACCAACTGGCCTTCTTTGTTATTCTCTATCCATGATCGGCGTGTGAGTGGGCACACTTCTATAGCTCTTCCTCCGGTGACTCTCCTTCCAACCAATCAAGGAAACCCAGAACTAAGGTTCGAGATTTATGAACAATAGCTCTCAGGGAGCTATAGAGACTCATAGACTAGAGTGCTCACCCTTAATTCTTCAACTGATCTAAATAACTTATGAGTCTCACTCCTTATTTATAGAGGTTAGGCCCAAGGGTTAGTCCTTATTAGATAAGGCTTCAAAAATTCAAATCAGGATCAATATCTGATAAAAATTGAATCTAAAATGCGTGACCAAAAATAGTTCAGTTGGCAAGCCGAATTGGCAGGTTGGCCTGCCGAACTTAGTCCATCGGTAGGCCAAACTAGAAAATCGGCCTGCCAAACTAATGATAAATGATCCCTGTGAATCTTTATTTCCCACCCGAGAATCTTGGAATATTCAAATAACCCCTAAAGAAGCTACCTGATTAAAGCAATCATATCTAGATAATCTCTAAAAAAATAAATATTCTTGATAATTCAACAAGTTTATCATGAATTAATTTATTTGAAATTAATCCAATCGATAAACAAATATGAATTTGTTGGTCCTGAAAATTCAACAAGTTTATCTTGAATCAACTTTTCACAAAATTAATTCAACCGATAAACAGACATAAATTATCTGATCCTATCGAATTTCAGCCAATTTGATAATATGACATAAGTCACCAATTTATTGAAAAAGAACGCCGTATTGTTACAGATTTTATTATGAGCTAGCAAAGGGGACCTAATAGACTTATATAGTTCAAGCTCCCAATAATTATAAAACCTAATATCCTAGATATCCATTTCAAAATTATCAACCCTAACGCTATTCTACTAAAAGCTTAGAGCTGCACTATCGAACTATATGAATTATGAAACTCGAATAGCCAAGTATCCAAGATGTATCATAATGTATTGTATCCTTATAGGATTATCTTGTTGGAAAAATAGTACGCAGTAGAATTTTAAAAATTTTATATCAGAGTATTTTTCAAAACACAAGTTTGACCCGCTATATGCATAAATTAACCAGATCTTACTAACCTTTGAATGCAAAAGAACTCCCGCAATCCGTGAAGAGAAGTAACGTTCCATAAAAGCCTCAATCAACTGGTCTTCTTTGTTATTCTCTATCCACAATCGGAGTGAGCATGGACTCACATGTATAGCTCTTCCTCCAGGTGACTCTCCTTCCAACCAATTGAGAGAACCCAAAGCTAGCGTTCGTGATTTGGGAACAAGAGCTCTCAAGGAGTTTTCAGATTCTCACCAGTAGAGTATCACTCTTAATCTGTCAATTGATCTAATTAACTCTTGAGACTTACTCCCTATCTATAGAGATTGGGTCTAGGGTCAGTCCTTATTAGATTAGGTCTCAAAATTTTGAATCAGAATCAAATTCAGATCAATATCTGATGAAATCCTCATAAAACACGTGAACTTTTTATTCGCACGTCGGCAAGCCAAACTTGCCCTATCGGCAGGCCAAACTTGAGGATCGACATGCCAAACTACTGAAAAAAAATCTCAGCGAATTTTTTATTTTCCACCTGAGGTTTTATAGGATAAAGTCTCAGTTTTAATTCAAATAACCCAATAGAGAAGTTATCTATTTAAAACAACTTTATCTAGATAATCTCTAGGAAAATAAATGAATTCCTAATAATTCTACAAGTTTATCTTGATTTAATTTATTCAAAATTAAAACAACTGATAAACAGACAAGAATTATCCGATCCCAATAATTCAATAAGTTTATCTTAAATTAATTTTGTCACAAAATTAATTCAACGATAGACAGACATGAATTATTTGATTCTTTTAAATTTTAACCAATCTAAAAAATCTGACATAAGTCATCAATTGTTAGAAAAGTATGCCGTATCGTTACAGGATGTTGTGAGCTAGCAAAGGGGACCAAATGGACCTATATAGTTCAAGCTCTCGATAATTATGAAAGCCAATATCCCAGATATACATTTCATAATTATCAACTCCAACACTACTCTACTAAAAGCTTGGAGCTGCACTCTCGAACTATATAGAATTACAAAGCTCGTATAGCTAAGTCTCCATGACATATCATAGTGTATCGTATCCCTATAAGATTATCCATAATTAGCTTAAGGACAAGTTTTGTCTTACCTTTCCAATTATTTTTATCTTACATTCCATTATCTCACCATCAGAAAACTTACCATCCAAAGACAGTATACCATTCGGTTACACCTATGTATCCAAATGGTTGAGCGCTTGATGAGACTGTAAAAGTGTACATTTTCTAAGGCTTAAATAATTTATTTATGCTTTGATTTCTCATTAAATCTTCTAATTAATAGCATTTTTCTATTAATAAATATTTTTGTGTCTTAGTGTGTAAATATGTTTAAAAATATGTTTTTAGTGTGTTTTTATGTTTAATAGAATTTTTTGTAATTTTTAGAGTCATTCGGTGAGTTAAATAAGTGCCTAGTCTGTAAATAGTTAAAACCGTAAAAGTAATGCCGTTATTTTATTTTGAGTTTTAGAGCATTTGATAGTGTGTTTTAAGTTTGTAAATATGTCTTACTATATTTTTAGTAATTTCTAAAAATATTTTCAAGTCATAAAAATTATATCTGTGTCAAACCGTAAGAGACTAGAAATTTTAGGAGTTTTTATTTATTTTTGTATGTTTTAATATAAAATAAATATTTTTAATATTTTTGTAAATATTATGTTTGTAAAATAATTAATTTTAGTGTTTTTGTGATTTTTAGATTTGAAATCTAGAGGAAAAACGGAGCAAAACGACATCAAAACGGACAAAATCATACATCAAACGCATAAAAAAATCCTTAAAATATTTGAAGGGACACGTGGCGTAACAAGGATCGCCAGATCAACTGACAGATTGATCTCAACATTCCGAGGAAGAGATGCGTGTCAATGCGTCATCCAGTGCGTCAGCGAAATCTCAGGGTATAGTCCACGTGTCGAAATATGATTGGCGCGTGCATAACACGTGCCAACAAGTCTGTAGGTGAGGTAAAGGGAATCTCAGGCTGCTTTGGATCATGTGCGGTCGTGTCCACGTGCATCCATTTTCTAGCCGTTAGATCAGCTGACCAAGACCAATCTAACAACATTCACCCTCGATCCCACTGGTCCCACCTGGGCTCAATTTTACCGTCTCTTGTAGCCGTTCGATCATGCAATTAACGGTCCAAATCGTGCCGTTTTAGTCCTAGCGTGAGTCGCGAAGCACTGGATCCTAAACTAAAAAATCCATTCTCAGAAGCACGGATCAGCGTGGAAGAAGGAAGAAAAAATTTTAATTCACGTGAATCTCGTGAATCATAGTTGGGGGGGGAGGGGCCTGATTCGAAGAAAAGAAAAGAAATAAATAAATAAATATAATAAATAATTAAAATATTAATAAAAATATTAATAAAAAAATAATAAATAGTAAATTTTTTACTATAAAAGGGGGGCTCTCCCCCCTCATTCACAACAAATCCTCAAGGCCTTAGGGCCTCCCCTCCCTCTTCTCCCAATTTTCCTTTTTTTTCTTTTTACCTCTTTTATCCCTTAGGTAAAATATATATATATATGTTTAATTTAGTGTAGAGAGTCTAGTGAGGCAGAGAGATGATCTTGTATGCATAGTATTTTGGTATGGATTTTAACTCTATATCTGTGTTGTAATGCTTATATTTTTGTAGAATAAATTATATCTCTATGTTTTTAATAATTATTGTTACTGTTGTTATGTTGTCAATTTTTACATAAATTCAGTCATGCTTTTTTTATGTAATTTAATTGTGTTGCATAATACTAAAGTCATGCTCATTTATTAAGTTGAGTTTTTGCTGCATTATAGACATAGACTGGCACATAAATGCTTGGTAATTCTTGATTTATTGTAGTTAGAGGATGGCATGGTGTATTCTTAAACCAATTAATAAGTCGAGGTGCTACCAAAATTAACGCAATAATTTATTCTATAAAAATATATTAATTTTGATTTGTTATTATCTTTTCTAACTTAAAATTATGTTAATTATAATTGAGTGACAGCGGTTATAATTTTCATAATTAGTGCACCAAATCATTAGTGACAGATGATTATTTTGCTAGTTTTTATAGGAAAACCCTTACTGCATTATGGCTTGCTATATTGTCGATTTAGGTTGACCTATATAATTAGTAAAAAGTGCTTGCAATTAATGAGAAAAGATATAATAAATCAAATACTTTAGATAATTATTAATTAGAATTAAAATTCCATATCAGTTGTAAAACATACAAGGGATTCTCAAAGCTTCACCGTTTTAATTTAATGCTTTAAATTTTGAATAAAAAAATCACAAAAATATTTCTTTTAATTTTAAACTTTGATTTGAAAAAGTGCTTGCCTTTTTGAACGTTTATTTTCAACAATCTCTCGAGTTACAAATTTTCACCTCCCTATAGATACGACAAACTTTTCTATACTGCAAACGTCCGCCGTTTATAAAGAAGATAAACATTTTTTTTGGGCGTTACCAGCACTTCAGTTTTTCAATTACAGGATAACACATATAAGAGGATATCATTACTCCTAAAGAGGAGCTATGGATTCCATATCTATGAATAACAAGTCTACGCTATCAAGAGTCATGCCTCCAATGTACCGACATGCATACTACTATTAAGATGTGGGTGTCACCCTTTGGTACATCAAAAGACACAAGTCAAGACAACGGGCCCACTATTCATTTTAGGATTAAGATACAATACAAATGATTGTCTAAAGTGAATCATTTTTCCAAGATAGAACTATTAATCCAAATCAATTCACTTTATATCCCAATTCAACACATCGTCACCTATGACAACGTGCCAATGTTTCTATTCATGGAGTCTACCTCCGATGGTCAAGACAAACCATCTCCCAATAGGAATATAGACAACATAGCAATCTTTACATGAATAAAGCGCATAACTTTATTCCCTCGATTACAGATCTTATGATTTAGACCATCACCTAAATAATCGTGCCTTCTGCATAGTCTGTCCATCATAATCGAGCAAAAATTACCCTTTCTAGAAAATACAATTTTTAATGCAATTCATCAATTTTATTTTCAATAATTCAAAAACATAAAATTAGAGACTTATGAAATACCTGGGAGCGCTATCATCTATCTTCTAGATCTGCTTCTAGATCCATCTTCTCTAAATAATTATTTAATTACAAAATTCTTACAATATTAAAATTAAATAATAATTCCTAGATGAAGATGATAGTCCGCCATCTAATTACATGAAAAACCTATATACATATTCTAGCCTCTAAGGAACCATAACTGGCATAAATTAATTAATTAATAATTAATTAAATAATAATTTAATCAACCATAATTAATTAATAAACATTCACCATATAATCCATGAGAACGTATAAAATATATAGAAACCTAAAGTGCCAACTCTCTATAAAAGTAAATTCAAGCATATAAGAGATCAAGATCACATAATTTATACATATAGCACGATCATAAGCTCATAAATTTACATAAAAACCATGGCTCCGATACCAATTGTTGAAAAAATAGTACGCATCAGAATTTTAAAAATTTTATATCAGAGTATTTTCTAAAACACAAGTTTGACAAGCTATATGCATAAATTAACCAGATCTTACTAACCTTTGAATGCCGAAGAACTCTCGCAATCTGTGAAGAGAAGTAATGTTCCAAGAGTGCCTCAACCAACTGGTCTTCTTTGCTATTCTCTATCCACGATCGGAGTGAGTGTGGGTTCACATGTACAGCTCTTCCTCCTGGTGACTCTCCTTCCAACCAATTGAGAGAACCCAAAGCTCGTGTTCGTGATTTGTGAACAAGAGCTCTCAGGGAGTTTTCAGATTCTCACCAGTAGAGTATCACTCTTCATCTCTCAATTGATCTAATTAACTCTTGAGACTTACTCCCTATTTATAGAGGTTGGGTCTAGGGTCAGTCCTTATTAGATTAGGTCTCAAAAATTTGAATTAGAATTAAATTCAAATCAATATATGATAAAATCCTTGTAAAACGCGTGATCTTTTTCTTCGCATATCAGCAGGCCAAACTTGCCCCATCGACAAGCTGAACTTGAGGATCGGCATGCCAAACTACCAAAAAAAAATCTCAGCAAATCTTTTATTTTTCACTCAAGATTTTATAGGATAAAGTCTCAGTTTTAATTCAAATAACCCAATAGAGAAGTTATCTAATTAAAACAACTTTATCGAGATAATCTCTAGGAAAATAAATGAATTCCTAATAATTCTACAAGTTTATCTTGATTTAATTTATTCAAAATTAAATTAACTGATAAACAGATAAGAATTATCCGATTCCAATAATTCAATAAGTTTATCTTGAATTAATTTTGTCACAAAATTAATTCAACGATAAACAGACATAAATTATTTAATTCTTTCAAATTTCAACCAATCTAATAAATCTGACATAAGTCACCAAGTATTGGAAAAGCATGTCGTATCGTCACAAGATGCTGTGAGCTAGCAAAGGGTACCAAATGGACCTATATAGTTCAAGCTCTCGATAATTATGAAACCCAATATCCCAGATATATATTTCATAATTATCAACTCCAACACTACTCTACTAAAAGCTTGGAGCTGTAATCTCGAACAATAAAGAATTACGAAGCCCATATAGCTAAGTCTTCATGACATATCATAGTGTATGATATCCCCATAGGATTATACATAACCGGCTTAAGGACAAATTTTGTCTTACCTTCTCGATTATTTTTATCTTATGTTCCATTATCTCACCATCAAACAACTTACCATCCAAAGATAGTACACCATTCGGTTACACCTATGTATCTAAATACTTGAGCGCTCTAGTTTTCTAATTACAGGATAATGCATATAAGAGGATATCACTACTCCTAAAGAGGAGCTATGGATTCCAATCTATGAATAATAGGTCTATGTTATTGAGAGTCATGCCTCCAACGTACCGGTATGTATACCACTATTAAAATGTGGGTGTCACCGTTTGGTACATCAAAAGACACAAGCCAAGACAACAGGCTACTATTCATCTCAGGATTAAGATACAATACAAATGATTGTCTAAAATGAATCAATTTGCCGAGACAGAATTATTAATCCAAATCAATTCACTTTATGTCCCGATCCAACAAATCGTCACCTATGACAACGTGCCAATGTTTCTATTCATGGAGTCCACCTCCGATGGTCAAGACAAACCATCTTCTTATAGGGATATAGACAACATAACAATCTTTGCATGAATAAAGTGCTCAACTTTATTCCCTTTATTACGGATCTTATGATTTAGACCTTCACCTTTAAAATCATGTCCTCTGCATAATCTATCCATCATAGCCTGATTCTAAAGGCTTAAACCAATAGTCTTAGACTTTTATTTGCTTATCATATATTCAACAAATATGAACGTAAAGAGGATAACAATTTGGTATATAAATAATAAATAAACTCTTTATTGATAAAAATGTCTCCAAAAACATATTACATTTTTACTCCTTGTGGCCTATATGTCAACAACAAACATAAGCAAACATGCAATAACAATTTAGTAAAATAATACAAACATATAAGGAAACATACAATGTGTTTATGTGTTCAAAATCTTGAAAAAATCACAACCTTACAATGATAATTCCTAACTCAGAATTTAACAAGTTGCTTGGGGTAGACTTTCCAAATTCAATTAGAAATACAGATCCCATTCGATTAATATATATCATCGAAGACTCATCTTGGTCTAGCATATACTAATAATCACTCTCTTTGTCCATTAATTTTATTAACAGAGCTTCTAATAGGGAATAATAAAATTAATCATGAGCGTTTAACCATTATTTCAACTACTTTATCCATGGTTATAATTGCACCAAGGGTGAACAACGATAAAACATGCTAAAGCAAATTATCCTTTTGGAGATCTAATCTGGTACATGATGGAGGCCTTAGGTCTCCTCTTCCAAAACCTTCTTCTACTCAATATTTTAGAAAACAAGGTTTTATGTTAAACGTGCTTGAACATTTTTTAATGAGCAGCACTCTTATTTTATATGACATGTTATGAACAGATATAGCAAAACACATCATAAAGCAAACAAACAACGTAATAAGCAGAGCTACAAGCAATATAGTAATAACTATAATATTATGGTCCCATCGTAGAGAAAAGAAAATATAGATTACAAATTTAATCCAAACATTTTATCGATTCTTAATCTTATATCTTCTTGTTGTATCCTTTTTCATGTGGCATCCGTTTTCAATTCTTTTATCTTCTGGTTATCATAAAATTTCCAAGTTTGGATAAAAAATGTCCCATAAAAAGAACTTTCAAAAATAATCAAAAACTCCTTCTGATGTTGGGCAGTTGACTGCTTATAACAGGGGCCAGTCGATCAACTCTATTCAATAGACCAGTTGTGACGCCGTCACGGGTCGATAGGCTTGTCGTAGAACCAGAGCCGAGAGCAATTTTTTAAATTTTTTTTCAAGTTTGATTTATAATAACAATTCAAAAAAAACTCACCAAAAATTTTATAAACATAGAAAACAAATAATCCAGCAATCATGTCTGTCTGTTATATCTGTCTTCTCTTCGAATAATTATTTTAGTAAAAATTTACAACCAAAATAAAATAAATAAATCCTAGATGATGATAATAGACTACCAGCTAACTATATAAAAAACCTAAATACATATTTTAACCTCTAAGGAACCATAACAGGCAAAAAACTAATTAAAAATACTAATTAAAATAAATTTTGATTAACAAAATTAATTAATAAATATTCACTATATAATCTCATAATAACATATAAATATATAGGAATTTTAGAGTGTCAATCCTCTAAAAAAAATTAATTCAAGCATAGAGGAAATAAGATCACATAATTTATAAACATAGTATGATCACAAAACCCATAAAAATTTCGTAAAACCAAGGCTCTGATACAATTTATTGGAAAACGAGTACATAACGGATTTTTAAACTTTTTTAGTTAAAAAATTTTAAAAAAAAAAGGTTAGACATGCTATGTATATAAATTAATCTAACATCCTCATACCTCTTGTACATCGAAAACCACACTTCTGAGAAAACTATTTTTCTTAGAATTGCTACAAAAGAATTCGACTGGAAGAGTATCAACCAACTAGACTTCCTTGCTATTCTTTTTCTCCATGATGGGAATACGGGTGGTCGCATGTCATTTAGTATTTCCTCAGGCAACATCTCCTTCCAACCACAAAAGAAAACAAAGAACTAAGATTCGAGATGTTCAACAATAGCCCTATGGGAGTTTCAAAGTTTTTCCAACAAAATACACTCCTCTAAATATCTTCAGTTTCCAATTATGGGATAATGTTTGCAAGAGAATTTCATTAACTCTACAAAATAACTATGGATTCCATACCTATGAATAAAGAGTCTATGTCAATCAAGAGTCATGTCTCCAACGTACCGATATGCATACCTTTAATTAATTTAGGATGTCACCATTTGATACATCAAAAGACACAAGTCAAGAATATGGACCCATTGATTCATTTCAGGATTAAGATGTAATACATATGATAGTCTAAATCAAATTAATTTATTCAAATGAAATTATTAATTAAATCAATTTATCCTTAGTCTTGATCCAATATATTGTCACCAATGATAACATACCAATGTCTTGACCCGTATATCCCATTTTGATGACCAAGATGAGTCATCTCCTACTAAATATGTAGATAATATAACAAGCCTAACTTTATTCCCTTAATTGTGTACATTTTCATATTAAGACTGTTGAGGGTAAGCTCAGCGCCACCACCGAGGACCTTAACTTTGGTGGTCGGCTATTAAGCTCGGCAGACCCCCAGGAAGCTTGCTATCGACCCCCGACGCTTTATACTTCTTTCTGAGGAGCCTCTCAGGCATCCAAGGCCGCGCCCCAAGAAGGCTGCCACCTCGGGATGTACGGTAGCTCGGTTCGGACCAACATTACTCATAAATAGGCTGCTACTCACCAGTATAGGCCAACACAAGGCAGATACATTGCCGTCTGATAGAGTCTAATCCATTGGGTGATGGGCGCGACACTTGTTACCTACTGCCTGACACATCTTGATGTGATACCTGGGTGGTGGGCAAAACCCACCTTACACCCGATCCAAGTGGTGGCCTATAAATAGGATGCATTTATGGCATTCTAGAGAGAGACTCCTTCTGCACACCTAACTAGCTGCCGACCTCTGCCGAGCAAAACCTGCCTTGAGCATCAGAGAGCCCTTGTCTATTGACTAACCCCTCTATCTTTTCCGAAGCATCCCTCCTCTCGTAGGTGTACACTTCCGGGTAGAGGCGAGCCCAAGGAGAGGTCAGACCGTGCGCAGCCGCACGTGGGTGTTGATCCGTCGCTAGACAACGGTAAGCATCAATATTTTGGCACTAGAAGGAGGGCACCTATGCCTTCATCCAAACTTTAGCTACATCACCTCTGACTCCCGAGATGACGACTCAAGGTAACGCCAGAGATGACACAGCCCGACAGGAGAGGTCGGGCGATGCGAGAAATAGGCAACCAGCCACAGGCTGGCTTAGAGGCCGTCCTCTGACCGTGAGATCCTGGTCTGGGGGGCAAGGAAGCACAGTGAGGGCAGAGCCGGTGGATGCCCCAACCGCCCAAGATCCGATCCGAGAACTTACAGACGCGGTCCAGATCCTGACTCAACAGCTTGTGCAGCAGGCTCAACGTCAAGCTGCACCAGCCCTGCCGCCCCCAGCCCAGGCTGACCAGGCTGGGGGTTAGATAGAGCGAAGTGCAGCCAACCTTGAAGAAGCCCAATCCGAGCAGTCTGCAGGATCCACCAGAGGAATCCCAGCTGATAATAGGATAGTTCAGGAACGCCGCCTTGGGCGCCAAGCGGCCCATGCCCCCTCACCACAAGGTTCCCGAGCCTCGGTGTTTGACCGGCTCAGGTCTCAGGGAGTAAACAGAAACCGCCACGCTGGAGCTGGAGGCCGTGTTGAGGGCGGAGTACCCTACAGGGTCAAACTGCCTGAAGACACCAATAGCCTCCAGTTCTAAGCACTACAGCGACAAATCGACGAGATCCAGAATTGTAGATTTGGTCTAGATGAGACAGGAGCTTAGGACCCACCTTTTCTGGATAACATAATGTGGGTGCCCATGCCGCCAAAGTTCAAGGTCCCGCAGATCAAGTCTTATGATGGGACCACAGATGTTGATGAGCATGTCAAACTCTTCCGGGGACACATGCTACTGCAGAACGCCAACGACGCGGCGATGTGCAAAGCCTTCTCACTCACTCTTATAGGCCCTGCTCGGCAGTGGTTCCAACGACTTGAGCCCAGATCAATTTCTTCTTTTCGGCATCTGGGCGACGCCTTCTCTTTGGCATTTTCCACCACCAAAACGCAGAGGAAAGAGATAACATGCCTGTATGCTGTTAAGCAGGGAGACGGTAGCGTCAGGGATTACATTAACCGGTTCACCCGGGTAGCTCTTGAGGTCAAGTACGTCGAAGACGAGACCCTCAAGCACATTTTTGTAGGGGGTCTCCGAGATGAAAAGATGACATGGTCCTTGGCCTTTGAGCAGCCGAGCATATTTTCCCAAATGCTCGGGTATGCCCAGAGACACGCGGACGCTGCCGAATACATGAAAAGCCGTCGGGAAGAGACTGGCCCGAGTGGAACAAAGAAGGATAAGAAGCAGAAAAAGGTGCCGAAACAGAGCAGCGTCGAGCATGCCAAGAAGCAGAAGAAACAGAAATCTGAGAAGCCAAAGGGGCCGACCAGTAAGTTTCAAAGCTACACACCATTAGTGGCGACCATCGATGAGGTGCTCGCCCAGGTTAGTGGTAAAAATTTGCTAACACCACCACCCAAACTCCGAGGGAGCAGGGTGAAGCGGAATTAGTCAAAGTTTTGTGAGTTCCATAAGGATGTGGGGCATACCACTCGGGAATGCATCCAGTTGAAGGACCAAATAGAAAGACTGGTCTGAAAAGGTATTTTATAGGAATTTATGGAATGGGTTATAACCCCAATGTCTACGTCGGGAAGAAACGATTCATTGGCCCGAGATGTATAGAACCGACCCAGGACCGACAGTGGGAACACCTCGGATCCCCCAAATATTGTTCACACGATATTCGACTGGCCTGTTACCGGGGACACGTCGAGTGGGCGATGATCTTACGTCAGAGAAGCTCGACGGATCGAGCGGGGTGAATTCATAAACATGTTCGAGCACATCAACAAGATATACCGTCAAGAAGACACCCCAATCACTTTCACCGAGGAGGAAGCAGATCGATTGATGCACCCCCACAATGATGCCCTGGTATGCGAACTACCCATCACCAACAATGTAGTGCGGCGTGTCTTAATCGACAACGGTAGTTTGGCTGACATCCTCTTCAAACAGGCTTTTGACAGACTGAAGATAAGCAACGCCCCCTTGGTCCCAGTCCAGACCCCGCTTTACAGCTTTGCTGGGGAATGTGTCCGAGCAACCGGAAAAGTCAGTTTACCGGTAACTTTCGAAGAAGGAGCCTCTAGGATCACTCGGGTAGTCGACTTTTTAGTTGTCGAAAAACCCTCCTAGTACAATATCATCATCGGCCGGCCGACGCTGAACAGCTTGAAGGCCATTGTTTCAACATACCATCTGGCCATGAAATTCTTGACCGACGGCGGCGTTGGAGTGATACGCTCATCCCAGGCGGACTCTCAGACTTGTTACGCTAGTGCTGTTCGAGCAGCCTCAGCTCTACACCATGGCGTCCTGGCCGTTTGTTCGGTCGACGAGACCGATCTCCCGATCGACCCCGCGCCGAAGATGTTGGCAGACCTAAACCCCAGGTTGCCCGAGGAAGAGGTAAGGGCCATTCCGGTCGAAGACTTAGTGTCGTTCTCCCTGGATCCTGTAAGGCCTGAACGCACAGTCTAACTCGGATCATAGCTGCGACCTGAGATCCGGGCCAACCTGGAATGCCTACTTTCTGAATATCGTGATGTTTTTGCGTGGTCCCATGAGGACATGCCCGGCATTGATCCGAGCATTATCAGCCATCGGCTCAACGTCCAACCTGGCCACAGGCCGGTGATACAAAAACAAATGGCCTTTAACCCGGAGAGATATGCTACAATCAACGACGAAGTCCAGAAACTCCTCAAGGCTGGATTCATCAAAGAGGTCAAATACCCAGATTGGTTAGCGAATGTTGTCCTCGTTAAGAAGGCGAACGGCAAATGGCGGGTCTGCATTGACTACGTCGATCTCAACAAGGCCTACCTGAAAGACTGCTTCCCACTTCCTCGGATATACCAGCTCGTCGATGCCATGGCCGGCCACGAGCTTCTAAGCTTTATGGATGCATACTCCAGGTACAATCAGATAAGGATGGCCGAGGAAGACCAATTCAAAATCTCCTTTGTTACCGACTAGGGCTTGTACTGTTACGTCGTGATGTCGTTTGGCCTGAAGAACACCGGGGCTACTTACCAACGCCTCGTCAATAAGATGTTTGCTCGGTTGATCGGGAAAACTATGGAGGTCTACGTGGACGACATGTTAGTAAAGTCTGTCCAAGCAAAAGACCACATGGCCGACATCCGAGCTAGCTTCGACATTCTCCGGGAATATGGGATGAAACTTAACCTGGCGAAATGCGCCTTCGGCGTCAGCTCGGGCAAATTCCTCAGATTTTTGGTCAATCAACGAGGAATCGAGGTCAACCCGGTGAAAGCCCAAGCAATTATCGACATGCATTCTCCTCGGACTGTGAAGGACGTACAACGGCTCATTGGCATGGTGGCTGCCTGTCAAGGTTTGTCTCCCAGGCTACCGACAAGTGCCACCCTTTTTTCAAGGCACTTAAGGGGAGGTTTGAGTGGAGCAGGGAGTGTGAAGAAGCTTTTCAAAGCTTAAAGACTTACCTGGCTACGCCCTCGCTCCTGTCCAAACCTTTGCCCGGTGAAGCTTAACCGCCTATTTAGCCGTGTCAGAGAAAGCTATTAGCTCGGTCTTGGCCCGAGATGAAGACGGGATCCAAAGACCCATTTATTATACCAGCCACGCATTCCAAGGTGCCGAGGAGCGGTACCCACTACTGGAGAAGCTGGCTTTCGCCTTAATAACATCAGTCCGGAAGCTGCGACCATATTACCAAGGCCATACCATTATGGTCCCGACCAAGTTCCCTCTCCGGTAGGTTTTCCAAAGCCCAGAGATATCGGGCCAAATGGCCAAGTGGTCGGTTGAGCTAGGCCAATACGATGTGCATTTTGTGCCAAGAACGACAATAAAAGCTCAAGTCCTGGCGGATTTCATTGCTAAATTCACGGAGGCCGGCAAGGTGACTCCACAAGTTAAGAAGTCACCCATTGAAGAGCCCAATACACCAAGCTCCAGCGAAGACAGCCTCTTCCCGAGGCCAGACTGGACACTGCACGTCGACGGCTCTACCTGCATCGATGGATCGTGGCCTGGGCTAATTTTAAAGAGCCTGGACGGGTACAAGGTCATCTATGCCCTCCGGTTCCACTTCAAGGCCTCTAACAATGAGGCAGAGTACAAAGCTCTGCTGGCCGGACTCCGAATCGCCTGAGATCTCGGCATCAACTACCTCACCATCTACAGTGACTCAATGCTGGTGGTGCAGCAGGTCACCGGAGGATTTCAGGCCCGAGCAGACTCGATGGTAGCATATTTAAAGGAGGCAAAACAACTGCTTAGGCAATTTAAGTCCTATTCTTTTAAGCAGATCCCTCGGTCAGAAAACATAGAAGCTGACGTCCTCGCCCGACTAGCTTCTGGATTGGGCGGAAGTGACTTGACGTCAGTCCCCATCAAAAGATTGTCTGAGCCGAGCATCTTTAAGGAGGTCTTAAGCCTAGCCGAGGAGCCGAGAAGTACCTAGATGGACCCAGTCATCTGATACCTGACCACAGCCGAGTTGCCAGACGACCGAGAAGAAGCACGTCGGGTACATAATGGCTCAACCCGGTATTCGATGATCGGTGGGAAGTTATACCGGTGAGGCTACACTACGCCATGCTTAAGATGCTTGGACCCCAAGGAGGCTGAGTATCTGATGAGTGAGATCCACAAAGGCCTATGCGGCAATCATTCCAGAGGATGCTCTTTGGCCCAAAAGTGCCTCTGGCAGGGATACTACTGGCCTACCATGCAGCAAGACTGCGGAAAATTTGCTCAAAAATGCCTCAAATGCCAACAGTATGCTAGAATTCCCGGCTCCCACGCCGAGCCCCTCAATCCAGTAACCTCGGCATGGCCATTCGTGAAGTGGGCCATCGACTTGATCGGACCCCTCCCAACGGCCCGATCGCAATTCAGGTACTGCATCGTGGCAATTGATTATCTTACGAAGTGGATCGAAGTTGAACCCTATACCAACATGACCGAAGCCAAGTGTACCCACTTCGTGTGGAAGAACATCATTTGCCGGTTTGGGATCTCGCACACCATTGTGACTGACAATGCCAAACAGTTTGAATCCTCGGGTCTACGTCGTCTATGCGAGAAGCTTGGCATTAAGAAGGTCTTCTC
The DNA here is from genome assembly GCA_025403435.1 of Artocarpus heterophyllus. Taxonomy (NCBI): domain Eukaryota; kingdom Viridiplantae; phylum Streptophyta; class Magnoliopsida; order Rosales; family Moraceae; genus Artocarpus; species Artocarpus heterophyllus. The sequence continues at coordinate 27,271,752 of CM046345.1, read as the reverse complement.
CTCCCCGAGCTATCCGTAGAGTAACAGCCAGGTTAAGGCCGTCAACAAGACAATCAAAGATAACCTGAAGAAACAACTCGAGGGGCTTAAGGGTGCGTGGATTGATGAACTACCCCAGGTGCTCTGGGCATACCGAACAACTGCTCGAACAGCTACCGACGAAACACTGTTTTCCCTCATTTACAAGGCAAAGGTTGTCATTCTAGCTGAAGTGGGATTATCGAGCTTTAGAGTTGAATAGTATGAGGAGACTCTAAAAGCAGAGCTGATGATGGCCAAGCTCGACCTACTAGAGGAAAAAAGAAACCGAGCAACGATTCGTAACGCAGCTTGGAACCAGGTGATAGGTCGGTATTATAATAAAAGGGTTCATCCTAGAAGCTTTAAGGTTGGTGACTTGGTGTTGAAAAAGGTCACGATTCAACAACCCGGCCTCGGGTCCTTTGGTCCAAAGTGCGAAGGTCCATTTAGAGTCTAAGACATCATACGACCAAGCACGTACATGTTGACCGACATGGAGGGGAATCAGCTCAGACATCCATGGAATGTCGAGCTCTTAAAAAGATTCTATTGTTAAAATTCAGAGCCAGACTTCTTTTTGACCTCTTGCCACAATTCTTTTGTAACTAGACCTGCTGAACAGGGCTAGAAAAATCTATGTACGTATCACATTAATGGAGTACAAATTTCTTAATACCATTCCACTTGAGTAATGTGTTTAAAGAAAAAGTAAATCCAAGATGCCACAACTCTAGCTCGGAGGATAAAACAATAACTCCCACCAAGGGAGAGTCATCCTTATTAAATCGGGCTGGGGGCTGGTCGGTATACCGACCATAGGTCTGTCACCGTACAGAAAACCCTTTAAGTTGCTTGGCAAAGTCCTGTGCCTAACGAGTCCTACACTTGTAAAGCTTCTTTAAAGCTTAAGCAAGTCTAAGGGGGCAACAGGGTAAGGGTGGTCATACACGCTATACTCTACCCGACCGAGATTAGAAACTTAAACCTGCTTGGATTAATCAACCAAGCAGAGAAGGATAACTACTTGAATTAACTGAGAACAGAGGTGCTATTCACCTCTGCTCGGACAACTCGACACCGAGCCGTGATTGAAAATTACATGCTTGGATTAACTGAGCGAGCAAGGCAAACTCGAGCCAACTCTATGGCTGTCGAGATAGCCGGTTCCCAACCTAGGACCCTCCCCGAGAAGCACCTAACTTGGATAATAATGGTTACTTGACACTAGATGATAGTAACCAGATGTCTGAAGAATACCTAGCATCGAGGTGCACCTAAAGCTAAGACTGTTAACCCAAGGACACTCACACTTGGAAAATAATGTGGAATGTAAAGCAAAACAAAACTACATGCAAGAATCCAATAAGAGCAAAACGGGAAGTCTGTATTTATCAGGGAGGTACAAGGAAACCGGGCACCTCCCGAGCCTGAATACAAAAAAAGGCAAAAAGAAAAAATAATAATACAAGTTCAATCGGCCTGGGTCTTGCCCCCAGCCGCGTCCTCTCCTCCGCCTCTTACGGTGCTCTGTTCATCCCCGTCATCGTCACCATCTACTACGACGACCTCGTCCTCTTCACCCCGCTGTTGCTCGGCGTCGTCTTGGTCGGGCTCAATGATGACCGACCAGTCAAATCCCGCTGCCTCGGGGTGCTTCTCGATCAGGTACTCTCGGAGGTCTATCATGCCGTGGTAGTAGAGATCGGCATACTCTGGGGATGTTTTAAATTCTTCGACCGCACCGGCCAGGCAACCAGGGAGCTCGGTCACAAGGTGCTGGTGCCCTGCTTGCAGGGTTGTGAGCTGCCCCTCGAGCCGTGCAGCTTTATCCTCTGCCTCGCTGCCTCCTGGGCCTCAGCTCGTGAGAAGGATTCCTTCGCTCGATCCAGCTCAATACTCTTATCACTGAGCTTTTTGTCAGAATCCTGCATCCGGAGGAAGGTCTTCTTGTGCATCTCCTTCTCCTTGTGGACCTCCCTTATCCCGGTGGAGTGCACCATGTGCAGAACGGCGCTCACCTGCAAGAAAAGGAGTCAATCCTCGACAACATGATAAAACGAAGCGAACTATCGTTAAGCTCAGATACTTACAGAGGCGACGGCTCGAAAGGCCGTGTTGTAGAGACTCTGGAAGTTCTTCCCCCGGATGTTCATGAAGAAGTCATCCTAAGGGACCGCATCTTTGAGGCGCTCCAAAACGACGCCACGGTAGTTCAGACGCCTTCTATGCACGTCCTCGGACGACCGTCTAGCAGCCTCGCCTGTTGGGGTGACCTCTGGCGAGGCTCTGGTCGGTTGTGGCGGAGGTGGCGGGACATGGACTGATGTAGAGACCTGCCCGGTACGGGTTGGAAGCTCGGGCCTCGACGTCCGCTTACGCTTTCTCTCGCTGTCGACTGCTTTGCCCTTCTGCTTCCTTAAACTTGCCATCTGGGCGCGTCTATCGACGTGGGAGGTGGGTGCCGTCATTTCTGCATGAGAAAATGCAAATTCAAAGCGAGGTCGGGATAAGAAAAAGACGACAGTAAAATTAAGGTTCTGAGCTGACCTCCGATCCGGAGCTGGCGAGACGAGTATAGGAGCCTAATCACGTCCTCGAGGTCCTCGAGGTCCTCGTCGGCTACAGGTGGCCCCGCATCGAAGGAGCCACTGGACGAGTCCTTGAAACTGGACGTAGAAGGCTCCCTCATCGGCCACCCAGACCGAGAAGTGCTTGGCCCCGGAACGTCCACGACACTCGGACGAGCAATTGTAACCTGCCCGGCGGCCCGGGCAGGACGGATAGCTTGGGGAAGACTGCTGGACTCCCCAAACCAGCCGTAACCGGATAAAGTGTCCTTCCTCAAAAGGAAGGATTGTTGTCTGGTCGATTTTGGCTTCTCAAACAGCTCGTCCACTGCCCTGATTACGCGGCTCGGTGCCCAAGGACGCTTGGTCCAAACGTGCCCCTACTCGAACGACCTCGGCACTTGCTGATCCTTGGGGACGGCCTCACCGGCTCAGGCTAGAAAGTTCCTCCCGGCGTAGAACCACTCGTACTTCCATAATTTGTCCGAGTCGGGGTTGCCCATGATAAAATCCTTCCAGAAGCCGGTGAAGTAATACCAGCCGGATTGCCGAGGAAGCTTCTTCATCTTGAATACTTGTTTGAAGGCCTTCAGCGGCATCTCGGTACTCTGGTGGTACTTCCATAGAATGTACATCCCGATCAGCGACCTATAGCTATTCGAGCTCAATTGGGCCGGGCACACGTTGAAGTCGTTGAGTGTCTGGCGGAGAAAGCGGTGCAATGGTAGACGCAGCCCAGCCTTTAAGAACTCGACATAGAGCGTGATGAATCCCTCTGGCGCGTCTAAGGGTGAGTCTCCCTCACCAGGGACGGTGAGAATCACATCGTCTAGGATGCCATACTCGACGTGTAGGTTCTCTAACCACAACTCCGTGATGGCACTCGTATAGTCCGCCTCTGAGGTCTGCCCAGGTCGGCTTACCCGATATGCCATCACACCCCGAACGCGGGTGACCTGGACCTCCTGCTCCATCTCTGGCTGCTCTGCCTCTGCCTCCTTGGCTGCATGCTCCTCATTGGAGACGTCAACCGTGATCACCCCTGCGACTTGGACGGGGGCCCCAGCATTCCGACCAGAAGTGCTCGGATCATCCTCGCGAGCCCGAAGCTCGACCCTCTCCCTTGGAAGAACTCGGGACGAGCACGCTGTAGCCGCCCCTACATAAGGGTCTTGCTCCCTGGACGGCCTAATGAGCCTGCGCCCGTCCAGCATGTTTAAAAATTCTTGTTCGAGTACCGTCTGGGAATCGACCCTTAGGATTTGCTCCAGCCGGCTGGCCCCGTCCCGTCTTGGGGATGCTACTTCGGCGTCGGACTAGGTAGAAGAAGAGCTACTACTCTCTGCGCTACTGTCCGACTAAGAAACCTCTACGTTCTGGGAATCAGACAAATCACTCATTGTCACTCAAGGGAAATTACCTGCTAGGGTTCTCGGTAGCTCGGGAGATACGATCCTCGGCTATATAACTTGAGCTCGGCAGCTAAAACTCTTCGGGCGTAAAATTTCTGAAAATGAATTGCAAATTACAAAGAGGGTGGCCCTATTTATAGCCATTTTGGGCGGGAAACTCGAGCGCAAAAACCCAGGAGGCGCAATTAATACACCTGACAAGCGTGCAGACGGCCGCGATTCGACACGCGTCCCCCGTCTGATCCGCGCGTCTTTTCACCTCACCCTGCTTCGAAGTGTCGTTTGGCCTTCCTCCTTTGAGCCGACCGCACCCACTCGGCATAGTCCACCCAGCCAAACACCAACCAGGTGAACTGGGGGGCTAATGTTGAGGGTAAGCTTGGCGCCACCACTGAGGACCTTAACTTTGGTGGTCGGCTATTAAGCTCGGCAGACCCCCAGGAAGCTTGCTATCGGCCCCCGACGCTTTATACTTCTTCCCGAGGTGCCTCTCAGGCATCCAAGGCCACGCCCCAAAAAGGTTGCCACCTTAGGATGTACGGTAGCTCGGGTCGGACCAACATTACTCATAAATAGGCTACTACTCACCATTATAGGCCAACACAAGGCAGATACATTGCCGTCCGATAGAGTCCAATCTATTGGGTGATGGACGCGACACTTGTTACCTACTGCCTGACACACCTTGATGTGACACCCGGGTGGTGGGCAAAACCCATCTTACACCTGATCCAAGTGGTGGCCTATAAATAGGATGCATTTATGGCATTCTACAGAGAGACTCCTTCTGCACACCTAACTAGCTGCCGACCTCTGCCGAGCAATACATGCCTTGAGCATCGGAGAGCCCTTGTCTATTGACTAACCCCTCTATCTTTTCCGAAGCATCCCTCCTCTCGCAGGTATGCACTTCTGGGCAGAGGCGAGCCCAAGGAGAGGTCAGACCGTGCGCAGCCGCACGCAAGTGTTGATCCGACGTCGGACAACGGTAAGCATCAATAAAGACCATCACCATAAGATTCATGTCTTTTACATAATCTATCCATCATATGCATGATATGAATATTTTAGATTGAAAGTCTCAGACTTTTGTTTACTTATCATACATTCAACATAAATAAATATAACGATGACATATTTGATATATGAAAAAATAATAAACTCTTTATTGATTAAATGTCTTAAAAACAATTATATCATTTAATTCTCAAGGCACCTAGTCTAACAATTAGGGCCTAGTTTAATATTGTTTTTACAACTCCTTAAAGTACTTTGCACACAAAAAAAAAAAAAAAGAAAAAAAAATGCAACTATAGTATGAAAGCCAAGCTAAAAATTGTAACTTTTAGATTTTGTTTTTGCTTTAAACAAAAGTGAGATTCTATTTGGAATGGCTTAAAAAAATTGTTTTAGTTTATTTAACCAAAGTTACGTTTTGACATGTTTGGATAGACCCATAAAATGTACTTTCGACTTTTATAAGTATTTTTGGAAAACACCAACCATTTAATGTTTATGAAAAGCTTGATTATTTACTTTTTTTACCTTTTTATTTGAGAATAACAAATTAAAAATTTCATACATATTCTTGAATTATACTACTTTTTATATCAATAATTACTTTAACTTATTTAATCAAACATGTTAAAAACATTTCTGTATCAAAAATCACATTTTCATGCGATATTCAAACACTAATTAAAAAACCTTAGCACATATTCCTACTTATATGTACAATCTCAAGCTATCCCGTTCAAGGCTTCTCTTAAAAGGCCTTAAATCCTAAACGGGGCCCAACATCGTTTTTCAACCCATTCATTCAGTAGGTAGCAATTACTAATTTTAATAAATGGAGAACAAGATGGTATTAAGTTTATGCTCTAAGCGCATTTGTCATCGGTCAAAAAAAATCATGCAAGAAATCCACAAGATTGGCAAATTTCTCTGTTAATTGGAATTCGTTTTATGCTTTTCTTCCCTTCTTTACCATGATTTTTGTTGCTATTCCCCTGCGAGTTTTGAATCAAGGAATTTTTGAAAACCCAACTTATTTAAAGAATTGATTATTAGAGTTGAAAGAATTCCCCTTTTTCTGGGTCCCAGATCCGGTTCAAGAACGTTGGAGGTACGTCTGGCACTAATAGAAGAGAGACGACCACGATAATGCATTTTGCTCTCGTCTCACCAGGAATGAAAATGAGAACTCGATTAAAATGAGGGAGAAACCATTCCGATGGAATGACATAATTATAATAAAATCAAACCAACCAAAATGTGCCCCAACAGTTCAAAACTTCTATCCCAACACCCTTTGCACGAAAGAAACTCGAGCAACTTAGCTCATACTAACAAGCAAGATCAAAAGTGATTCCCAAGCAAAAACGGGGGCCGCACGCATAACACGGTCTAGCTACCACAAACATTTCTTAACATGATAGCACATGTATTATGGGCCCGCAATTTTGCATGCAATTCTCATAAAGGGCCACACTTTCTGAAACCAAGTCCAGCAAAATTGCACGGTGACCTTCACCAGACCACCACCATCCTTCAGTTCAAACTATTTCTGGTTTTAGAATTAAAAAGTAGATTAAAGTCTTGGCCCAAAACAGCAACCAAGGTGTTGGACGGTAGTTTAGTTAATATCTGTTAAAGAACAAGAGCAGCAACGCTGTGATACTAGCAGCAGTTTATCAAATATAAATAGTTTACTAGTTTTTTAGGTACGGAAGGCCTCACTTTCTGCAAAATAAATTCTACTAGAAGCTCAACAATAGAACATCACCCTCTTGACATTGTCCTTGAGGGCAGGCAAGGGTCGCACAGCAGCATTTGCACCAGGGGAACGCATACTTCGCGCACCTGGACCTGGGCCCATTCCACGCCCAGCAACAGCACCACTAGTCATTGACCCACTATCCGAAGTTTCAGGCTCCATGTAGAAGCGAGCGCGGAAAGCAGCAAGGTGAGCGTAGTATGCAGGGGGCACTGTGAAATGAAAAAAAGCAAACAATTAACAAATCAAGGCATTAATTCAAAAATCACGATCACATCTAAACTAACCAAAATATCAAAAATGTTTGAGAGAGAGAGAGAGCACCTATTGAGACAGAACGTGTGCATCGCGCATATCTGCAAACATTAAAACGAGACAGGTTATTCAAGGAAAACCGATCAACGCCAAAACCAACTCCTAATATGAACATAGAGTTAGACTATCAAGAATGGGAGGATATGCCATTCTTTCAGCAGAAAATATAGGATCTAAAGTTGAGACTTACGTGTAGCAGAGATTATTTGTGAGGGACTGCAGCCCATCAGCAGTAAACTTGTTTTCATCCCACAGTACGTGATAATGAGCAGGGCGACTGGTACCCTGTTTCATTTCAAAATACACATACTACTACGTTATCCTCCAACACAAACACACAGGAAATAATGGGAAAAGATCAGGGTTGCAAAAATGTCTTGCCTGTATTCCAGCATGGCTACAGAGATAGAAATCAAACTCTGTTGGGTGACAAATTTTCGAGTCCACGACTGTGCCTGTTATTGATGCGCGGGTAGAAATCACATTTATAAACACATCAAAGGCAGAATTAAAATTTATACTTTCAAAACAAAAATAGTAACACACCTGGCAGTATGTTTCCACTCCTGTCAACTGCCTTGCGGTCAGAGTGGTTGTTTGCAAACAATCTTGTATGATGACGCTTCTGAACGACCACAAAAGTAACAGGTGGCTGATAGTTGGGTTCTAATGAAGCACATGCCTGAAATAAATAAAAACAAAACAAAACAAACAAAACAAACAAATACAACCAACAGAAATATTTTGGTTTAATCATTTTTAAAATAGCAATTGATTAAAAATAGGGTCACAAAGGATATCTAAAAACTTGAAATTCCAGCAGCATATGCTTACTCTGCGAATGGCATCAAGTTCATACAGTAAAACTTGATAGAACTGTCCCTCACTGACACCATCCCTGCAAAATGATATACCATTGATCAAAAAGTACGAAAATAGAGAGCAGAAAAAGACAGAACATTGACATTAAGATTTAAGACCATGCCTGTAAAAAATGATGCGTTGTGGCTTCTGGCCAGTCGCCCTCCGGAACGATATGAGCAGTTCCCTGTAGCAAAACGAAGAGTATTCAAGTCAATGGCCCAAAAGAATCTCCATGCGGGGGAAAAAATAGATGCAAACTTCACCAAAAACATGCTACAACATGTATACTGAATTTTGTTGGCTCATAAGGCATGCTGTTAAGAGATGAAAAGTGCAGTTCCCCATAGAGGGGCATACTTGATCATGCCACCCGTCACAGTTCCCCTAACAGGATCCTGCCATGTTTTGAACAGATCTTGGATGAGCTCCTGTCGATGAGCTTGAGCACATACCAAACCAGCATACTTGGTAATTTCAGGCCAATCTTGCGAAGCCACCACCTATATTTCAAGAAAATAATTTTTAAGTCCCTGAGCCAGCAGTCAATCAACAAGGAAAAGTGAAAAAATATATATATATGCATGCAAATGGATATCCAAAAAAAATTTACAAACTTAAAAGTGTATGGAAACATTTCACAACATACAGCTGCAATAGAAGGGCTTGAATCCTCTCCAGGGTGAGGATGTGTAACATCAGCCCCAAAAATTATAGTGGGTCGGTCACTGACCAAGGGAATGCGCCTTGATATTGCATCAACAAGTACAGTGTTCCTTCCCCCAACCTTTACATTTATTTTCAAGGCCACGTTTGCCAGATACTGCTTACTCATTCTGACCACATGCTTTGTCAAACAACACTGGGAAACAACACCAAGATCTGTCTCACAAATCCGCTTCAAATCACCTGGAGAGGCAAACATAACACTAAACTCAGAATGTGCTCTAAGATGAACATGAAACAAGATGACATTAATCCATTTCGAATCTGTACCATATAGAGAGCCGTTATTGTCTGGTAAAATGACGATTATTATATCAAGCTCCTGCGGCTTAATCTTAGCCGAAGCATCATGATATCGGGTTTTTAGAACCTTTTCTACTTGATCTGGACGACCGCTAATAGGTGGCAGCACTGGTTCTGGATTGAATGCCTACAATGAAACAAAAATATATGGCCATCAAAACGCAGAAGGCATATTTATAACTACATAGCCTTCAAAAAGCACGAAAGCCATGTACCATGCCAGAAATATAACACATTTGAGCAAGTTCATAACAGAAACCCCTGGCCACACTTTCTTGAATGTTCCGTGAAAAGTTTATGCATATCCAATTGTTAACTGTTCCACCATTGACCATTTTCTGCAACAAAGAATCATGGACTGTGAGTACAGACAACAGTTTTTAAGGACAAACAAAAAACTGGAATCCAATGGTAGTTGCCCCACGTTAAAAAAATATATAAAAATAATAAAAGAAAAATAAAAGTTTTGTTTTTCAATGACTTTAAGGAAGATAATTTTGTTTTATGGGATAAAATTAAATTTTGCATTTCTTCGTGGGTTTAAAGGGATAAAAAGTTTGGTAGTCCCTTTTTTTTAGAACTGGTTAGGAATTGGGCCCCTTTTTTGTAATTTCCATTTTTGATCTGTGTGGAAATCTCTACCTCTTTTTTTGTACACTTCATTTATTCTAATAAATCCAGTTTCTTGTTTCAAAAAAAAATAAAAAAAAATAGAAGTTAAATAAACCCACTCAATATAAATGAAAAAACTCAAACCACCAGCTAATACATAGACAATTAAATTAAGACAAGCCTGCAAATTATTCTAAAAAGGCAGCAAATTAGCAAATCAGAGCAAACGTAGAATGGAAATTCACCAAGTTGTGAAATGCAGCAAAACAAATACATAATTTCAGATATCATGATTCATAGTGCTTATGGTCTCATCTAGAGATATCAAATGGGCTAGCCCTACCCGGCCTGACCCGGGCCGTTTAATTTACGCCCAAGCATGCCTTGTGCCATGCCTGGGCCTCCCATTTATTTATTGTGCCATGCCTGGGCCGACCTAATTAATTTTTGTAGCACATGCCCAGCCTACGGCCCATTTATTAACAGGCCATGCCTGTAAAGTGCTTAGGCCGTGCTCGTGCCCGTATTGATGTTCATGCTTTTTGTTATACTTTTAGTTCTTAATATGTCTTCTCTTGCCTAATGTTAAATTTACACAAAAAAAAAAAAAATGAAAACACAAGATCGTAACAAAAGAAAATGCATTATTGATTAAAAAAATATTTCTCTTAGAACAACAATATTATAGAATCTTGTACGGTGTGGTTTCCATTATTTAGTTTTTCATATAAATCAAATAGGGAAAATATATATTGGCAATTGACAATTTACCAACAACAAAGAATCTATTTGATCTTTTTTTTCTTTTTTAGTCAAATCTATTAGAAATTTAAAACTTCTTTAAAAAAAAATATTTATAAAAGTATAAAATATATTAGTAAAATTAGTTTTAAATTGCATATTTTAATCGTGCTTATAATTGGACCCCAGTCGTGCTTTTAACGTACTCGTGCTAGGCACTTACCATGCCGAGCCCTTTAACATGCTTCATGCCCAAAGGTTGCCCCAAGCCCAACCCATTTAATAAGCGATATGGCTAGGCCCATTTAATAATCGTGTCGTGCCATGCCTGCTTTTTAATGTGCCGTGCTCATGCCGGCCCACTAGGCCCGGCCCGTTTTGACATCACTAGATATGGCATCACTAGATATGGCATCAAAGGTTAGAATTCAAAAAGGGAATTAAAGCACTCATACTAAATATGGCAGCACTTTCACAGATAGAAACCTAATAAAAGCCCCACAAAATCCATGCCCCTTGGGCACAATATCCAACCTTCCCTTGCCTCACCCCCCCCGCCCCCAAACAAAAAAAAAGGAAGAAAAACAAAGAAGCCCGACCTGGGGATTCTCTTTCAAAGTCAAATGGTGAAAAAAAAATCATTTTTGCCCTTTTAATTCCATATCTTCCATGCCAACTTATTTTCATTTTATGCATATACTAGTGCCCAAAAAAGAACATATCGCCTATTATATGATCCTGGAATGCAAATTTAAGATTAAGGGAAAAAATTTAATCATAAATATATATTTTTAAAAAAGAATGATTTCAATTCATATGGTACCTTATTCATCATATTCCATTGTCCAACTTGGGGTAGGCAATCCTTTTCTCTTCCCGTGTCATGATATTTAAGCTACACAAAGCAACCAAAAGTCATTAACCATCAAAGCCCAAAAGCACACAAGACGCTTAAAATATCTAAAAGATATAGAAACCTCACCAAAGGAGCAGGTAGAATGCGAGCTTCAACCTGCGCAAGCCTTTCACTAATTTTGATCCCAAACTCCTTTGCATAAGGGTCTTCATGGTAAGCATTATGGTGGACAGTCTGGCACAGAGATTATACTTATTAACTAATTCATAAATCAAGTACTTAGAGAGTAGAAAACCATAACCCAATCATGAATTTTTTTAACACATAAATAGGAGATTAAGCAATTGACATCAAATCACGGGATTATACCATAAAAAAATAAAATAAAAAGAAGCCATCACCCCCAACCAATAGATAACAGAGAGCTAAAACTTCGTAAAGTAAGGAAATTTATTAAATACAAATTCGATGAAAGAAATGGATTTCAAGGAAGAAAGTTTGGACCATATTTGATTGTTGCACACATCACAAAACCTCATTGAAGACTGAAACCTTTGAAAGAGTCAAGAGATACTTCAACAATATAACAGAGGATATGACTATTTAATTTAAGGATGGATGTTTCTCCATTTAAAAAGATAAGAGAAAGTCAATGCAGTAATAAACCAAATCTCCTGAAATCCCAAGGATTGACCAGTACAGAGGACTTACATAGTTTTAAGTGAACAATACAAGAGGAGCAAAGAAAAAGATTTATTTTAAACTTGAGAATGAAGATTGCTATCACCAGGGATGATGTAGTAACAAGCATGTAGCCCCATTAAACGATCAGGGACATAACCAGAAGTGACGAGACAGAACATATTCAAGAGACAGAAAAACATAAATATACTGCAACAGAAACATAAACTACATGTTAGATTCAACAAAACTAGGACTTTAAATGACAGCTAACCTGCATAATATCACGTTCCCTCTCTTGAGGACGTTGACAAGTAACCTTCAGCAGAGCAGTAATCTGCCTCTCATTCAACCTCTTGGAATATCTCTGACCCTCAACAATTTTACACACCTGAATCCAGCAACTGCCTATATTAGCATAAACAGCCACAAAGCAAACAATAAAAAGACAAACAGTAACTCAAGTAGTTTACCTCCATTGGTAAGTAATTTGGTCTCTGTTGATTCCCCACTTGCAAACAAGGCCATTGAGTATGCTGAATTACAAAACCATAAGTTTCGTAAAAATACTCCACAACAGATTTCATAGTACCTCTCTCATCTACTGGAAAACTGAAAAATGAGAGGACAATGTTTTAGTACACAAGTTTTGCAAGCATACATTAAGATGACCAAAAGACTTAAAATGGAAAATGAGCACAGCACACGCTTGCATACATATTGCAGCCTATAATTAGTAATCTAATACTCACGTCAGCTCTCCTGTTGTCTGTGATGTCAAACCAGAAATGCGGTACTTTCTGCGCATATTTCCACGGTGTGTAACTTCGACCTTTACTCCACGCAAAGCCTTTTTAATCTGGTTTGCACAAAAGGTACAAAGATACATTATCAACATTCACAACCACAATCATAGTATATACTATATCAGACATCCATTCGAGCATAAACTACACCCCTTCCCATGTCATGCAGAGAAAATATATTTAAGATAAATTGAAAAGAAGAAACAACAAGAGAGTCAGAGACAAACCGTTCAAAAAAAAAAAAAGATAAGAGACAGTCTCTCGCAATAGACAGAAAATGATTTATAATAACAATACACTTTGAAAGAATGAAAAGAGAACAAAAGCTATTGCTAGGACAAAGACCCCAAAAAAAAAAAAGGAGAGATCACCGGACCTTTACACGATCAGCATCAGACAATGGTCTAGAGGAAACATCACGATTTAGCAGCTGAGTAACAAAATCAATAACCGGCAATGGCTCAATGAACGCAGTAGAGGACATGTCTGGATCATTAACAAGATATCACGATAGCATACCAAACAACAATGTAAAGGAAGTCAATATACTGGCATGCAGAACTTGTATACAACGTTAAGATTAGAATGTAAGCTCTGAGAGCTCACAGTTATAATGCTCAACAAAATATTAAGAAAAGAAGCATAAAGATTTGATACCAATATTGAGCGACAGCCCCATCTGAGTTGGGCGGATACTTTGATAAAAGCCACGCCAACTTTCTAAACCCTCGCCAAGTGGCTGTCTTCTACCCAGATCAGGAGAATAAAATGATCGGCCCACGGGGCAGTACCTACAATCAAACAGAATAGTAATAGAATGCTCACAGTTGGACGAAACTAGGATAGCGACATCAAAATTCAACACAAAGAAAACAATATCACACCATACCTGGTGGTTGGCAATTCACGTAGAACGATGTCAAGGACCTGAAGTGCCTCCTGGGGCGCATCAGCTTGCCTTCCCTGCAAGAAGAGTCCTAAATGATGCAGGTCAGCCCGTGCAGCCAATTTTATTACTACCTTAAATTCCCTCTCCCTCCTGCGTCAAAAGAATATTTGTAAAATAGAAGAAAGAAGATAAAAATGACCCTTAGAAAAGAACACCACATAAAAATCAGGACTGGGGCCACAAAAAAAGAAAATGTTAAGCACCTCTGCCCTCCTGAGCCATCATCCTCATCAATAAGAGTGATTTTGAACTCCTTTGAGATGAAGGGGAGTGGACCAGCAGTGTAGAGACTCTTTCGCCCATCATAGGCAGGGAGCCGTTTACCAAGATGGGAATCTTGGTACAACTTTACGAGCTGCCCCATCACGGCTCGGTTGACACCACGTGAAGTGACCTCCGGTGTAATAGTAACCTAAATAAATCTCAAAAGTTCAAACGATTATGACCAGTATGCAATAAATAACAATCTCAAAAGACAGATTAGAGAGCAAGAGAACTCACGTCGTACTGGTGCAAATCTTTGTCCGGGAGTTCAGCAAAGAAGTGATTAGCCTTAACAATGCACCTGACACCGGTGCTGCCCTTTCCTGGGCGGAGAGGAAACCTCATGGACTTACTTGAGGGTGGGGCAGGCTGTATCTCCTGGCTAGAAGCAGCCTCCGGCTGTAAGCCAATCTGCTCAAGATGCTGGGACACCTGCAAAGACTCAGGTGGCCCATACGAAGAACTCGCCTCAGACGGCAGAGGCTGAGAGACCTCAGCTTGATAGGGAGCTGGGGTTGCTTGGTGCAGCTCGGGAACTTGCGGTCGGGACGGTCCACCAGAAGGTCCTCCCCCACGGCCACCAACCATACCACCAGCACCTCGTCCACCACCTCCACGCCCTCCTCCACGACCTCCTCCTTGCTGGGGTGGCCATCCCCTTCCCCTTCCCTGTTGATACTCAGGAGGGCCACCATAATGCTGCTGCTGGGGCGGACCACGGCCACGGCCTCCACCGTCACCACCACCACCACCATAGCCTCCACCGCGGCCTCCCTGTGGGCCCCAACCTCTGCCACTGCCTTGGTACCCTCCAGCTCCACCGCTACCTTGTTGGGAACCACGACCCCGACCAGCAGATGCTTCCTGAGTGTCAGAGCTCTCACCTTGCTGAGGTTGATCAGTTCTTCTCTTCCTTACCATTTTGGTAACTGCATTTCAGACAACAACACATCAACAAAATAAACCTAAAAAGATGTAAGCAACCAAATCACAAAACCAAAGAAACAGACGAACAAAACACAACAATCGGGGGCCAAACCAAAAAAAAAAAGCGAAAAATGGCTAAACAACCTAGAGTTTACTACAATTCCAGTGCCGGAAGCCACAAATAGTCGCGACTACTACTACTCCGAACAAGCGACCAAAAAAAACCCCTAGAGATTAGAAAAAATTTCTCGGCATACAAACAGCATAAAAATCCCTCGAACAAAAGCAAAATAATGCACGACATCTAGCGATCTAACACATAAACAACAAAACACAAACCCAAAAGAAAAAATCAAAGCGTAACCCTCGAAAAACAAAATAGATCAGGGAAAAGTGAATAAAAATAGCAGTTCAAGGCCAAAAAAAAAAAATCAACAGATCCAATCCCGCTCAAAAACCTTCAAAACAACGAAATCAACCAAAAGCGAGTAAAAATTCCCGTCACATCAAAGCATAAAACGGCAAGGCAAGAGAGAGAAAAAATAAATCGACAATGGGAGAAACCCTAAAACCCAGAAAATCCATTACCAACCTCGACAAAATCCGCTCTAGGAAAACCGCCTTCACCGCCCGCACCGCAATGGAATCAGAAACGCAGCCAATCGAGTGTACGACAGAGCACACTGTACTCTCCGCGCTGCTTTTTTCTAGAGAGAGTGTGCCTAGAGGGAGAAAGGAAAGGAAACAAAGAGAAATTGAAGAAGAAAGAGGAGAGACACTAAATAAAAAAATGTTAATTTTCTCTCCTTTTGATCTTTCGGAAAACCCCATCAATGCCACCACACTCTGCTTATATACGGGGGGTTGAAAATGACAACTCCGTCCCTCTCCTCTCCCCATTTTCTCTCCCCCATTATTTATTTGTTTTTTTTTTTTTTCTTTGCTTGGACTCATCACTCTCACACCCCATGGGAGTGTTGTTGACTGGGCCCCAGCGGTCACTATCCTATCAGGGCTGTCCAGCTTGGAACATGACGTGGTATTTTGACTAATATGGAAAGATTTTTCATCTCTTTTTTGTTTTTTCACTCCACCTTTTGAATGTTTTTTGATTATTCATTATCGATTATGAAAAGTTGCCAATAATAATGCAGTAATTTGCTGAATATGATCTTTATTAATAGTGGGAAGTACTATAACAAGTTTTATCTTATTTTGGCCTATCATTGCTATGGATGGATCTTGCCCTTCTACCTTGTTTGGATACAAACTAATATTGTTCATAACTTCTAGGGTGTTTGGAAAGGTGGTGGGAACTAGTGGTGGGAACCACTTTTACTGTAGCATGTGAGAGTTTTACACTGTAGCATATTTTTTTATTGTTACTGTAGCATGTGAGAGCTTTACACTGTTCATAACTGAGATTGTGGTGGGTTCCCACCACTGCCAAACACCCCCTTCATATTCGTTTGTAGTAAGAAGAATGTTGTGAAGTACACAACACACTTTTTGGGAAACTAATGGGTGACCATAAAATGTCCTTGTAATAACAACTTACAATACAGAAATTTTTTATATTAAAAAAGGAAGGAAAAAAAATCCACAGCTCCGTTTTTTCTGGACTTAAAGAATCCATAGTTTATTACATAACGACATAAGTGTGTTGTGGTACACTGATAGCCTACTCCGTAGCATTACAATTGTGACAAAAAATGGTATTCTAGTCTTTAAGGAACAGATGTATTTTGAGGCGTATGAGCCCTATTTGGTTTTGTTCTTAGAAATTTTTTAAATGTTTTGGTATATTTTTCGAGGTAAAAATTTTAAAAACACTATCAATACAATAAGTGTATTCAACCTATCGTTTGTTATGTGCCCAACTAAAAGATTTGCACTTTCACATATGGTATAAATATAAGATTAACACACCTCAAAGATTTTACTTTAAAAAATGGCTCAAAGCTAGTGTCTTCATAATATCACACACAAAATTTTTACAATACCATCATATGGAAAATTACATAAACAAATAAATATAGCTTTTTTTAAATTGTAAACAGACCAAATTTGGAATCATTTGAAAATAAATAACACATTTCTCATAATTAGAAATTGATAGGGCAACTGTAAGTTGAATCATTCGTGTTTTCCATATTTAGTGCGTCGTCAATGACGTGGACGACAGAGGCAAGGCAAGGCTACTTCTAAATTGATGTTGACACCTTTGTCGATCTGCCTGATTTGCCGAACCAAGGTCGAGCCATGGCTACTTGATCTTGAG
This sequence comes from Artocarpus heterophyllus, assembly GCA_025403435.1. Taxonomy (NCBI): domain Eukaryota; kingdom Viridiplantae; phylum Streptophyta; class Magnoliopsida; order Rosales; family Moraceae; genus Artocarpus; species Artocarpus heterophyllus. The sequence goes on along the minus strand of CM046345.1, from coordinate 27,254,654 downwards.
CCTAATGAGGGTCCGATAGAGTAATACTGCTTCGGTGTTGCTTCCATCATCAGAAGAGAAATTTTCTCCAGCACTAAAAGGATCCATTCACAGTGGTGAGATAGTTTCAAGGATAATCCCAACGATATTAGAAGAGAGAGAGAGAAAAAAAAGAGAGACAGAGAGGGAGAGAGAGAAAATATGTAGTGGATTTTTTTTTTTTGTAGGAAGATGAAGGAGATACATGTATTTTTGAAATTTTATTTGTGGAAATCTATGTTTTCGTTTTATTGGTTTATTTCCTAAAGTTTTGTAAAATTTAATCTATTAATTTTAACTAGTCCTTTTAATTTAGCTTAAATCCCCCATTCTCTCTTTTTTTTGGTAAGGTTCTATTGGAGTCCGATATGGAAAGTCCCAAATAAGTGGCCCGATCTTGAGTCCAGGTGTTCTCACGGCCCAAGTTGTGTACGCAACCAAATAAGCCCAATTGTCTTAACATTGATCGGAACTCGACATGTTAGCTCCAACGATCGAGACTCTCAAATTGACTTAGCCAAATCGTGTTGTCACATGCTTAAAACTCTAAGGTCGTTGTAGTCATTATGCTTGATTTGTGTAAGAATGATCGAACTGGAGCTAATAATCGTTTGGAAGAATCTACAACCCACAAATAGAACGATTAACAAAGCAAGAGTGGATAGGAATATGGAACCAATGACTGCATGATACATATCTCATTCTTTTTTCAACTGCTCTAAAAAACTATCCTCAGCGTGGGATCTCAACAATAACGATCCTAACCTCTATAAATAGGTATAGAGATCCCTATTTTAGGGGTTACATTCTTACATTAGTACATACGCTTCTTATTCACACGAACACTGACATTTCCTTTACACTATAAATCTTTGCATGGTATTTTTATTTACACAACTTTTATTTGCTTAATTCATGTTTGTGATTCTTATTAATATCTCTAACAAATGATTATTTAATTGATTTTGAGTTTTGAAACCTATTTAGGACCTAATAATGATCAAGGGCCTAATTAATCCAAAATTATTTGCTGACTAAATAGTAACACGATTTAATAATTGTAGATCCAACATGTATAGCTTACATAATCTATTTTTAACGCATGTATTTTGAAAGTTCAATTTCATTAAAAAATCTCTTAAAATAATTTAAGAAAACACAAAATTAAAAAAATCTTATTTATCTTCTAACTTATCTTATTTTAATCTTTCTTAATCTTAACTACATATAAAAGACGCTAACACTTCTTCTTTTACACTAACACATGCTTTCAAAAACAAAAGATTGCCTGCCCATTTTTTCTTCAAATGCTAACCTTCCTCCCCCCCATCTTTTTGCCTTTTTTTTTCCTTTACCATCCCTTTTCTTTAGTCCTTTCCATGTTTTTCCTAGTTATTTCATCCTTATTTTTTAGGTCCTCTTCCTTTTATTTTTTGGATTCACCTTCTCCTTTCTTATTTGTATTTTCAATGCTTTATTTTTTGTTCTCCTCACCATTGTGTTTTCTTTTTGTTGCTTTTTCCCTAATACGTTAAATATCTTTAGAATTACTTGATTGATTTTTTAAAAAAATATATATCATCAAAATACTTTTATTTTTGTCTTATTGCATGAGGGGCATAGTTAGAATTATATGAATACGTGATATTATTTTTGCCACTAATGCATTTATTTACACATGTGCTAATGCTTTGCATTTAAGAATTTTGAAGTTATCATACATCTTACGAATTTGCCGTGTGTTTATGGGACGAAGAACTATATGTAGGTGTATTATATATATACACAGGCACATCTCCACTAACAAGAATTGTTTTTACACTTTAATAATTATATATGTTATATAATATATGATGCACAAGTAAGATGTATATTAGATATAGTGAATTTGGCATTGTATAATTATATGTATGATTGGTGTAAGTGTGGTAAAGTTGTTGTGCATGGTGAGTTATATTAGTTTAAATTAGATATTATAATATGTTATGTATTATTATCATGAATGAAGTAAGTAACAAATTCATGGGTTGCCGAGTATGCATGAGTGTAAGAACCATGTGTATAAAAACATGTGTATAAAATGTTTACTTGATATTGTTTATGGCTTAGTGGAGTATGCCTAATCTTAATATAATACCTCATATCTTATGTAAATAATTTATATGTGTGTGTATTATTGTGGAAAAATGACTAGTAGCATATACTTAATGGCATTCAATATTTCATGTTATATTTTACGATATTTGTGTATGTCAATGGGCATGAAGTGTCGTGTATCTACAACAACCATTTCTCATACTATATCATTGGTAGTTAATGATATATGCACTGCTCATATATGATATTTTAAGGTATGATTATTGTGTATATTAGTATGGTGATTAAGTGAACAACTAACTTCCATAGTTGCATATTGTCGTGTATGATAAAGAAAAGATGAAAATTTTGACCACAATAATGTGTTGTATAATTTTGACTTATTGGCATATTATCATTTCTTTCCTTATTCCACATGGGGAAATAGTTGACTTTTATGGTGATTGAATTTTTGTAATAAGGTTTCCTATTTTGACAATTGAATTTAGAAAAGTGGAGCAAATATTGGAATCCTAAATTATCTTTTATTCTTTTATTCCTTTATTAGATGATTAGTTGACTTATTTAGAATCCTATTCATGGATAGTCAAGATACTATCATTACATTTTCCTCTATTGAATCATTGACTTTCCTCTTTAGTTTCTTTTTCCCTCCCACGAGTATGCATTCCATTTTTATAAAAGATTTGTTTCTTATATAGAAGGCTATGTTTCTTTTTTAAATATTACTCCCATTCTTCACATTTTACTCACAAATCTTCTCAACCTCTCAATCTTCATGTTTCTTCTTCTTCTTCTTTTCCTTAATAATTTTGCTACTAAGAGTAAGAGTGTGAGAGAGAGAGTAGACGAGAGAATGAAAGAAATAGAGAAAGAAAGAAAGAAAAGAATGAAACAAAGAGATAGAGGAGACGTATGAATGCATGATGAAAGAATAAAGAAGAGAACCATGAGAGTTTCAATATATGGCTTCCCTTGGAATATGAAGAGTAATATTATGTGATGTATGGAAGAAAGGTAGATGACGTATAGAATATAAGGTGATCATGATTAAACAGATTGAGTAAGTTTACTCTCCACTACATCACTTAAACAATGGTATTCTTTAAAGTTATGTATGTTGTTATGATGAATATGTTTAAAGATGTTTCTATGAATTTTCATAAGTATAATGTGAACTCTCTTGTTATCATGAACCAGTGGCGTTATTCATATTAATATGGTCAAATCCTTGAGGAAGAAGTAAGTTTCAAAATAGGGACCATCCATGCATGAATGTTATGGGTTCTCATTGCTTGAAATTAACGTTATGCTATTGGCCCTGAAAGTAATGTTTATAAAAGTATGTTTTTAATGTGGAACTACTGTATGGTTTACTTACTAAGCTTTGTGCTTAATATAGTTCTGATGATGCAGGTAAGCTTCTAAGCTAAGGATTTTGGATGATTGAGCAAGAAAGGTCCAAGCACCCATGACAAGTCTAAGACACAATATTTATTCTAGTATTTCTTTGGTGTGACTAGAGAGTTAAGAATTGATATTTACGACAATTTTTATGAAATTTATGGTTTTTTCTAAGTATTGTAATCTTAACATTCCGTTGTTGATCTTATGAAATTTTCTACACAAAGGTTGAGTAAGACTTGTTTTATTTCCTATAGTTTTAGTAATGCAAGGCAGATCAGCCTTCCATATTGGCCTATCATATAGTAGGCTTGCACGCATGAACAACTAGGTGTGGCGCCTTCCCCTCCTTCCCACCTTGGGGGGGCAGTCGTTACACAATTTTACATCCTCTAAAATATTATTTTATTGAGTGTGACCCCCAAATTTCAATCTTATTTCTTTCTATTTAAATTTTTCTTGCCTTTGTCGTTTTGGTTGCTAGATATTTCCCTCCTTATATTTGTTCTTTTTTCTTAGTGACACTTCCAACTATTATTTGCCTTATAAATGTCATTTTCTCTAATTTGTTAATAAACATTTTTTAAGAGCCCTTTTCAATTGCAATTTTCTCATAGTCTCTTTAAAAAAATTGACTAATTTGTATACATACATTAATACTTTCACTGTCTCTCACAAATGTTTAATAAAAACGCGTGTTTTGATTAAAATGTGCATTTTGTTGCATGCAACTTTTTTTAAAAAAAGATCTTATGTTTCTAATGAGCCATATTAGACTTTCACCTTCGTAAATATTTTTCCTATTTGTTCAAGCCTAAATATTTTTGTCTTACAACCATCTTAAATATTTTTTATGTGGCCAAAAATGTAAAAAAAAATGCATGTGCAAAGTGTGTGCTTATGACTAGTTTATATAAAAGAGCCGATATGCTCTTTCATAACATGTTTCCTTTTTCTAAACCAAACTTTCCTTTTTTTTTTATTTTTGTCTTTCCTTTTTATTGGATTTCTTTACCTTTTTTTCTTTTTTCCTTTTTTTCCATTTACTTTCTTTGCATTCTCTTTTCAATTTGCTTCTTTAACCCTTTATTTTTATTTATTCTTACCTTTGTGTGTGTATATGCTTTTTTTTTTTTTTCATGTTTCTCTCCCCTAAACTTTATGTAAAAGCACCAATATGCTCTCCCACCTGATGCTAAACATATGTCCCTTTTTGGATCATGTTTTCCTTTTTTTTCTTATTTGATTTTCTTTTTGTTATGGACTTCTTTCTCCTTTTTATTCCTTTTCTTCCCTTTGCTTACTTCATCTTCTCTCTTCAATTTTTCTATTTAATAATTCATTTTTGTTTATTCCCACCTTTGTGTGTGTGTTCTACTTGTTTGTTTCCTCCTCTCAACTTTATTTATTATTTATCTAAAAATACATGTGGATTCTATATCTATACATACATTTCTAAAAAAAGCCAAGGTTACTCGTTCTTCTTTCCCTACATTGCAACTCCTTCCTTTCTCTTCTTCTTTTTGTTATTTTCTTTTTTTCTTTTTCCTTTTTTTAAAATTTTTTTCTTCTTTTATCATACATAGTATTCTCTCAAACTCCTATATACTTTACTCCTTTTTTTTATGGTACACTTCTTTGAAGTATACTTTTGTTCTCTACTTTGCTTCTATTATAACATTTTCTTTCCTATGTGTCATTACTTATTTTTTATGTGTAATCTTCATTATATTAAAATAATCCTTATGATTTTTTTCTAATTAGTTTTTCTCATAAAAATCTTTTCTCTAGTTGGTTCTTGTGGAGGTAATTCTTAAACGTATGAAAGGATATACAAAAAGATAAAAACGAATATTCAAAATTTTGATATGCATATAGAAAATATAAAATTAACGCCTACGTGCATAGCACGTGACACTCAGCTAGTATATTTATATAAAAGAGTCAATATGCTCTTCCATCTGATGCTATTTATTTCCTCTTTTGTGGACCAAAATTTCCTTTTTTTTATTTTTTTATGGTTTTCTTTCTTTTCTATTTTTTTTCTTCTCCCCCCTTCACTTTCTTTGTCTTCTCTCTTCAATTTGCCTCTTTAACTCTTTCTTTTTTGTTTATTCTCACCTTTTTTTTTTGTGTGTGTGTGTCTTGTTTTTCTTCCCTAATACTTTATATATTTCAAATTTTATTTTATTAAATTATTTTTAATGTGTATTATCTACATTTTTTTATTCCCTTAAAAAAAATACTCTTTTCATTCTAATGTATCCTTATTTCATATTGTTTTATGTCTTTTAGAAATATTATTTTTATCAAGTGTGACCTCCATCTTTGTTCTTGATTTTTTTTTTCAACTTTTATTCCTTTTTCTGTTATGGTTCTCAAATATCTCTCCTCTTACATAGTTTGTCTCATGTCACCTTCAACTTATATTTGTTTTAAAATAATTTTTGTCGTATATGTCTCTACTCAAGTTTTTTGTGCTCTTCTCAATTGCTATTTTCTAATAGCAACTCATTACTTTTCTATATGATGCTAACTACTTTTTTTTTTTTAAGAAAAACATGTGTTATCTTTTATGTGCACTACATGTTTTTATCCCTTACACACAATTTAATCAAAACATATGTTTTAATTAAATTGTGCAATTTGATCTACTTGTTTTTCTCTTTTTTTTTAAATTTATATTCTCAAATAGATATTATTGAACCTTTTTTTTTTTTCTCTAATCTACTTGCATTTATGGTAGAAAAAAATTTTAGATCTTCATATAAAAATATAACTTCTGTACGTGTTAGACATTTGTTTCTTACTAGTTTAATACAAATATGAAGGTTCAAAATAGAGCCAGACCTATAGAATTCTCGCAAACATATAACAAATACCAACAAACACATAGTAATATCAGTATTTTTTTATTGGTTTACAATTGTGTCGACCAATAGAGTATTTTCCTATATGAACTCTCGATTAGGATAGCTACCCTTAAAGTATATGATGTTTTATAAAGGATATTTTTATAGATAAATAAAGTGAATTTTTCATTATATTTATAGCATGTATTTTGAATACTTTATGAATATCATTAAAATTCTACAATTATCTATTTGACCATATATATTGTATATAAATGTTATATACAAGAGGATAATATTTAAGAATGATAATTAAAATGGTCGATAATAAGAGTGGACCTTAGGTAGGTTGGGTGGGTTTTAGAGACTTTTCATTCCACCCAATTAAAGTTTGTGTAGGTGGGTTGATGCAAATTTTTATTCAGATTCATCAAATTCGGATTATCTCAGATTTCATTGATGGGTAAATTGGATTCATCAGATTGTCAGATTTTTTGTTCACCTTAGTCAATAATATATAATTAATTATTCAATTGAAAAATAAAATTTTTAATTTAGCATTACTAGTACATGTCATTTCCATTAATAATGGAGCAGTCCCATCTGAACCATTATGTAGTAAGTTATTGAAAAAGTGCGCTATACATAATGAGATTATGTAGGACTGGAACATGATGTGATACAAATAGCTAATAATTTCTGTTAAATATAGTAAATTCTAATCACGTCAACCAACGGTCACATATAAGATGATCTTAATCTTGAGTTATTAGTAGACTCCTATTAATAGAATTATATCTTTTCATTTGCACAGAATGGATTCAAGAATCCAATCTTATCCCTTATATTTTGGAGGCATAATGAACTACGTAGTTGGGAATGTTAATATTATAAGATGGAATCCATTTCTTCAATAATGAGAAGCAGATAAATAATTTTCTTGAGTGCTGATTCAAGTCTTGAATAAAATGAGTGCTTAATTTGTAATTAAGTTCATAACTTTATTATTCATTAGAGAATCAATGACACTAAAGGATAAAGAAGTAATTAAAGAGCTAAACAGATTTTACTTATCTTTAATTATGAATTATTTATAGATGACCAATTTATATGTAATGACTACATCAAATGAATGACTCTAAAGTACAAGTAATTATATCTATAATTTCAAGAGTACAATTCTAAGTTTTTAGTGAAATAATATTAGAATTAGTAAAAGAGTAATATATTAATTAAAGAGTTTAATTAAATATTGATTTTGTTAGAGCATAAAATTATGAGTCCATTAGTTCTCGGCCATCCTTGTAAACACTCTTTAGATGAGTGGAATTATTGGTTTAGTGAATTACTTTGTAATTATGGAATTTTAAATTAAATATTGTTGGAAAAACAAGTGTGAGGTGCGCAGCGGAAATTTAAAAATTTTAACATCTGAGTATTTTTCCAAAACACAAGTTTGGCATGCTATATGTATAAATTAAATAGATCTTACTAACCTCTGTGTGCCGAAAAACCTCCGCAATCTGTGAAGAGAAGTAACGTTCCAGAAGAGCCTCAACTAACTGGTCTTCTTTGCTATTCTCTATCCACGATCGGAGTGAGTGTAGGCTCACACGTACAGCTCTTCCACTGGTGACTCTCCTTCCAACCAATTGAGAGAACCCAAAGCTAGTGTTCGTGATTTGTGAACAAAAGCTCTTAAGGAGTTTTCAAATGCTCACCAGAAGAATATCACTCTTAATCTCTCAAATTGATTTGAGTAACTCATGAGACTTACTCCCTTTATATAGCAATCGGTCCTGGGGTCAGTCCTTATCAGATTAGGTCTCAAAAACTCGAAACCGAATCAAGCTCGATCAATATCTGATAAGATCCGCGTGAAACACGTAATCTTATCTCTCGCTGATTGGCAGGCCGAACACGTAGATTGGCAGGCCGAACTGCCGCATAAATATCTTCATGAATCTTTTATTTTCCACCCGAGATTCTATAGGATAAAGTCTCAGTTTTGATTCAAATAACCCAATAGAGAAGTTATCTGATCAAAAACACACTTTATCAAGATAATCTCTGTAACGCCCCTATATGGGGGTTAACAGTTTTTAATGAGATAAAATAAAAATAAATAATAAAAGTAAAACCTTAAAAATAAAATTTGCCCGGGACTTAAATGAAAACTCTCAACTCAAAAATAAAAATATAAACGATAAATAAACCACAGTTTTAATGTAGCACCTTAAATTTAATAATATAAACTGTTGTCATCATCATTTTAACCCTCAACACATTGTAATACAGTCACAGAAAGTAACAATTGATGCTTACATTATCATGAAGAACATTCTCAACAATTGAAGCAGTCCCAATGTAATATAGCTACATCACTTCCTCAACTATATTTCTCGTAGCCACCTCACACTTAGTGAGTCCTGAAAAGATAAAAATATAAGGGTATGAGCAACACTATGCTCAGTAGAGAAAGCCATTACTCACCTTTAGGTTTTTATCATTACCACATTAAAACCTGCATGGTTAGTAAGTCACATCATATTCCAGATTATGAGGTTTATTATGATCACATCTTATGGATACCGTAGTTAATCATTACCAAGTGTCATAATTACACATTTATACAAATATTACCAATCATCATTGTTCCTAGGTATCCATGTTAAATTGAGTATCACTCAACTCATCGAAACTCAAATGGGCGCACTTGATCACCCTATAAACATTCCAAGGGTGTTCCGGTGAGGGGACATCAAGCCCCGAGTCCTCACCAAATCGATTCCTGTACAGTGTGTTCTGGGACTTTCAACCCAAGGAAGCGTCATCACCTTCCCCCTATTTTACCTTTTAGGGTATTCATGCCCAAGGACGTAATCGCCGCCCTCTTCATGTCTCACAATTTCTCTATATTAAATCATTATTAATAGAGTCAGTTTTCCTAACCATGCTTCTCAATTTATAACATGTGTCAATTCATTATGTTCCTCGCCGTACAATACAAGACGAGTCCATGTCATAGTTTCATATGTGATAATCATATAATATCAGTTCAACATAGATATATATATATTGCGGCAAAACAATCAATTTTAATTCTATAAAAACCTCACAAAAGATGAGTAATAGAATCCCTACCTTTCAAGCTTATCAACAGTCTCTTAATCCTGGAATCAATTAACGTTAGCTCCATACTCCCTTGATCCTAAGGCGTGCATAAGGACAATTAAAACTAAAGCACAACATACAACTACATTCATAAAATTTATTTTAATTTAATCTTAGAATTTCAAGAAATAACCACTGCCCATAGAGGTATTATAAAGTTTAACAATATAAATTTTCTGTCTAGGGCATATACACTTAGACTTCATACATATGCTCCAAAATAGCAACAAACATATACTTAGGTTTAAGAACGCAAATTTGAATAATCCTTTAGTATAAAAGAAAATTTATAAATGAAAGACTAAATTTGTTCATAAGATTCTAACCTCGGATTATGGTTAGTTGGAAGCTTGAAATGGCTTCAAAACAGGTTCCTTTACTTCGGTATGACTGAAATTCTTGCTCAAATGGAGGTGATGGTGGCTGATTTTTATGGCTGCCTTGAAGAAGTTCTCTAAGTATTTTGCTTCAGCAAAGAAATGAGAAGAAGAGTGTGGGAACCGTGGAAGAAAAAGGAAGAAAAGATGAAGTCTTTGAAAAGAAGTGATAGAAACAATTATAGAGGAGACATGTTGAAGCATGTCACGGAGGAAATAAAGAAAATGAGGGTCAAGAGTAGTTGGAAAAGATATCCTTATGTCTCATCTAAAGACTTTAACACACATAATGCCAATATGACATTTTTGAGATTTATTAGAAGTTCTAAGGCTTTTTAGTAATCATACTAAATAAATATAGGAGAATTTTAGAAAATTTAAAAATAGATAAAAATAAATATTATAAAATAAATTTAAATGAAGCAATTTTTTTTATACATTAAAAATTAATTTAATTACCTCAATACCCGTTAGAAGAATAACGGGTGTCACAGCTCTACCCCCCTTAAAGAAATTTCGTCCTCGAAATTTCAATTCTAGCAATACTAGTAAAAATTATGATTCCACTATGATTCCAATTCTGAGTCTAAACCGTTAATGTTGTTTGTCCTCCAAATTTAAGTTATCGTATCTCCACTTATTTACTTGCATAATAAATCTTACTCCTAAATCCCTCAATGAGAGTATTTCTGACAAGTTTCAACTTATAACACCGTATAATAGTCTAAGAATCTGATCAGGCCTACATATTGACCATATCATGATTCCAGTCCTTCATTGTCCATGGACTGTGATTTACAATCACATTTAAGGAGATTGCCAGAGAAATTTTATATACTTCATCTTTAGGTTCCTTTTCCTTTTTGAGTAAGGAAAAGTCAAATATATTTGATTTCATACCTCAACTAATAAACTAAAACATAATCATAAAACATATATCACAAACACTTATATTCAAAACCATACATTAAACTTATTCATAGAGATATTAAACGGAATCTCTGGTTGCAAACATACCCGACATATTTTTCATTAAACAGCTATCCTCATGACACAAACATTCAATCCAAATAATATACTCATATTTCATATGGAATATCCCCATAACTGACTTTGGTACTTCCACATAATATTAACAGAATATTACACATTACAAACATGATACGGATACGTTTCGAGAGTACAAGGCACTCCGTATACCAGCTATCCATATCATGCATGCTTAGAGGATACAAAAACATCGATAAACAAAAGATCGGACCTTAAGAAGGATGCGTTTCGAGAGCATCAAGTACTCCGTATCCAGCCATCCCGGCATTAGGCTCAATGAATCTAAAAGATTGAACAACAACGTACCACAAGAAACACAGAATACAAGGCAAACGGTTATTTGTAACACACGAAATACGGACACACATGCCTACATGCCAAAGATAAAACAAAAAGATTACAGATGGAGATTCAAATCAATTGGCCGCTCCCGGCTTTCCCTTTCCCATTCAAGCTTGGATGTTGCAGTGTCGGATTCTGGATGTATGATTTGCATTTTATCTATCAATTCCTCAGCTGTTGAAGCAGTGACAAAGATTTGTCTCTCCGATTCTGTAGTGATGTTTTCTTCCACAGCGTAATCTAGAAATTTCAAAAGACCGTCATAAAAACCCTTTACGTTCAGCAGTCCCAAAGGTTTGGAATAAAAGCCCAACAATTGCCCACAAGCAACTATAAATATTTCCTCAAGAGTACCTAGACCACCAGGTAATGCTATAAAAGCATCAGAATTATAGATTATGTCTTTAAAATTTTTAGGGATACTCCTGACTCCTTCTCCCTTACCTATGGCTTCCTTACAAAGGTTTCCTTCAACTGGAATATGAGGCCAAATTCTTACATCAGTAGCGTCACTAGACCTAGCTGCTAGTGCCATATTTACCATCATTTTTATACTACCACCCCCATAGATTATGTTAATCTTCTTGCGTGCTAGGACTTGCCCTAAGTGATTTGCAGCTTCTAAATAAGCTTTATCTTTTCCAAGGCTGGAACCACAAAAGACACAGACATTCTTTATTTTCTTCGTGGACTGGGAGGTAGACATATTTGGTTTATAGAAGTGGTTGCTTAATGTCTGCTCCACTTAGACTTCGGGTTCTACATGAGTTTTTAAAGATGAGAAATATACAAAAAGGGCTAAAGAGATAGACAAGTAGGTAATGAAAAGGTAATCCAAAGATTTAAACAAAATCTTGTGCGGATAAGAAAGTAAGATAAGGTGATTGATAGTTTACAGAAAATTTGATTCACTTTTTGAAAAAGATTAGACTCTAATTGTATAACTTTTGACAATTGAGAACAATTCGACAGAAGACCCTCATGACACAACTGTAGACTTTTTGACAAATATACACCAAGTCTAGAAATTTAATATAAACGACAAATACTGTAGAACTTTTGAAATTTGAGACACAAATCTTGAAATATCTGGATAAGCTTTTCAAAATTCAAACATATTACTGTACCGTATGTGACGTGTCTGATAAGATAATATATTTTATTATATATATATTTAAGAAAATCATAAATTAAATAAGATATTAACACTTACTGTATCAATCTAATAATCACAATTATTTCAAACACAAAAGCAAATATTTTGAGTAAAAGAAAAACACAAACTGTTGAACATCAGCTAAAACTGCTTCAAATAAGTAAAGACTAAATAACCTTTATAGAGCGATGACTTATTCCCCATCCAGTTTTCTTATGGCTTGGCAAACAGGATCTAAAAATACCATATTCCTGAGGCGTTGTCTTTCTGTATAAAATTTAGGCCAGAGTTTAAAAATAGCTCCTTGAACATATCCACTAGGGTGACCGTGGAGAGGAGGATGGATGCTATCCAAGTTCTCCTTTGAAAGTCCATCCCTACAAAACCTTATTTTATCCTCTCTATTCGTAGACATATAACCAGGTGAAGTACATTTACCGTTACAATTTTGTCTTCCACATTTGTTACAAGTGACCACGATGGCACGAGCTCTTCTTTTCATTGCACTACGACTGGTACCTGTTCCTGGTAAACCGACATCTTGACTAAAGTCACTCGGACGGATTTTCCCCTCTATTAACATTCTCACATCACAAGGGATGCCAAAACGCATAAGAATCCACAACCGAGTAATTCTAGCCTTGTATTTCTTTCTAAGAATCTTTTGGGAGAGTGATGGGAAATACTTTCTCAGGTGTTGGTACTTTGGGTCCATGATGAGATGAAAGAAGAGTAAATAGAAAGGAAAAATTAAGATAGTAAATTGCAGAATCCTAGAATTCCTTCTTCTTTTAGAGAAAAAGAAGAATTTTTAATGAAAAAGAAGAGGATTTGCGATTTAGAGAGAAAATAACAAATTAAGAGAGAAAAAGTGAACTCGGAGAAATAAGCTCCTAAGCACAGTAACCGTATTTGTAAACATTAATTAAACCACTGTATATGACACGTATAGAGACCACGTGGGAGAGACAGTGTGAATCAAACTGATTTAGGATTTAAACTAGGCCCAAATGTTCTTAGTTGAAAATGGTCAGGTTGTTTCGGGCCTTAACACATTTAGAACGAGTTAAATAACAAACATAAAATTGAAAACCAATTTGTATAAATCTTAAACCCAATTTAAAGCCCACTATAGATAAAGTTAACTATGAACAACAAATCTAATTTAATGACAACAAGGATCTTCCTAAATGATATTTAAAATCATTTCATAACAACATAATCTTCCAGCAACTCAAATAATTTTGTTTTAATCAAAACCTTATTGAACAATGCATACACCCATATGTTATTCCTAATACTCAACATCTATCAATGGATTCATCATCATTACTACCAAGGGTTTAGAATGCGACTAACCTTGAAATCAATACGATTTATGTCTTTCAACGTAGACCATATCAATGAACAAAGACACTTGATGTTACTACTTAAGAACATCTATAATCCCCACAATTCTACTCATACAATATATAATTTCCTCATATAACAAAACCTTAGGTAACCAAAAGATTCACTGATACACTTAAATACAATGTACGTAACGAAATATTCCAAATTTGAGATTCATGCATTCTAGACTTTACAGTCTCAACAGACCAAAAGTCTAACATTTATCTCTCTCAAGATTCAATACCATGATTCCCAACTTATATCATATTCCTCAAATATATAGAACTTTTAAGAAAAGACATTGACACTTATGTGCTCCATCGAATCCACACATAATCATTACTTAGGTTTGAATCAATTACGAAAAATTTGGCATATCTATGTCAAACTTTAAAATCAATAAATCAAGCCTTATATTTCTTATTGTTTTTCACGAGACAAAAGGCTTTTAAATCCTCGTATCTATACGAATTTCTCATCGTTTATACGAATTAGATATGCTTATAGATCCAAATATTACACGAATCTCTCATAAGCATTCTACTTATAAACTCATTCCATATAATTATCATTCCCTTATAACTATTAATACTTTCCTTCTATATAATTATTGTACTCATATAACTATTGATATTTTCATTCTATGGCCTTTCCATGTTACATCCTTCTAGACTGTATAAATCAATGTGAAGGTTCATTTTGATGATGACAATAAAAATTCAGCTTCAAAACCATCTCAAAAATATATTTTTTTAAAGTGGTGCTACACTCCCTAGGTTAACCGAACCTAGGCTCTGATATCAAAAATTCTGTAACGCCCCTATATGGGGGTTAACAGTTTTTAATGAGATAAAATAAAAATAAATAATAAAAGTAAAACCTTAAAAATAAAATTTGCCCGGGACTTAAATGAAAACTCTCAACTCAAAAATAAAAATATAAACGATAAATAAACCACAGTTTTAATGTAGCACCTTAAATTTAATAATATAAACTGTTGTCATCATCATTTTAACCCTCAACACATTGTAATACAGTCACAGAAAGTAACAATTGATGCTTACATTATCATGAAGAACATTCTCAACAATTGAAGCAGTCCCAATGTAATATAGCTACATCACTTCCTCAACTATATTTCTCGTAGCCACCTCACACTTAGTGAGTCCTGAAAAGATAAAAATATAAGGGTATGAGCAACACTATGCTCAGTAGAGAAAGCCATTACTCACCTTTAGGTTTTTATCATTACCACATTAAAACCTGCATGGTTAGTAAGTCACATCATATTCCAGATTATGAGGTTTATTATGATCACATCTTATGGATACCGTAGTTAATCATTACCAAGTGTCATAATTACACATTTATACAAATATTACCAATCATCATTGTTCCTAGGTATCCATGTTAAATTGAGTATCACTCAACTCATCGAAACTCAAATGGGCGCACTTGATCACCCTATAAACATTCCAAGGGTGTTCCGGTGAGGGGACATCAAGCCCCGAGTCCTCACCAAATCGATTCCTGTACAGTGTGTTCTGGGACTTTCAACCCAAGGAAGCGTCATCACCTTCCCCCTATTTTACCTTTTAGGGTATTCATGCCCAAGGACGTAATCGCCGCCCTCTTCATGTCTCACAATTTCTCTATATTAAATCATTATTAATAGAGTCAGTTTTCCTAACCATGCTTCTCAATTTATAACATGTGTCAATTCATTATGTTCCTCGCCGTACAATACAAGACGAGTCCATGTCATAGTTTCATATGTGATAATCATATAATATCAGTTCAACATAGATATATATATATATTGCGGCAAAACAATCAATTTTAATTCTATAAAAACCTCACAAAAGATGAGTAATAGAATCCCTACCTTTCAAGCTTATCAACAGTCTCTTAATCCTGGAATCAATTAACGTTAGCTCCATACTCCCTTGATCCTAAGGCGTGCATAAGGACAATTAAAACTAAAGCACAACATACAACTACATTCATAAAATTTATTTTAATTTAATCTTAGAATTTCAAGAAATAACCACTGCCCATAGAGGTATTATAAAGTTTAACAATATAAATTTTCTGTCTAGGGCATATACACTTAGACTTCATACATATGCTCCAAAATAGCAACAAACATATACTTAGGTTTAAGAACGCAAATTTGAATAATCCTTTAGTATAAAAGAAAATTTATAAATGAAAGACTAAATTTGTTCATAAGATTCTAACCTCGGATTATGGTTAGTTGGAAGCTTGAAATGGCTTCAAAACAGGTTCCTTTACTTCGGTATGACTGAAATTCTTGCTCAAATGGAGGTGATGGTGGCTGATTTTTATGGCTGCCTTGAAGAAGTTCTCTAAGTATTTTGCTTCAGCAAAGAAATGAGAAGAAGAGTGTGGGAACCGTGGAAGAAAAAGGAAGAAAAGATGAAGTCTTTGAAAAGAAGTGATAGAAACAATTATAGAGGAGACATGTTGAAGCATGTCACGGAGGAAATAAAGAAAATGAGGGTCAAGAGTAGTTGGAAAAGATATCCTTATGTCTCATCTAAAGACTTTAACACACATAATGCCAATATGACATTTTTGAGATTTATTAGAAGTTCTAAGGCTTTTTAGTAATCATACTAAATAAATATAGGAGAATTTTAGAAAATTTAAAAATAGATAAAAATAAATATTATAAAATAAATTTAAATGAAGCAATTTTTTTTATACATTAAAAATTAATTTAATTACCTCAATACCCGTTAGAAGAATAACGGGTGTCACAATCTCTAAGAAAATAAATCAATTCACAATAATTCTACAAGCTTATCTTGATTTAATTTATCCAATTAAATCAACCGATAAACAAACAAGAATTATCCAATCCCAATAATTCAACAAGTTTATCTTAATTAATTTTATTACAAAATTAATTCAACCAATAAACAGATATGAATTATTTGATTCTTTCAAATTTTAAACCAATCCGATAAATCCAACATAAGTCACCAATTATTGAAAAAACACGCCGTATCGTTACAGGATTTTGTGAGCTAGCAAAGGGGACCAAAATGGACCTATAAAGTTCAAGCTCTCGATAATTATGAAACCCAATATCCCATATATACATTTCACAATTATCAACTCCAACGCTACTCCACTAAAAGCTTGGAGCTGCACTCTCGAACTTTATAGAATTACGAAGCCCGTATAGTTAAGTCTCCATGACATATCAAAGTGTATTGTATCCCCATATAATAATCCATAATCAGCTTAAGGACAAGTTCTGTCTTACCTTCCTGATTATTTTTATCTTACATTCCATTATCTCACCATTAGAAAACTTACCAATCAAAAATAGTATACCATTCGGTTACACCTATGTATCCAAATGGTTGAGCGCTCCAGTTTTCCAATTACAGGATAACACATATAAGAGGATATCATTACTCCTAAAGAGGAGCTATGGATTCCATATCTATGAATAACAAGTCTACACTATCAAGAGTCATGCTCCAACGTACCGGCATGCATACCACTATAGAGATGTGGGTGTCACCCTTTGGTATATCAAAAGACACAAGTCGAGACAACGGGCCCACTATCCATCTCAAGATTAAGATACAATTCAAATGATTGTCTAAAGTGAATCGATTTTCCAAGACATAATTATTAATCCAAATCAATTCACTTTGTGTCCTGATCCAACAAATCGTCACCCATGACAACGTGCTAATGTTTCTATTCACGGAGTCCAACTCCGATGGTCAAGACAAACCGTCTCCCAATAGGGATATAGACAACATAACAATCTTTGCATGAATAAAGCGCTCAACTTTATTCCCTCGATTGCAGATCATATGTTTTAGACCGTCACCTTAAGAATCGTGTCTTCCGCATAATCAATCCATCATATGCCCAATTCTTAAGGTTTCGACCGACAGTCTCAGACTACTGTTTGCTTAACATACATTCAACAAATATGAACGTAAAGAGGACAAGATTTGGTATATATAAATGAATAAATTCTTTATTGATAAAAATGTCTCCAAAAACGTATTACATTTTTACTCCTTAGGGCATACATATCTAACAAATATCACGTATAATAAATTAATTATGAATTAATTTATATTATTAAATAATGAGATTATTTCATAACGAATAAATAATAATTAATTTTATAAGACACAATGGGACTCATCCACTGTGTGTAGCACACACACAAGCATAGGAAAATTTTTTCTCTATAGTCTAAGTCTTGTTCGTCAAGTTTTCATATCTAGACCTTTCTAATCTTGGATAAATGTAATTTAATTCAAAATTGAAAACTTAAATTTGGAAACAAATCAATTTGGGTAACAAGCAATAGTCTTTCCTCTACTGGCAGGAATTAGCACTACAAGCACAAAAAATATCTTTATGAGTGGCGTCACATGGAGTATAAGGAAAGAGAAACTTCTTTCTTTTATTTTATTTTGTGGAAATTCAAATAAGTTATTATGGATTGATTTTCAGTGTTTTAGGAGCTTATGTAAATAGTAGTTTATTATTCCTATTAGATAAGAGGTCTATTAGTGAATTCCTGATTAATAGGTTAGTTGGCATTTTTATTCATGTTTTATCGAACTACTTAGGACTATATATAGGTTGTTAAAGTTCAATTGTTAATTCAATAAAATATTGAATATAAGAATTTGATATGAACTATAAGAGTGTTCAAAAAATCCGCTAATCCACCTATATTGCCTAATGCAAACTAAGTCGAAACAAACTGGCAGTTTTTGTTTTAATTTTGAATAGCTTGGGTGGTTTTTACACAAATATTTTAAGTGGTTTGATTAGTAGTTTGAACTTTTAAACTCCCCACCTAAGTTGTCTGCTTAAACTACCCATTAGACCGCAGTCTTATATAATTTTTATTTTTAAAATATTTTTATATAAGAATTTTTTTATTATTTTTTATTTTTTTCATTGGTCATTACAAAAAGTTCTACCATATAAGATGCATCTTTTTACACTCTATAATTATACTTCTCTTGATGAGTGATGCATCTTTCCACACTCTATAATTACACTTCTCTTAATCATTCATCATCAACATCTAGGAAAACAAAATCGAATTAAAGTACCAATATATACAAGTAAGACTAATTCATACCCTGGCTTCCCCATCCTATGACCAACATCTTCTCTCTGGACCACCATTGGCGTACTTATCATGCCATCACTCTCACATCGTCTCTTTGTTGCTGGCCTAACTCACTATAGTGTCAATTAAGGATATTAGTTGGAGGAGAGGTTTATTGACACTAGTGGAATGCTTTAATTTATGCTTGAAATTTAATTGTGTTGACTTATGTTCTTTAGTTGTATTTTCTTAATTTTTAGTTTGGTTATTAGTGAATTTTGATTTGTGCAATTATGACTTTTTAGTTTGTATAAAAATTTTAAAGGGTAAACTTTTAAACATTTTTTAATTTTGTTAAATATTAAAAAATTTTGATCTTAAGCACAAACCGCTTAAACCGCTTATGAGTGGTTTGGTTTGGTTTCATTGTATAAAAAATATCAAACTACCTAGAAATAAAATTTATTTTTCATTTGGTTAGTGGTTTGGAGAGGAAAACTGCCCAAACTGCCCGTGAAGACCCGTATTCAGCTATATAGCATCAAAGCACTTCTTTGAACTATCTTCAATTATTTAAAATCTGCCATGGCTGATGTCAACATTTCTGAATCTTCATCTTCATCCTCATCTTTTTAGATTTCAATCAATGTGAGGCACCGATAACTCAGTCCTTTATATCATTGGGCATAAACTCAATGGAAGAAATGAATTGTAGTGGTCACAATTAGTCATGATGTAATGCTCCGAAATTTATTTAGTGTTAATGTAATATAAATGATGAATTAGTGTACCATAATTAACGTTTTAACATTAATTAGATTATTTGGTTGGATTTTGAATTTTTGGTTGTTTTGTTAAATTGATGCGTTCAAATGATTTCTTATTGTTTTAAAATGATGTTTTGAATTTTAAAACACAAAAATTTGTAAAATGTTAAAAATACTCCGTTTTATAAAACCGTGGGCGGCACATGGTTTTCGCATAGTAAAACCGCCCACCGATTTTCTCTATTTATTTCCTTCCTCTCTCCCTCTCTCTTCACACTCTCACGATTCTCTCTCTCTCCTCTCTTCCCTCCCGTGACTCTCTCGGCAGTTCTCTCTCTCTCTCAAATTTCTCTCTCAAATTTTGAAACCAAATTCGAATCCAAGCTTTGGGATAGCAAGGAGGAGGCTCGGGGATGTGATTTAGCAACCAAGAACGCGGATTGAAGCTTCGATTCGAGGTTAGATTCAAAATTTCTAAACTTTTTGCAAAATTTTCAATTTGGTGCATTTTTGAAATCTAGGGTTGTTTAAGCTTAGAAAACCGTGGATTTGAGTTGAATGAACTTAGAACAACTAGAATCTAAGCTTAGATTGAAGAAAAACAAATCAGATTCAAGATTTTTCATTTTTCTCCTCGTTTTCTCATTTTCGGATTTTTGAGGATTTTGAGTTTAAATCTTGTTTAAATGAGTTCAAACATGTTCTAGTATGCTTTTTTATCAACTATGATTGTTTTTCATGCCTGGGATTTGAGAAAAACATGTTAGAATCAAGATTTGAATTTTGGGGATCGAGAAACCAGTGGCTGGGATTTCTGGATTTTCCTAGTTCGGCAGGCCAAACTGTGTGTTCGGTAGGCCAGAGTGATGATCGGCAGGCCGGTGTTCTTCCGACCGGCAGGCCGAACCTGGGGAAGTGTTCGGCCGACCGAACTTTGCTTCCGGCAGGCCGAACTGTGCAGTTCGGCAGGCCGAAGTAGGGCGTCTGGCAGGCCGACCGAGGCATGGAAAATTTTGTGAATTTTTACCCATTTTCACTATTTTGAACCCTAATTTAAATCCCAACCTTATATGATGATTTTAAAGGTACAAATGGCACACTAGGACATCATGAAATGGTTTAGTAACATAGAATGTCTCGAACTAGATATTGATTGACTTAGTTTGTATCTAGGATTATTCGTGGTTCCGTGGAGCTAACGTATAGCGGACCAGGATTACGGTGTGGGGCACCAGCACGAGTATTGAGGTAGGACTTCTATCCTATTTCTTTGGTAACCTGGTTTTCAAAATGATTTGGCTTTGAAAAGGATTTCCATCAAAATGTTTTCAACGGTTGTTTGAAAATGGTTTTATCGGTTATATTTTAATATACCGTGATTATGAAATGAACTTCATAATGAACGTAATTGACAACACTCGGTAATTGGGTTTTGAATGATAATGATAATAAACACTAAGGCATGATGCCATATCAGAGATCGGGTTGTGTAGCGATCGACCTTGGGGGCAGGTCCCGAAACCCAGCTGGGCCACTACGGTGGTGATGTCATGGTTTGCCTAGGTAAAAGAAAAATGGTGTTTTCGATTGTACGAGTAGACTGTTCTGTGTCAGAACGGCTCTACTCAAATTTTGTATTTATTTATTTATTTAAGTTTTCTTTTGTGTACTCCTAACAATGAACTGTTTCTTTAAATTCAATTATTTATAAAACATAGTCCTGCTGAGCCTTTCGCTCATGTTTTATTGTTTTAAATGTTCCCCCTCTAGGTGGTTTCCCATTTAGGTTTGGAGAGGATTCTTCAGACCGAACGCAGGAGCATTAGGAGGATTAAATCATATTTTGTATTATTTAATTAAGGCATGTAAGAGTTAATTTTATTTGTATCTGGACTGTGATTGTATTTATGATATTGTCAGAACCATGTGTGTGCACAAGTTGTGGGTTGTGGGACCCATACTCGTGGTATTTATTTAATTTATATTACTTGCTTAATATTTATAAATTCTTTTATAAAATGTGGTGGAAATCTTCTTATTTCTCATGTAATTTAATCCTTAAACCATTGGTTTTAATTAAATTCCCTTTTAATTAATCTAAATATTCCGCCACGTCACCCTCCGTACTCTGGGGTGTGACAGAATGGTATCAGAGATCCGGGTTATGAACCTTGGGAATTGTGCACACATAGGTTTGACAATAAAATACCTCTGACAGTCCAAATTTTGTTTTCAGAAGTGAGAGAATGGCACCTAGACGTCGTTCGACTGCTGACGCCGAGTTCAGAAATGATGAGAGCATGATGAGGTCTATGTTTGCGGCTTTTCGGAAGATGGCAGCCAGGGCTAGACCGGGAGATTCTGATGTTGGTAGTCGACATGCGTACTTTAAGGAATTTCGACGGGCGTCTATTTCGACTTTTGATGGCAATGGGGACCCGTAGTTAGCTGAATATTGGTTGGATTCGATCTTGAAGCATCTAGATACTCTTGGTGTGCCTAAGGAGTATCGTGTGGAATTCGTGGCGTATAAGCTTGAGCGTGACGCTAACACTTGGTGGAAGCAGACTAAGCGTCTGGAGCGCGGTAGCGATATCAGTTGGGACAGGTTCGAGGAGCTGTTCTATGATCGGTCTTTTTTGTAGGGGTATAGAGATCAGAAGGCAGCTGAGTTCTACAGGTTGCAGCAGGGTGATCTGTCAGTTCGGGAGTATGAGGCAAGGTTTAATGAGTTGGCTAGGTTTGCTCCATCGTCGGTGGCATCGGAGCGTGAAAAGTGTATTAAGTTTCAAGAAGGGCTCAAGGCTCCTATTCGGCGGTAGTTGGTTGCTCTACAGCTTAGGAGTTTCAGAGAGCTTGTGTCGTCGGCGATCTCCGTGGAGAATGATTATGTGCAGTATTGTGAGGACCGAGCCAAGGCTTTAGGAGGACCATAGAGGAGTGGCAAGAAGAGCACCAGTAGTCGTCCAGCTCTGGGGAAAGGCAAGCAAGGCGGTGCGACCAGTGGTAGCAGCAGTTCGTCTGGCAGCGGGCGCAGCAATCGCTACAGCTTTCATTGTCATTTCTATCAACAGCCCGGACACATCAAGAGGAATTGCCCGATCAGGAGTGCTCGTCTTGGATCTCAGACCGGGGAGGATGCCAGTCGTTCGTCTCAGCCTCAGACTTTACCTCCGCCTCCGTAGTACCCGCAGTTGCAGTATCCGTAGTTTTCTCCTCAGCAATTCTCATATCCGGCACAAGGACAGCAGCCGTAGCATTTTTAGGGCAGTGTTCCTCAGTATCGAGCGCCGAGTACAGGTAGTGTGCAGTCGTCTCCATCTCAGCAGCATCGGCCGAGTAATCCAGGACCCAGCAATGTAGGTAGAGGAAAAGGAAAAGCGCCAGTACAGGTTCATGCAATGGCATCTGGAGGGTCAGATTTTCAGACTAGAAACGCGGTTGTCGACGGTATGATCTTGGTTTCTAGGTCTTTAGCTCGCGTTTTGTTCGATACCGGTGCCTCTCATTCTCTCATTTCGAGTTCTTTTGTACATGCCTTGGGATTAGAGATAGAAGAGTTTAATGAACCCCTAGTCATAACTTCTCCCTTGGGGCGGGTGTGTGTAAATTGTATGTGTAAATCCTGTAAAATAAAGATTGGGGATGAGATTTTGAAAGTGATTTGATTATACTCCCCATGAGTTCTTATGATGTGATTATAGGGATGGACTGGTTGTCCAGGTATAGTGCAGTCGTGGACTGCCAACTTAGAAAAATGACCGTAGTGTCTGATAGGGGGACGACGATCACTTACCAGGGTGGTGGTGATTGGTCAATGAGTGAGCGTCTTATGAAGTCGTGTCTAGGAGGGCGAAGGAATCTAGGTTGTTGTGCTTTTCTTGCCAACCTGGATTGCGAGCCCTATGTTTCGAGTGATAGTGTAGCAATTCCGGTGGTTGATGAGTTCGAGGATGTTTTCCCCGATGAGTTACCAGGATTACCACCGCATCGGGAGATTGAGTTTGGTATCGAGTTGTTTCCAGGGACATCATCGATTTCTATGGCACCTTATGGGATGGCGCCGACAGAAATGAAGGAATTGAGGAAGCAACTTCAGGAGCTTGCTGATAAAGGATATATTCGAAACAGCACATCTCCATGGGGAGCACCAGTTTTGTTCGCTAAGAAGCACGATGGGACTCTCAGGTTATGTGTGGATTATCGGCAGCTGAATCGTGTCACGGTGAAGAATAAGTATCCCTTGCCTAGGATTGATGAGCTATTTGATCAGTTGGGAGGTTCGCGGTACTTCTCGAAGATTGATTTACGTTCAGGTGATCATCAGCTCAGGATCAAGGAAGAGGATATTCCCAAGACAGCTTTTAGGACTCGGTATGGGCACTTTGAGTTTCTGGTCATGTCTTTTGGGTTGACGAATGCTCCGGCAGCTTTCATGGATCTGATGAACAGGATATTTAGGCCGTATCTGGATCAGTTTGTGATCGTGTTCATCGATGACATTCTTGTGTATTCTAAGACTTGGGAGGAGCATGAGCAGCATCTTCGGATCATGCTTCAGACTCTGCGGGAGCACCAGTTGTATGCTAAGAGGGAAAAGTGTGAGTTTTGGTTGACTGAGGTCAGGTTTCTGGGTCATGTTATCTCAGAGCATGGTATTTCAGTGGATCCGTCCAAGATTGAGGCTATATTGGAATGGGAACGACCAAGGAATGTAGCGGAGATTCGCAGCTTCTTAGGTCTTGCTGGATATTACAGGAAATTTGTAAAGGATTTTTCGAAGATTGCAGCTCCGTTGACGAGATTGATCAAGAAAAATGTCAGGTTTGAGTGGAATGAAGATTGTGGGCTTGCTTTTCAGGAATTGAAGAACCGGTTGACTTCAGCTCCAGTGTTGATTATTCCTAGCAGTGACGAGCCGTATGAAGTTTATGCGGATGCTTCAGGGCACGGACTTGGATGCGTGTTGATGCAGCTTGGACGTGTAGTTGCGTACGGATCGAGACAGCTATGACCTCACCAGCGGAATTATCCTACTCATGATTTAGAGCCTGCAGCGGTGATCTACGCGCTGAAGATTTGGAGATGTTACTTGTATGGAGCATTGTTTCAGGTCTTCTCCGATCACAAGAGTTTGAGGTATCTGTTCACTCAGAGGGATCTTAACTTGACGCAGCGTAGATGGGTAGAGTACATGGAGGATTATGATTTCGTGTTGCAGTATCATCCCGGGAAAGCTAATGTGGTCGCAGATGCGCTTAGCAGGAAGTCTTCAGGGATTCTAGCTTGCTTGATCTTTGAGGACTGGAGCAGGGATGCGACAGTGAGTGAGTATCGGCTACTGTATCGTGAAGACTGTGATCGAGTTTCGTTATATCACGTGGAAGCGACTCCAGCTCTTGTTCGGATGGTGAAGCAAAGTCAGTGGCAGGATCGACATTTGCAGGGGATTTGGTCGCGGATTCAGAACGGGGAGCAGTTTGAGGAATGGAGCGTGCATGCAGATGGATCGTTGTACTTTTGGGAGCGTCTTGCAGTTCTAGTTATCGCCGAGGTGGCGAAAGCCGTTCTAGATGAAGCTCATAGGTCTCAGTTCGCTATTCATCCGGGGAGCACGAAGATGTATCGTGATTTGAAGAGGCAGTATTGGTGGCGAGGCATGAAGAAAGATGTTCGAGAGTACGTGGCCAAGTGTTCGACGTGGCTTCAGGTGAAAGCCGAGCATCAGAAGCCTGCAGGTCAGCTTCAGCCGCTTCCTATTCTAGGGTGGAAATGGGAGCATGTGACGATGGATTTTCTCACAGGTTTGTCGAGAACGGAGCAGCGGCACGATGCAGTTTGGGTTGTGGTCGACAGGTTGACGAAATCGACGCATTTCATTCTGTTTAGGTCGACGTGTTCTAGGAAGGTTCTCGGGGAGTTGTATATGCAGAACATTGTGAGGTTGCATGGAGTTCCTTTATCTATCACCTCTGATCGAGACACCAGGTTTAATGCTAAGTACTGGAGGAGTTTTCAGGAGGCTTTGGGTACGGATTTGAACTTCAATACGGCATTTCATCCTCAGACTGATGGGCAGTCTGAGCGGGTTATTCAGGTTCTCGAGGAGATGTTGCGTGCTTGTGCGTTGGACTTCGACGGGAATTGGAAGCAATGTTTGCATTTGGCGTAGTTCGCGTACAACAATAGTTATCAGGCGAGTATCGGTATGGCACCATTTGAGGCGTTGTATGGGCGACCGTGTCGGTCACCTGTGTGCTGGGCCGAGCTGGAAGATAGAGTTATTCTTGGGCCGGATGAGATTCATGATAGCAATGAGAAAGTCACGGTGATTCGAGATCGATTGAGGGCAGCTTAGAGTCGGCAAAATAGCTACGCGGATAGGAGACGTAGACCTTTAGAGTTCGCGGTTGGAGATTTCTTTCTCTTGAGGGTATCACCTCGTAAGGGGACTATGCGGTTCGGGGTGAGTGGGAAGCTCGCGCCGAGGTATATTGGGCCGTTCGAGATCACTCAGCGTGTTGGTGTGGTCGCTTATCGGCTTGATCTTCCGCCCAAACTTTCTCACGTTCATGATGTATTTCATGTGTCGATGCTTAGGAAGTGTCCACCTGAGCAGGGCAAGATAGTTTCGTTTCGCGATGTGCAGGTTCAGGAAGATACGACGTACGAAGAAGTGCCGATTCAAATTATCGACCGGAAAGTGATTAGCTTGCGTCGTCGCGAGATACCGTTGGTAAAAGTCATGTGGCAGCATCATGGGGTTGATGAAGCCACTTGGGAACTAGAGTCGAGTATGCGGGAATTGTATCCGCATTTGTTTTGTTTCTGAAATGAGTTGTAAATTTCGAGGACGAAATTTCTTTTAGGGGTGGAGAGTTGTAACGCTCCGAAATTTATTTAATGTTAATGTAATATAAATGATGAATTAGTGTGCCATAATTAACGTTTTAACATTAATTAGATTATTTGGTTGGATTTTCAATTTTTGGTTGTTTTGTTAAATTGATGCGTTCAAATGATTTCTTATTGTTTTAAAATGATGTTTTGAATTTTAAAACACAACAATTTGTAAAATGTTAAAAATACTCCGTTTTACAAAACCGTGGGCGGCACATGGTTTTTGCACAGTAAAACCGCCCATCGATTTTCTCTATTTATTTCCTTCCTCTCTCCCTCTCTCTTCACACTCTCACGATTCTCTCTCTCTCCTCTCTTCCCTCCCGTGGCTCTCTCGGCAGTTCTCTCTCTCTGTCAAATTTCTCTCTTAAATTTTGAAACCAAATTCGAATCCAAGCTTCGGGATAGCAAGGAGGAGGCTCAGGGACGTGATTTAGCAACCGAGAACGCGGATTGAAGCTTCGATTCGAGGTTAGGTTCGAAATTTCTAAACTTTTTGCAAAATTTTCAATTTGGTGTATTTTTGAAATCTAGGGTTGTTTAAGCTTAGAAAACCGTGGATTTGAGTTGAATGAACTTAGAACAACTAGAATCTAAGCTTAGATTGAAGAAAAACAAATCGGATTCAAGATTTTTCATTTTTCTCCTCGTTTTCTCATTTTCGGATTTTTGAGGATTTTGAGTTTAAATCTTGTTTAAATGAGGTCAAACATGCTCTAGTATGCTTTTCTATCAACTATGATTGTTTTTCATGCCTAGGATTTGAGAAAAACAGGTTAGAATCTAGATTTGAATTTTGGGGATCGAGAAACCCGTGGCTAGGATTTCTGGATTTTCCCAGTTCGGCAGGCCGGAGTGATGATCGGCAGGCCAGTGTTCTCCCGACCGGCAGGCCGAACCTGGGGAAGTGTTCGGCCGACCGAACTTTGCTTCCGGCAGGCAGAACTGTGCAGTTCGGCAGGCCGAAGCAGCGCGTCAGGCAGGCCGACCGAGGCATGGAAAATTTTGTGAATTTTTACCCGTTTTCACTGTTTTGAACCCTGATTTAAATCCCAACCTTATAGGATGATTTTAAAGGTACAAATGGCACACTAGGACATCATGAAATGGTTTAGTAACATAGAATGTCTCGAACTAGATATTGATCGATTTAGTTTGTATCTAGGATCGTTCGTGGTTCCGTGGAGCTAACGTATAGCGGACCGGGATTACGGTGTAGGGCACCGGCACGAGTATTGAGGTAGGACTTCTATCCTATTTCTCTGGTAACCTGGTTTTCGAAATGATTTGGCTTTGAAAAGGATTTCTATCAAAATGTTTTCAACGGTTGTTTGAAAATGGTTTTATCGGTTATATTTTAATATACCGTGATTATGAAATGAACTTCATAATGAACGTAATTGACAACACTCGGTAATTGGGTTTTGAATGATAATGATAATAAACACTAAGGCATGATGCCATATCAGAGGTCGGGTCGTGTAGCGATCGACCTTGGGGGCAGGTCCCGAAACCCAGCTGGGCCACTACGGTGGTGATGTCATGGTTTGCCTAGGTAAAAGAAAAATGGTGTTTTCGATTGTACGAGTAGACTGTTCTGTGTCAGAACGGCTCTACTCAAAGTTTGTATTTATTTATTTATTTGTTTATTTAAGTTTTCTTTTGAGTACTCCTAACAATGAACTGTTTCTTTAAATTCAATTATTTATAAAACATAGTCCTGCTGAGCCTTTCGCTCACGTTTTATTGTTTTAAATGTTCCCCCTCTATGTGGTTTCCCATTTAGGTTTGGAGAGGATTCTTCGGACCGAACGCAGGAGCATTAGGAGGATTAAATCATATTTTGTATTATTTAATTATGGCATGTAAGAGTTAATTTTATTTGTATCTGGACTGTGATTGTATTTATGATATTGTCAGAACCATGTGTGTGCACAAGTTGTGGGTTGTGGGACCCATACTCGCGGTATTTATTTAATTTATATTACTTGCTTAATATTTATAAATTCTTTTATAAAATGTGGGGAAATCTTCTTATTTCTCATGTAATTTAATCCTTAAACCATTAGTTTTAATTAAATTTCCTTTTAATTAATCTAAATATTTCGCCACGTCACCTCCCGTGCTCCGGGGCGTGACACATGATGCACATCTTCGGTAGATGGAGAGATGATTATCTCACCGGTGAAAACGAGGCTCCAGCAAAGACTGATTCAAAGTACCAAACTTTGAGAGGAGAAAACAACATGGTCATGTCATGGCTAATCAATTTGATGGAGAATGAAATCGGCCAAGCATTCCTATTATATGAGAAAGCACAAGAAGTGTAGGAAGCAGTCAAACAAATATATTTTGATAAGGAGAGTACCACAAAATTATTTGAACTACAGAATGCCCAACCATAGAATTATTTGAACTACAGAATGCCCTAAGAGACCTTCTACAAGGAGAGATGGATATGAATCAGTACTTCAAAACACTGTCTCGCTTCCAAAAGCAACTCGACATGTTCGAGGAACTGAAATGGCATTGTACTGATGATAGCAAAAGGTACATAAAGATTATGGAATGAGAAAGAATATTTTATTTCTTAGCAAGCCTTAATTAATTTCTAGATGAAGTTTGGGGTCAAATCTAGTCAACAAAGCCTCTTCCCCCAATTCATGAGGCTTTCTTAGAGGTTCGAAGAAAGAAAAGTTGTAAAAAGGTTATGCACATGGACAATGTTTCAGTTTAACCCCCTATTGAAAGCTCAACACTAGTGACTCATGGGCCTAGCTCATAAGGGTACGACAATCAAAGCAAAAAAGGAGGAAAGCCTTGGTGTGATCACTGTCACAAACTTGGACATGCTAAGGAAACTTGTTGGAAACTACACGAAAAGCTAGCAAATTGGAAACCAAATAATGCAAGAGAGACCAAACTTGACAGTGAAGGGAAGAACTCTGTGGCGGCAAGTGAGGACCAGACTTCTCCTGAGGTCTTTTCAGTAAAAAAGAGATAAATTTGTTGTGGAAGATGTTTGGACAGTGGAACCCTAACGCAACAATTTCTGGTACAATGATGATCACACAAAAAGATAAAATCTTTAATGCTTTGACTATAAAAACAGAAAGCCTAAATCTCTAGATTGTTAATTTGGGGCCATAGACCACATGATCAGAGATACTTTAGTGTTTAAGAATTATAGTCGTTGCCCTAAGAAATATAAAGTTTGAATTGCTAATGGTTCGATTTCAACTATAACTGGTAAAGGTTTTCTAGTGATGACAAGGAATCCTACTTTGGATTCTATTCTATTTATTCCTAACCTTTCATATAACCTTGTTTCTATTAGCAAACTCACAAAAGATTTGAACTATGTTACTAGATTCTTTCCAACACACTATGAATCTTAGGGTTTAGACTTGGGGAGGACGATTGACGGTGCTAGACAGTGAGAAAGGCTCTATTTTCTTGAAGTGGATAGATGCCCTGAAAGACAAACCTAATTTGCAAGTTGTCATGTTATTCATACATTAGTTTCTCAATCTAATAGGGATTCAATTTGTGATGAAATCATGTTGTGGTATTTTAGGTTAGGCCACCCAAATTTTTAGTATTTAAAACACTTGTTTCCTTCATTGTTCAATAAAAAAATTCAAATGATTTTCATTGTGCAGTGTGTTAGTTAGCTAAGCATTATAGGAATTCTTATCCAACACAATCTTATAAATCTTCTCATCCTTTTTCAGTTATCCGTACTAACACTTGGGGACCATCAAGAATAAATAATATATCTAGTGCAAGATGTTTTATAACATATTGATGACCACACAAGTACTAATTAGGTATTGTTAATGAAGGAAAAATCCAAAACAGGTACCATTTTCAAGAATTTTAATTCCATGATTCAAACACAAATCCAAACACAAATTCAAGTCTTTAGAATTGATAATGCAAGGGAATGTTTTCATTCTACGTGAGGTGAATATTTAAGAGAAAATAGAATAATTCATCATAGTTCTTGTGTTGATACCCCATAGCAAAATAGGATAGTTGAATAAAAAATAGGCATCTCTTAAAAGTTGCTAGGTCTATAATGCTCACTTTGAATGTTCCAAGACATTGGGAAGCTATACTCATGCTGCATATCTCATAAACAGGATGTGCTCTAGAGTTCTAAAGCACCAAACACCAATTATTATCCTCACAAAAAGTTATCCTCACAGTTGAATTGTGTACACTTTACCTCCAAAAGTCTTTAGTTGTTTAGTGTTTGTACATATCCACCAACAACATAGGAGCAAATTAGATCTCAAAGCCATAAAGTGTATATTCTTGGGATATTCTCCTACTCAAAAGGTTATAAATGTTATTCCCTTAATACACAGAAGTTCTATGTCTCATATGATGTCACAATGTTTAAGCACCAATCATTATATCTCAAAACTTATCTTTAGGGGGGAGATCATAAGTTAAGGGAGATCATAAGTTAAGATCAGTTTTGGGATACCATTCTTCCCAATCTAGTTCCATTGATTTAGGAAAGCCAAGTATAGTCTCCTAATTTGAGTGTACCATGGAGCTTGCCATCTTCTAATCAACTTTCATATCCAAGTCAATGTCCCGGTCTAGCATATAATCCAAGTCTCCCATCTCTTAGTTCACCATCTTGTCTAAGTTTGTCATCTCTAAATATTTAGTTAGTTCAACAACTTTAGAAATTTGCAGGAATCTGTGTCTATTCAAGGAAATGAAAGCCTCGAGAAATAGAGCTACTCTTACTTGCCACGCTCGTTGAGCATCCCCAAGAGTCCAATCTGGGTTTCGAATGTAATGCCCTTTTATGGATGTCACAATAACTGTTTCTTTTCTGTTTAAGTCATTATTTAAAAGTAAACAACTCAAATAAAACATTTACACTTACGCAAATATCCTAGGAAAAGCATGCATTTTTTTGAACACTTATAAAAAAACTTTTTAAAATCCCAAAACATCTAAAAGTCCATAGGAAACATAAAATAAACGAAGTCTCAAAATAACTTAAGTGCAAAAAATAATATTAAAATAATTTCATTGCTCGTGTCATTAGTTCCTTTTCGTGACATGATTTTGTTTTCAATCCAGCACTCTTTGCACACACGCCCATCCCCATCCTCCATTCTATTCTATGTGCCTTTTACCTTTGTCTGCAACATGATATAAAACTAAATATAAGCTTAGTAAGCACACTTTTGTATCTCACAACATAAAATATAAATTTTCATAAAATCATAACGTAACATTATAATCATAAGCATAATAGTGCACAAGGCTCATGTTCATACATAACATATTTTTCATTTAAACATCCATATTAAAACAGTATTTATTTTATTTTTAAGGGCCCAAGTATTACACCATTAACATTATAGGCGCACCATCACAAGAGGAGTGAGGTAGCTAGTCCCAAACCAAACATGACAAGTCCAACCTTTAGGACATCATAAATATAGACATACGGTGTGTAATGCTTAATTAAGTGATATATGTATGTATAAGTTTTCTTTAAAAACTTATCATAATCATAAAATTACAAACATGAAAACATCCTTGAGAAAATTAATTGAAAAAGGTCTTGAAAGAAGAACGTTTGTTCACAAACTTTAATCATAAGACATTCCTAAGCATTTTCATAAACTTTTACATGTTGTAGGTAAGAAGGTACTTACTTGACTTGTTAGTTTATTAAACCTTAAGTTGGGTGACGTAGCTACAATTTTCGGTGTGCTCGTCTTTGGAGTGTCTATGTCAATTATTCATGCAACACATGAAATTATCATTCATGTTATAAAACCATTAATATATTATTACATTATTCAACATCATTCTTAGTGCAATAAGGTAACTTTGAGTTTAAATTTGCACTTAGGGTCATGAATTATGAAAGCATACAATCTTTCCTTTAATCACTTAAAGAATTAAATATCAATTCATAAGCTATATAAAAGTGTAAAACTTCTTCCATAATATAGCAAACGTATAAATATATCATTTAAATTTTCTTCTCTTAAAATTATAAATCCAAAATATCTTTTTAAAATTTTCTAAACATTCAATCAAACTTGCCAATCGCTAACATTGATTGACCTTTAAGGATTTTTCATCTTATATCTAACAATTCACATTCTATTTGAGCATGAAAATTTTCAAGAATAAAGTTCGCATGTATATATATATATCCCTCAGATTTTCTTTGCTATAAAAATTTCATTTGATAATTTAAATAATTCACACAATTAGTATCACAAAATTTGCTAATAACCATTGGGTAGTGAGTAGCCCTCATTAAAAATTATGGATTAAATAATTTATAGTATAACATAATTTATAAGAATTACCATATATATTAGACATGTATAATCATAACATATCCAAAATTTAGCTTCAAATAAATTCAAAATAATTAGAAACACATATTTGAACTTAGAGGCAAAATTAACTTCAAACACATTAGGTAATGAACATCCTTCAATTAACATTTTAAAAAAAAAAAAAAAATTACTATGACCCTAAAATTTTATGACAATTTGTAAACATATAATTACTACACCAGAAAAAGTTTTGTTGTCAAAGCAATTCATTTAGCTATAATAAAAAGTCTTTGATTCTCACAGTAAAGAACACGTAAGTTTGACGGCAATAGAGACATAACTTAAAAAAAGATCAAGAACTCATAAACTATTCGTTGGATAACCAAAAAATTTCCAGATCACAACCTAACATGCAAATATACGTGTTTATACAATTTTATAGAAATCAAAATTCGTTTGCCCTTCGAGAGAAGACTATATTTTTGTAAAACTTCACCAACCAACAATAATTTGAACAAGGGCAGCATAGAATGAAAATTCAATATCAAATCATAGATACACCAAATAATATGAAATTTTGAACAATAAAATCTAGCATACATATAAACATCATATTAAAATTTCATAGAGAGTAGAAATTTGTAGACAAAGTTATGGATATCGGAATCCAATAAATAATACGAATACATGTTATACCTAGAATAAATTCTTACATCAATCTTGAGCTTTCTCCTATTTTTCTAAGAATTTTGGGAAGGTTTGAGTTTGTTTATTACTCCACTAGGTCTCTACAACCAGATGAGAAGAAGAAGAGAAGGTGAAATAGATGTGGAACAAGAGGACAAGGAAAATAAAAGAAAGATATAAAGAAAAAACGTAGAACAAATAAGGGAAAACAAAATATTTGTTTGCACTTTTTACAATAATGTATACAGATGAAGGCATATAATTAAAAGGTATTATATGCTCAAAGTGGTATGTGAGTAATCTTCAAGATAGAGACAATCTATTTATTTATTATTATTTTTAAGGAAATATCAAATTACTTTAGCGAGGAGTTACTATTAATCACATATAGTGTATGAAGCACTATTTGTAAGTTATCGTACATATTAGCACTCATTATAATTTATTATAGTCATATTTCTTTTTTTCTTTTTTTTTTTGTTGCTGCACGGCAACTCAAGTTGCCCAACATACACACATATATACATGATAAAACATAGCAGGTAATAATGGATGCCAAAATATTATTATATAAGATGCTATTATTTAGGCACCACATATATTCCAATGCCACTGACATATATATGTAACACCCACCTATTTTTATATAACGGATTATGTTAAGTTAGTAACGACATTAAGTAATTTTCTTATTGATATATGTTGTGATTTATGATTTTATGTTACTAACTTTTTATTTTAAGTTTTATGACATGTGACGATCGCGTGAAATTGATGTGCTCAAGTGTTCATGTTAATTTCAATGTATGTTTATTAATGATGCAATGATGACTTGAATGCTATAATGTATTGTATTTTAAGGACAGTTCAGCAGGCTGGACTTTCAAGTTTGGCAGGCCGAAAAGTCTGCCAAGAATCGCCAGGCCAATGGAAACCATTGGCAGGCCAAACTTTGTGGAATCAACAGGCCGAAGTAAAGAATCGTTAGGCCGATGACAGCTGACGAGCAGTCAGCAGAAATCTCTCCAAATTTATGGTTGAGATAATTACGTTGATTGGGAGGTTTAATGTGATTAATTTGTATAATTATGGATCAATTTTATCATTTAAGGAAAGGAAACGTTTGACTTTTCATTGATTGGTATTGATTGATATGGTTTCCTATTTTTAGAAGGATTGGTAAGTGAGACTAATTGATTTAACTCTCCCTCAATCCTCTCCATTTACACGTGATGATGATGGCCTCTAATTTAGTTAGAAAATTTCTAACTTAATGGAGAGTTTTAAGTTTTGACTCTCCTTTTTCGTTACGCTCATTACATTATTATTATTTTTTTAAAAAACGTTCTTTTTCTCTCTATCTCTCTCTCGTTTTCTCTCTCACTTTCTCTTCTTCACGATTTTCTTCTTTGTCTCTTCCTCAATTCTCTTGCAAATATTTGAGAAATACTGAGTTTTCTTTGGACGAATTTGAAGGAATTTGAGAAGAATCGTTTTGAGATAAAGGTTCGTTTTCGGTTTAATTTTAAAATGAAATCCTTCTTGACATGCGACTGCCAAATCTATGCGACTGCCAAATCTTTCTCTACAAATTTCGTTTTACTGTGAATTTTTAATATGTTATTCATGTAAGAGTTTTGTGATGTTTCTCCAAGTTTCAGCATAATTGGGTTTTTCTATGATAAGTTATGAATTTTCTATTTTCTACCACTCATAGTAAAATATTGCTGTTTGGTTAGGATGCATGAAAATATGATTTTTGTTCAAGAGGTAAACGTGCTTTGTTTACTACGAAATTTGGGAAGAATGTTCATGTATATGTTATATTATGGACTGCAAAGTTTTGTAATGTTTTGATGAGTGAATTATGTGTTATGAATTTTCTATTGAGACTAGGTCAAGGAACTGTTTTAACAATGTTAATACAGGAGTTTTGTTTTATGTGATGTTTTATATGTTTAAATGATTTTATTGATGATGAAATAATTTTATGAAATTGAAATATATGTTAGTAAGATGTTAGAATGAATTTTTAAATTAAACTATATGAGTTTTAATTGTTAGAAAATGTTTTTAAAAGATTACTCACTACCTTATTATTGTTGGCAGATTTCATGTTTGAAATGTATGGGTTGTTTTTAGATACTCAATGTAATTTTTATAACTGAAGAAAAATTATGGTAATATGTTTATGTATTAAATTTGCCCTTGTTAAGTATGGTGTCTAAAGTATATGTGAATATTAAGTTTTAAGTCTTGAATCCATGTAGGTCAGTGAAGTGTATGTGATAATGATTTTTATGTTTTTGATGATTATAGTTATGGGTGCATGTTATGAATTATGTTTGTATGAGATGAATGTATATGTGATGTAATATGAATGGATGTTTTATTCTATGATAATAAGTATTAATTTTATTTTGTATCTTTAAATGAATAAATGGCATGAACACATAAAGGAACGAGCACATCGAGACCGCGGCATCGTCACCAATACATATAAGGTTAAGTAAGCTACCTTCTAAGGTAAGTAAATTCTCACCTGCAACATGATATGTTATAAAGGTTTGAAAATATATTCTTGATGATATCTATGATGGATTTTATGATGGTTTCATATAAAGTTTCCTTATGAAATATTTTGATGTTCATAAAGTTATACATGTTTGATAATGACAAATTTTCAAGGCATGAAAAATTATGTATATATATGTATCACCTAATAAGTGTTGCACACCAATGTTATGATATGATCTATTATGATGTCATGTTTGGTTTAGGAATAGCTACCCTTCTCCTCTCATGACGGCACGCCTACGATGATGATTATGGTGCAACACTTGGGCCCTTAAGATAAAATGGAATAAGTTTTAATATGGTCAATGTAATGAAAGATATGTTTCTATGAAAATGTGCGCACTGCATTATTACGTTATGATGATGATGATGATGATGTTTATGAAATGTTTTTTTTTTAAATTGTGAGAATTATATGTACTTACTAAGCTTTAGCTTATTCAAGTTTATATCATGTTGCAGATAAGGGTAAGAAAGTCATGGAGTAAGCAGAGGACATGGAAAGTGGTGTGAGCTTAAGGAAGATGAATTGTAACCGAAAGGATGCCAATGAAGCAAGTTTTTACGATTTAAGCTATGGTCTAGTAAATTGAACTTATTTTTATGATGTGTTTTAAAGAATACAAGAACTATGTTTTAATATTTTATTTTATTATTTTAAGAATTTGATCTTCTGCATTTGAAAAGTTGAATTTGTCTTAGAATTCAGTTTTCTAAAAGTTTTTGGCTCTATCGGCCTGCCGATCATCATTGGTCGGCATGCCGATGTAAGAATGTTCGGCCTGCCGATTTCACTTCCGGTCTGCCGAACATTAAAAGTTTTTAAGCCCTGCAAAATAGAGCCTTTGTCGGCCTGTCGGTTGACGATTTCCGGCCTGCCGACGATGTTCGGCCTGTCGAAGTCTCCAGTTCGGTCTGCCGAACTGTGGGAGCAAATAATTTTAAATGATGTGATGTTTCATAAGTTATGATTTAACTATTTGCTATATTTACTTTATTAAAGGAAGTTTATGATCAAATTAATATTCAATTGAATTATTAATAGTATGGATTAAGTGAATGAATGTTGAAAAAAAAATGTGTATGTATGGATCCTAGTTACGTTTTCCTTAACTACGTTTACAATTAATGTTTCAAATAAGTTTTGTGCTTAAAGTTTATCTTAAAGTTCCAAAATAAGTATGTAATGTATGAATGTAACGACATCTGTGACGTCCATAAGGGGGCGTTACAATATACATGTATACTTAATTATTATATATATAGTTACTTTTTTTAACACTTTCTTCAAATATAATCATCTTTATGTATATATACATATATATATATATATATATAACATATAGAATTGTATGACTATAAACCACATGATCTAACATGTAATGTTAGTAACAATAATTGGCATTCAGACACAATTCAGAAACTCACTTCTCAAAAACGAACACAGACCCGTCCGAATCAGCTGTCGCCGTCCCTCTCCACCTCCACACTCCTTAATCTTAGCCCAATTTTAAGTTTTTGTTAGAAATTGATAAATTGTTGTTGATTTTGTTGTATAATTAATATGAAATTGATAAATAGTTGTTGATTTTGTTGTTTATTCTGTGAAATTTGTATTTTGGATCATAAGTATGATTTATTTGTTTTAAATGAGTATGCGTAACTTGTTTTATGATGGGCGATGTTTTTATTTTATGATTAGAGAATATATATAGGTGGGTATATATATAATTTGTGACATTAATTTTAATTGAATATTTGCTATTTATTATTTCGATTTAGGACTTGCAAAATGGATAGGAAATGGATGTAAGATTTTCGATTGTCTAGAGAGTATATGAATGGTGTGGAAGAGTTCTTAGATTTTGTCAAAAGTCAAGCCAATGGTGATAAAATTTGGTGTCCTTGTGTTCAATGTGGAAACCATAGATTGCATCCAATTCCACTTATTAGAGGACATTTATTTCGAAATGGAATTATAAGTGGTTATCAAACGTGGCATTTTCATGGCGAGTCTAATTTCAATCCAACTTTAGTAAGTAAAGAAAAGGAATCTATTGTGGAGGATAATATGGATGATCAAGACAATATAGTTGACATGGTCAATGATTGAGAAGAATACTTCATGCACCTTCCAAATTTATTTGAGACAATAATGAATGATGCCGAGACACCCATCTATGAGGGGTGTACCAATTTTACTAAATTGTCTACTTTAGTTGGATTATGGAATTTGAAAGCATCAGATGGGTGGTCAAATTCTAGTTTCACAAAGCTGTTGGAATTTTTAGGAAGGCTTCTACTAGAGGGTAATAAATTACCAACTGGTATGCATGACACTAAGAAGACTTTGAGCACTTTGGGAATGGATTATGAGAAAATTTATGCTTGTGAAAATGATTGTGTTCTCTATAGGAATGAGTATAAGGACGAGAATTATTGTCTAGTTTGTCAACAAGCAAGGTGGAAGAAAGGAAAGGAGCCAAAAAAGGTAAAAATGGAGCACCAAAGAAAGTGTTATGGTACATTCCACCGGTACCACGTTTGAGACGTTTATTGAGAAACCTAGAACATACCAAGAATTTGACATGGCATCATGACAAATGGGTGGACGATAGTATGCTTAGACACCTGATGGATTCATCACAATGGAAGACTTTTGAAGCTCATCATCCCAACTTTAGTGCAAATCCAAGAAACACACATTTTGCTTTGTCGACAGATGGAATGAACCCACATGGTAACATGAGTGGTAGGCATAGCACTTTGCCCGTAATACTTGTTAACTACAATCTCCCTCCAAAGATGTGTATAAAGCGAAAGTTTTTAATGTTGTCTTTATTGATTTCAAGTCCTCACCAATCAAGCAATGACATTGATGTATACTTGGCGCCATTAATCGATGTCCTAAAAAAGTTATGGGAAAATGAGTTGAAGTTAGAGATGCTTACTGAAAAGAGACGTTTACACTCCATGCAATGTTGATATGGACAATTAACGACTTCCCCATATATGGCAATTTATCTAGTTATTCGGTGAAGAGTTCTATTGGTTGTCCTATTTGCATGACGGGAACATCTCACAAACGATTGAAGATGGTAAGAAAACCATTTTTCTTGGTCATAAAAGATGGTTGCCAAGAGATCATCATTACTGCAAACAAAAGAAAGCCTTTGATGGCAACAGCGAAGAAAGAGACCCTTTTCGTCCTTTGATAGGTGAACAAATATTGGAAATGGTAAAAGATATAAGAGTCATATTCAGGAAGAGAAAGCGAGGTAAGGACGAGCCGCCGATTGATGGACCATGGAAAAAAAAGATCAATCTTTTTTGATCTTCTATACTAGAAGACACTTTTTATTCATCATTGCTCGGACGTGATGCATATTGAGAAAATCCATAGTCGACACGTTGCTTGACATTCCAAGCAAGACTAAGGATGGTGAAAAAGCTTGGTTGGATCTCATGGACATGAACATTAGGCCTAATTTATTTCTTGAGAAAAGAGAGAACCACACTTACTTACCTCTGGTGAAGCACACATTATCCAGAGCGGAAAAGAGAAAGCTTTCTGAATGGCTTGCTTCGTTAAAAGTGCCAGATAGGTATTCTTCAAACTTTAAAAAGTTGGTGTCGGTGAATGATTTGAAACTTATTGGCATGAAAATACACGATTGTCATGTGTTGACGCAGTAACTACTACCACTTGCTTTGCAGGGAACTCTAACAAAGGATGTGAGATTTGCAATATCTAAGTTGTGCTCGTTCTTCAATTCAATATGCTCGAAGGTATTTGATCCACTTATGCAAGAATCACTACAATCGGAGTTGGTACAAACCTTATGCATGCTTGAGAAGTATTTTCCACTGGCATTTTTT
Organism: Artocarpus heterophyllus; assembly: GCA_025403435.1. Taxonomy (NCBI): domain Eukaryota; kingdom Viridiplantae; phylum Streptophyta; class Magnoliopsida; order Rosales; family Moraceae; genus Artocarpus; species Artocarpus heterophyllus. The sequence continues at coordinate 27,214,516 of CM046345.1, read as the reverse complement.
GTTGGAAAAATAGTACGCAGCAGAATTTAAAATTTATATATTAGAGTATTTTCCAAAACACAAGTTTGACACGGTATGTGCATAAATTAACCAAATCTTACTAACCTTGCAAATGCTTAAAAGCTTCCTCAATTAGTGTAGAGAAGTAACATTCCAAAAGGACCTCAACCAACTAGCCTTCTTTGCCATTCTCTATCCACAATTGGAGTGAGTGTGGGCTCACATGTACAGCTCTTCCACCAGGTAACTCTCCTTCCAACCAATTGAGAGAACCCAAAGCTAGCATTCATGATTTGTAAACAAGAGCTCCCAAGGAGTTTTAGAATCTCACTATTAGAGTTTTACTCTTAATCTCTCAATTGATCTAAATAATAATGAGACTCACTCCTTTTTTATAAAGGTTGGGTCTAGGAGTCAGTCCTTATCAGATAATGCCTTACCATTCAAATCATAATCAAATTTGGTTCAATATCTAAAGAAATCCATGTGAAAACATGTGATCTTTTTTATCGCGCGATCAGCATACCGATCTGTCTAACCGACATGCCGAACTTGCCCCATCGGCATGCCAAACCTAAGGATCGGCATGCCGAACTGTCGAAAAAAAATCTCAGCGAATCTTTTATTTTTCACTCGAGATTCTATAAGATAAAGTCTCAATTTTAATTCAAATAACCCAATAGAAAAGTTATCTAATTAAAACAACTTTATCTAGATAATCTCTAGGAAAATAAATGAATTCCTAATAATTTAATAAGTTTATCTTGAATTAATTCAAAATTAATCCAACCAATAAACAAACATGAATTATCCAATCCCAATAATTCAACAAGTTTATCTTAAATCAATTTTGTCACAAAATTAATTCAACCGATAAACAGACATGAATTATTTGATTCTTCTGAATTTTAGCTAATCGGATAAATCTGACATAAGTCACCAATTATTGGAAAAGCACGCCGTATCATTTCAGGATTTTTGTGAGCTAACAAAGGAGACCAAATGGACCTAGATAGTTCAAGCTCCCGATAATTATGAAACCTAACATCCTAGATATACATTTCATAATTATCAACTCCAATGCTACTCCACTAAAAGCTTGGAGCTACACTCTCGAACTATATAGAATTACCAAGCCTGTATAGCTAAGTCTCCATGACATATCATAATGTATCGTATTCCCATAAGATTATCCATAACCGGTTTAAGGACAAGTTCTATCTTACCTTCGCAATTATTTTTATCTTACATTCCATTATCTCACCATCGAAAAATTACCATCCAAAGACGGTATACCATTCAGTTACACTTATGTATCCAAATGGTTAAGCGCTCTAGTTTTCCAATTACAGGATAATGCATATAAGAGGATATCACTACTATTAAAGAGGAGCTATGGATTCCATATCTATGAATAACAGGTCTATGCTATCAAGAGTCATGCCTCCAACGTACCAGCACGCATACCACTATTAAAATGTGGGTTTCACCCTTTGGTACATCAAAAGACACAAGTGAAGACAACGGGCCCACTATTCATTTCAGGATTAAGATATAATACAAATGATTGCCTAAAGTGAATCGATTTGCCAAGACAGAATTATTAATCCAAATCAATTCATTTTATGTCCCGATCCAACATATCGTCACCTATGACAATGTGCCAATGTTTCTATTCACGGAGTCCACCTCCAATGGCCAAGACAAACCATCTCCCAATACGGATATAGATAACATAACAATCTTTGCGTGATTAAAGCGCCCAACTTTATTCCCTCAATTATGGATCTTATAATTTAGACCGTCAACTTAAAAGTCGTGTCTCCGTATAATCTGTCTATCATATGCCTAATTTTTAAAGGTTTAGACCGACAGTCTTAGACTATTATTTGCTTAACATACATTCAACAAATATAAATGCAAAGAGGACAAGATTTGGTATATAAATAATGAATATATTCTTTATCAATAAAAATGTCTCTAAAAACTTATTACGGTTTTACTCCTTAAGGCATACATGTCTAACAATCTCCACTAAGTGAGTAACTATAGCAAAACTCACATCCCCATAGCTTCCACATGCCTCTTGATGACTTTCCCAATAAGTGTCTTTGTAAATGGATAAGCTAAATTGTTCTCTGACGCGATTTTGTACACCGTGAAATGCCCACCCTCAACAAAGTCCTTTATCACATGATACTTCCGATCAATATGCTTACTCGTCTTGTGAGATCTTGGTTCCTTAGCAATAGCTACCACTGCACTATTATCACAGTACAGTGATACCTCCTTATCCATACTAGGAACTACATCAAGATCCCCAAGGAACTTGCAGAGCCACACTACTTCTTTTGAAGCATCACTAGCTGCTACATACTCGGCCTCCATCGTTAAATCTGAAGTGCAATCTTGCTTCACACTTCTCCAACTAATGGCACCACCACCCAAAGTAAACACAAATCCTAAAGTCGATCTCTTAGAATCCAGATAGGATTGAAAATCCAAGTTAGTATATCCTAGAGGAGTCAAGTCATCACCCGAATACATAAGCATATACCCTCGAGTCCTTCTTAGGTACTTAAAAATATGCTTTACCACAACCAAGTGGTTTGGTCCTAGATCCGCCTGAAATCGACTTACAATCTCAACCGCATAACAAATTTTCAGTCGTGTGCAAAGCATGGCATACATAAGACTACTCACTGTCGAAGCATAAGGCACCTTCTTCATGTATTCTCTTTCTTCCTCAAACTTTGGAGAGTCTTTCTTAGAAAGAGTAATTTCAGTCCTAGATGGTTGCCCACCTTTCTTAGAATTATGCATTGCAAACCTCTTGAGAATTTTATCTGTACAGCCAGCCTAGGACAAAACTATCATTTTGTTATTCCTATCCCAAAAGATTTGGATGCCAAGAACAAAATTAGCCTCACCCAAGTCCTTCATGTCAAACTGCTTGGTCAACCATAATTTGACCGATGACAATGCCCCAACGTCATTGCCAATTAGCAGAATGTCATCTATATAGAGCAGTAAAAAACCTACCTTCCTATCCTTAATGTGTCTGTAAACACATGGTCATCCACATTTTGTGAGAACCTATATGTCTTGATCACCTGATCAAATCTTTTGTTCCAAGAATGGGAAGCCTGCTTAAGTCCATAAATTGACTTTAGCAGCTTATAAACCTTACCCTCTTGACCCTTGACCCTGAACCCGTCTGGTTGTTCCATATAAATGGACTCATCAAGATAGCCATTTAGAAAAGCCATCTTGACATCCATTTGCCAAATCTCGCAGTCGAGAACGACAGCTATGGACAAGAGAATCTGAATGGACTTAAGCATGGCTATAGGCGAAAAGGTTTCCTTGTAATTGATTCCTTCCTTTTACATGTAACCTTTAGCTACCAGTCTAGCCTTAAAGTTTCGACGTTTCCATCTACTCCTCTTTTCCTCTTGTAGATCCACTTACACCCTATGGGTTTTACCCCTTTGGGAAGATCTACAAGCTCCAGACTTGATTAGTCTCCATAGAGTTCATCTCTGTGTTCATGGCTTCTGTCTAGAGTTTTGAATCAACATCCTTCATAGCCTCTACGTAAGTGTAAGGAACCCTGTCATGTTCATCCGGTTCAGCCAAGAAGGCCTCCCCATTGAACATATACATCTCGGGTTAACGCTCGATCCTCCCACTACGCCAAAGCCCCTTAGGTTGTTGTTCAGGTTCGTTTGGTCTTTCTACACTGATCAGAACGGTTTCATTTGGAACCTCCGAAGTGATTAGATCACTCCTTAACTCCTCAAGCACCACTTTGCTTCGAGGTTTAAAGTAGTCTATGTAACTCTCATCAAGGAAAGTTGCATTAGTTGAAACCACGACTTTATTTTCCTTTGGGTTACAGAAATAACCCCTTTAGTCCCTTTTGAATAGCCTACAAATTCACAAACTTTTGAACGTGCTTCTAACTTATTCACATCCTTAAACAAGACATGAACCAGACATCTCCATATGCGAATATGATTTAAGGATGTCTTCTTGCCTGTCTACAACTCGTGACGAGTTTTAGGGACCGATTTCGAAGGTACATTGTTCAAAAGATAACATGTGGTTTGTAGTGCATATCCCTAAAATGATAAAGGCAATGATGAATAACTCATCATGGACCTTACCATGTCTAATAAAGTCCTATTCTTTCTCTCCGCTACGCCATTCTGCTACGGAGTGCGCGGCGCAGTCAAATGGAATAAAATCCCATTCTCTAATAAGTGTCCTAGAAACTCATCAAAAAGGTATCTCCACCTCGACTGGATCGAAGAGCTTTTATGGGTCTACCTAATTGTTTTTCTACTTTAGATCGAAACACCCTAAACTTGTCAAAAGTTTTGCTTTTGTGGTGCATAAGGTACACATACCCATACCTTGAGTAATCGTCAATAAAAGTGATGAAGTACTCATACCCTCCTCATGCCCCGATGTTCATTGGTCCGCAAACATCACTATGCATAAGTTCTAGACCCCCTTCGGCCCCATTGCCCTTAGACCCAAATGGTCTTTTGGTCATTTTACCCTCCAAACAAGATTCACATTGAGGTGTAGATTCCACCTTTAAGTGACTTAAAGGTCCATCCCTTTCCAACATTTGAATCCTATTTAGGTTAATATGACCAAAGCGCAAATACCAAAGATAAGTCTTATTAGAGTGAGAAGTTTTAAGTCTTTTAGAGTTATTATCATTCATCTCAGCATTAGGCAGTAAGTCCATCTTAGGTTTGATAAAATATAGATTATTTTGCATCCATCCAGAACAGATAAAAATTTGTTTTTACGAATCACCACTTTATTATTAAAAGAAACCAAATACGTGTATTTAAATAAACAAGCCACAAAAATTAAATTCCTTTAAAATTTAGAAACATAAAAACAATCTCGCAAAATTAAATTCTTATAATTATCAAAATAAAGATGATGTCTCCCACTGCTTCCGCTAAGACCAAGGATTTATCGCCCATCTGAAGCATGAAGTCTTCATGAAGCAGACTTCTCATTTCTTTAAACCCTTGTAGAGAAACATAAATACGATTAGTTGCATTGGAATCTATGACCCAAATGTCACTGGATTCCTAAGCTAATTAAGTTTCTAAATACAGAAGATCACATCTACCTCATTTGAAAAGAAAGTCCTCGCAATGCTTCTTGATGTGTCTGACCTTCCCACAGAAGAAGCACTTAAGCTTCTTTTGGTTCTTCTTCTTCTTCTTCTTGCTCTTGTTGTTAGTAGGAATAGAAGACTTCCCATTCTTGGCCCGTTGCTTCTTTCCATTCACAAAATTGATATTGGAACCAGAAGCAGCTGCCAAATTGGCCTCTCTACCCACAGGAGACTCCCTAATCAGCGATTCGAACTCCTATAACTATTTCATTAATTCTGTTAAGGTCATCTCCCGCCTATTACTCAAATTAAAAGTAGCTCTAAATGAAATAAATTCCTTCGACAGAGTCTCAAAGATCATAGTCATTTGAGTTTCAGCATCGATGTCGGCTCCATTGGTTTGAGCCTTAGCGAGGTAACCCATGACCAACATCATGTGCTCCTTTATAGATGTCTCTGGCCTCTGCTTACAGTTTAAGAGTTTCCGAAGAGCCCCTTGCTGCTTTGTTAGGGCCTGGCATCCAAACATGTTTTCTAAATTATCCAAAATCTGCTTAGTAGTCTCATAATCCTCATGTTGAGCCTACAGTACATTCTTCATGCTAGCCATAACATAGCAGCGGGCCTAATCGTTTGCATCTTTCTAGTGATCGTACGCTTAGAATTGCTCATTGGTGAAATCTCTCATAGGCTCTGGAGGACAAGGGGTTGTCAGCACAAATTTCAGTTTCTCAAAAGAGAGAACGATATCCAGGTTCCATTTCCAATCATTATAATTCTCTCCGGTTAATTGGTTTTTATCAAGTATCGAAGATAAAGCATTTTTAGACATTTTTAAGTTACTATAAAGATGTCATATACCAAACATAAGCAAACATATCATAATTATTTATAAAGATAACACAATCATACAAATGTGTTTATGTGTCAAAAGCTTGAAAATATCACAACCTTACAACGATAATTCCCAACTCAGAATTCAACAAGCTCCTAGGGGAGTCATGCTAAATTCAATCAGAAACACAGATCCTCTCCTAATTAATATATGCCATCCAAACCTGTAGATCCAACATATATTAATATTTATTAACTGAGCTCGTAGTGGAGGTGAATAATAAAATTAACATGAGTGTATAACCATCGTTTCAATATTTTATCCATGATTTATAATCACCACTTAGGGGTGTGCAACCATAAATCATGCTAAAATACCTTATCCTTTCTTAGATCCAATTTGGTACATGATAGAAATCCCTTCCTAGGGGTCGGAACCACCATGCTTTTCCTATGGACTAACGATGAAGGCCTTAGGTCCTTTCTTCGAAAACCTTTTTCCACTCAATCTTTTGAAATCAAGGTTTATGTTAAAAAGACATGCATGAACAATTTTAATATGAGCAGCACTCCCTATTCTATATGACATGTTATCAATATACGTGGCAAATCATATTATAATGTAGACAAGCAAAGCAATCAAGCAAAGCTACAAGCAAAGGAATAATAAATAATCGTAATATTATAGTTTCACCGTAGAGAATAGAAAAAAAAGATCACAAGAGAATAATCGAAACATTTTATCGATTTTTTATCATTGAATCCTCAAACTGTATCCTTCTTCATATAATGCCTATCTTCAAGACTTCAATCCCGCATAGATTGAATACTCTATATTTTCGGTCATTTCTAAATTTAATGTTTCTCAGAATTGTCGCAAAAATAAAATTAAAACTGCACCGAAAACTGCACATTTTTTGGAAAAATTTCTAACTCTCTGTCAGCAATCTGATCTGGGTGATTGGTCTACCAGTCATGACCTACGGGTCTGTCGATCTTCTCAGATCGGCTTGCCGATTCATGATAAATCGGCCTACTGAACTAGAAGTTTGGCCTGCCACCAGAGCCACCTGATTTCTGCCCCACTGACGACCTATTGAATCCAAAGTTCAGCTGCCGATCTTGCGACCATCAGCCTGTTGAACTGGAGGGTTCGGCATGCCAACTGAGCAGAGATAACCATTTTCAGAAAATACAGTTTCTAATGCAATTTATCATTTTTATTCACAACAATTCAAAAACATAAAATCAAAGACTCAAGAAATATCTGGGGACGCCATTATCCATCATCTAGATCCTCTTCTAGGTTTGTCTTCTCCGAATGATTATTTAATTACCAAATTCTTACAAATTTAAAATTAAATAATAATTCCTAGACAGAGATGATAGTCCACCCTCTAATTACATGAAAAATCTAGATACACATTCTAACCTCTAAGGAATCACAACCGGTATAAATTAATTAATTAATAAATAATTAAATAATAATTTAATTAACCATAATTAATTAATAAACATTCACCATATAATCCATGACAACATATAGAAACCTAAAGTGCCAACTCTCTATAAAATCCATATATAATCCATATATAGAGTGCCAACTTTCTATATATAATCCATATATAGAAACCTAGAGTGCCAACTCTTTATAAAATTAAATTTAAGCATAGTAGAGATCAAGATAACATAATTTATACATAGAGCATGATCACAAACTTGTAAATTGTTGGAAAAATAATACACAACAAAATTTAAAAATTTTTATATCAGAGTATTTTTGAAAACACAAGTTTGACACACTATGTCCATAAATTAACTAGATCCTACTAACCTTGTAAATGCCGAAAAGCTTCCTCAATCAGTGTAGAGAAGTAACATTCCAGAAGAACCTCAACCAATTAGCCTTCTTTGCTATTCTCTATCCATAATCGGAGTGAGTATGGGCTCACACGTACAGCTCTTTCACTAGGTGACTCTCTTTCCAACCAATTGAGAGAACCCAAACTAGTGTTTGTGGTTTGTGAACAAGAGCTCTCAGGAAGTTTCAAAATCTCACAATCAGAGTTTCACTCTTAATCTCTCAATTGATCTAAATAATAATGAGACTCACTCCCTTTTTATAGAGGTTGGGTCTAGGAGTCAGTCCTTATCAGATCATGCCTCAAAATTCGAATCAGAATCAAATTCGGATCAATATCTGATGAACTCGACGTGAAAACACATGATCTTTTTATTGCATGATCGGCATGCCAATCTGTCTAACTGGTATACTGAACTTGCCCCATCGACAGGTCGAACCTGAGGATTGGCATGTCAAACTGTCAAAAAAATCTCAACGAATCTTTTATTTTCCACCCGAGATTTTATAGGATAAAGTCTTAGTTTTAATTCATATAACCCAATAGAAAAGTTATCTAATTAAAACAATTTTATCTAGATAATTTCTAGGAAAATAAATGAATTCCTAATAATTCAACAAGTTTATCTTAAATTAATTCGAAATTAATCCAACCAGTAAATAGACATGAATTATCTAATCCCGATAATTCAACAAGTTTATCTTGAATCAATTTTGTCACAAAATTAATTCAACCGATAAATAGACATGAATTATTTGATTCTTCTGAATTTTAGCCAATCTGATAAATTTGACATAATTCACCAATTATTAAAAAAGCACACCATATCATTATAGGATTTTTGGGAGCTAGTAAAGGGGACCAAATGGACCTATATAGTTCAAGCTCTTGATAATTATGAAACTCAATATCCTAGATATACATTTCATAATTATTAACTCCAATGCTACTCTATTAAAAGCTTGGAGTTGCACTCTCGAACTATATAGAATTACGATAGCTAAGTCTCTATGACATATCATAATGTATCGTATCCCTATAAGATTATCCATAACCGGCTTAAGGACAAGTTCTGTCTTGCCTTCTGATTATTTTTATCTTACATTCCATTATCTCACCATCGAAAAACTTACCATCCAAAGACGGTATACCATTCAATTATACCCATGTATCCAAATGGTTGAGCGCTCTAGTTTTCTAATTACAGGACAACACATATAAGGGGATATCACTACTCCTAAAGAGGAGCTGTGGATTCCATAGCTATGAATAACAGGTCTACGCTATCAAGAGTCATGCCTCCAACATATCAACATGCATACCACTATTAAAATGTGGGTGTCACCCTTTGGTACATCAAAAGACACAAGTCAAGATAAGGGGCCCGCTATTCATTTTAGAATTAAGATACAATACAAATGATTGTCTATAGTGAATCAATTTGCCAAGATAGAATTATTAATCTAAATCAATTCACTTTATGTCCCGATCTAACATATCATCACTTATGACAATGTGCCAATATTTCTATTCACAGAGTCCATCTCCAATGGCCAAGATAGACCATCTCTCAATAGGGATATGACAACATAACAATCTTTGCATGAATAAAGTGCCCAACTTTATTCCCTCGATTGCAGATCTTATAATTTAGACTGTCACCTTAAGAATCATGTCTTTCACATAATCTGTCCATTATACGCCTAATTCTTAAAGGTTTAAACCGATATTCTCAAACTATTGTTTGCTTAACATACAGTCAACAAATATAAACATAAAGAGAACAATATTTGGTATATAAATAATAAATAAAATTTTTATTCATAAAAATTTCTCCAAAAACATATTACATTTTTACTTTTTAGGGCATACATGTCTAACATTTTTGACATCATGATTTATTTAACAGTGCACTTGGTACATGAAGTTAAGTTATGCGAACTAGTGTATTTGAAATAGATGTACCCATTTCAAAGATATATAAATGTTTTGAAGGGCTATATGAATAATCGAAATAGGCCAGAGGGATGTATTGTAGAAAGTTACATGGCCAAGGAATTGGTTGAATTTTACTCTGAGTACCTGTCTAATGCGGACGTAATTGGGGTGCCAAAAACTATAAACATTGAGGCTAGGAACTATCTATTTGCAATCCTTTATCAGTAAATCAAGGAGAATGGGAGCAAGCTTGTCTTTATATCTTGCACAATGCCAATGAAGTGGAGCCTTTCATTGAGGTGCACATGAATGAATTAAAAAAAGCATACCCAAAAAGAGCAAGAAATGAGAAGTGGTTGCAAGATGAACACAACTGGACCTTTCGGTTGTGGATTAGAGCACACATCTATGGCAAGTGCCTCACATCACAAGATAGAGGCATGTCATAGGAGTTGAAAAACCTAGCTAGAGGACCGTCATTAGTAGTTACAAGGTACATGTCATATTCCATAAATGGTTACACTTTTTATACTCACAAAAGAGATGAGAAGCATCCTGTGTAAAATAGTGGTGTGACTCTCCGTGTCAAGGCTATGCATATTGCCTCCGCCAAGGACAAGAATCCGGTGTATGGGACCATGAACTACTTTGATTTCATTGAGGATATTTGGGAATTTGATTATGGGAGATTACACATAGCACTTTTAAGTGTAAGTGGACCGGCAATAACTATGTTAAGAATGATAATGACGACATCACGGTGGTTGACTTTAGAAGATTGGGATACAAGAATGATCCCTTCATTATAGCATCACAAGCAATCCAAGTTTTTTATACTGTAGATCCCTAAGACATGGAGTTGTCTCTATTCGTCCCGACGAAGCCAAGAATAGTTATCGATGGTGAAGAAGTTGCCGAGGATTGCACGGACATCCCTTCATTCATAAAGGGATTGCCACCGGTTGAAAAGATATATAATTTTGAAGATGATTTTTCGCACTTGCATTGTGAAGATGTGGAATGGATCTGTATTGAGGAACTAATGAAAAAAAAGATAAAAAAAAATGAGCATCTATAAACCAATTTATGTTAATTTATTTTAAAATTTTTCTTTAATTTCTTTCATTTTTTATCTTTATTTAAGGGTTTTGTACATCTATCTATAGTTATATTTATGGTGAAAACAGAGAAAAAATATACATTCTAGGCCATTGGATGCTTAACACACGGCCTAGCCACCCTGAGCAGAAAAGAAAATAATATGTAAGAAATAATTTGGACAATTTTCTACGATGGTTTTATTAAGAAACAATTGTCAAAAATTATTCCATGACATTTTTCTAAAAAAACCATCGTGGGATAGGCTTCCACGACGGTTTTTGCAAATCATCGCGGAATGCTATAAAAAATCATAGCATTTTATAGGCTTCCACGACGGTTTTTACAAAAACTATCGTGGAATGCTATAAAAAAATCACAGCATCTGAAATGCTGTGAGAGGCTTCCACGACAGCTTTTACAAAAACCATCATGGAATGTTGTAAAAAAATCACATTATTTGAAATGCTGTGATAGGCTTCCATGATAGTTTTTGCAAAAATCGTCGTGGAATGCTGTAAAAAATTATAGCATTTTAAATGCCGTGATAGGCTTCCACGATGGTTTTTGCTGTAAAAAATCATAGCATTTTAAATGTTGTGATATCTTCCACAATGGTTTTTGCAAAAACAGTCATGGAATGCTAAAAAATCATAGCATTTTAAATGCTGTGATAGGCTTCCACGAGGTTTTTGCATAACTGTCATGGAATTCTATAAAAAGTCACAGCATTTTAAATGCTGTTGGTAGGCTTCCATGACGGTTTTTGCAAAAATTGTAGTGAAATGTTCATTTTCCTCATTTAAATTTTTGAAATGCTTGCCCACCCTCCATTTTTAATCCGATCCCCTCTCTCTCTAAAACTCCTCTTTCTCTCTCAGAAATCCCTCTTTCTATCTCTCTCTCTGCCGCCATCACCTCCATCGTCATCGCCTCCTCATCATGGTAAGCTCCCCCTCCCTCTCTCTCCTCTTCGCCCTCCTTCTCTCTCTCTCCTCGCCGCCCCCCCCCCCCCCCCACCCCCACCCTACCCCCCTTGCCCCCCCCACCTCGCCCCACCGCACCTACCCCCTACTACAAACCCCTTCGCCCCCCACCCCCCTCGCCCCACTACCCCCCATCCCCAACCCACCCCCCCATCGCCCCCCTCACCCCCCCACCCCTTACCTTTCCCCACCCCACCCCCCACCTGTAACGCCTAGAAAAATTAATTATGCATAAATGGTGATTAGATGATGAATTAGTATGCTTTAATGAAAACTTGAGCTTAATTAAAGTATTTTATGGTATTTTAAATTTATTCCATCTTTTATTATTTTCATGTGTTATTTTGAATTATGAAACAAAATAATTTGGCAAATGCTCGATGTGTCCTGATTGCAAGAAACCATGTGCTGGGGGGCACGGTGTTGTTTCCCTATCCCTCTATTTAACCACTCTCACCCTCACTCTTACTCACACTCTCTCTTTCTTCACTCCCTCTCTCCCACGCTACCCCTCTCTCCCTTCCTCCTCTTTGATTTTGATTTTGAAATTTTGAGCTTTGGGCTTGATTCTCAGTTGGATTAGGAGGTGAAGAACACAAATTTGGACTCCATAAACATGATTTTGAGCTTTGATTCGAGGTTTGTTTCCTTAAATTTCAAACTTTTAAATTTTTGTCCCAAATCTTTTAATCTCCTTAGAATGCTGTGATTTGAATTTTTTGAGCTTAGGAAACTCCTAATCTAGGTTGGTAGGACTTGAATCATTCAAAATTTAGGCTTAATTTCATGAAATTCGTGTTGAATCAAGTTTTTCCCTTTTTCCCACATTTTTAGATTTTCTTGAAATTCCTATGGAAATCTTGTTTAAATGTGTTTAAATGTGTCCTACTATGTTTGTTTATCATATATGATTACTATATTTGCTATGGGACTTGGAAAACAGGTTTTGATTTAATTTTGAGCTTAGGGAGGCTGAGAATAGAAGCCTCGTACCTCACATGATTTTCCAGTTCAGCAGGCCAGATTCATCTGGTCCGTAGGCCGAACTTGGAAAAGTTCGACAGGCCGGTCCTGGTTGGCCGGTAGGCCGGACTATGGAGTTTGGCAGGCCGGACCAGGGGTTCTGGCAGGCTGACCGAACCTCGTGAAGAATGGCCTTTTTCGTCCGTTTTTACTGTTTTAAGCCTAGATCATGTTTTCGTCTTCTTAAAATGATTTTGTGAGTGCTAAAAGCATACTAAAACACCATGAGATAGCTTAGGGATGTAGGATACCTTAACCTAAGAATTGATAAACTTAGTTTCTATTTAAGGTTGTTCGTGGGTTCGTGGAGCTAACGTATAGCAGATTGGGACCATGGTGTTGGACATTGGTACAGATATCGAGGTAGGAATTCCATCCCTTCTCCTTGGTAGCCATGTTTTGAAAAGAAGTTTGATCACAAAACCTTTTTATGATTTTCAAGAAATGAAGTTATTACTTATTTTCATTATTGGTTAAATAATGGATGATAATAATGAATGTAATGAGAACATTCGATAAAATGAAACATGATGATGTGATGACAACGGACATGTCGGTTGGTACCAAGTAGAATGTTAAAATAGAGCATGATGCCATGTACAGAGATCAGGTCGTGGGAAGCACGACCTTAGGGGCAGCTCCTAAAACCCAGCTGGGCCACTCCGGTGGTGATTTGTTTGGCTTTGCCTGTAACATAATAATGAGTTTGTCTATGGATGAGTAAAGGATTAATCTTGTGTGAACAAATTTAAGAAGTTCTAATTCATTATTTGTTTCATTTAATTGCCCCATGTTTTAGCATTTGATTAAATATGATGTATATGTGTTTAAATTAAATGCTTTATTTAAGTTTTTGTCCTACTGAGTCTTTTGCTCACATTTTCTTATTTTAAAATCCCCCCCCCCCACTAGGTGGAGTTCAGCTTAGGGAGGCTAAAGAACCAGGAAGGAAATTACAGGATTAGAACATTATCTTTTAGGGTACTTATACAAGGCATGTAATGTTTTAAATTTACTTATATCTCCTTGGACTGTGGTTATGTATTTAATATTGCTAGTACATGTGCACACTAAAGTGGGTTCAGTGGGACCCAATGGGGTTTGTTTATTTAATGTTTCCTTTCTATTTATTTGTTTCAGAATTTCTAATAATTTTACATTTTTTGAAACTCAGTTATTATTATTTTTTTTAGGACGATTCTTATTAAATTTAATTTAATTAATCTACCACGTCACCCCTCGGATTTCAGGGCGTGACAGATTGGTATGAAAGCCCTAGGTTTATGAACCTTGGGGATTGTGCACACATATGTATGGCATTGAGAAACCACTAATAGTCCAATTTTATTTTCAGAATTGAGGGAAAATGGCACCAAGACGTCATCCAGCTGCTACAAATGTGAATTCTGTAGATGAGGAAGGTCTGATGGGAGCCATGTTCGTCGTTTTGTGGTAAATGGTAGCGAGGGCTAGGCCTGAGGATTTCGAGGTGAGTCACTGGTATGCGTACTTTAAAGAGTTCCGTCGTGCATCTATTCTGACTTTTGATGGGAATGGAGACCCGTAGATTGTTGAATACTGGCTGGATTCTATAGTGAAGCACTTGGATACCCTCGGAGTACCGTGTCGATTTTGTAGCTTACAAGTTGGAAGGTAGTGCTAATACATGGTGGAAACAAGCTAAGCATTTGGAAAACGCTAGGAACATTGGTTAGGACAGATTTGAGGAACTGTTCTATGAGCGTTACTTTCCGTTAGGATATAGGGATCATAAGGTTATTGAGTTTTATCGGTTAGAGCACGGCGATATGACGGCTCAGGAATATGAGGCTAAGTTTAATGAGTTGGCTAAGTTTTCCCCATCCACTATGGCTTCTGAGCGGGAGAAATGTATCAAGTTCTAGGACAGGCTTAAGGCATCTATCCGACAGCAAGTGGTGGCCTTGCGACTCTGAAATTTTAGTGAGTTGGTATCATCAGCTATTTCTATGGAAAAAGAACATATAGTGAGAATCAGGCAAGAATGTCAAGAGGGCCCCAGAGGAGTAATTGAAGAAATAGTGGTAGTTGCCAAGCCTAGGTGAAAGACCAACAGGGAGATGCCAGTAGGAGTGGTAATTCGTCAGGCAACAGGCGCAGTAACCCTTATAGTTTTCATTGTTATTATTGCTAGCAGCCAGGACATATTAAGAGGAATTACCCAATTAGGAACGCTCGACAGGGATTCCAAGCTACAGAGGGTGCGAGTCATCAGTTTCAGGGTCAGTCTTCAGTTCCTTCGTAGCAACCTCCTCAACTACCTTTTTATCAGCCCGTACTTCAGCAGATGTAGTACCCGACGCAAAGACATCAGCAATAGGGTTTCCAGCAGAACACTCCTCAGTATTGAGCGTCAAGTACAGTCAGTGTGTAGTCACCTCCACCGCAGTAGTATCGACCAACAAATCCAGGACCTAGTAACGCTAACAAAGGAAAAGGGAAGTCTCCAGTTTAGATTCACACCATGACATCAGGGAGCACGGATGCTCAAGGTAGCCATGCTGTAGTTGGTGGTATGATTTTAGTTTCTCAATCCTTAGCTCATGCTCTATTTGATACCGGTGCCACTCATTCCCTCATCTCGAGTTCTTTTGTACATGCCTTGGGTTTAGAAATAGAGGAATTTAATGAGCCCTTGATGATTTCTTCACCTTTGGGGCGGGTGTGTGTAAACTATATATGTAAATCCTATAAGATAGTGATTGGGGTGAGACTCTAAGGAGTGATTTGATTGTAATCCCCATGAGATCCTATGACATAATCTTGGGAATGGACTGGTTGTCTAGATATAATGCTTTAGTTGACTGTCAACTTAGAAAAGTAACCCTAGTGTTTGTTAGGGGGATAATGATCACTTACCAAGGTAGTAATGATCAAGTGATGAGTGAGCGACTTATGAAACCGTGTCTTAGAGGGCGTAGGAATTTGGCTTGTTATGCGCGTCTCCTGAATCTTGAAGAAGAGTCTAGTGCAATAAGCGAGGATGTAGCAATACCAGTAGTTGATGAATTCGAGGATGTCTTCCCTAATGAGTTGCCCAAATTGCCGCTGCATCAAGAAATTGAGTTCAGTATTGAGTTGTTTCCTAGGACCGCTCTAATCTCTGTAGCACTGTATCGAATGGCGCCGGTAGAAATGAAAGAACTTAGGGCATAACTTCAGGAATTAGCAGATAAGGGATATATTCAGAGTAGTACGTTACCATGGGGCGCACCAGTTTTGTTTGCTAAGAAACATGACTTTACTCTCCGGTTGTGTATTGATTATCGACAGTTAAACAGGGTCACTGTGAAGAATAAGTATCCGTTACCCAGAAGCGACGAGCTGTTTGACCAGTTCGGAGGTTCTCGAAGATTGACTTGCGATCCGGATATCACCAGCTCAGGATTAGGGAGGAGGATATTCCTAAGACTGCCTTCAGGACTCGGTTTTGAGTTTTGGTTATACTGTTGGGATTGACGAATGCTCCTGCAACTTTCATGGACTTGATGAATAGGATTTTCAGGCCTTATTTGGACCAGTTTATGATTGTATTTATTGATGACATACTGATTTATTCTAAGACCTGGGAGGAGCATAAGCAGCACCTTAGGATCATGCTTCAGGTTTTGCGAGAACACCAACTATATGCCAAGAAAGAAAAGTATGAATTTTGGTTAACCGAGGTTAAGTTTTTGGGACACATCATCTCCGAGCAGGGTATTTTTGTAGATCCGCCTAAGATTAAGGCTATAGTACAATGGTAATGACCAAGGAACGTGGCTGAAATCCGTAGCTTCTTGGGACTTGTCGGTTATTATAGGAAGTTCGTGAAGGATTTTTCTAAGATAGCAGCTCCATTGACAAGGTTGATCCGGAAAAATTTCAGGTTTGAATGGGATGAGGACTGTGAATATGCTTTCCAAGAGTTAAAGGATCGGTTGACTACAGCTCCTATATTGATTATTTCGAGCAATGATGAGCCTTATGAGGTCTACACCGATGCATCAGGACGAGGACTCAGGTATGTGTGGATGCAGCATGGACGAGTTGTAGCTTACGGGTCGCGGCAGTTAAGGCCTCATGAACAGAACTATCCCACTCACGATTTAGAGCTCGTGACAGTGATTTATGCTTTAAAGATTTGGAGATGCTACTTGTATGGGGCAACTTTTCAGGTTTTCTTAAACCACAAGAGCTTGAGGTATTTGTTCACATAGAGGGATTTGAATCTGAGACAACGGAGATGGGTGGAATACATGGAAGATTATGATTTCACATTGCAGTATCATCTGGGTAAGGCCAACGTTGTTGCTGATGCACTCAGTAGGAAGACTTTGGGATCTTTTGCATGTTTAGCACTCGAGGATTGGAGGAGAGACGCCACAATGAGTGAGTATGGGTTGCAGTACTACGATGGTAGCGATTAGGTTTCGGTATACCATATGGGATCGACACCAACTCTCGTTTAGATGATAAAGCAGAATCAATAGCGGGACCAACACCTTCAGGCAATATGGACACAGATCCAAAATGGAGAACAGTTCGAGGAATGGAGGATTCATATAGATGGGTTGCTATACTTTAGGGAACGCCTACCAGTGCCATCGATATAGGACGTGATGAACGAAGCTCATAGGTATCAGTTTGCCATTCATGCTAGGAGCATAAAGATGTATCGTGATTTAAAGAGGCAGTATTAGTGGAGAGGCATGAAGAGGGATGTCCAGGAGTACGTGGCTAAGTGCGTGACTTGTCTTCAGGTGAAGTCTGAGTTAGAAGCCCGCTGGTCAGCTTTTGCCATTTCCCATTCTAGGGTAGAAATGGGAACATATCACGATGGATTTCCTCACCGAATTGTCGAGGACGGAGCAAAGTCATGACATGATTTGGGTTATTGTTGATAGGTTGATGAAATCAGTGCACTTTATTCCTTTCAAATTGACGTGTTCAAGATGTGTTTTCGGAGAGCTATATTTACAGAATATAGTGAGGTTACACGGGGTTCCCTTATCTATTACTTTTGATAGAGACACTCGATTTAATGCTAGGTATTGGAAGAGTTTTCAGGAAGCTTTGGGGACAAACTTGAACTTCAGCACGACCTTTCATCCTCAGACCGACGGGCAGTTTAAACGGGTTATTAAGATCCTTGAGGATATGTTACGTGTGTGCGTCTTAGATTTCGACAGAAATTGAAAGAAATATTTGCATTTAGCAGAGTTCGCATATAATAATAGTTATCAGGCGAGCATCGGGATGGCACCATTCGAAGCACTTTATGGGTGGCCGTGTCGTTCGCCAGTATGTTGGGTAGAACTAGAAGATAGAGTCATTCTTGGACCCGATGAGATTTGTGATAGCAACGAGAAAGCCACCGTGATCAGTGATCAGCCGAGGGCTACCTAGAGTAGGCAGAAGAGCTACATAGACAGGAGACGTCGGCCTTTGGAGTTTGAGGTAGGAGATTTTGTTCTTTTGAAAGTTTCACCGCACAAAGGCATAGCATGTTTCGGTGTAAGGGGAAAACTTGCACCGAGGTATATCGGACCATTTGAGATTACTCAGCGCATAGGTGTGGTCGCTTATCGCCTTGATCTCCCTCCCAAGCTTTCTCATGTTCATGATGTGTTTCATGTATCAATGCTTTGAAAATGTCCATCCAAACCAGGTAGGATTATTCCATTTCTAGATGTGCAGGTTCAGGAAGACACGACTTATGAGGAGGTGCCAGTTCAAATTATCGATCGAAAAGTGATAAGCTTGCGACGTCGTGAGATACCCCTAGTGAAAGTCGTGTGGCAGCATCACGGAGCTGATGAAGCAACTTGGGAATTGGAGTCGACTATGAAAGAGTTGTACCCTCATTTGTTCTATTTTTAATTCGACTTTTAATTTTGAGGACGAAATTTTCTTTAGAGGTGGAGAGTTGTAATGCCCATAAAATTTAATTATGCATAAATGGTGATTAGATGGTGAATTAGTATGCTTTAATGAAAACTTGATCTTAATTAAAGCATTTTATGGTATTTTAAATTTATTCCATCATTTATTATTTTCATGTGTTATTTTGAATTATGAAACAAAACAATTTGTCAAATGCCTGATGTGTCTCGATTGTAAGAAACCATGTGCTGGGGGCACGGTGTTGTTTCCCTGTCCCTTTATTTAACCACTCTCACCCTCACTCTTACTCACTCTCTCTTAGCCACTCTCTCTCTCTTCACTCCCTCTCTCCCACGCTACCCCTCTCCCCTTTCCTCCTTTTTGATTTTGATTTTGAAAATTTGAGCTTTGGGCTTGATTCTTAGTTGGATTGGGAGGTGAAGAACACAAATTTAGACTCCACAAACGTGATTTTGAGCTTTGATTCGAGGTTTTTTTCCTTAAATTTCAAACTTCTAAATTTTTGTCCCAAATCTTTTAATCTCCTTAAAATGTTGTGATTTGAGTTTCTTAAGCTTAGGAAACTCCTAATCTAGGTTGGTAGGACTTGAATCATTCAAAATTTAGGCTTAATTTCATGAAATTAGAGTTGAATCAAGTTTTCCCCTTTTTCCCTCATTTTTGGATTTTCTTAAAATTCCTATGGAAATCTTGTTTAAATGTGTCCTACTATGTTTGTTTATCATATATGATCACTATATTTGCTTTGGGACTTGGAAAAACAGGTTTTGATTTGATTTTGAGCTTAGGGAGGCCAAGAATTGAAGCCTCGGACCTCCCATGATTTTCTAGTTCAACAGACCGAACTCGGTGTTCGGCTGTTCGACAGGCCGGATTCATCTGGTCGGCAGGCTGAACTTGGGAAAGTTCGACAGGCCGGTCTTGGTTGGCCGGCAGGCCGGACCAGGGGTTTTGGCAGGCCGATGGAACCTCGTGAAAAATGGCCTTTTTCACCCGTTTTTACTGTTTTAAGCCTAGATCATGTTTTCGACCTCTTAAAATGATTTTGTGAGTGCTAAAAGTATACTAAACCATCATGAGATAGCTTAGGGATGTAGGACACCTTAAGCTAAGAATTGATAAACTTAGTTTCTATTTAAGGTTGTTCATGGTTTCGTGGAGCTAACGTATAACGAATCGGGACCGTAGTGTTGGACATTGGTACGGATATCGAGGTAGGTCTTCTATCCCTTCTCCTTAGTAGCCATGTTTTGAAAAGAAGTTTGATCACAAAACCTTTTTATGATTTTCAAGAAATGAAGTTTATTGCTTATTTTCATTATTGGTTAAATAATGGATGATAATAATGAATGTAATGAGAACATTCGGTAAAATGAAACATGATGATGTGATGACACTGGACATGTCGGTTGATACCGTCCGAAATGATAAAATAGAGCATGATGCCATGTACAAAGATCGGGTCGTGGGAAGCGCGACCTTGGGAGTAGGTCCCAAAATCTGCGCCACTCCGGTGGTGATTCATTTGGCTTTGCCTATAACCTAATAATGAGTTTGTCTATGGATGAGTAAAGGACAAATCCTGTGTGAACAAATTTAATAAGTTCTAATTCATTTTTTGTTTCATTTAATTGCCCCATGTTTTAGCATTTGATTAAATATGATGTATATGTGTTTAAATTAAATGCTTTATTTAAGTTTTAGTCCTATTGAGCCTTTCGCTCATATTTTCTTGTTCTAAAATTCCCCCCCCCCCCAACTAGGTGGAGTTCAGCTTAGGGAGGCTGAAGAACTAGGAAGGAAATTGTAGGATTAGAATATTATCTTTTAGGGTACTTATACAAGGCATGTAATGTTTTAAATTTACTTATATCTCCTTGGACTGTGGTTATGTATTTAATATTGCTAGTACATGTGCACACTAAAGTGGGTTCGGTGGGACCCAATGGGGTTTGTTTATTTAATGTTTCCTTTCTATTTATTTGTTTCAGAATTTCTAATAATTTTACATTTTTTTAAACTTAGTTATTATTATTATTTTTAGGACGATTCTTATTAAATTTAATTTATTTAATTTAATTAATCTACCACGTCACCCCTCGGATTTCAGGGCGTGACATATTGGTATCAAAGCCCTAGGTTTATGAGAACATTCGGTAAAATGAAACATGATGTATATGTGTTTAAATTAAATGTTTTATTTAAGTATTAGTCCTACCGAGTCTTTCGCTCACATTTTCTTGTTTTAAAATTTCCCCCTGAAGGACCAGGATTAGAACATTTTCTTTTAGGGTACTTATAACAAGGCATGTAATGTTTTAAATTTACTTATATCTCCTTGGACTGTGGTTATGTGTTTAATATTGCTAGTACATGTGTGCACACTAAAGTGTGTTCGGTGGGACTCAATGGGGTTTGTTTATTTAATGTTTCCTTTCTATTTATTTGTTTCAGGATTTCTAATAATTTTACATTTTTTTTAAAATCAGTTATTATTATCTTTTTCGGGCGATTCTTATTAAATTTAATTTGTTTAATTTAATTAATCTGCCACGTCACCCTTCAGATTTTGGGCTTGACACCACCCTACCCCTCCTCACTCCACTGCCCCCACTCGCCCCACCCACCCTCCCTTGACCCTACCCACCCTCCTTGCCCCACCCCGCTTCCCCACTTGTTGCACCCACCCCCCACCCCGCCCCACTCCCGCTCACCGCCCCCCTCGCCCCACCCAACCCCTCGGCCCCGCCAGCCCACCCCGCCCCCCCTCGCCCTCCCCCGCCCCCCACCCTGTCCTACCCACCCCCACCCGCCCTCCAATCATATGTGTAATTGCGTATATATGTGAATATGTGTAATTATGTGAATATGTGTAGTATGTGAAATTGTGTAATTGAAATTGTAAATTTATGAATATGTATAATATATGAAATTATATGAATATGTGAAATTGTGCAGTTGAAATTGTAAACTTGTGAATATACGAAGATGTGAATATGTGAAATTATGTGAAGATGTGAAATTAGAACTTGAAATTGTAAGCTTATGAATATGTGAAGATGTGAATATGTGAATATGTGTAATATGTGAAATTGTGTAATTGAAATTGTAAATATGTGAATATGTGTAATATGTAAAATTATGTGAATATGTGTAATATGTGGAATTGTGTAATTGAAATTGTGAATTTGTTAATATGTGTAATATGTGAAATTATGTGAATGAGTGAAATTGTCTAATTGAAATTGTAAACTTGTGAATACGTGTAATATGTAATTTAATATTACTATTTGTGTGTTAGTTTTTGCTTACTTTGCACAGGTACAATGTCTCGCGAGATCGATGTGACCTATACGAGGGTGAGTACGAAGACTGCAATCTATCTTCATCGCAATAGAGCAAGGGAAAGACTTTGAGCGAAGGGCTACATTGATGAAAAAAATTCATCGGATGAGAAAGAAAGGTTTAAGAATTGAAATGACTTTTGATTCAAAAGGCCAATCGGAAGGCGCACTTGGCCATGAATTAAGCAGTTGCATCGAAGTCCTTAGTTGAGAGCACGTTCCTCTATGGACAAAAGATTGGAGGTCTAAGGATTTGGATAAAGTAAAAGATGTGATTTGGAGAGAGATTTACGAAGCTTTCACGGTCGAGGATTGGTATAGGAAAAAGGCTTTGAAGGTTTGTGGCGAATTAGCAAAGGGGTTTAGATCCGACCTCTATGTTACCTTTGCACAGTCATACCTTTCCATTCTAGAGGAGGATGAAAATGTATATAAACGGCCTCCTACGGTAGTACACTACTACCTCTCCATAAACGACAACGATTGGGAAGCCTTTGTGAGGTATTGACGTTCCACTGAATTCCAACTAATATCATCAAAAGCAAGAAAAATAAGAATTGAAAATGAATACTGCTCTATGGTTGGCCGAGTCGGTTATAGAGAGCTTGAGCAATTTTTGGTACATTAATATCTTACTTGCATTACATATATCATTTATTCTATCATTAGTATGTTACTAACATAGCGTAACATAGTTTGCTAAGACAAGTGTGCTACCAACATAGGAGGAGTTGTGGGTAAAATCACGTTAAAAAGTAGTAGAAATTGGGAACTTGATTGTAAGTTTATTGAACACGAACAATTAATTTGTAATTTAATGCCTGTTGAAGGATCTTAAGAATAACATGGTTTGGTTGTTGTTTTATAGGATGAATACACGATGCAATAAAGTCAAAGGAGCTTCCAATCAGTCGGTAACGATGGCATTTTGACAAGGGCACTGGGGAAACCAGAATATTCAGGACGTTTTCATGGTCAATCGAAGTATGTGAAGCAGTCTCAATACTTCAACCTCCAATCAGGTACTTTGAAATTGAATTCCCAAATGTCAAAGATGCAGATGGAGATTGCAGAACTATGAGGTCTTGTGATCGAGCTCATTTCCCAAGGACATGCCAAGTCGATGGATGTAGCATCTCACAACGCAACAGCTTCAAGGCTAGTTATAACCCTCCCAATAATGTAGTAGAAGCTCCAGAAGCTCTAGAAGTCCAATTGTCACCTCCTCGTCAAGAGACCAAACATTGCAGGCTCTTTGTTGAGGATAGAATTAATGGTGGGTGTGTACTTGTTGCGCTTGGGAAGGTATGGATGGAGAGTCTTCCAACTAATATAGTTCATGGACGACTATTAGGGGAAGAAAACGTGCACGTTAGCATCACTACCATCAAAGTTAGGATAGTTGAATTGCCTGTTCCAACACTTGAAGCAACAATTATGGGTGAAGTAGCCAGAAGCTTCGTCGCATGGCCGTAGAGGTTAGTTGAAGTCATCGCATTAACAAAGACAACTTGGGCACCTAGCCACGTTCCACAAGATCTAACCGGAAAGAAACGCCAAAAAAAGAAAAGCTCTACAAAAGCAAGACAATCACAACTTGAGATAGAACAAGAATAACCCGTTGTGAATGAGCCACTGTTTGCATTTTAACTTTGCTTCAGTACCTCAAGAATTTATGCAGTTGGCTCTATACGCACATTCTTTCATGCACAATGGGTCAACAATTTAGTGCCCAAAACTGGTAAATATCGCTGGCAATGAATTGCCTATCTATGTGGGGTATGAAGACGTTTACTACTTCATCAACTTTGATAAAATTGAGGCAAACTGTATCCTAGTATACCTCAAGTAATAACTCCATCCTTAATTCATAATTTTAAATATAGGTAGAGTTGTAAGGTGCTTTCAAATAATTGACTGTATTGCTTTTTATTGTAGTTTTTTGGTAGAATATTGTGAACTTTAAGGCTTGGTGCAAAATTTTGGCTTCATATCTCCAACGATTGTTTCAAGTGCTGCAAGAGACCTACAGAGTGATCATAGAGAGCACGCCATGTCACTCCTCTACCTATTAGCTCAAGCACCGAGGGGGAAATTATTCTTCCTGCCATACAATGTTGGAGAACATTGGATGTTGGCACTTTTTTTGCCATAGGAGGACCAAATATATTGGTTTGATCCCCTCAGACACCCACCACGTGAGGATTTCATATCAGTCACAAGATTGTAAGTATTAATGTTTTCTTATAAAATTAACTGTTTTGAGTCCCACATAATTGTATCGTCTATTAATTCATTTAAACATGACACATTGTTAGGGCACTTAACGATTGGAAGCTTCAAGCGGGAAGTGGTGTCATAAACCGACCGAACGGAACACTATATTTCAAACGTAAGTGTCCAAGACAACAAGGAAACATAGAATGTGGTTTTTTTATTCTAGTTTCATGCCAGATATAATTACAAGTGGTATACAAGCCTTAGGAAAAAAAATAGTTTTATATACATATGGATGTACATGAAGTTAGATTAGAGTGGGTACAATTTGTAAATAGTGTGTATGCTCTTTAGATAGATAGATAGAGATATTAGATAAACAATCGCTCAAAATAGCTCAAATGTAAATGATCTTATAAATACATTGTAATTTCAATATACATCAATTTTTTCATGCAATCAGGGCCTTGTTGTAATGGATAACACACGAAACTGGCCATCTCGTGGGAAATAAAAAATTTTTGAAGATTTTTTTTTTGTTGCGATACCAATTTTCTATGATAATTTTTAGAAAAACTATCGTGGAATCAAAAGCTTCCATGAGGCTTCCACGACCTTTTTTGAGAAAAACTGCCATGTAATCTTAAAAATTCCCTGATGGTTATCATTCCACGAGGCTTCCATGACCTTTTAGATTCCACGATGGTTTTTAAAAAAACTATCATGTAATCTTAAAATTCCATGTAGTTTTTTTCTAAAAACAGTTGTGGAAGCCTTAGATTCCACGATGGTTTTCTAAAAAACTGTCGTGTAATTTTTAGAAAACCATCATGGAAGCTAGAAGGTGTTTCACCTACATCCCCCTTTCCGCGCCAATTTTCCTGTTCCACGATGGTAAAAAACTGTCATGAAAACTCCATTTTGTACCACGATTGAAGTTTTCACAATGGTTTTTTAACCGTCGTGAAATTTTTCCACGACGGTTATAAACCGTCATGAAATCCTCAGTCTGTAGTAGTGAATATACACACACACACACACACACACACTTACATAAGGCAAATAAATAAATAATCAATTAGTAAATATACAAACAACAATTATAATATCAAAATTATAAAAATATAATTCATTTTATATGTTATAATTTTTGACATAAATATTTCGAGCATATTGATACTTTGTGCTTGTCACTTGTGACATTACTATATAAACAAAACATTAATGACTAATAAAACAGCTTCATGAAAAGGTCACTTAAAGTCATTAAAAATCATGTATCATTTATTAAAGGAAACGATAGGTGTTATACTGAAGCTCTAGATACATCACCAGGTAATACGTTCCTAAATCTTTTGATGAGAATTTTAATAAGGAACTTGATATTCTAATTGCAATTAGGAAGGATATCCAAACTTATACTAAACATCTTATCTCAACTTTTGTAAATTATAAAAAGTTACCTCCATAGTTTTCCGCCTTCATTACTAACTTATCTCGTGAGGAAATTCCAAGACATATACAGGAGGCTTTAAAGATTCTTGAGTGGAAAGGAGCAGCTGACGAAGAAATAAGAGCTATAGAAAAGAATGGCACATGGAAACTATGCGTTCTACTAGTTGGAAAGAAACCAATGGGCTTTAAATGGATCTTCAACATTAAGTATAAGGCAGATGGTAGTATTGAAAGATACAAGGAGAGGCTTGTTGTAAAAGGGTTCACTCAAACTTGTGGAATTGACTATTAGGAGACCTTTGCACTTGTTGTAGAGTTAAATATTGTTTGAGAATTACTATATTTAGCTACCAATTTGGAATGGCCTCTTCAACAATTGGACATCAATAATGCCTTTCTTAATGGAGATCTTGAAGATAAAGTATGCATGGAAATTCCACCTAGATTTGAAAGTCCCAAAAATGCCAATAAGGTATACAAGCTATAGAAGTCACAATATGGTTTAAAGCAATCACCAAGGGCTTGATTTGATATGTTCATAAGAGTGATCAAGAAGTTTGGCTACACTCAAGGAAAAACAGATCGTACGTTGTTCTTCAAACACTTCCTAGAAAGGAAGATAGTAGTCCTAATTGTGCATGTTGATGATACTATCCTCACAAGAGACCACTTGGAAGAAATGAGTAGATTGAAGATAATTTTGGCATGAGAATTTGAAATCAAAGATCTTGGAGAACTCAAGTATTTTCTTAGAATAGAGGTAGCTAGATCAAAGAAAGGCATTTTTGGCATCCTAACGCAAGTATGTACTCGATTTACTTAAGGAAATAGGTATGCTCTGATGTAGACCAGTGGAAACTCCAATGGAAGCTAACAATAAGGTGGGAAAAATGGAGAGAGTGCTTAAGTGACAAAGGGAGATACTAAGAGTCTGGTAGGGAAGCTTATCTATCTTTCTCTATATATATCTAGATATTTCCTTCCTAATAAGTATGGTGAGCCAATTTATGAGCAACTGCATGGAGGAGGACATCGAAGCTATTTATACAATTCTCAAGTATTTTAAGTGAACACTAGAATGAGGCTTATACTCCAAGAAAGGACTAGACTAAAGTGTACAAATATTTACAGATGCTGATTAAGCTGGTTCCTTAACTGATAGGTGCTTTACTTTAGGATATTGTACATTCATGTAGGGAAATCTTGTCACCTGAAGAAGTAAGAAGCAATCTATTGTTGCTAAAAGCAGTGCAGAAGTCGAGCTAAGAGCTATGGCACATGGCATTTATGAAGGTATATGGCTAAAAAAGTTGTTAGAAGAATTAAAGATTCCAATTGAGGGAACCATGGAAATGTTCAGTGATAATAAAGTACCTATTCAGAGTGTAAGGAATCTTATCCATCATAACTGAATGAAGCATGTGGAAATTGATAGGCAATTTATCAAGGAGAAGATTGAAGATGGTAGTATTCAGGTTAAATACACATCTACAAGTTCATAAAGTGCTGACATTCTCATGAAGGCTTTATTCGAGGGTAACTTTATAGATATGATTACTAACCTGAGCATGATTAACATTTATGACCCAACTTGAGGGGGAGTGTGGAAATTTGGATAAGTTGTTACGGATTGGTTTCTAGTTTTTTAGAAACTTATGTAAATAGTTGTTTATTATTCCTATTAGATAAGAGGTTTGTTAGTGAATTCCTGATTAGTAGGTTAGTTAGCATTTTTAATCTATTTTCATCAAACTACTTAGGACTATGTTTATAGGCTGTAAGTTCCATTGTTAATTTAATAAAATATTGAATATAAGAATTCGATTTCATTTATATAATTAAATATGTGATATTTAAAATTAAAATAAAGAAAGCTTCTAAAATTAATTCGCTCTCCCAATCTCTATAAATAAAGGCCTCCTTTATTCATTCTACACATAATTGAGAGTCATAGAGAGACTGCAAAAACTCTACCAAAACTGTAACATAGGTGTGTAGAGCAAGAAAGTGAGAAGAAGAAGTGTTCTTTATCCTAAGACTTGCTTTGCACATGTGCTGAGATTAGCGATTGAGAAAAGTGAGTGAGTGATATTTACAGACCCTACACATGCGATAAAGCCATAGATGATTGAAATATGAGAAGAACTCAGTTATGAAGAAAAGCCAATTAGGATTTTAGATCGGAAGACTAAAATCTTAAGGAATAAAGAGATTCCTTTGGTCAAGGTTTTATGGAAAAATCACAAGGTCGAAGAAGCTACATGGGAACATGAAGACAAAATGAGAGCCAAGTATCCACAACTATTATGAGTTTCGAGGATGAACATCTGGGCAGGACGAGGGTATGAGTACTTCGTCACTTTTATTGACGATTACTCAAGATATAGGTATGTGTATCTGATGCACCACAAAAGCAAAAATTTTACCAAGTTCAGGGAGTTTCGGGCTGAAGTGGAAAAGCAATTGGGTAGACCCATAAAGGCACTTCGATCATATCGAGGTGGAGAATACCTTTTTGATGAGTTCTTGGAACGCTTGTTAGAGAATGGGATTTTATTCCATTTGACTATGTCGGGCACTCCGCAGCAGAATGGAGTAGCGGAGAGAAGAAATAGGACTTTGTTGGACATGATTACGTCCATGATGAGTTATTCATCATTGCCTTTATCCTTTTGGAGATATGCACTATAAACCGCATGTTATCTTTTGAACAATGTACCTCCAAAATCGGTACCTAAAACTCCTCACGAGTTGTGGACGGGTAGGAAGACATCCTTAAACCATATTCGCATATGGGGATGTCCGGCTCATGTCCTATTTAAGGATCCGAATAAGTTGGAAGCACGTTCGAAAGTTTGCGTGTTTATAAGATATCCAAAAGGGACTAAAGGGGGTTGTTTTTATAACCCAAAGGAAAATAAAGTCGTGGTTTCAACTAATGCAACTTTCCTTGAGGAGAGTTACATGGACGACTTTAAACCTCGAAGCAAAGTGGTGCTTGAGGAGTTAAGGAGTGATTAGATCACTCCAGAGGTTCCGAATGAAACCATTCAGATTGGTGTAGAAAAACCAAACAAACTTGAACAACAACCTCAGGGGCTTCGATGTAGTGGGAGGATCGGGCGTCAACCTGAAAGGTATATGTTCAATGGCGAGGTCTTCTTGGCTGAACCGGATGAACATGATAGGGATCCTTATACTTACGTAGAAGCTATGGAGGATGTTGATTTGAAACTCTAGAAAGAGGCCATGAACATTGAGATGAAATCTATGGAGACTAATCAGGTCTGAGATCTTGTGGATCTTCCCGAAGGGATAAAACCCATAGGGTGTAAGTGGATCTACAAGAGGAAAAGAGGAGTGGATGGAAAGGTCGAAACCTTTAAGGCTACACTGGTAGCTAAGGGTTATACGCAAAAGGAAGGAATCGATTATGAGGAAACCTTTTTGCCTGTAGCCATGCTT
The DNA here is from genome assembly GCA_025403435.1 of Artocarpus heterophyllus. Classification (NCBI taxonomy): domain Eukaryota; kingdom Viridiplantae; phylum Streptophyta; class Magnoliopsida; order Rosales; family Moraceae; genus Artocarpus; species Artocarpus heterophyllus. The sequence continues at coordinate 27,185,220 of CM046345.1, read as the reverse complement.
AAGTCCATCTGGATTCTCTTATCCATAGCTGCCGCTCTCAACTATGAGATTTGGCAGATGGATGTCAAGACGGATTTTTTGAATGGCTATCTGGATGTGTCCATTTATATTGAACTACCAAACGGGTTCAAGGTCACGGGTCAAGAGGGTAAGGTTTGTAAGCTGTTGAAGTCAATTTATAGACTTAAACAGGCTTCTCATTCTTGGAACATAAAATTTGATCAGGTGATCAAGACTTATGGGTTCTCACAAAATATGGATGAACCATGTGTTTACAAACACATTAAGGATGAGAAGGTGGTTTTTCTACTGCTCTATGTAGATGACATTCTGCTAATTGGCAATGACGTTGGGGCATTGTCCTCGGTCAAATTATGGTTGATCAGACATTTTGATATGAAGGACTTAGGTGAGGCTAATTTTGTTTCGGTATCCAGATCTTATGGGATAAGAAGAACAAAATGATAGCTTTGTCATAGGCTGGCTACATAGATAAAATTCTTAGGAGGTTTGCAATGTAGGATTCCAAGAAAGGTGGGAAACCATCTAGGTATGGAATTACTCTTTCTAAGAAAGACTCTCCAAAGTCTTATGAAGAAAGAGAATACATGAAGAAGATGCCTTATGCTTCGGTAGTGGGTAGTCTCATGTATGCGATGTTTTGCAAGCGACCGGATATTAGCTATGCAGTCAGGATTGTAAGTCGATTTCAGGCAGATCCAGGACCGAACCATTGGGTTGCAGTAAAGCATATTTTCAAGTACCTGAGAAGGACTCGAGGGTATATGCTTGTATATTTGGGTGAGGACGTAACTCCTCTAGGATATACCGACTCAGATTTTCAATCCTGTCTAAATTCTAGAAAATCGACTTTGGGTTTTGTGTTTACTCTAGGAGGCGGTGCCATCAGTTGGAGAAGTGTTAAGCAAGATCACACTTCCGATTCAACGATGGAGGCCGAGTATGTGGCAGCTAGTAATGCTTCGAAAGAAGCAGTGTGGCTCCGTAAGTTCATTGAGGATCTTGAGGTAGTTCCTGGTATGGATAAAGTGTTAGACATGTATGCCCTAAGGAGTAAAAATGTAATACGTTTTTGGAGACATTTTTATCAATAAAGAATTTATTCATTTATATATACCAAATCTTGTCCTCTTTACGTTCATATTTGTTGAATGTATGATAAGCAAGCAGTAGTTTAAGACTGTCAGTCTAAACCTTAAGAATTGGGCATATGATGGATTGATTATGCGGAAGACATGATTCTTAAGGTGACGGTCTAAAACATATGATCCGCAACAGAGGGAATAAAATTGGGCACTTTATTCATGTAAAGATTGTTATGTTGTCTATATCCCTTTTGGGAGATGGTTTGTCTTGGCCATCGGAGTTGGACTCCGTGAATAGAAACATAGGCATGTTGTCATAGGTGATGACCTGTTGGATCGGGACATAAAGTGAATTGATTTGGATTAATAATTCTGTCTTGGCAAATCGATTCACTTTAGACAGTTATTTGTATTGTATCTTAATCTTGAGATGAATAGTGGGCCCGTTGTCTCGACTTGTGTCTTTTGATGTACCAATGGGTGACTCCCACATCTCTATAGTGGTATGCATGCTGGTACGTTGGAGGCATGACTCTTGATAGCGTAGACTTGTTATTCATAGATATGGAATCCATAGCTCCTCTTTAGGAGTAATGATATCCTCTTACATGTGTTGTCTTGTAATTGGAAAACTGGAGTGCTCAACCATTTGGATACATAGGTGTAACCGAATGGTATACTATCTTTGGATGGTAAGTTTTCTAATGATAAGACAATGGAACGTAAGATAAAAATAATCGGGAAGGTAAGACAGAACTTGTCCTTAAGCCGATTATGGATGATCATATGGGGATACGATACACTATGATATGTCATGGAGACTTAGCTACACGAGCTTCGTAATTTTATAAAGTTCGAGAGTGCAGCTCCAAGCTTTTAGTGGAGTAGCGTTGGAGTTGATAATTGTGAAATGTATATCTGGGATATTGGGTTTCATAATTATCATGAGCTTGAACTTTATAGGTCCATTTTGGTCCCTTTTGCTAGCTCGCAAAATCCTGTAACGACATGGTGTGCTTTTCCAATAATTGGTGACTTATGTCGGATTTATTAGATTGGTTTAAAATTTGTAAGAATCAAATAATTCATTTCTATTTATCGGTTGAATTAATTTTGTAAGAAATTAGTTCAAGATAAACTTGTTGAATTATTGCGATTAGATAATTCTTGTTTGTTTATTGGTTGTTTTAATTTTGGACAAAATTAGAACAAGATAAACTTGTAGAATTATTGTGAATTGATTTATTTTCTTAGAGATTATCTTGACAAAGTTTGTTTTGATCAGATAACTTCTCTATTGGGTTATTTGAATCAAAACTGAGACTTTATCCTTTAGAATCTCGGGTGGAAAATAAAAGATTCGTGGAGATTTTTTCTCGGGAGTTTGGCCTACCGGATGACGTGTTCGGCCTGCCGATCAAAATGTTCGGCCTGCCGATCAGCGGAGATAAGATTACGCATTTTTACACGGATCTTATCAGATATTGATTCGAACTTGATTCTGTTTCGAGTTTTTGAGACCTAATCTGATATGGACTGACCCCAGGACCAATAGGTATAAAAAGGGAGTGATTCTCATGATTTACTCAGATCAATTTGAGAGATTAAGAGTGATACTCTTCTAGTGAGCATCTAAAAACCCCCTGAGAGCTTTTGTTCACAAATCATGAGCACTAGCTTTGGGTTCTCTCTATTGGTTGGAAGGAGAGTCACCGGTGGAAGAGCTGTACATATGAGCCCACACTCACTCCAGTTGTGGATAGAGAATAGCAAAGAAGACCAGTTGGTTGAGGCTCTTCTGGAACGTTACTTATCTACACAGGTTGCAGAGGTTCTTCGGCACACTGAGGTTAGTAAGATCTGTCTAATTTATACATATAACATGTCAAACTTGTGTTTTAGAAATTACTCTGTTGAAAAATTTTTAAAATTTCGCTACGCACTTTGTTTCCAACAACTGGTATCAGAGCTGAGGTTTTTACATAAATTTGCAAGTTTGTGATCATGTTATATGCATAAATTTTGTGATTTTAATCTCTCCTATGCTTGAATTGAATTTTATAGAGAGATGGCACTCTAGGTTTCTATATAATATATATGTTGTCATGGATTATGTGGTGAATGTTTATTAATTAATTATGGTTGATTAAATCATTGTTTAATTATTTATTTATTAATTAATACCGGTTATGGTTCCTTAGAGGTTAGAATGTGTATCTAGGTTTTTCATGTAATTAGATGGCGGACTATCATCTCCGTCTAGGAATTGTTATTTAATTTTTAATTTGTAAGAATTTTGTAATTAAATAATTATTCGGAGAAGACGGATCAGAAGTCGGATCTAGAAGATTGATGATGGCGCCTCCAGGTATTTCCTGAGTCTCTAATTTTATGTTTTTGAATTGTTGAAAATAAAATTGATGAATTGCATTAAAATTGTATTTTCTGGATTGAGGGTTTTCTGCTCGGTCGGCATGCCGGATCTCACAGTTCGACAGGCCGAAGGTCACAGATCGGCAGGCCAGACGTGTGGCCCAGTAGGCCGACAGTGGGGCAGAAATTTTGGTGCTCTGTCGGCAGGCCAAACCTTCATGTTCGGTAGGACGAACCTTCATAATCGGCAGGCCGATCACCCAGACCGGCCCGCCGACCGAGAGCTGCCAGGTGTCCAGAAAAGGTGCAATTTTTTTGGTGCAGTTTTAATTTTATTTTTGGGACAATTCTGAGAAACATTAAATTTGGATATGACCGAAAATATGAAGTATTCGATTCATATGGGATTGAAGACTTGAAGATGGATAATACATGAAGAAGGATACAGCTTGAGGATTCAAGGATGAAGAATCGAAAAATGTCTCGATTATTCTCTTGTAATCTTATTTTTCTATTCTCTAGGATGGAACCATAATATTTCGGTTATTATTATTTTGCTTGTAGCTTTGCTTGTCTGCATTATAATATGATTTACTATGTATATTGATAACATGTCATATAGGATAGGGAGTGCCGCTCATATTAAAATTGTTCATGCATAATTTTAAAATGAAACCTTGACTTCAAAAGATTGAGTGGGAGAAGGTTTTTGAAGAGAGAACCTAAGGCCTCCATCGTTAGTCCATAGGAAGAACATGGTGGTCCCGAGCCCTAGGAAGGGATTTCTATCATGTACAAGATTGGATCTCTGAAAGGATAAGGTATTTTAGTATGATTTATGGTTTCACACCCCTAGGGGGTGATTATAAATCATGGATAAAATATTGAAACGGTGGTTATACACTCACGTTAATTTTATTATTAACCTCCCCTAGGAGCTCTGTTAATAAAATTAACGGCCAAAGAAACGATTATTAGTATATACTGGATCATACGAGTCCTGGATGGCATATATTAATCGGGAGGGGATCTGTGTTCCTAATTGAATTTGACATGACTCCCCTAGGAGTTTGTTGAATTATGAGTTGGGAATTATCGTTATAGGGTTGTGATATTTTCAAGGTTTTGACACATAAACACATTTGTATGATTTTACATGATTGTGTTATCTTACTAAATTATTATATATGTTTGCTTATGTTTGGTATATGATTCTTTATTGTAGATTGAAAATGTCTAAAAACGCTTTATCATCGATACTTGACAAAAACCAATTAACCGGTAAGAACTATAACGATTGGAAACGAAACCTGGACATCGTCCTTTCCTTTGAGAAACTGAAATATGTTCTGACAACTCCTTGTCCTCCCGAGCCTACGGGAGACTCAAGTAATGAGCAATTCCAAGCGTACGACCGCTGGAAAGATGCTAATGATCAGGCCCGCTGCTATGTTATGGCCAACATGAACAATGTGTTGCAGGCTCAACATCAGGATTATGAGACTACGAAGCAGATCTTGGATAATCTTGAAGACATGTTTGGAGGCCAGGCCATAACAAAGCGGCATGGGGCGCTTTGGAAACTCTTAAACTGTAGACAGAGACCGGGGACATCTGTAAAGGAGCACATGATGTTGGTCATGGGTTACCTCGCTGAGGCTCAAACCAATGGAGCCGACATCGATGCTGAAACTCAGATGACTATGGTCTTTGAGACTCTGTCTAAGGAATTTATTACGTTTAGAGCTACTTTTAATTTAAGCAATAGACGGGATATGACCTTGACAGAACTTATGAAACAGTTACAGGAGTTTGAACTGCTGATCAGGGAGTCTCTTGCTGGTGGTGAGGCCAATGTGGTAGCTGCTTCTGGTTCCAATCCTAACTCTGGGAATGGAAAGAAGCAACGGGCCAAGAGTGGGAAGTCTTCTATTCTTGCTACTACCAAGAGCAAGAAGAAGAAGAAGAAGAAGAGCCCAAATAAGCTTAAGTGCTTCTTCTGTGGTAAGGTCGGGCATATAAAGAAGCATTGCAAGGACTTCCTTTCCAAGGGAGGTAGGTGTGATCTTCTATATTTAGAAACTTGTTTGGTTGAGGAATCCAGTGACATCTGGGTCATAGATTCCGGTGCAACTAATCATGTTTGTGTTTCTCTGCAGAGATTCAAAGAAACGAGAAGTCTACTTCGTGAAGACTTAATGCTTCAGATGGGCGATGGATCCTTGGTCTCAGCGGAAGCAGTGGGAGATGTCCATCTTTATTTTGATAATTATAGGAATTTAATTTTGTGAGATTGTTTTTATGTTCCTAAATTTAAAAGGAATTTAATTTATGTATCTTCTTTATTTAAAGACTCCTACGTGGTATCTTTTAATGAAAAAGTGATGATTCGTAAAAACAAATCTTTTATCTGCTCTGGATGGATGCAAAATTATCTGTATTTTATCAAACCTAAGATGGACTTATTGCTTAATGCTGAGATAAATGATAATAACTCAAAAAGACTTAAAACTTCTAACTCTAATAAGACTTATCTTTGGCATTTGCGCCTTAGTCATATTAACCTGAATAGGATTCAAAGGTTGGTAAGGGACGGACCTTTAAGTCACTTAAAGGTAGAATCTATACCTCAATGTGAATCTTGTTTGGAGGGTAAAATGACCAAAAGACCATACGGGTCTAAGGGCAATAGGGCCGAAGGGGTTCAAGAACTTGTGCATAGTGATGTTTGCGGACCGATGAATATCCGGGCACGAGGAGGGTATGAGTATTTCCTCACTTTTATTGACGTTTACTCAACATATGGGTATGTGTACCTAATGCACCACAAAAGCAAAACTTATGATAAGTTCAGGGAGTTTCAGGCTGAAGTGGAAAAGCAATTGGGTAGACCCATAAAGGCACTTCGATCTGATCGAGGTGGGGAATACCTTTGTGATGAGTTCTTAGGACACTTGTTAGAGAATGGGATTTTATCCCATTTGACTACGCCGGGCACTCCGTAGCAGAATGGCGTAGCAGAGAGAAGGAATAGGACTTTGTTGGACATGATTCGGTCCATGATGAGTTATTCATCACTGCCTTTATCCTTTTGGAGATATGCACTATAAACCGCATGTTATCTTTTGAACAATGTGCCTTCAAAATTGGTGCCTAAAACTCCTCACGAGTTATGGACAAGACGGAAGACATCTTTAAACCATATTCGCATATGGGGATGTCCAGCTCATGTCGTGTTTAAGGATCTGAATAAGTTGGAAGCACGTTCGAAAGTTTGCGTGTTTGTAGGATATCCAAAAGGGACTAAAGGGGGTTATTTTTATAACCCTAAGGAAAATAAAGTCGTAGTTTCAACTAATGCAACTTTCCTTGAGGAGAGTTACATGGACGACTTTAAACCTCGAAGCAAAGTGGTGCTTGAGGAGTTAAGGGGTGATTCGTTCACTCCGGAGGTTCCAAACGAAACCATTCCGATCGGTGTAGAAAAACCAAACAAACCTAAATAACAACCTCAGGGGCTTCGGCGTAGTGGGAGGATCGGGCGTCAACCTGAAAGGTATATGTTCAATGGGGAGGTCTTTTTGGCTGAACTGGATGAACATGACAGGGATCCTTATACTTACGTAGAAGCTATAGAGGATGTTGATTCAAAACTCTAGACAGAGGCCATGAACATAGAGATGAAGTCTACGGAGACTAATCGGGTCTGGGAGCTTGTGGATCATCCCGAAGGGGTAAAATGTTGGAAACAAAGTGTGCAGCGGAATTTTTTAAAATTTTCATCAGAGTAATTTCCAAAACACAAGTTTGACATGTTATATGTATAAATTAGACAGATCTTACTAACCTTTGCGTGAAGATCCTCCGCAGCCTGTGAAGAGAAGTAACGTTCCAGAAGAGCCTCAACCAACTGGTCTTCTTTGTTGTTCTCTATCCACAACCGGAGTGAGTGTGGGCTCACACGTACAGCTTTTCCACCGGTGACTCTCCTTCCAACCAATAGAGAGAACCCCAAGCTAGTGCTCATGATTTGTGAACAAAAGCTCTCAGGGAGTTTTTAGATGCTCACTAGAAGAGTATCACTCTTAATCTCTCAAATTGATCGGAGTAAATCATGAGACTCACTCCCTTTTTATACCTATTGGTCCTGGGATCAGTCCATATCAGATTTGGTCTCAAAAACTCGAAACAGAATCAAGTTTGGATCAATATCCGATAAGATCCGCGTGAAATGTGCAATCTTATCTCCGCTAATCGGCAGGCCGAACATTCTGATCGGCAGGCCGAACAGGCCAGTTTGGCAGGCCGAACATGTCATCCGGCAGGCCGAACTCCCGAGAAAAATCTCCATGAATCTTTTATTTTCCACCCGAGATTCTAAAGGATAAAATCTCAGTTTTGATTCAAATAACCCAATAGAGAAGTTATCTGATCAAAACAAACTTTATCAAGATAATCTCTAAGAAAATAAATCAATTCACAATAATTCTACAAGTTTATCTTGTTCTAATTTTGTCCAAAATTAAAACAACCGATAAACAAACAAGAATTATCTGTTCGTAATAATTCAACAAGTTTATCTTGAACTAATTTCTTACAAAATTAATTCAACCGATAAACAAACATGAATTATTTGATTCTTACAAATTTTAAATCAATCTGATAAATCCGACATAAGTCACCAATTATTGGAAAAGCACGCCGTGTCGTTACAAGATTTTGCGAGCTAGCAAAGGGGACCAAAATGGACCTATAAAGTTCAAGCTCATGATAATTATGAAACCCAATATCCCAGATATACATTTCACAATTATCAACTCCAACGCTACTCCACTAACAGCTTGGAGCTGCACTCTCGAACTTTATAGAATTTCGAAGCTCGTGTAGCTAAGTCTCCATGACATATCATAGTGTATCGTATCCCCATATGATTATCTATAATTGGCTTAAGGACAAGTTCTGTCTTACCTTCCCGATTATTTTTATCTTACGTTCCATTGTCTCACCATTAGAAAACTTACCATCTAAAGATAGTATACCATTCGGTTACACCTATGTATCCAAATGGTTGAGCGATCCCGTTTTCCAATTACAGGACAACGCATATAAGAGGATATCATTACTCCTAAAGAGGAGCTATGGATTCCATATCTATGAATAACAAGTCTACGCTATCAAGAGTCATGCCTCCAACGTACCGGCATGCATACCACTATAGAGATGTGGGAGTCACCCATTGGTACATCAAAAGACACAAGTCGAGACAACATGCCCACTATTCATATCAGGATTAAGATGCAATACAAATTACTGTCTAAAGTGAATCGATTTGCCAAGACAGAATTATTAACCCAAATCAATTCACTTTATGTCCCGATCCAACGTGCCAATGTTTCTATTCACGAAGTCCAACTCTGATCGCCAAGACAAACCATCTCCCAAAAGGGATATAGACAACATAACAATCTTTACATGAATAAAGCGCCCAACTTTATTCCCTTGATTGCAGATCATATCTTTTAGACCGTCACCTTAAGAATTGTGTCTTCCGCATAATGAGTCCATCATATGCCCAATTCTTAAGGTTTAGACTGACAGTCTCAGACTATTGTTTGCTTATCATACATTCAACAAATATGAACGTAAAGAGGACAAGATTTGGTATGAATAAATTCTTTATTGATAAAAATGTCTCCAAAAAAATATTACATTTTTACACTTTAGGGCATACATGTCTAACAATCTCCCACTTGCACTAAGTGAGTAAATACTGCAAATTTCGCATCCCCATAGCTTCCACATGCCTCTCGAAGACTCTTCCAGTAAGTGTCTTCGTAAATGGATCAACTAAATTGTCCTCTGACGCAATCTTGCACACCGTGACATGCTCGTCGTCAACGAAGTCCTTTGTCACATGATACTTTCGATCAATATGCTTACTCTTCTTGTGAAATCTTGGTTCCTTAGCATTAGCTACCGCCGCACTGTTATTACCGTACAGTGATACCGCCTTATCCATACCAGGAACTACCTCAAGATCCCCAAGGAACTTGTGGAGCCACACTGCTTCTTTTGAAGCATCACTAGCCGCCACATACTCGGCCTCCATCGTTGAATCCGAAGTGCAATCTTGCTTCGCACTTCTCCAACTGATGGCACCGCCACCCAGTGTAAACACAAACCCCGAAGTCGATTTCCTAGAATCCAGACAGGATTGAAAATCTGAATCAGTGTATCTTGGAGGAGTCAAGTTCTCACCCGAATACACAAGCATGTACCCTCGAGTCCTTCCAAGTACTTGAAAATATGCTTTACCGCAACCCAATGGTTCGGTCCTGGATCCGCCTGAAATCGACTTACAATCCCGACCGCATAGCTAATATCCGGTCGTGTGCAAAGCATGGCATACATGAGACTACCCACTGCCGAAGCATAAGGCACCTTCTTCATGTATTCTCTTTCTTCATAAGACTTTGGAGATTCTTTCTTAGAAAGAGTAATTCTAGACCTAGATGGTTGTCCACCTTTCTGGGAATCCTGCATTGCAAACCTCCTGAGAATTTGATCTATGTAGCCGGCCTGAGACAAAGCTATCATTTTGTTTTTCCTATCCTGAAAGATCTGGATACCGAGAACAAAATTAGCCTCACCTAAGTCCTTCATGTCAAACTACTTGGTCAACTATAATTTGACCGATGACAACGCTCCAACGTCATTGCCAATTAGCAGAATGTCATCTACATAGAGCAGTAGAAAAACCACCTTCCCATCCTTTATGTGTTTGTAAACACATGGTTCATCCACATTTTATGAGAACCCATAAGTTTTGATCACTTGATCAAATCTTATGTTCCAAGAACGAGAAGCCTGCTTAAGTCCATAAATAGACTTTAGCAGCTTACAAACCTTACCCTCTTGACCCGCGACCTTGAACTCGTCTGGTTGTTCCATATAAATGGACTCATCAAGATAGCCATTCAGAAAAGCCATCTTGACATCCATCTGCCAAATCTCATAGTTGAGAGTGGCAGCTATGGACAAGAGAATCCGGATGGATTTAAGCATGGCTACAGGCGAAAAGGTTTCCTCATAATCGATTCCCTCCTTTTGCGTATAACCCTTAGCTACCAGTCTAGCCTTAAAGGTTTCAACCTTTCCATCACTTCCTCTTTTCCTCTTGTAGATCCACTTACACCCTATGGGTTTTACCCCTTCGGGAAGATCCATAAGCTCCCAGACCCGATTAGTCTCCATAGACTTCATCTCTGTGTTCATGGCCTCTGTCCAGAGTCTTGAATCAACATCCTTCATAGCTTCTGCGTAAGTATAAGGATCCCTGTCAAGTTCATCCGGTTCAGCTAAGAAGACCTCCCCATTGAACATATACCTCTTAGGTTGACGTCCGATCCTCCCACTACGATGAAGCCCCTGAGACTGTTGTTCAGGTTTGTTTGGTTTTTCTACACCGATCGGAATGGTTTCATTCGGAACCTCTAGAGTGAACGAATCACCCCTTAACTCGTCAAGCACCACTTTGCTTTGAGGTTTAAAGTCGTCCATGTAACTCTCCTCAAGGAAAGTTGCATTAGTTGAAACCACAACTTTATTTTCCTTTGGGTTATAAAAATAACCCCCTTCAGTCCCTTTTGGATATCCTACAAACACGCAAACTTCTGAACGTGCTTCCAACTTATTCGGATCCTTAAACAGGACATGAGCCGGACATCCCCATATGCGAATGTGGTTTAAGGATGTCTTCCGTCTTGTCCACAACTCGTGAGGAGTTTTAGGGACCGATTTTGAAGGCATATTGTTCAAAAGATAACATGCAGTTTGCAGTGCATATCCCCAAAAGGATAAAGGCAATGATGAATAACTCATCATGGACCGAATCATGTCCAACAAAGTCCTATTCCTTCTCTCCGCTACGCCATTCTGCTACGGAGTGCCCGACGCAGTCAAATGGGATAAAATCCCATTCTCTAACAAGTGTCCCAAGAATTCATCAGAAAGGTATTCCCCACCTCGATCAGATCGAAGTGCCTTTATGGGTCTACCCAATTGCTTTTTTCACTTCAGCCCAAAACTCCCTAAATTTATCATAAGTTTCGCTTTTGTTGTGTATTAGGTACACATACCCATATCTTGAGTAATCGTCAATAAAAAGTGACGAAGTACTCATACCCTCCTCGTGCCCGGATGTTTATCGGTCCACAAACATCACTATGGACAAGTTCTAGAACCCCTTCGGCCCTATTGCCCTTAGACCCGTATGGTCTTTTGGTCATTTTACCCTCCAAACAAGATTCACATTGAGGTATAAATTCCACCTTTAAGTGACTTAAAGGTCCATCCCTTACCAACCTTTGAATCCTATTCAGGTTAATATGGCCAAGGCGCAAATGCCAAAGATAAGTCTTATTAGAGTGAGAAGTTTTAAGCCTTTTTGAGTCATTATCATTTATCTCAGCATTAAGCAATAAGTCCATCTTAGGTTTGATAAAATATAGATTATTTTGCATCCATCCAGAATAGATAAAAGATTTGTTTTTACGAATCATCACTTTTTCATTAAAAGATACCACGTAGGAGTCTTTAAATAAAGAAGATAAGGAAATTAAATTCCTTTTAAATTTAGGAACATAAAAACAGTCTCAAAAAATTAAATTCCTATAATTATCAAAATAAAGATGGACATCTCCCACTGCTTCCGCTGAGACCAAGGATCCATCGCCCATCCGAAGCGTTAAGTCTTCACGAAGTAGACTTCTCGTTTCTTTGAATCCCTGCAGAGAAACACAAACATGATTAGTTGCACCGGAAGCTATGACCCAGATGTCACTGGATTCCTCAACCAAACAAGTTTCTAAATATAGAAGATCACACCTACCTCCCTTGGAAAGGAAGTCCTTGCAATGCTTCTTTATATGCCCGACCTTACCACAGAATAAGCACTTAAGCTTCTTTGGGTTCTTCTTCTTCTTCTTCTTGCTCTTGGTAGCAGTAGGAATAGAAGACTTCCTATTCTTGGCCTGTTGCTTCTTTCCATTCCCTGAGTTTGGATTGGAACCAGAAGCAGCTACCATGTTGGCCTCACCACCAGCAGGAGACTCCCTGATCAGCAGTTCAAACTCCTGTAATTGTTTCATAAGTTCTGTCAAGGTCATATCTCGTCTATTGCTTAAATTAAAAGTAGCTCTAAACAGAATAAATCCCTTAGACAGAGTCTCAAAGACCATAGTCATCTGAGTTTCAGCATCGATGTCGGCTCCATTGGTTTGAGCCTCAGCGAGGTAACCCATCACCAACATCATGTGCTCCTTTATAGATGTCCCCGGTCTCTGTCTATAGTTTAAGAGTTTTCAAAGCGCCCCATGCCGCTTCGTTATAACCTGGCCTCCGAACATATCCTCAAGATTATCCAAGATCTGCTTCGCAGTCTCATAATCCTGATGTTGAGCCTGCAGCACGTTGTTCATGCTAGCTATAACATAGCAGCGGGCCTGATCATTAGCATCTTTCCAGCGATCATACGCTTGGAATTGCTCATTACTTGAGTCTCCCGTAGGCTCGGGAGGACAAGGAGTTGTCAGAACATATTTTAGTTTCTCAAAGGAAAGGACGATGTCCAGGTTTCGTTTCCAATCATTATAGTTCTCACCGGTTAATTGGTTTTTGTCAAGTATCGATGATAAAGCGTTTTTAGACATTTTCAATCTACAATAAAGAATCATATACCAAACATAAGCAAACATATATAATAATTTAGTAAGATAACACAATCATGTAAAATCATACAAATGTGTTTATGTGTCAAAACCTTGAAAATATCACAACCTTACAACGATAATTCCCAACTCAGAATTTAACAAGCTCCTAGGGGAGTCATGCCAAATTCAATCAGGAACACGGATCCCCTCCTGATTAATATATGCCATCCAGGACCCGTATGATCCAGCATATACTAATAATCGTTTCTTTGGCCATTAATTTTATTAACAGAGCTCCTAGGGGAGATTAATAATAAAATCAACGTGAGTGTATAACCACCGTTTCAATATTTTATCCATGATTTATAATGACCACCTAGGGGTGTGCAACCAAAAATCATACTAAAATACCTTATCCTTTCAGAGATCCAATCTGGTACATGATAGAAATCCCATCCTAGGGGTCGGGACCACCATGTTCTTTCTATGGACCAACGATGGAGGCCTTAGGTTCTCTCTTCAAAAACCTTCTCCCACTCAATCTTTTGAAGTCAAGGTTTTATTTTAAAATTATGCATGAACAATTTTAATATGAACGGCACTCCCTATTCTATATGACATGTTATCAATATACATGGTAAATCATATTATAATGCAGACAAGCAAAGCAATCAAGCAAAGCAACAAGCAAAATAATAATAATCATAATATTATGGTTCCACCCTAGAGAATAGAAAACTAAGATTACAAGAGAATAATCGAGACATTTATCGATTCTTCATCCTTGAATCCTCAACCTATATCCTTCTTCATGTAATTTCCATCTTCAAGTCTTCAATCCCGTATGAATCGAATACTTCATATTTCCGGTCATATCCAAATTTAATGTTTCTCAGAATCGTCTCAAAAATAAAATTAAAACTGCATCGAAAAAATTGCACCTTTTCTGGACACCTTGCAGCTCTCGGTCGACAGGCCAGTCTGGGTGATCGGTCTACCGGTCTTGCTCTATTGGCCTACCGATCTGATACATCGGCCTGCCGATCTATGCAGCTTCGGCCTGCCGGCAGAGCACCAAATTTTTTGCCCCACTGTCGGCCAGCCAGACCATACATCTGGCCTGTCGATCCGTGACCTCCGGCCTGTCGAACTGTGAGGTCCGGGATGCCGACCGAGCAGAAAACCCTTGATCCAAAAAATACAAGTTTAATGCAATTTATCAATTTTATTTTCAACAATTCAAAAACATAAAATAAGAGACTCAGGAAATACCTGGAGGCGCCATCATCAATCTTCTAGATCCAACTTCTCGATCCGTCTTCTCTGAATAATTATTGAATTACAAAATTCTTACAAATGAAAAATTAAATAACAATTCCTAGACGGAGATGATAGTCCACCATCTAATTACATGAAAAACCTAGATACACATTCTAACCTCTAAGGAACCATAACCGGTATTAATTAATTAATAAATAATTAAATAATGATTTAATCAACCATAATTAATTAATAAACATTCACCACATAATCCATGACAACATTTATATTATATAGAAACCTAGAGTGCCATCTCTCTATAAAATTCAATTCAAGCATATGAGAGAATAAAATCACAAAATTTATGCATATAACATGGTCACAAACTTGCAAATTTATGTAAAAAAAAAACTGTCTCTGATACCAATTGTTGGAAACAAAGTGCGCAGCGGAATTTTTTAAAATTTTCATCAAAGTAATTTCCAAAACACAAGTTTGACATGTTATATGTATAAATTAGACAGATCTTACTAACCTTTGTGTGAAGATCCTCCGTACTTCTTTGCTGTTCTCTATCCACAACCGAAGTGAGTGTGGGCTCACATGTACAGCTCTTCCACTGGTGACTCTTCTTCCAACCAATAGAGAGAACCCAAAGCTAGTGCTCGTGATTTGTGAACAAAAGCTCTCAGGGAGTTTTTAGATGCTCACTAGAAGAGTATCACTCTTAATCTCTCAAATTGATTTGAGTAAATCATGAGACTCACTCGCTTTTTATACCTATTGGTCCTGGGATCAGTCCATATCAGATTAGGTCTCAAAAACTCGAAACAGAATCAAGTTCAGATCAATATTTGATAAGATCCGCGTAAAAATGCGCAATCTTATCTCTGTTGATCGGCAGGCCGAACATTCTGATCGGCAGGCCGAACAGGCCAGTTCAGCAAGCCAAACACGTCATCCGACAGGCCGAACTCCTGAGAAAAAATCTTCGTGAATCTTTTATTTTTCACCAAAGATTCTAAAGGATAAAGTCTCAGTTTTGATTCAAATAACCCAATAGAGAAGTTATCTGATCAAAACAAACTTTATCAAGATAATCTCTAAGAAAATAAATCAATTCACAATAATTCTACAAGTTTATCTTGTTCTAATTTTGTCCAAAATTAAAACAACCGATAAATAGACAAAAATTAACTGATCGCAAGAATTCAACAAGTTTATCTTGAACTAATTTCTTACAAAATTCATTCAACCGATAAACAAACATCAATTATTTGATTCTTACAAATTTTAAACCAATCTGATAAATCCGACATAAGTCACCAATTATTGAAAAAGCATGCCATGTCGTTACAGGATTTTGCGAGCTCGCAAATGGGACCAAAATGGACCTATAAAGTTCAAGATCATGATAATTATGAAACCCAATATCCCAGATATACATTTCACAATTATCAACTCCAACGCTACTCCACTAAAAGCTTGGAGCTGCACTCTCGAACTTTATAGAATTACGAAGCTCGTGTAGCTAAGTCTCCATGACATATCATAGTGTATCGTATCCCCATATGATTATCCATAATCGGCTTAAGGACAAGTTCTGTCTTACATTCCCGATTATTTTTATCTTGCGTTCCATTGTCTCACCATTAGAAAACTTACCATCCAAAGATAGTATACCATTCGGTTACACCTATGTATCCAAATGGTTGAGCGATCCAGTTTTCTAATTACAGGACAACGCATATAAGAGGATATCATTACCCCTAAAGAGGAGCTATGGATTCCATATCTATGAATAACAAGTCTACGCTATCAAGAGTCATGCCTCCAACGTACCGACATACATACCACTATAGAGATGTGGGAGTCACCCATTGGTACATCAAAAGACACAAGTCGAGACAACGGGCCCACTATTTATCTCAGGATTAAGATACAATACAAATGACTGTCTAAAGTGAATCGATTTGCCAAGACAGAATTATTAACCCAAATCAATTCATTTTATGTCCCGATCTAACACATCGTCACCTATGAACAACGTGCCAATGTTTCTATTCACGGAGTCCAACTCCGATGGCCAAGACAAACCATCTCCCAAAAGGGATATAGACAACATAACAATCTTTACATGAATAAAGCGTCCAACTTTGTTCCCTTGATTACGGATCATATCTTTTAGACCGTCACCTTAAGAATCGTGTCTTCTGCATAATCAGTCCATCATATGCCCAATTCTTAAGGTTTAGAATAACAGTCTCAGACTACTGTTTGCTTATCATACATTCAACAAATATGAACGTAAAGAGAACAAGATTTGGTTTGAATAAATTCTTTATTGATAAAAATATCTCCAAAAAAATATTACATTTTTACTCTTTAGGGCATACATGTCTAACATAAAACCCATAGGGTGTAAGTGGATCTACAAGAGGAAAAGAGGAGTGGATGGAAAGGTTGAAACCTTTAAGGCTAGACTGGTAGCTAAGGGTTATTCACAAAAGGAAGGAATCGATTATGAGGAAACCTTTTCGCCTGTAGCCATGCTTAAGTCCATCCGGATTCTCTTGTCCATAGCTGCCACTCTCGACTACGAGATTTGGCAGATGGATGTCAAGACGGCTTTTCTGAATGGCTATCTTGATGAGTCCATTTATATGGAACAACCAGACCGGTTCAAGGTCGCGGGTCAAGAGGGTAAGGTTTGTAAGCTGCTAAAGTCCATTTATGGACTTAAGCAGGCTTCTCGTTCTTGGAACATAAGATTTGAACAAGTGATCAAGACTTATGGGTTCTCACAAAATGTGGATGAACCATGTGTTTACAAACACATAAAGGATGGGAAGGTGGTTTTTCTACTGCTCTATGTAGATGACATTCTACTAATTGGCAATGATGTTCGGGCGTTGTCATCGATCAAATTATGGTTGACCAAGCAGTTTGACATGAAGGACTTGGGAGAGGCTAAGTTTGTTCTCGGTATCCAGATCATTCAGGATAGGAAGAACAAAATGATAGCTTTGTCACAGGCCGGCTACATAGATAAAATTCTCAGGAGGTTTGCAATGCAGGATTCCAAGAAAGGTGGGCAACCATCTAGGTCTGGAATTACTCTTTCTAAGAAAGACTCTCCAAAGTCTTATGAAGAAAGAGAATACATGAGGAAGGTGCCTTATGCTTCGGAAGTGGGTAGTCTCATGTATGCCATGCTTTGCACATGACCGGATATTAGCTATGCGGTTGGGATTGTAAGTCGATTTCTGGCGGATCCAGGACTGAACCATTGGGTTGCGGTAAAGCATATTTTAAAGTACCTGAGAAGGACTCGAGGGTATATGCTTGTGTATTCGAGTGAGGACTTGACTCCTCTAGGATACACTGATTTGGATTTTTAATCCTGTCTGGATTCTAGGAAATCGACTTCAGGGTTTGTGTTTACTCTGGGTGGCGGTGCCATCAGTTGGAGAAGTGCGAAGCAAGATTGCACTTTGGATAAAGCGGCTAGTGATGCTTTGAAAGAAGCAGTGTGGCTCTGCAAGTTCCTTGGGGATCTTGAGGTAGTTCCTGGTATGGATAAAACGGTATCACTGTACTGTGATAACAGTGCAGCGGTAGCTAATGCTAAGGAACCAAGATTTCACAAGAAGAGTAAGCATATTGATCGAAAGTATCATGTGATAAAGGACTTCGTTGAGGGCGGGCATGTCACGGTGTGCAAGATCGCGTCAGAGGACAATTTAGCTGATCCATTTACGAAGACACTTACTGGGAGAGTCTTCGAGAGGCATGTGGAAGCTATAGGGATGCAAAATTTGCTGTATTTACTCAGTGCAAGTGGGAGATTGTTAGACATGTATGCCCTAAGGAGTAAAAATGTAATACGTTTTTGGAGACATTTTTATCAATAAAGAATTTATTCATTTATATATACCAAATCTTGTCCTCTTTACGTTCATATTTGTTGAATGTATGATAAGCAAACAGTAGTCTGAGACTATCAGTCTAAACATTAAGAATTGGGCATATGATGGACAGGTTATGCGGAAGACACGATTCTTAAGGTGACGGTCTAAAACATATGATCCGCAATCGAGGGAACAAAGTTGGTTACTTTATTCATGTAAAGATTGTTATGTTGTCTATATCCCTTTTGGGAGATGGTTTGTCTTGGCCATCGGAGTTGGACTCCGTGAATAGAAACATTGGCACGTTGTCATAGGTGACGACCTGTTGGATCGGGACATAAAGTGAATTGATTTGGATTAATAATTTTGTCTTGGCAAATCGATTCACTTTAGACAGTCATTTGTATTGTATCTTAATCCTGAGATGAATAGTGGGCCCATTGTCTCAACTTGTGTCTTTTGATGTACCAATGGGTGACTCCCACATCTCTATAGTGGTATGCATGCCGGTACGTTGGAGGCATGACTCTTGATAGCGTAGACTTGTTATTCATAGATATGGAATCCATAGCTCCTCTTTAGGAATAATGATATCCTCTTATATGTGTTGTCCTGTAATTGAAAAACTGGAGCGCTCAACCATTTGGATACATAGGTGTAACTGAATGGTATACTATCTTTGGATGGTAAGTTTTCCAATGGTGAGACAATGGAACGTAAGATAAAAATAATCAGGAAGGTAAGACAAAACTTGTCCTTAAGCTGATTATGGATGATCATATGGGGATACGATACACTATGATATGTCATGGAGACTTAGCTACACGAGCTTCGTAGTTCTATAAAGTTCGAGAGTGCAGCTCCAAGCTTTTAGTGGAGTAGCGTTGGAGTTGATAATTGTGAAATGTATATCTGGGATATTGGGTTTCATAATTATCATGAGCTTGAACTTTATAGGTCCATTTTAGTCCCCTTTGCTAGCTCACAAAATCCTGTAACCACACGGCGTGCTTTTCCAATAATTGGTGACTTATGTCGGATTTATCATATTGGTTTAAAATTTGTAAGAATCAAATAATTCATGTCTGTTTATCGGTTGAATTAATTTTGTAAGAAATTTGTTCAAGACAAACTTGTTGAATTATTGCGATCAGATAATTCTTTTCTGTTTATCGGTTGTTTTAATTTTGGACAAAATTAGAACAAGATAAACTTGTAGAATTATTGTGAATTGATTTATTTTCTTAGAGATTATGTTGATAAAGTTTGTTTTGATCAGATAACTTCTCTATTGGGTTATTTGAATCAAAACTGAGACTTTATTCTTTAGAATCTTTGGTGGAAAATAAAAGATTCGCGGAGATTTATTCTCGGGAGTTCGGCCTACCGGATGACGTGTTCAGCCTGCCGATCAGAATGTTCGGCCTTCCGATCAACGGAGATAAGATTATGCATTTTTACGCGGATCTTATCAGATATTGATCCAAACTTGATTCTGTTTCAAGTTTTTGAGACCTAATCTGATATGGATTGACCCCAGGACCAATAGGTATAAAAAGGGAGTGAGTCTCATGATTTACTCAGATCAATTTGAGAGATTAAGAGTGATACTCTTCTAGTGAGCATCTAAAAACTCCCTGAGAGCTTTTGTTCACAAATCACGAGCACTAGCTTTGGGTTCTCTCTATTGGTTGGAAGGAGAGTCACCGGTGGAAGAGCTGTACTTGTGAGCCCACACTCACTCCGATTGTGGATAGAGAACAGCAAAGAAGACCAGTTGGTTGAGGCTCTTCTGGAACGTTACTTCTCTTCACAGGCTGCTAAGGATCTTCACACAAAGGTTAGTAAGATCTGTCTAATTTATACATATAACATGTTTTGGAAATTACTCTGATGAAAATTTTAAAAAATTCCGCTGCGCACTTTGTTTTCAACATAAAGCGGTATCACTGTACTATGATAACAGTGCGGCGATAGCTAATGCTAAGGAACCAAGATTTTACAAGAAGAGTAAGCATATTGATCAGAAGTATCATGTGATAAAGGATTTAATTGAGGGCGGGCATGTCACGGTGTGCAAGATCGCGTCAGAGGACAATTTAGCTAATCCATTTATGAAGACACTTTCTGGGAGAGTCTTCGAGAGGCATGCTGAAGCTATGGGGATGCGAGATTTGTCATATTTACTCACTTAGTGCAAGTGGGGGATTGTTAGACATGTATGCCCTAAGGAGTAAAAATGTAATAAGTTTTTGGAGACATTTTTATCAGTAAAGAATTTATTCAATATTTATATAATAAATCTTGTCCTCTTTACGTTCATATTTGCTGAATGTATGTTAAGCAAACAATAGTCTGAGGCTATTAGTCTAAACCTTAAGAATTGGGCACATTATGGACGGATTATGCGGAAGACCTGATTCTTAAGGTGATGTTCTAAATCATACGATCCGCAATCGAGGGAATAAAGTTGGCGCTTTCTTCATGTAAAGATTGTTATGTTGTCTATATCCCTTTTGAGAGATGGTTTGTCTTGACCATCAGAGGAGGACTCCGTGAATAGAAACATTGGCTTCTTGTCATAAGTGATGATGTGTTAGATCGGGACATAAAGTGAATTGATTTGGATTAATAATTCTGTCTCGACAAATCGATTCATTTTAGACAATCATTTGTGTTGTATCTTAATCCAGAGATGAATGGTGGACCCGTTGTCTTGGCTTGTGTCTTTTGATGTACCAAAGGGTGACACCCACATCTTAATAGTGGTATGCATGCAGGTACGTTGGAGGCATGACTCTTGATAGCGTAGACCTGTTATTCATAGATATGGAATCCATAGCTCCTCTTTAGGAGTAATGATATCCTCTTATATGCGTTATCCTGTAATTGAAAAACTGGAGCGCTCAACCATTTGGATACATAGGTGTAACCGAATAGTATACTGTCTTTGGATGGTAAGTTTTCTAATGGTGAGATAATGAAATGTAAGATAAAAATAACCGGAAAGGTAAGATAGAACTTGTCCTTAAGCCAATTATGGAGTATCATATGGGGATACGATACACTTTGATTTGTCAAGGAGACCTAGCTATACGAGCTTTGTAATTCTATGTAGGTCGAGAGTGCAGCTTCAAGCTTTTAGTGGAGTACCGTTGGAGTTGATAATTATGAAATGTATATCTGGGATATTGGGTTTCATAATTATTAGGAGCTTGAACTATGTAGGTCTATTTGGTCCCCTTTGCTAGCTCATAACATTCTGTAACGACACGGCGTGTTTTTCCAATATTTTGTGACTTATGTCGGATTTATTAGATTGGTTAAAATTTAGAAGAATTAAATAATTCATGTCTGTTTATCGGTTGAATTAATTTTGTAATAAATTAATTCAAGATAAATTTGTTGAATTATTGGGATCGGATAATTCTTGTCTGTTTATCGGTTGATTTAATTTTGGATGAATTAAATCAAGATAAACTTGTAGAATTATTGGGAATTGATTTATTTTCTTAGAGATTATCTAGATAAAGTTTTTTTGATCAAATAACTTCTCTATTGGGTTATTTGAATTAAAACTGAGACTTTATCCCATAGAATCTTGGGTAGAAAATAAAAGATTCGCGAGATTTTTTATTTGGTAGTTTGGCCTACCGATGGGACCTGTTCGGCCTACCGATCAGGTGGTTCGGCCTACCGATCAGCAAATGATAAGATTACGCGTTTCCACATGGAGCTTATCAGATATTGATCCGAATTTGATTTTGATCTGAATTTTGAGACCTAATTTGATGAGGACTGACCCTAGGACCAACCTCTATAAATAGAGAGTGATTCTCACAAGTTACTTAGATCAATAGAGAGATTAAGAGTGATACTCTGCTAAGTGAGAATCTAAAAAACTCCCTGAGAGCTTTTGTTCACAAATCACGAACACTTGCTTTGGGTTCTCTCGATTGGTTGGAAGGAGAGTCACCAGTGGAAGAGCTGTACATGTGAGCACACACTCACTCTGGTCGTGGATAGAGAATAGCAAAGAAGACCAGTTGGTCGAGGCTCTTTTGGAATGTTATTTCTCTTCATAGATTGTGGAGGTTCTTCAGCATACAAAGGTTAGTAAGATCTGGTTAATTTAAGCATATGGCATGTTAAACTTGTGTTTTGGAAATTACTCTGATGAAAAAAAATTAAAAAATTCCATTGCGCACTATTTTTCTAACAATTGGTATTAGAGCCATGGTTTTTACATAAATTTACGAGTTTGTGATCATGTTATATGCATAAATTTGTGATCTTAATCTCTCCTATGTTTGAATTGAATTTTATAGAGAGTTGGTACTCTAGGTTTCTAAAATTATATATGTTGTCATGGATTATGTGGTGAATGTTTATTAATTAATTATGGTTGATTAAATCGTTATTTAATTAATTATTAATTAATTAATTTATACTGGTTATGGTTCCTTGGAGGTTAGAATATGTGTCTAAGTGTTTCATGTAATTAGATGGCAGACTATCGTCTCCGTCTAGGAATTATTATTTATTTTAAATTTGTAAAAATTTTGTAATTAAAAAATTATTCAGAGAAGACAGATCTGGAAGATTGATGATGATACTCCAAGGTGTTTCTTGAGTCTCTAATTTTATGTTTTTGAATTGTTGAAAATAAAATTGATAAATTGGTTTAAAAAATTGTATTTTCTGGAATAGAGATTTTTGCTCAGTCGGCATGCCGAACATCACAGTTCGGCAGGTCGATGGTCACAAATCGACAGGCCGTACGTGTAGTTCGGCAGGCCGTTAGTGGGGCAAAAATCGGCTGGCTTTGCCGATAGGAAGTTCGGTAGGCCAAACTTTCATGGCTCGGCAGGCTGATCTTACTGATCGGCAGACCGATGGAGCATGACCGGCAGGCCGATCACCCAGAACGGCCAACCGACTAAGAGCTAAAAAATTTCTAGAAAAGGTACAGTTTTTTCAATGCAGTTTTAATTTTATTTTTAGGACAATTCTAAGAAACATTAAATTTATATATGACCGAAAATATGAAGCATTCAATTTATACAGGATTGAAGACTTGAAGATGAAATTACATGAAGAAGGATATAGCTTGAGGATTCAAGGATGAAGAATCGATAATATGTCTCGATTATTCTCTTGTAATCTTAGTTTTCTATTCTCTAGGGTGAAGCCATAATATTATGGTTATTATTATTATTTTGCTTGTAGCTTTGCTTGATTGCTTTACTTGTCTACATTATAATATGATTTGCCATGTATATTGATAACATGTCATATAGAATAAGGAGTGCCGCTCATATTAAAATTGTTCATGCATATTCTTAAAATAAAACCTTGATTTCAAAAGATTGAATGGGAGAAGGTTTTCGAAGAGAGGACCTAAAGCCTCCATTGTTGGTCCACAGGCAGAACATGGTGGTCCTAACCTCTAGGAGGGGATTTCTATCATGTACCAAATTGGATCTCTGAGAGGATAAGGTATTTTAGCATCATTTTTGGTTGCACACCCCTAAGTGGTGATTATAAATCATGGATAAAATATTGAAACGATGGTTATACACTCACGTTAATTTTATTATTAACCTCCCGTAGGAGCTCTGTTAATAAAATTAATGGCCAAAGAAACGATTATTAATATATACTGGATTATACCGGTCCTGGATGACATATATTAATCAGGAGGGGATCTGTGTTCTTGATTGAATTTGGTATGACTCCCCTAGGAGCTTGTTGAATTCTGAGTTGGGAATTATCATTGTAAGGTTGTGATATTTTCAAGGTTTTGACACATAAACACATTTGTATGATTTTTACATGATTGTGTTATCTTACTAAATTATTATTATATATGTTTGCTTATATTTGGTATATGATTGTTTATTGTAGATCAAAAATGTCTAAAATTGCTTTATCATCGATACTTGACAAAACCTATTAACCGGTGAGAACTATAACGATTGGAAACAGAACCTGGATATTGTCCTATCCTTTGAGAAACTGAAATATACACTGACAACCCCTTATCCTCCTGAGCCTACGGGAGACTCAAGTAATGAGCAATTCCAAGCGTATGATCGCTGGAAAGATGCTAATGATCCGGCCCACTGCTATGTTATGGCTAGCATGAACAACGTGTTGCAGGCTCAACATTAGGATTATGAGACTACAAAATAGATCTTGGATAATCTTGAGGATATGTTTGGAGGCCAATCTATAACAAAGCGGCAAGGGGCGCTTTGGAAACTCTTAAACTATAGACAGAGGCCGGGGACATCTGTAAAGGAGCACATGATGTTGGTCATGGGTTACCTCGCTGAGGCTCAAACCAATGGAGCCGACATCAATGCTGAAACTCATATGACTATAGTCTTTGAGACTCTGTCAAAGGAATTTATTCCATTTAGAGCAACTTTTAATTTAAGCAATAGATGGGATATGACCTTAACAGAACTGATGAAACAGTTATAGGAGTTCAAACTGCTGATCAGGGAGTCTTCTGTTGGTGGTGAGGCCAACATGGTAGCTGCTTCTGGTTCCAATCATAACTCTAGGAATGGAAAGAAGCAACGGACCAAGAACGAGAAGTCTTCTATTCCTACTACTACCAAGAGCAAGAAGAAGAAGAAGAAGAACTCGAAGAAGCTTAAGTGCTTCTTCCGTGGAAAGGTCGGGCATATCAAGAAGCATTGCAAGGACTTCTTTTCCAAAGGAGGTAGGTGTGATCTTCTATATTTAGAAACTTGTTTGGTTGAGGAATCCAATGACATCTGGGTCATAGATTCTGGTGCAACTAATCATATTTGTGTTTCTCCATAGGGGTTCAAAGAAACGAGAAGTCTGCTACATGAGGAATTCACGCTTCGGATGGGAAATGGATCCTTGGTCTCAGCAGAAGTAGTGGGAGACGTTCATCTTTATTTTAATAATTATAGGAATTTATTTTTGCAAAATTGTTTTTATGTTCCTAAATTTAAAAGGAATTTAATTTCTGTAGCTTGTTTATTTAAAGACTCTTACTTGGTTTCTTTTAATAATAAAGTTGTGTTTCGTAAAAACAAATCTTTTATCTATTCTGGATGGATGCAAAATAATCTATATTTTATTAAACCTAAGATGGACATATTGCTTAATGCTGAGATAAATGATAATAACTCTAAAAGACTTAAAACTTCTCACTCTAATAACACTTATCTTTGGCATTTACGCCTTGGTCATATTAACCTGAATAGGATTCAAAGGTTGGTAAGGGATAGACCTTTAAGTCACTTAAAGGTGGAATCTATACCTCAATGTGAATCTTGTTTGGAGGATAAAATGACCAAAAGACCATTCGAGTCTAAGGGCAATAGGGCCGAAGGGGTTCTAGAACTTGTGCATAATGATGTTTGCGGACCGTTGAACATCTGGGCACGAGGAGGGTATGAGTACTTCGTCACTTTTATTGACGATTACTCAAGATATGGGTATGTGTATCTGATGCACCACAAAAGCGAAACTTTTAACAAGTTCAGGGAGTTTCGGGCTGAAGTGGAAAAGCAATTGCGTAGACCCATAAGGGCACTTCGATCAGATCAAGGTGGGGAATACCTTTTTGATGAGTTCTTGGAACACTTGTTAGAG
The DNA here is from genome assembly GCA_025403435.1 of Artocarpus heterophyllus. Taxonomy (NCBI): domain Eukaryota; kingdom Viridiplantae; phylum Streptophyta; class Magnoliopsida; order Rosales; family Moraceae; genus Artocarpus; species Artocarpus heterophyllus. The sequence continues at coordinate 27,159,219 of CM046345.1, read as the reverse complement.
AATGGGATTTTATCCCATTTGATTGCACCGGGCACTCTACAACAGAATGGCATAGCGGAGAGCAGAAATAGGACTTTGTTGGACATGATTAGGTCTATGATGAGTTATTCATCATTGCCTTTATCCTTTTGGGTATATGCACTACAAACCGCATGTTATCTTTTGAACAACGTACCTTCAAAATGGGTCCCTAAAACTCCTCACGAGTTGTGGACGGGTAGGAAGACATCCTTAAACCATATTCGCATATGGGTATATCCGACTCATGTCCTATTTAAGGATTCGAATAAGTTGGAAGTACGTTCAGAAGTTTGCGTGTTTATAAGATATCCAAAAGGGACTAAAGGGGGTTATTTTTATAACCTAAAGGAAAATAAAGTCGTGGTTTCATCTAATGCAACTTTCCTTGAGGAGAGTTACATGGACGACTTTAAACCTCGAAGCAAAGTGGTGCTTGAGGAGTTAAGGAGTGATCAGATCACTCTGGAGGTTTCGAATGAAACCATTCCGATCGGTGTAGAAAAACCAAACAAACCTGAAAAACAACCTCAGGGGCTTCGGCGTCGTGGGAGGATCGGGCGTCAACCTGAGAGGTATATATTCAATGGGGAGGTCTGCTTGGCTGAATCGGATGAACATGATAGGGATTCTTATACTTACGTAGGTATGGAGGATGTTGATTTGAAACTCTGGACAGAGGCCATGAACATTGAGATGAAGTCTATGGAGACTAATCAGGTCTAGGAGCTTGTGGATCTTCCCGAAGGGGTAAAACCCATAGGGTGTAAGTGGATCTACAAGAGAAAAAGAGGAGTGGATGGAAAGGTCGAAACCTTTAAGGCTAGACTGGTAGCTAAGGGTTATACGCAAAAGGAAGGAATCAATTATGAGGAAACCTTTTCGCCTGTAGCCATGCTTAAGTCCATCCGGATTCTCTTATCCATAGCTGCCGCTCTACTACGAGATTTGGCAGATGGATGTCAAGACGGCTATTCTGAATGGCTATCTTGATGAGTCCATTTATATAGAACAACCAGACGGGTTCAAGGTCATGGGTCAAGAGGGTAAGGCTTGTAAGCTGCTGAAGTCAATTTATGTACTTAAATAGGCTAAATAGGCTTCTCGTTCTTGGAACATAAAATTTGATCAGGTGATCAAGACTTATGGGTTCTCACAAAATGTGGATGAATCATGTGTTTATAAACACTTTAAGGATTTAAAGGTGGTTTTTCTACTGCTATATGTGGATGACATTCTGTTAATTGGCAATGACGTTGGGGCATTGTCATCGATCAAATTATGGTTGACCAGGCAGTTTGACATGAAGGACTTAGGTGAGGCTAATTTTGTTCTCGGTATCTAGATCTTTTGGGATAAGAAGAACAAAATGATAGCTTTGTCACAGGCTGGCTACATAGATAAAATTCTCAGGAGGTTTGCAATGCAGGATTTCAAGAAAGGTAGGCAACCATCTAGGTATGGAATTACTCTTTCTAAGAAAGACTCTCCAAAGTCTTATGAAGAAAGAGAATACATGAAGAAGGTGCCTTATACTTCGGCAGTGGGTAGTCTCATGTATCCCTTGCTTTGCATATGACCAGATATTAGCTATGTGGTCAGGATTGTAAGTCGATTTCAGGTGGATCTAGGACCAAACCATTGGGTTGCAGTAAAGCATATTTTAAAGTACCTGAGAAGGACTCGAGGGTATAAGCTTGTACATACGGGTGAGGACCTGACTCCTCTAGGATATACCGACTCAGATTTTCAATCCTTCCTAGATTCTAGGAAATCGACCTCAGGTTTTGTGTTTACTCTAGGGGGTGGTGCCATCAGTTGGAGAAGTGTTAAGCAAGATTGCACTTCGAATTCAACGATGGAGGCCGAGTATATGGCAGCTAGTGATGCTTCAAAAGAAGTAGTGTGGCTCCGCAAGTTCCTTGGGGATCTTGAGGTAGTTCCTGGTATGGATAAAGCAGTATCATTGTACTGTGATAACAGTGCGGTGGTAGCTAATGCTAAGGAACCAAGATTTCACAAGAAGAGTAAGCATATTGATCAGAAGTATCATGTGATAAAGGACTTCGTTGAGGACGGGCATGTCACGGTGTGCAAGATCGCGTCAGAGGACAATTTACCTGATCCATTTACGAAGACACTTACTGGGAGAGTCTTCGAGAGGCATGTGGAAGCTATGGGGATGCGAGATTTGTCATATTTACACACTTAGTCCAAGTGGGAGATTGTTAGACGTGTATGCCCTAAGGAGTAAAAATATAATAAGTTTTTGGAGACATTTTTATCAATAAAGAATTTATTCATTATTTATATACCAAATCTTGTCCTCTTTACGTTCATATTTGTTGAATGTATGTTAAGCAAACAATAGTCTGAGACTGTCAGTCTAAACCTTAAGAATTGGGCATATGATGGATGGATTATGCGAAAGACACGATTCTTAAGGTGATGGTCTAAATCATACGATCCGCAATCGAGAGAATAAAGTTGGGCGCTTTCTTCATGTAAAGATTGTTATGTTGTCTATATCCCATTTGAGAGATGGTTTGTCTTGACCATCGAAGGAGGACTCTGTGAATAAAAACATTAGCATGTTGTCATCAGTGATGATGTGTTGGATCGGGACATAAAGTGAATTGATTTGGATTAATAATTCTGTCTCGGCAAATCAATTCATTTTAGACAATCATTTATGTTGTATCTTAATCCTGAGATGAATAATGGATCCGTTGTCTTAACTTGTGCCTTTTTATGTACCAAAGGGTGACACCCACATCCTAATAGTGGTATGCATGCCGGTACGTTGTAGGCATGACTCTTGATGGCATAGACTTGTTATTCATAGATATGGAATCCATACCTCTTCTTTAGGAGTAATGATATCCTCTTATATGTGTTATCCTGTAATTTGAAAACTAGAGTGCTCAACCATTTGGATACATAGGTGTAACCAAATGGTATACTGTCTTTGGATGGTAAGTTTTCTATTGGTGAGATGATGGAACGTAAGATAAAAACAATGGGGAAGGTAAGACAGAACTTGTCCTTAAGCCGATTATGGATTATCATATGGGGATACGATACACTATGATATGTCATGGAGACTTGGCTATACGGGCTTCGTAATTCTATGTAGTTCGAGAGTGCAGCTCTAAGCTTTTAGTGGAGTAGCGTTAGAGTTGATAATTATAAAATGTATATCTGGGATATTGGGTTTCATAATTATTAGGAGCTTGAACTATATAGGTCCATTTGGTCCCCTTTGCTAGCTCACAACATCCTATAACGACACGGCGTGTTTATCGGTTGAATTAATTTTGTAATAAATTAATTCAAGATAAATTTGTTGAATTATTGGGATATGATAATTCTTATCAGTTTATCGATTGATTTAATTTTGGATAAATTAGATCAAGAAAAACTTGTAGAATTATTGTGAATTGATTTATTTTCTTAGAGATTATCTAGATAAAGTTGTTTTGATCAAATAACTTCTCTATTGGGTTATTTGAATTAAAACTGAGACTTTATCCTATAGAATCTCGGGTGAAAAATAAAAAATTTATGAGATTTTTTATTTGACAGTTTGGCCTGCTGATGGACGTGTTCGGCCTGCCGATGGGACCTGTTCGGCCTGCCGATCAGGTGGTTTGGCCTGCTGATCAACAAAGGATAAGTTTACACGTTTTCACGCGGAGCTTATCAGATATTGATCCGAATTTGATTCTGATCTGAATTTTGAGACCTAATCTTATGAGGACTGACCCTAGGACCAACCTCTATAAATAGAGTGATTGTCACAAGTTACTTAGATCAATAGAGAGATTAAGAGTAATACTCTGCTAAGTAAGAATCTGAAAAGCTCCCTGAGAGCTTTTGTTCACAAATCACGAACACTTGCTTTGGGTTCTCTCGATTGGTTGGGAGGAGAGTCACCGGTGGAAGAATTGTACGTGTGAGCCCACACTTACTCCGGTCGTGGATAGAGAATAGCAAAGAAGACCAGTTGGTTGAGGCTCTTCTGGAACGTTATTTCTCTTCACAGATTGCGGAGGTTCTTCAGCATACAAAGGTTAGTAAGATCTGGTTAATTTATGCATATAGCATGTCAAACTTGTGTTTTGGAAATTACTCTGATGAAAAAAAATTAAAAAATTCCACTGCGCACTATTTTTCCAATAGAAACTCTTATAAGGTGTGGGAATTATAACACATGCCATTTTTCATGTAACGGTTGATGAGAGATATTTAACAATGTTAAGTATTTTCTTTATGATATAATGTTACTGACCATTTATTCGAGAATTATGATAGATGACGATCACGAGGAATTAATGTGCTCAAGCTGTTCATGTCATTTATAATGTATGCATGATAAATATTTAATATTTTATTTTTGGTATCTTTAAGTGGCACTTTGATAGCCAAATTTATTTTCCGAAATGGCATGCCAATGGATTAATTCGGTAGGCCGAACTCACAACTTTGGCAGGCTGAATTAAGCCATCGGCAAGCCGAATGCTGCTAATGGGAAATCAACAGATAATTCCAAAATTGTAGCATTGATGATTAATTTAATTTGATTTAAGAATTCTAAATAATTGATTTATTTTTATCTCCTTCCTTATCCATGTTTGGGAAGGTTTGGCTTTTTCTTTTTAAAAGATAATTTGATTTGTGATAAGGTTTCCCAATTTGAAAAGATAAGATTTTGAGAGTTATAGCAAATCATTGATTTTTTTTCCTTATCTTGCTCTACTCCCCATGTGTAAGCATCTTTTTCTAAAAAAAAAATATTTTCTAATATTAAAGAGACCATTAACCCATCTTATAATATCATTCACGTAAATTTTTCTCTCTCTATCGTTTTCTCTCCGTCTTTCTCTCTAAAATTTTCTCAAACACTCTCTCTTTCTTTCTCCACTTTTTCTTCCCCTTCTCTCTCTTATTCTCTGCAAAAATTTGAAAGAAATATTGAGTCTTTCCTTGGGCGAATTCAAAGAAAATTATAGAGGAATCATTTCGAGGTAAGAATTCATTCTAGGTTACTACAATAATTGTATTTTTTCCCTTTAATCCGACACCCATAACTTTGTCTATGAATTTCCGTTTACTCTGAAATTTGAGTATGATATTTATGAATGTGTTATTTCATATTCCTCAAAATTTCACACCAATTGGAATTTTTTATGCTGAGTTATGAAATTTTTATTCACTGCTACTCATAGTTTAATGGTTGCTGACTGGTATGTGGCACAAAAGTACAGTCTTGTTCATAGGGCAAACGAATTGTGATTTGAATGAAATTTTGCTAAAATATTCATACATATGTTAGGTTATGATCTGGAAAATTTTGTGATGATTTGATGAATATTTGATGAGTTCTTGAATTTTATTTGACATAGGTCTTTATGGCTGTTAAATCAGTGAATTTTGGACTTCTTGCTTGTGTGACCTATTTGTATGAACAAACGAATTTATTTGACAATGGGACTTTTTGTGGTACTGTATTTATATATTAATAGGTTGTCATAAAAATTTTAGGGTCAAAGAAATTTTATTTTAATTATTTGAGCATGATGATCTTGTGTTGCTCACTGCTTTATGTGTTTAAGGTTTATGTTGTCTCTAAATTCTAATGCATGTTTTGAATTGTTAAAAATTTATTTGAAGCTAATTTTTGGATATGTTGTAATTTTAGGTGTCTAATACATGTAGGAATTTATGAAATTATTTCATGATGTTAATAATGTATTATATGAATATTAGTTAGGATTGCTCACTGTTTTCTATTGCTGACAGATTTTGTGTTATGAATTGAATGACTTATTTTATTTATCTAATGGAATGTTTATGGCTAATGAAGAATAAGGGTAATTTATATATATGTTAATTATGTCCCTGCAAAGTCTCATGCCCTAATTGTGTATAAATTGTAAGTTATTGAATTATGAATATATAAGGGTCCGGCAGGTATTAGTATTATAGTTTTTGCATGAATATTTATAAGTTATTAAAGTGTATTTGTGTTCTTGAAATTCTTGAGACAGAAGTATGAATAATGTCATATGATTTTGGATGATTTCATAAGCATGAAATTTATTTTTATTTGTATATGGATGTATGACATGAACACACCAAGAAGTGAGCACATCGAGAAAGCGACGACGTCATCTAAGATAAGGTTTAAGTAAGCAAGTCAAGTAAGTACATTCTCACCTGCAACATGATAAAAGTTTACGAAAAAGTTTCAAACGCATGTTTTATGATAATTTTTAAAGTTTGTTTTTACATGTTGTTTTCTCATGAAAACTCTTGTTGCAACAAGAAGGTTTAACGAATGTTTCAATGATGAGGTATGTTAAAAGTATATCTATATATATGTATCACTTAATTAAGTATTGTACACCCTATGTTTATGTTTATGTTTATGTCTACGTTTATGATGTCCAAAGTTGAACTTGTCATGTTTGGTTTGAGATTAGCTACCCCTCTCCTATCATGATGGCACGCCTACGATGATGATAATGGTGCAACACTTGGGCCCCCAAAGATAAAATGAATGAAGTTTAATATAGATAATGATAATGAAAGACATGTTCTATATGAAACTGTGCCAAGTGCACTATTATGTTAATGATGATTATGATTATGATGTTTCACAAAGGTGTTCATAAAATGTTTTATGTTGTGAGATAGAAAAGTGTACTTACTGAGCTTTTGTTTACTTAGTTTATGATTATGTTGCAGATAAAAGAAAAAGGATCATTGAATAGGTGGAGGGCAAAGACGGGCGTGTGACCAAGGAACGATGGATTGAAATGGAAGAATGCCAAGATAGATTTTTTAAAAACTTTATGAACTATGTTTTTATCTCTTTGTATGTTAAATTTACGTACTATTAAGTAAAAAGTCTTGTTTTACCTTTATATTGATTTTGCAGAAGATTGGCCTGCTGATTACCCTGTGTCGGCCTGCCACTCTAAATGTTTTGAAACCACGAATTCTGTAGAGCCTCGAATGGCCTGTCGGTGGTTGAAGTTCAGACTGTCGGTCATGTTCGGCCTACCGATGTTCGAAGTTCAGCCTACCAAACTGTTTAAACAAATTTTAAAGTTTGTTTTGAATTTTGTTTGAATTATGGTTTTATTGATTTGGCATTGATAAACTATATAAATAAATATAAACGGGTTTTGAAATAAATGTTTTTTTTAAAAAAATATATATATATGCATAGATCCAGGGATATGTTTAATAAACCTTACTTTATTTGAATGGGTTTATCTTAAATATTATTAACAAGGATGAATGTAATGACATTTATGACATCTGTAAGTGGGCGTTATAATGCTTATATATAGGGAGCTTGGTATATATTTGCAAGAAATGTAAATGTGAGAAAGAAAGAGGAGGAAAGAAAGAATAGAAAGGAATAGAACAACAGAAATGAGTGAATAGCTTTCCCTCTTAAGCAGTTTATAAGTACACTTCCATTGCATCACTTGAATGTCTGTGAAAGCATGTTTTAAATATAAGTTATGATGATTATGATTATGATTATGATTATGTTATGTACATGTTTTGATGTGTTTTACAAAAAGTGTTTTAAATATGGTGTGAACTCTTATGCTTGTTATGAACTAATGAAAGTTAATATTGTAAGGACCAAACCCCTTACGGAAAGAGTTCCAATAGAGGGTTCCAATGATGATGATGGAAAAGATCCAACAACTCAATATTAGCATCATGCAGAGGGTCCGAAACTGAAACTTAAAGAAAAGTATTTTTAACACGGAAACTATATAGTATACTTACTGAACGTTAGCTCATATAGTTCTCGTGATTGCATTTTTGTTTTTATTAAATTGTAAAACTCAATAGGTTGTTATGTAATATATATTATTTTAGATTTTGAGACTTTAGAGCATGTATGTTATTTATAAATTTGTTGAGTCTACTTATTTCGATTTAAATTTTATAGTTCATTTTATTTGATGTTGACTTAATTTTAACTAATTTCAATTAATTATGTTAACTAGATCGCCACGTCACTGGTCCTAGTTTGGGTCGTGACAACAGGCGAATTACATCACCACCATAGTGTTATAGGACTCGGATGTTTGGTATGTATCACTAGGAAGAGAAATTTAGAGTCACTCTCTTTATCACTCTCTTTGTCATTCTTTATGTTCTCTTTTTTGCAACATGTCCACCCACTTTCTTTAAAAAATAATAATAGTAAATAAAGCTTTGATTACAATCCATTCTTTCACACTCCATTATTACAAAGTTTGCCATTGACTTGTTTAAAGCGTGAAATAAATCGGCAATTGTTTGTCTGATTGTCTGGTAAAAGGTTTTAAGATTGAGTCGGATATTGCATGCCCTTTCTTTATTATTATTTCTTTTGTTTTTTTAAAGATAAAATGATATTCAAAAGGAAGTTCATAAAAGTTGTTTGGTTTATATCGATATGATTGTTTTTTAATACATTAAGATTTACATAACCTTTGAAAAGTGATAATCAACTCAAAAAAAAAAAAATCGTAATGTAAAATTCGTATGTGTCTACATGCCAAGTAAAAGGTTGTAAAATTGGTAATTATAGTATTCATAAATTCAAATGTTTTTTTAAATTATATAATTTTGTTGGAATTTTTTTCATTTAGGGTTTTTTTTTTCTGCTAATGAAGGATTGCTTGGTTGTTTTATACTTTGAATTATAGATTTTAGATTTTTGATCAAAGAAAAAAGAAAACCTACACATATGGAAAAATTAAAAAAAAAAAAAGTGAGATGACATATAGCAGAAGAACTTAACATGATTCTTACTAAGAGTGTTAAAAAGAATGACTTTAGCATGTCTTTACTAAAAATCATATTATGGGAAACTAATTGAGTATTATGATCCAAAAAAAAAAAAAAAATCCACATGACAATTGCATGGAAGAATTTTTTCTTAGATTCCTAAGAATAACATTTTAATACGTTTGGTTTTACATAGGAATATAATGCAATTTTCTTATAAAATAAAATATTTTAAGTATGACAAAACTATTTACATCTAATTAAATTGGATACTATCCCCTTTTTTGGGGATGCTAATTTTGTTTTTATTTTCAAATGACAGCTTTTTAAAAAAAACCAAAAAATTATAATCTAGTTTTTCTAAATTTAATTTTCAACAAAATTAAATACCCAAAAAAACATATAACTTTGTAAATACAAAAGTCAGAAGTTAACAATGAACTTTTTAGAAGGAGGTAAAAAAGTAACCTTCCTTGAAAAAAAAAGGGATACAAATGGACGGTCCGACTTAAAAAATGAAAATTAATTTAAAAGTAAAAAAAAAGGATAGGTGAAAGAGCACGATGTTTGAATCGGTTGCAAAAGTGTTTGGTTTGATGAGGCGGCCAGGTAAGGCTACGTTTGGCTACAAATGCCAGCGCTGGACTTGGTTGCGTTATAACTTGTTGCAGCAATAGATGTTATTTCGGCAAAGGCCGATCAGATGGAAGTGGGTTTCGACACTGTAGAGATTGGGCAGCGTTTGGGTTTTTGCGGGGCTGAAAGTAGTCGAAATCTGTTTTTTCTTTTTTCTTTTCAAGTTAAATTTTTAACGCAGAAAGTGAATATAGCTAGGGGTGTACAAAAACCGCCCCGCAACCGCCGGCCGCCCGCCCAAAAAAAAGACTATGCGGGTTAAACCCGCCCATTGACGGGTTCAACCCGCCCGCCTACATATGTTTTAAATCTTAATCTAAATCTCTCCCACTTCTCATTCTTTAAAAAAAAAAAAGAACATTTGATTTTGTTCATCATTTCATCTGTAGTATCCTGCTATTTTCGAACCCAATGAACAAGTTTTATGGAAGAACAAGAATTCTTGACTTTGTTCATCACTTCATATATAATTGATGTTTCTTGTTGCAATAAATGATTATGTTTCTTAATTTGTTTTGAATATGGTTATTGTCTTCAGGCGTCAAACTTGGTTGTTGTTGAGAATACTTCATACATTATCGTCTTATATTTTCTACAAATTTTCTTCGTTTTTTTTTAATAAAAAAAAGCTCAAAAAATTATATTGTACATTAGTGTAGACCCAACCCGCCCGCCCCCAAACCGAAACCACCCGCCACTCCATGGGCGGTTTGTGGGTTGGTTAATCGCCAAACCGCCACTTAAAAAAACCGCCCCGCACCCGCCCAAAAACCGCAAACCCGCCCGTTGTTCACCCCTAAATATAGGGGCATTGAGTTGGGTTCAGATTATCCCAATTTGGTGTAAAAAGAATCCAATTGACTTTTCCAAGACTAAAAAACTCTTATTTGTACTAAACACGTTAATCTTGAACATTTGTCCTATTCTCACGCTTAAAATTACAATATACCAAACGCCCTAGATGTGATGCTTCCAGATCTGGTATAGAACTCATGTTGCACGAGAACCTGATTTCCAGCATTTTACTCTGAAACAAAAAAAAGGCATGCCTAAAATAACGTGTAATGAACTGATGAAATGGCAACAGCGATACCAGGTGGGGGAAAAAGTTGATATGGACTATAACATATAACTACAACTTAGTGCATCACATGCAGCATCAAGATAAACATGCCAAAAAAGAGAACTACTTTCCAGTGTGTCACAAGAAGGCATCAGATAAAATATGAAACGACTAAATTTGGGTCGAAAAGGGAACATCAAAAGAAAATAATAAAAGGACCCAAAAAGCTACAATTTTCAGAACATTTAATCATATAAATTGGCAGAAAATCTCCCTTAGCTCTCTAAGATGGTGCAGGCTTCTCCTCTGCAGCTGCTTCAAAGGTCTCCCCATCGACAAGATCAGGAACCTCCTCGTCATCATCCTCTTGTGCAGCGCCAGCACCAGCCTCAGCACCAGGAGCCTGCTTCTGGAACTGCTCCGCTAGCTTCTTAAGGTTGTCCAAATTATCAGGTCCTGAAAATATTCCAGGTATACGGTTAAGTTCAAAGTTCTATGAAGTATGAACTAAACAAGAATAAGATAAAAGGTGAAGTTCGCAAGCACAGTACCCAATTGGTTGAGGATGCTGGGAAGGATATCCTGCAATTCTGGAATAGAAAAGTTTCATATGTTAACACAGGAACAGCCCAGACAATATGACAGTTACAGAAGAAAACAGGAATAAGATTTAAAGAGAAGAAGAAGAAAAGGAGCTCAAAATCATGCTTCCTCTCAGAATCAGACAGTATCTATTAGCCCGCTCCGACAATATTCAGATGCTTGTTACGTGCAGAAAGAAAGCCCCAAATCTAAGAAACAGGTTAAACCACATTTCAACAACATCAATACAAAATCCAGTACCACATTTCAAATTTGACACGAGTTCATTCAGTTTTTGCAGACAAGAACATATCAATACCATCCCATTACATATATGCCCAGCACTTATAATCTTATAATAAACATGTGACACAGCCAAGCTAAATGATAAATAACTCATTATCCAAGAACTTGAAATAGAAAGGAGATAAAACAATACTCTTTGTTTGTGGAGAACCACTAACAACCCAAGTATTGGCAGCAATGGATGCTTGAACTGAAACATAAAGAAAGAAATAATCAATTAAGGGTAAAGTAAAGAAGACAAAAGATGACTACAAAAGCAAGTCCAGCTAAAATCTAAGAGTTACCTTTGGGGTTTAAGAACTGGATAACAACATCGTCCTTAAAGATGTTGACTTCCTCAATTGCAGGGATTGCATTAACCCCTATTCTCTTTAGGGTGCTCTGAAGCCTCTTGTCATCTGTAGTAGTCGTCTTGTGCAAGGCCTTCTTCTTTCTGTGGTTAAAAGCACAAATCCAAAAATCAGAATTAAAACAAAGTGAAAATCTTAACAGAAATAAAGACAAGAAATTCCTCTTATTAACAAATAAGTGAATATAATGTTAACAATATCCCTTTTGGCCATTGTAAATGTTCAGAGCAATCGTGTTTTGGAATACTAACCTCTCAAAAATAAGTATTTTAAAAACATTAGTGTAGCAACGCTTAGCTAAGTTAAATCACAACTATTTTTCCCCTCACGGGGCAGCTTGAGTGTGTTTTTCTGTTTAAGCTACGCCAATACCAAAGAAAATAAGGAACTCCTATACAACTGGGTTCTCTAAGAAAAAGCATACAAAGCTACATAATAACTTAATTAATTATGCTAAACTTGGCATTATTAACTAAATTTGACTTTGAAAATGAGAGGCTATATATACCTTCTCACGCTACCTTTCCCACCAGTGCGGACGGCACCAGCCATTTTCATAAGTTTCTCCACATTCATCTGTAAAACAAAGCAGAAATGATAAAATCTGTTAGAAAACAATGTCCCAAATGCGTAAATTCAGAATTGCATATGAAAACTCTCCAAAAAAAAAAAAGAAAGAATTGCAAATGAAAAGAGCTAAGCTAAGAGAAAATTGCATGTCGGAGGCTTGAAAACAGCAATCAACTAAAGACTAATACTTTACTTTATCCAAGTTTTATAGCTTTAAAGAAACAATATCAATCTATCTCGAATAATTCATTAGATTTATTTTCACCCCAAGTTTCAGTTTTAAATTTTGTTCAATCGTTTATACGTTTGGTTATTCCAATCTTCAGACAACAATAGATTAGTTTTGTATGACAAAAGATTAAACAAAATTCTCAGAGTAAGCTCTATCAGAATAATATTATCAAAATCATAAATTCATCGAACTTTTACTAAAACACCATATTAACAAATCCTGTACAAGCTCATCTAAGACCACACACACAGAGCAAATCTAGAGACCAAATAAATCAAACCCTAAGCGATTTCCACAGAGGCAATAAACGATAGAATCATGCGATTAAATCCCCTGAATCAAACAACAACGAACACTGCCATTTCAACAATTCAAAGACCAAAATCCCCAAAAAAAGCCATCAAATACTAATAACTCCCATATTAAAACCCTAAATATTCACAATCAATGGTGAGAAAATGGAATAGAAGATGAATTCAGAGAGGTTTTACCTTGGCTAGGGTTTAGGTAGTGGAACGAAAGACTGGTAAGAAAAAGAGAAGAAGAAGAGAGAGAAAGATTAAGCCCCAGACGGCGCTAAGGAAGCCCTTTGGTGCCTATAAAGGCGCGGCCAAGAACGCATGTCGGTGATGATCCAACGGTCACCGTTTCATCTTAGTCATTCGCCTTCTCAAACCCATCTAACGATAGGGTTTTGGATTGATGTATGGTAGCTAATGTGGACCTTCATTTTCTACCGTTCGATTCAATACTAATAAACTGGAAATTTTTTTTGGGTGGAGCATTATCAGATGGATTTATCACTATAACCCAAAAAAAGGTTGACAAAAGAAATTAACGTCTCTTGTTACCATGCTCTTTGTATTGGAAGGCGAGGATGCAATAGAAATTTTTTTAAAAAAATTAATAAAGCTCTTTCTAGAAAATGAGTTAAACATGTTATGTATTATAAATTCATCAAAGATTTTCGTAACTTAGTGAATCAGAAACCACACTTCTAACAAAAAATTATTTGGCAAAACCGCTACATAAGAATCGCATCTAGAAGAGCCTCAACCAACTGGCTTATTTGATATTTTCTTTTCTACGACCAGAATGCAAGTGGGCACATGTTATTCAATTCTCCTCTTCGTAAGGTCTCTTCCCAACCATAAGAGAAAAGCAGGAGTCATTGTTCGTGAGGTTAAACAATAACTCTGCGGGAGTTTTAAAGTTTATCTCTTTAGCGATCTCTCTCAATTTCTTAAGTGATCTAATTGACAATAAAAACATGTATCCTATTTATAATGGCTGGTAGGATACTCCTTGTAATCAGATTGGGCTTCAAAGCACCTCTTTGGATCAAAAGTCGCAACAAAGCGTGTAAAAGGCGTTTGCTAACTTAGAAGGGGCGGTTGACCGATCCTAGTGTACGTCGGTCGACCGACTAGTTATGGTTGACCTGGTGTCAACCCTGCCATGCTCCAGACGAGCCACCTGATCCATCGGTTCACTAGTTTTTGACCCGATTGGATAATTACCTATTTTATTTGACTCAAAATCCTTTATAGAGCCTCAGTTTTAATTCAATTAACCTAATGTAAAAGTTATTTGATTAAAACAAACATATACCGATAATCCCATGTCAAACAAAATATGTACAAATAATATAACACGTTTATCTTGAATTAATTCACGAAATTGATTCAATCAATAGCCTAACATACATTATGACAATCCAATCAACCTAATTTGAAGCAATCATAGAATTAACATAAGTTACTAATTTGTAGGAAAAACATATCATATCATTACAAGAAAATATGTAAGCTAACAAAGGGGACCCGATGGACATATATTGATGAAACTCCTATATTTATAAAATGGCATGTTCCCGAAATGCTCATTTTACAATTATCAATTGAAACCTACTCCACTAAAAGCTTAGAACTATACTCTCAAACTATATATAAATTATGATAGTCTCGAACTTTTTGTATAGTTATCATACATTCAACATAAAATGAACATAATGAGGAGATAATTGATATATGACTTAAATGATGGATTCTTTATTGAACAAATGTCTTAAAAACAGTAACATTGTTTAATCCTTAAAGCATTGAGTCTAATATTTTGGACTTATTTTTTTATCAGATCATTTGTGTCATATCGCTAACATAAATCATCCTTGTCATCTACAGAAAAAAAAAATTATGAAACCAACCTATAATATAGAAGGAAACCGATGTAATTTTACCAAAAAGGGTGGGCCAAGTATGACAACCACTATATGACGTGAAAATTTACGTCAAAAATTTCAAAAATCTGTTATTTCCTTCATTCTTCCCTTTTTTTTTAAATAAAAAGAGGAAATGATTTTATCTCAAAATCCTCTGACACATATACAAGGCAAATCTTTCTTGTATTAAAGATTCAAATTTCTAAGAGTCACAATCAAGAAAAGTTTAAAAGAGCCAACTCATGAGGGTTGGAAAAAAGTTGCCTTTTCAAGAACAAGACAAAGAACGTGAAAAACATAAGGAATATTAAGAATGACTTGAAGGAAGCAAAGCCAAATCCTAATTTAAAACAAGAAAGGCACTACGAACGATTGATTTTTTTTCACAAAATCCTTCATCTTGATGTTGGATTGAAGATATGGACCGGAAAAATCAAAGCAAGAATGATCTTTTTGGTAAAGGAATAATTGGCATTTAAGAAGAGAAAGAAACCAATGAAGTTTCAAAATTTTGAAACATCAAATAGGCAGCGATGAGATATTGGCTTCAAGTTTTTATAAAGTTAATTAATAATGAATTTGATAATAAATAAATCTATTAACAATTTACTAACATTTATCTTGACTTTTCTTATGCTTAAATTGTATAAAGAATAAAGCTACTCCAAATTTTAGTAAAAAATTTCAAGACAAGCACTTGGAATTCAAAGCTTGAAGATATATTTCAATGCTTGTTTTGGCAAGTTTTGACCTGAAAAGACATGAGATGTAGCACCTATAACGAAGTTGCAATGCGATTTAGCGAGTTTCGACTTGAAAATTGGTTCGAAAAGTTCCCAAACTTTCCTATTTCAACCATGGCATAAAAAATCTATAAATACCACATTCTGAAGCATAATTGGATGTCCTTTTTTTTATAGTTTGGAAGACCAAGAGGAGAGATGTATGATAGGCTCCGATGGTAGCTTAAGGAATATCATCTGAATGGAGGATTATTTGACACCATAATCATTCATTTTCTTCTTCCTTTCTTTTTTTTTTCTTTTTCCATGTTTTTGGTTTAGTTTTGTTTCTAGTTGAAAGTGATTTTTAAACCTCTAGACATGATTATATAATTAATTTTCAAAATTATTTTCTATTTTCCTATTGAAATTGTTTATATTCTTCTATTATTATTGTTCATAATTATTTTTTTGTTTTGTTTCGCTGCACAACTAAATAGGACTTGAAATTTATCTATTGCTAGATTAAGATGTTTGATCCATAATTGTCTTATTATTCTAATCATTGGTAGCAAATTGTCTTCTACGATTGCATGAGACTTTTGTTTGATTACGATGTGGAATACAACCTAGGTTAAATGAACCGAGCTTGTGTGTTTGTTGCTTAGATCAACCTATGTTTCTCAACTTAATGTTTCCATTAGGTTAAATCAAGAAAGCTTGTTCTAGGTTATATAGAAAAAAAAAATTAATAAAGAGCTTGTTTTATTAAACAACATAGTAAGGAAAGACTAGGTAACAAAGCTTATTGTTATCTACGGTTGGTAGTTTCGATTGAAAATTAGGAATAATTATGTGATTATTTATATAGTTATTATTTAATGGTGTCAAATGATCCTTTAACCAATTTTATTTTTATTATTTTGTAATCTTTTATTATTTATATAGTTCATATTCAAAACCCCCATCTTGTATTTAGTTTTATTGTGTCTTAGGTTTTAGTGTCAGTAACTAATTAATTAAAAACAATCTTTTACGGGAATGACACTTGTTCACCACTAAACTCGATAACAACTATATTAATAGCAATTTGGTGCTCCCTTCTAAGTCTATCAATTAAACCTGAGACAATTCTTATTAAGTGTGAAAAAGTTGACGGATAGTCTCTTGAGTGATTAACCTTTCAAATGTTTTATTAAGCAATAGTGATAGGTTGCTAACCCCTTTGTTAATTTGGTACAAAAAAGCAAACCAACATCCCAATTAAAGTTTGGCTATTTGTAAAATGTGTGATGAGCCTCGAATGAGTTCATTGTTTTGTACTCAGAAATATTGAGCCGAAGCCAATCAAGATAGTGAGAGAGATTGGGTCATGATTTGCTCAACGACCTAGATGTAGGCATATCGTTTTAAGATTGATGCTTTTAAAGCATGCTTTATTATTCTATCAAAAAATATCAATATTGATAAATAAAATTCCTTTTTATTCTCCAGGATATATGTAGTTGTGTACATAAATATAAATATGTATACAAGTGCCATAAAAGATCAAATACTTGTTTATAGTTTATAATCATGTCTACAAAGAGTTCACATACAAAACATATGATTATGTTGGACTTAGTATAAAAGTAGGTTTACAATTGGTAAATTTCACTTTATCTTTATAGAGATTGCGATGTTGTTTATTTTCAAAAAGGTGGACCAACTTTTTTAGACTTATAGTAGAGACACCAACATAGTTAAACCAAGTCCAGGTTAGAGTTATAATTTTTATGTAATTTTGTGATGAGAATCAAAATTCTGTTCTGAATGACCATTCTATGTATATTAAATGATTATTGAACTAGCATTTATTTATTGTGTCTTTTGATTGTTAAGCGCTTTTTCTATCAAATTTTGTTCCAACACGTGACTTTCTTTTCATTGAAAATACAAAAATGCCCTCAAAGAAAAACAACTATCAAACTTATAATTAAATTAAGCTAAACCATAAAAAGAAAAGACTTACCCCCTCCACTGCATAGTTCTTCACCACCACAACCCAAATTGCAATGAAAAGTCCCATCAATGCACACATGTAGATCATACCCTCTAAACAGTGACAAACTCTCCACCACACCACTTCCATAGCCTCACCTCATCACCATCATGCACACAACATCATAAACTACGAGATTGACTCAAACTCTCCACCATCACTAACACCACCACTAACACTATTACTTCACTCCATCATCACCCCATGAATAATCTCCTAAATTGTTAAATTTTCTAAAATAGTTTTAGTAAAAATAGTAGAAACATAGTCAAGAGGTGGTCGTATATGTAAAAAAATTTCATAATTTTGAAATACAATGTTATAGATTATATTAATTTAATGCCTAATAAATAGATATATATATATATATATATAAATATTGCTTACCCTATTGGAAAAATAGTACACAGTGGAATTTTAAAATTTTTTATACTAGAGTATTTTTCAAAACACAAGTTTGACACACTACATGCATAAATTAACCAGATCTTACTAATCTTATTTGTTGAAAAGCTCCGCAATCTGTGAAGAGAAGTAATGTTCTAGAACAGCCTTAACCTACTGATCTTCTTTGTTATTCTCTATCCACGAATGGTGTGTGTGTAGGCACACTCGTACAGCTCTTCCATCATTCCAACCAATTGAGAAATACCCAAAGCAATAGTTTGTGATTGTGAACAATAGCTTTCAAGGGAGTTTTAGTGCAACAACCCGCCTTACGTGGCCGTCACTTAACTTAAACATCATTATAAACTTAAACTTACTTACAATTAAGGTAGAGAAATTCAAGATAATTTTTTTTTAAATGGATTCTTACTGAAGAATCCTTAACATAAAACCTTAGAGGAAGTAATAACTGTTTTTCAAATCTTAATAACAAACGAATTCTTATTGATAAAGAATTCTTAACATATAATCTTAAAAGACGTAATAATCATTTCTCAAAACTTTATTTCGTAAACCTAACATAATAACATAAATTTCTCAAACGTGATAATAACGTAATAATAAGCATTATGTCTTAACATGGTTATAATTTCTAAAAGCATGATCCTTTACATAGTTCATAACATTAATTTCTTAAAACATAACATAGTTCATAACATTAATTTCTTAAAACATAACCATAGTACTTTTCTTGAACTTTTCCTTTTTAAACATAAGAGTAATTATTTAGCAAGTATTACTTTAAAGACATTTCTCAATTTAAATAAAACTATTTTCAAGATAATTTTAAATTAAATATTAAAATAAAATCCCATTTAAATGCTCTCTAAAACTTTCTTAGCAATTATTTATATATTTTACTTATAATTTTAACATCTTAAAAATAACATTGTATTCTCTTAAAAGTTAACCTTTTTAAACTTAACAAAACATAATTTCTTATAACTTAAACCTTTAAGTTTAAGATACAAATTTCTTAAAGCTTTTCTTTTAGACTTTCATAATAACTTCATAAAAACATATCCGTAAACTTCATTTCTTAACATAACGTAAAACTTCAATAAATCCTTTGTAATTCTAAATGAACTTATAATTTTCTTTCTTACAAATTTTGTGCATTTGTTACATTATCTATTGCAACATTTTTAAACTTTAAAATCCTCTGGACCAAGGTTGCGTAATCACAAGCTCGGTTTTTAAAACATAATTACATAAATTATTTACTTATTCATATGCACATAATTTTTGTAAAGTGTAAGCATACGAAATTTTGTAAAATAAAACATGCATAAATTCGTAAAATAATAATGCAAAAATATTACATTGCGTGAGCGGTATCCATTCCCATCTTCACCATTTGTCCGTTGCTCACCACTGCCCATCAAGTGCCGCTGATAGGTTTTTCTTACCTATAGCAAGAACATACTTAAATGAGCTTTCGCTCAGCAAGTAGGAAATTAGCCTCGCAAAACATAATTAAAAATCATTTTAATAAAAATATGCATGAGCATTTTATGCTTGCTTTTCAACTTGATTTATGATTAATTATTTAAGCTGTAACTTATCTTCTTAGTTTGGGCCCGAGTGATCGTACCGGTTGCGCGAGAGTCTTTAGAAGTTAAGGTTCGTGAGGTCCCAACGACACCAAGATCATTCATTACTTTAACATGGAGCCTCCCTGTGGGTCAGGAGGTTGGTACGACACCCTTAACTTGTCTTATAAGTTTCACTTGTCTTATTGTGTATATGCAGTATGACTTATCACTACATAACATTGCAATTTCGTAATTCATGAATCGTAAATCATAATCATACATGAATCGTAAATCATTATCATACTTGACTTGAAGGTGATTAAACAATATAATTTATATATTGCATACATCGCACATTAATCATATCATCCTCATCATAACATTTCACATCATGTCATAACATAACACATCACATCATAACATATAATAGTGTAACAAATAACTGATCATGCATTTTCATAAATTTTATGAAAATAGTTAAAATTAATTTATTTTTAAAACTATTCATACTGCAGGCGAGATGCCTACTTACCTGGACTCTGAGCTGTGCGGGTCCAGTTGCATCTCGCTATATCCACAGTCTATGTTGCATCCTCAGCAGTGCTCCTTGGACCACTGTGAATGGCTAGGAATGATCCATGGAGATTTATTATTGTTGAAAACATCCTTTTGGACTCCGTTTCTACGGTCTAAGTCGCCTAGATTTATGTGCAGTTGGTACAAATGATTTTTATCAGAGTGGAATTAGCTTAAACGGAGATCACCATCGCATTTAGAGCGTCGAAACGAGTCAAGAGGCTGTCTCGGATCATCGATCGGAGGTCTGGATCACAAAAACTCAAAGTGGTCGACCGGCGTTGACCGTCACCGTTGGGCTCCGTTGGTGGCTGGGCTCGAACCTACCCCCCCTAAGTTGACCCTTTTGAGTCCAATGGTGGTGTCAATTTTACCCAATTCGGCCTCTAACATCGCAAATCGAAGCTCAATATCGGTGGCCAAAAACGGAGACTCCGATCATCTCCCTCCGGCGAAGCTACCTTGAAATTAACCTGGGCATTTTGATCCCCATATGTTTCTGAGTGTTTCCCCTAAGGTGGAGCTGCTCAACACTATTGGAAAAGTTGGGATCGTGGCGGCGGACTATGAGCGACGACGGCGACTTCGTTCTCTAGCGAACGACGGTGCTACCGTCAAATTGAGAGGGGGAAAAGCTCTCTTGCACTCCTCTGAACCCAATGGTCTTGCCAATTTCATGCAACAATGGCTAAACGGCCAGCTTCGACAATCCCACTGCGGCTCATGGTGGCGTTCATGGAACTCCGACGGGCGGCAAGATTTTCTCGCAATTGAGGGAGGGCTTTTCCTCCCCTCGTCGGTCTGAAGGTGATGGCCATGTCAATTGGGCTCGATGGTGCCAGTAAGGGCAAGTTCGACGTCACCCATGGTGGCGACGGTGCAGCGGCTCTGAGCTCCATTGTACGGCTGTTCTTGGCTGAAATTGGTTGAGGCATTTCACTCCCCTCGCCCTCTGAATGGAATGGCTGCGGCGGTGTACCTTAATGCCATCGTGAACGGCGGCATCGAGTGGTGGCACGGCGACAGAGACAGGGCAACTTCGGTGAGACTTTTCGGTGAGAATCATACCGTGATATCGGTGCCATTTTCTTTGTCTCTTCGTTCTGAGTCCATTGACACCAAGATCGTGTCAATCGGAGGTCGGACGGAGGAGAAATCACGTCGAAAAGATTGGACTTTTTTGCCACTTTGGCCAGCGCGTGTGGCCTCCTCCGGTGGAGTTGTGGGTGGCACGGCACACTGTCGGACTCAGCTTCTCGAGATCTTTCCGATGGTGTAGGAGGTGTCAAAAAATGGTGGTCGGATCTTGGACTAAGTTTGAGGAGAGAGAGAGTAGAGAGAGAAAGTAGAGAGAGATGAGCTGATCTGATTGGCTCTTTTTTTGTGTCAAGTATTTATAGGCCCTCTTGTGGTCCGCCCAGTCAAATACATGTTGTGTCGGGTTGATCAAATTTGATCCGTAAACTTGAAATTTTCATAGATAGAACTGTACTTTTTAAAATTGTAATATTCTTATTCTTTAAAATATTACATAAATTCTAATTTTTTTGTTGTATCATTGCCGTATAAACATCTTCATGCTGTCATAAAATCATTTTCATAAAATTTATCCATACTCTATAGATTTTGTGATTTAATTTTTGTACAATAAACTTTGATACATTTATCTTCAAAACCTATGGTTAACCTTTTTCACAACTATATACATCTATATGTATATATGTATATGAATTTTAAGAAAGATATTATGTATTTAAAACTTTGCTCAATATAATTATCTTATTATTATAATTATTATTATTAATTATTATTATTTTTTTGTTATTTTACTTTTAAAACTTTAAAATTTATAACATATACTTCTCACTAAAAATTTTCATATTGTAAACTCCAAATTTCATTATGAAAACAATAGTTGTAATTTTGTAAAAGTTTTGTAAATTAAATTGACAATCTAAGTCAGTTTAATTTAAAATTTCAAACTTAGCACAATCTCATGCTTTATGGATATAACACGAATTACTTCTCATAAAGAGCCATTTATGGGTCTACGTCTTAGCAATAAATCAACATTTGTGGACCCCATCTACGCTCTTCTTCTTTTTTACTATTACTATGACAACTGCTATTATTATTATTGTCATTACAACAATAATAATAAATTTTACGTAATTATTAATGTGTATAATAATTAACTATACACATTCAAAATATTAAAATTCTCGAACCTCCAATTATCTTTATAACTTTCTTAAAATTCTTATCTTACTTTATGATCTCTATAAATTTCGAGATCAATTATAGTAAAACATGTCATAAATCTTGCATACTTGAACTTGGTGCTCACCATTTTCAATTTATGGTATGGTGCTCATGATCACTTTTGATCTGGGTTTTTTTTACTGAACTGACATCATATAGGAATTTTTCACATCATCATAGTAAGTTGGGAATTCCACTTTTGCCAAGTACTCTCAATTTAAACATTATAATTGAGATTCTTATAACAACCACTTCTTTGGCTCGTACATGAAATCAATAAATCATAAACTTTTAGTTTAGCATATTAAATAATTATTTTTAATTATTTTAATGTACCATCTTGACATTACATTGTTACATGTTTCATAAATAAAGCACATAAATTTGTGCATTCACAACATTATTTATTTCTAAGGTCATATAGCTATTAAAACCTTCAAATTTGAGTGTAAATGAACTCCAATCTTGTCCTTTCTTAAGTACTTAGTTGAGTAATTATGAAAAATTCTTAATTAATCATACTTATTAATTTTTGGATTTTTTCGGTTATTACAATCTACCCACCTTATAAAATTTTCGTCCTCGAAAATTGAGATAAACTAGGGGTATCTTATGGCTTTGTATCCTAATCCCATGGGGTTTTTCTTTCTTTTGGCAACTTTGCCTCAAAATCTTGATATGGAAATTTGTCCTTGCTTCCTTGAAGTTATTCTTTTTCTTCTTTCACGACTTACACTTATTCTATTTCGCATGTTAGGTTGCGTATTGCCTCCAGATCAGGTTACGTATTTGCCTCCAAATCATGTTGCATATTTGCCTCCAGATCAGGTTGCGTATTTACCTCCAGATCATGATCTGGTACATAGGGTCTGGCCAGGAAATTCATCTTGTTATTGCTTAATCTATAGGTCTTCATCACGTAGTCATCTCTGACTAGTGATAATGACTGTCTAAAACATGTTCATCTACTTATTTTAAAACTTCTAAGGGTTCATAACATTTACGCTTGTCCTTTTATATCTCTCTTGAACTTGTCTTGCCTTTCCTCGAGGTGCGAGAAAAAAGAAATTTATTCCTATTCTTCATATTCGTAGGGTTTCTCTTGGTTTTGCTCATGTGACCTTTATGTTAGTCATGGGAAATTTCTAGGTTATACTTGATTATTTAAATCGTTCTCACGATTTCTAATAAAAACTATTGTCTTTTAGCAATTTCTTCTAGTCTCTTAAAGGCAAATTGGAGATTTTATCTTTCTGCCAATAGAAAATCTCATGGTGATACTATATAATGGGGTGCATTATATCCCGAACCTATGGAAATCGTACCATAGATTCTCCTTAGCCGGGCTTATTCTAGACATTTCAATATACTATCACGACATATCAGGGTAATAGATTCTCATAGTTTATGAAATCGTACTATCAATTCCCTTTTACTTAATACTTACCCTAAAGTATAAGACATGCTACTATGGCATATCATAAGAACTTAGGTAGTTTTATGGTTTTCACGGCCCATTTATGGGTAAGAAATCATTTTCGATGTAAATCTTATGCTACTGAGTGAGGTATGCTCTTCCAAAGGAGCAAAACTATATTGTCTCCTTTAACCTATAAAAAGGTTCATTAGAGTCTAGTATATGTTCTACCAACCTTAGGATTGAAATTCTACTCTTTTGAGCACCTATTTTCATAGAAAATCGTGTCATTCTAGCCTTAATTGTCCCAACTTGTTCAATGGCATAATCATGTATATGTCGTCTTATTGTATTTTTAACATTTGTAAAGCTTATCTCTTATTCGGGGTTCTAATCAACCTTGTTTCCACTATGGAAACATTCATGATGTGTCTTAACTTTCTCTACTTGTGAATTTCGTGTCTATAGTTGACTATGTTTTTCTTTTTTTTAGGTCACTTTAGTGTCCTATATCGTTCTAAGGCTTCTTTACTATTTCTATGAAAGTCTCTGTGTGTGTGTGTATATATATTATTTATAACTTTCTAAAATACGACAGTCATTTTTGTTTTAATAAAAATCATTTTTTTTGTCTCAATAAAACATTTCATAAACTTCTATTTACTTATTGAAAATAGTAGTAATAATTTGTTAAACACACATTTTTTTTTGACAATTTAAATCAAATTTTAAACTTGACAAAATTTTGTGCTTCATGAGTAAGGACCCAAACATGTTTATAATAAAAGAAAAAGCTGTTTATGGGTCCTATTTAATCCATAGGTACTTTTAGTATAATATTGATCTCAAGCTGTCAGAACTCTTAACTTAACATGGATGGTCCCTATCTTGGAACTTACTTCTTCCTCAAGGATTTGACCATTACATTCTTTGACTTGATTGGTTCATGACAACAAGAGAGTTCATATTATACTCATGAAAGTTGTAAAAATGGCTTATAGTAAGTGTATTCGTTGGAAAACGTAAGTTGTACTTTTACATCAAATTAACGAAAAACATCTTTTTAAAATATACTACGTTCATGTGATGTTATGAAGGGTATACTTATAGGTCATTAGTTTTGATGGCTACAATATTTTATCAGAAAGAAATCTATCGATTTCTTTTTTTTTTTTAATGTTCATCTATCTTTTAGATGAACAATTTGGGCTAGACACCTATTCTTATGACCTTACTCGAGGTATGTGTCTTACTGTGTCATAATAATTCTAACGTGTTAATCCGTATCACTCTAATCTTGGGTTTGGTTAATATAGCTATATATATATATATAAGCAGTATATTCTAACTCGTCAAATGGCAAATCCTGTCGGTTCTATCGTGATTGGAAGGACGATAAGCCTTACATGCCTATCGTGTAATTTGCAATGTTTAGACGTGCCTATAAATCTATCCTCAGATGCGCAACTTTACTTGGTAGACATTATATGTGTCATCCTCCCTGCTTACTATCTCTAATCTTACTATTAGTGCACCTTTTTATTTGGCGTCAGGAGGGGCGTATAAATGGCCCTTAAACCGCCGCTACATCCCAAGCCTCGACATTGTACTCTTAAACTTACTAATCATATTGTCTAGACATCCTCAGTTCTCTAATTCTTACTATCTATACTCTTATCAAGGAGGTCGCATCGATGCTCTTGAAGGAACCACTCCGTTATGTCTATCGTTTCTTGAGGGACTTCCTACAACTTCGTAGTCTCAGCTTTGGAAGTCTTCTGCTAAGAGTCCCAAAAATTTTTACTATTAGGCTGATATCATGGTTGGGCTTATTTTACGTGCTAAGCACACTTATATATATATATATATACTTATATATAAATATTATGAAAATAACTTAGGATTACTCTGACCATTGGCTACATAACTGAGTTTTTCTTAAAAGGTTGAGCAATACTCTCATTAGTATGCTCTACCACCAATTCTAGAGGATTTCTCCTCAATATGGCATGTTTTAGCTAGTCAAAAGGGTTTTTATTATCCCTATGCCCTTATTCCGTAGCATCTGTTTCTAGTGAAGGTTCTGTGTTTGACTCTAAGGTCTCTAATCTTGCTTATTCCAAGAATCTTGTCTTTCTAAAGACTTCGTTAACTGGAGGGGGACTTCTTCTATTTGAGATGGCCTTCTTAGCTTAGTACCCTGAATTTGTAAGCTTACTGCTCTCGCTAAGAATCTTATATTTGCTATCTTAAGCAGACATCTCTATCTACTTGCTTTAAATTGGTTCTTTGCCTGGTGATGACTAAAGGTCATTTAACGACATGGTAGACTGTGTTCTTGAAACAACATATCTACCTGCTTATCTTAAACTGGATTTTATGGTTATTGATGACTAGATGTCATCGAGTCATATGATGGGCTGTATTTTCTTGTTTAGAAATTCCTATTGGTTTCTTTTTGTCATGGTTACTCTATCGGAGTTTTGTAGCTCTATTATAGGGGTTCAGATTTTGAACCATTCTGTAGCCTTCTCCTATCTTATTTCTTAACCCGGTATAATCATGACTGTACATTTTCATTCTTATTCTTTTCTAATATTCTTGTGATGTTACTTACATATCTTGGGTATGTGGAAGCAACTTTGCTTCTTTAATCTCTTCTTATCATGATCTTAACTTCTTATAGGATGGTGTTTGACTGATCCACATAACTTATTTATTGTTTATTCTTTTTCCAATATATATATGCACATATATATATATATATTTTATCTGTGGGTTAGGGAGGAAATCATCTCATCCTGAGATCACTCTTGTGGGGTATGTTTGGTCGGATACTAGTTTAGAAGTAACCACTTATAGACAGTCTATGACCTCTGGGAAGTTCTTCTCTTATACCTTGAACTTCTGCTTTTATCCCATTTCTTATAAGGATCTATGTATCTATCCTTACTGAAACGATGATTCTATGGAATCTATTATTTTATTGTAATCTAAGACGTTAAATCCTTAATGGGTTCCTTATGGGCTTAATCATGCATATTTATTATGCATTTTATGGTACTTATAAACAATATCATGTTTATAATCCAAATAACAAACATCAATCATAACTTCATACACGTATCGTACATACATATCATATTCATAAACATATCATACATATATATGTCATTCATATCATACTTTCACATGTCATACTTTCACATTGTATTCATATTCATGTCATGCAAATTCTTATCATACATATGCATAATGTTTATACTTGCATATCATGGAGTTGCTATACATTTCACTTTTGTTAGCAACTATTTCATATCATATTCGTGGGTCATAATGCATACAACAATCATAGTTCATAACATTCATACATATGTCAATCATACTTTCATATCATGAAATTGCTAAACCCTTTCTTTGTTAGCAATCTTTGCATATCATAGACCGTTGTTGAGATCGAGACTTGAATCGTCTCTAGTGGGTCACATAACATGAAATTCTTCTTGTCAAAAACTTCTCTTGTTCATACATAAATCTTATTTTATATATTATACGTATACTTAATCAATTGTATGGCGTGTCTCACTACTAACCCCATAGTAGTACTATGCCTATTTATTCTTTTACGTCATCTCTGACTCAGATATCAATGTCCTCGTTAAAGGTCCAAGCTGGAAAATTCTTTCTGACTAAGTACTCGTTCATGCTTCAAAGAAATGTCTTGACATCCTCGCCTTTGGTGGTAATTCTTTGAGGAGGACTGCGTTCCTTGCGCCCCTTGTATAACCTATTTGTGACTTCCTTTATTCTCGTGGCAAAGTGTAGAGTATTGTCTATCCACTTATAGAATCGGCTTTTATAAAGATCTGCTTGTCTGTTACATGAGGGACGGCTTTGGTCATGGGTTGGTAATTAAGCTGTGAAAAACTTGTGGCTTCCTTTTCCTTTTTGAGGCGTAACCACCTTAATCATAGCTCCATATTTAATATAGTGGAATGAGGGATAAAATTGAAATAAAAGCATGTCTATTTTGTTATCATTTATTTTTAATTTTTTTATAATAATGGAAAACGTTACAATAAATTTAGTGAGATTTATTAATCATTTTTTTGAAATCTTGAGAAGATTCCGTGGAACCTTTAGATCCTCTATCGACTCGCTAATCTACCAATTCTGTGGTTGTAAGTCCAAATATTCTCGCTTGTATTGTACTTTGAGTGTCGACCATCGCTAAGCGTTGGTTCGAGCCTTCACGTGATTCTAGGAGTTGTCCTGCTTGCTTAGGAAGTTGTCACCCAATATAGCTTCCCGTGATTTGAGGCATCTTGATGGCTAAGCTTGGCATTGGACCATAAGAGGACATCTAAAATCACACTTGCATGGCGATAACTTGATTGCCGTTACATGAAAAATTGACACTTATCATTTAACGTAACTTATCTTAACATTTAATTAACATAATTTACTTGGACTATGGTGAAGCAGGCGCGTGACGATGTTAAGTAGGATGGTAGGATACCGGCTCTGAGACCAACTGTAACGACCCGCCTTACGTGGCCGTCACTTAACTTAAACATCATCATAAACTTAAACTTACTTACAATTAAGGTAGAAAAATTCAGTATAATTTTTTTTAAATGGATTCTTACTGAGGAATCCTTAACATAAAACCTTAGAGGAAGTAATAACTGTTTTTCAAATCTTAATAACAAATGAATTCTTATTGACAAAGAATTCTTAACATATAATCTTAAAAGACATAAAAATCATTTCTCAAAACTTTATTTCGTAAACCTAACATAATAACATAAATTTCTCAAACGTGATAATAATGTAATAATAAGAATTACATCTTAACATAGTTATAATTTCTAAAAGCACGATCTTTTACATAATTCATAACATTAATTTCTTAAAACATAACCATAGTACTTTTCTTGAACTTTTCCTTTTTAAACATAAGAGTAATTATTTAGCAAGTATTACTTTAAAGACATTTCTTAATTTAAGTAAAACTATTTTCAAGATAATTTTAAATTAAATATTAAAATAAAATCCCATTTAAATGCTCTCTAAAACTTTCTTAGCAATTATTTATATATTTTACTTATAATTTTAACATCTTAAAAATAACATTGTATTATCTTAAAAGTTAACCTTTTTAAACTTAACAAAACATAATTTCTTATAACTTAAACCTTTAAGTTTAAGATACAAATTTCTTAAAGCTTTTCTTTTAGACTTTCATAATAACTTCATAAAAACATATCCGTAAACTTCATTTCTTAACATAACGTAAAACTTCAATAAATCCTTTGTAATTCTAAATGAACTTATAATTTTCTTTCTTACAAATTTTGTGCATGTGTTACATTATCTATTGCAACATTTTTAAACTTTAAAATCCTCTAGACCAAGGTTGCGTAATCACAAGCTTGGTTTTTAAAACATAATTACATAAATTATTTACTTATTCATATGCACATAATTTTTGTAAAGTGTAAGCATACGAAATTTCGTAAAATAAAACATGCATAAATTCGTAAAATAAT
This sequence comes from Artocarpus heterophyllus, assembly GCA_025403435.1. Taxonomy (NCBI): domain Eukaryota; kingdom Viridiplantae; phylum Streptophyta; class Magnoliopsida; order Rosales; family Moraceae; genus Artocarpus; species Artocarpus heterophyllus. Next base: position 27,129,881 of record CM046345.1, on the reverse strand, counting down.
AATGCAAAAATATTACATTGCGTGAGCGGTATCCATTCCCATCTTTACCATTCGTCTGCCGCTCACCACTGCCCATCAAGTGCCGCTGACAGGTTTTTCTTACCTACAACATGAACATACTTAAATGAGCTTTCGCTCAGCAAGTAGGAAATTAGCCTAGCAAAACGTAATTAAAAATCATTTTAATAAAAATATGCATGAGCATTTTATGCTTGCTTATCAACTTGATTTATGCTTAATTATTTAAGTTGTAACTTATCTTCTTACTTTGAGTCCAAGTGATCGTACCAGTTGCGCGCGAGTCTTGGGAAGTTAGGGTTCGCGAGGTCCCAACGACACCAAGATCATTCATTACTTTAACATGGAGCCTCCCCGTGGGTCGGGAGGTTGGTACGACACCCTTAACTTGTCTTATAAGTTTCACTTGTCTTATTGTGTGTATGCAGTATGACTTATCACTACATAACATCACAATTTCGTAATTCATGAATCGTAAATCATAATCATACATGAATCGTAAATCATTATCATACTTGACTTGAAGGTGATTAAACAATATAATTTATATATTGCATACATCACACATTAATCATATCATCCTCATAATAACATTTCACATCATGTCATAACATAACACATGACATCATAACATATAAAAGTGTAACAAATCACTGATCATGCATTTTCATAAATTTTATGAAAATAATTAAAATGAATTTATTTTTAAAACTATTCATACTATAGGAGAGATTCCTACTTGGACTCCAAGCTATGCATGTCTAATTGCATCTCGCTATATCCACAGTCTACGCTGCATCCTCAGTAGTACTCCTTGGACCACTATGGATGGCTAGGAATGATCCATGGAGATTTATTATTGTTGAAAACATCATTTTGGACTCCGTTTCTATAGTCTAAGTCGCCTCGATCTGCGTGTAGTTGGTACCAGATGATTTTCATCAGAGTGGAATTAGCTCGAACGGAGATCACCATCGTGTTCAGAGCATCGAAACGAGTAGAAAGGCAGTCTTGGATCATCGATCGGAGGTCCGGATCACAAAAACCCAAAGTGGCCGTTGACCGTCGTTGATCGACGTTGACCGTCACCGTTGGGCTCCGTTGGTGGCTGGGCTTGAGCCTTCCCCCCCTAAGTCGATCCTTCTGAGTCCAATGGTGGTGTCAATTTTACCCAATTTGGCCTCTAACATAGCAGATCGAAGCTCAATATCGGCGGCCAAAAATGGAGACTCCGATCATCTCCCTCCGGCGAAGCTACCTTGAAGCTAACCTGGGCATTTCGATCCCTATATGTTTTTTAGTCTTTCCCCTAAGGTGGAGCTGCTCAACACTGTTGGAAAAGTTGGGATCATGGCGGTGGACTACGAGCAATGACGGTGACTTCATTCTCCTGTGAACGGTAGTGCGACTGTCAAATTGAGAGGGTGGAAAGCTCTCTCGCACTCCTCTGAACCCGATGGTCTTGCCAATTTCTTGCAACGACGGCTAAACAAGCGGCTTCGAGAATCCCATGGCAGCTCATGGCGGCGTTCATGGAACTTTGGTGGGCGGCAAGAATTTCTCGCAATTAAGGGAGGGCTTTTCCTCCCCTCGTCGGTCTGAAGGTGATGGCCACGTCAATTGGGCTCGACGGTGGCCGTAAGGGCAAGTTCGACGTAACCCATGGTGGTGTAGGTGCAGCAGCTCTGAGCTCCATTGTGCAGCTGTTCTTGGCTGAAATTGGTTGAGGCATTTCACTCCCCGTCGCCCTCTGAACGAAATGGCGGCGGCGGTGTACCTCAACGCCACCGTGAACTGCGGCATCGAGTAGTGGCACGGTGATGGAGAAAAGGTAGCTCTAGCGAGGCTTTTTCGATGAGAATCGTACCGTGATATCGGTACCATTCTCTTCATCTCTTCGTTCTGAGTCCGTTGACACCACGATCGTGTCAATCGGAGGTCAGATGGAGGAGAAATCATGTCAGAAAAAAAAGGGCTTTTTCGTCGCTTTGGCCGGCGCGTGTGGCCTCTTCCGGCGGAGTTGTGGGTGGCACGACACACCATCCGACTCAGCTTCTCAAGATCTTTCTGATGGTGTAGGAGGTGTCAAAAAATAGTGGTCGGATCTTGAACTGAGTTTGAGGAGAGAGAGAGAGAAAGTAGATAGAGAGAGATGAGCTGATCTGACTGGCTCTTTTTTTTGTGTCAAGTATTTATAGGCCCTCTTATGATCCACCCAGTCAAATACATGTTGTGTCGGGTTGATCAAATCTGATCTGTAAACTTGAAATTATCATAGACATAACTATACTTTTTAAAATTGTAATATTCTCATTCTTTAAAATATTACATAAATTCTAATTTTCTTGTTGTATCATTGCCGTATAAACATCTTCATACTGTCATAAAATCATTTTCATAAAATTTATCCATACTCTATGGATTTTGTGATTTAATTTTGGTACAATAAACTTTGATACATTTATCTTCAAAACCTATGGTTAACCTTTTTCACAACTATATACATCTATATGTATATATGTATATGAATTTTAAGAAAGATATTATGTATTTAAAACTTTGCTCAATATAATTATTTTATTATTATTATTATTAATTATTATTTTACTTTTAAAACTTTAAAATTTATGACATATACTTCTCACTAAAAATTGTCATATTGTAAACTTCAAATTTCATTATGAAAACAATAGTTGTAATTTTGTAAAAGTTTTGTAAATTAAATTGACTATCTAAGTCAATTTAATTTAAAATTTCAAACTTAGCACAATCTCGTGCTTTATAGATATAACACGAATTACATCTCGTAAAGAGCCATTTATGGGTCCACGTCTTAGCAATAAATCAACATTTGTTGACCCCATCTATGCCCTTCTTCTTCTTTACTATTACTATGACAACTGCTATTATTATTATTGTCATTACAACAATAATAATAAACTTTACGTAATTATTAATGTGTATAATAATTAACTATACACATTCAAAATATTAGAATTCTCGAACTTCCAATTATCTTTATAACTTTCTTAAAATTCTTATCTTATTTTATGATCTCTATAAATTTCGAGATCAATTATAGTAACACATGTCATAAATCTTGCATACTTGAACTTGGTGCTCACCATTTTCAATTTATGGTATGGAGCTCATGATCACTTTTGATTTGGGTTTCTTTTACTGAACTGACATCATATAGGAATTTTCCACATCATCATAGTAAGTTGGAAATTCCACTTTTGCCAAGTAATCTCAATTTAAACATTCTAATTAAGATTCTTATAACAATCACTTCCTTGGCTCGTACATGAAATCAATAAATCATAGATTAAATAATTATTTTTAATTATTTTAATGTACCATCATGACATTACATTGTTACATGTTTTATAAATAAAGCACATAAATTTGTGCATTTACAACATTATTTATTTCTAAGGTCTTATAGCTATTAAGACCTTCAAATTTGAGTGTAAATAAACTCAAATCTTGTCCTTTCTTAAGTACTTTGTTGAGTAATTATGGAAAATCTTTAATTAATCATACTTATTAATTTTTGAATTTTTTTGGTTATTACATTTGGAGTCTCACCAGTAGAGTCTCACTGTAGATTTTGTTGGAAAAATAGTTTGCAGTGAAATTTAAAAAATTTTATATCAGAGTATTTTCTAAAATACAAGTTTGATATGCTATATGCATAAATTAACCAGATCTTACTAATCTCTGTGTGTCAAAAAGCTCCTACAATTAGTGAAGAGAAGTAACGTTCCAGAAGGACCTCAACTAACTAGCTTTCTTTGCTATTCTCTATCTACGATCGAAGTGAGTGTGGGCTTACACGTACAACTCTTCCTCTAGGTGACTCTCCTTCTAACCAATTGAGAGAACCCAAAGCTAGTGTTCGTGATTTGTGAATAAGAGCTCTCAGGGAGTTTTAGATTCTCACCAGTACAGTATCACTCTTAATCTCTTAATTGATCTGAATAACTTATGTGACTTACTCCCTATTTATAGAGGCTGGGTCTAGGGTCAATCCTTATCAGATTAGGTCTCAAAAATTCAAACAGAATCAAATTCGGATTAATATCTAATAAAATCCACGAAAAAAACCGTAATCTTTTTTTCCGCGCATCAACAGGCCGAACTTGCCCCATCGGTAGGCAGAACTTGAGGATCGGCATGCCGAACTGCCTAAAAAAGATCTCAGCAAAATTTTTATTTTCCACCTGAGATTCTATAGGATAAAGTCTTAGTTTAATTTCAAATAACCTAATAGAGAAGTTATCTAATTAAAACAACTTTATCTAGATAATCTCTAGGTAAATAAATGAATTCCTAAAAATTCTACAAGTTTATCTTGATTTAATTTATTAAAAATTAAATCAACCGATAAACAGCCAAGAATTATCCGATCTCAATAATTTAACAAGTTTATCTTGAATTAATTTTATCACAAAATTAATTCAACCGATAAACAGACATGAATTATCTGATTCTTCCAAAATTTAACCAATCTGATAAATCTGACATAAGTCACCAATTATTAGAAAAGCACGCCGTATCATTATAGGATGTTGTGAGCTAACAAAGGGGACCAAATGGACCTATATAGTTCAAGCTTTTGATAATTACAAAACCCAATATCCCAGATATACATTTCATAATTATTAACTCCAACACTACTCTACTAAAAGCTTGGAGCTGCACTCTTGAACACATAGAATTACAAAGCCCGTATAGCTAAGTCTCTATGACATATTATGATGTATCGTATCCCTATAAGATTATCCATAATCGGCTTAAGGACAAATTCTGTCTTACCTTTCTGATTATTTTTATCTTACGTTCCATTATCTCACCATTGGAAAACTTATCATCCAAAGATAGTATATCAATCGGTTACACCTATGTATCCAAATGGTTGAGTGCTCTAGTTTTTCAATTATAGGATAATGCATATAAGAGGATATCACTATTCCTAAAGTGGAGCTATAGATTTCATATCTATGATTAACAGGTCTATTTGACATGTTTGCCCTAAGGAGTAAAAGTGTAATAAGTTTTTAGAGACATTTTTATCAATAAAGAATTTATTATTCATGTACCAAATCTTGTCCTCTTTACATTCATATTTGTTGAATATATGTTTAGCAAACAAAAGTCTAAGACTATCGGTCTAAACCTTAAGAATTGGGCATATGATGCACAGATTATGCGGAAGACACGATTCTTAAGGTGATGGTCTAAATCATAAGATTCGTAATCGAGGGAATAAAGTTGGGCGCTTTATTCATGCAAAGATTGTTATGCTGTCTATATCCCTTTTAGGAGATGGTTTGTCTTGATCATCGAAGGTGGACTCCGTGAATAGAAACATTGGCACGTTGTCATAGGTGACGATGTGTTGGAGCGAGACATAAAGGTAATTGATTTGGATTAATAATTCTGTCTCGGTAGATCGATTCACTTTAGACAATTATTTGTGTTGTATCTTAATCCTAAGATGAATAGTGGGCTTGTTGTCTTGGCTTGTGTCTTTTGATGTATTTAAGGGCGACACCCACATCTTAATAGTGGTATGCATGTCGGTACGTTGGAGACATGACCCTTGATGGCGTAGACCTATTATTCATAGATATAGAATCCATAGCTCCTCTTTAGGAGTAATGATATCCTCTTATATGTATTATCTTGTAATTGAAAAACTGGAGCACTCAACCATTTGGATACATAGGTGTAACTGAATGGTATACTATCTTTGGATAGTAGGTTTTCTTATGGTGCGATAATGGAACGTAAGATAAAAATAATCAGGAAGGTAAGGCAGAACTTGTCTTTAAGCCGACTATGGATTATCATATGGGGATACGATACACTATGATATGTCATGGAGACTTAGCTATATGAGCTTCATAATTCTATGTAGTTCAAGAGTGCAGCTCTAAGTTTTTAGTAGAGTAGCGTTGGAGTTGATAATTATGAAATGTATATCTGGGATATTGGGTTTCATAATTATCGAGAGCTTGAACTATATATGTCCATTTGGTCCCCTTTGCTAGCTCACAACATCCTGTAACGACACGGCGTGCTTTTTCAATAATTGATGACTTATGTCGGATTTATCAAATTGGTTAAAATTTGGAAGAATCTGATAATTCATATATGTTTATCGGTTGAATTAATTTTATGATAAAATTGATTCAAGATAAACTTGTTGAATTATAAGGATCGGATAATTCTTGTCTATTTATTGGTTGATTTAATTTTAGATAAATGAGATAACGATAAACTTGTAGAATTATTGGGAATTCATTTTTTTTTCTTAGAGATTATCTAGATAAATTTGTTTTGATTTGCTAACTTCTCTATTGGGTTATTTGAATTAAAACTGAAACTTTATCCTATAGAATCTCGGGTGGAAAATAAAAGATTCGTGAGATTTTTTATTCGACAGTTAGGCCTGCCAATGGATGTGTTCGGCCTGCCGATCAGGTGGTTTGGCCTGCCGATCAGCGAAGGATAAGATCATACGTTTCCACGCGGATCTTATCAGATATTGATTCAAACTAGATTCTATTTCGAGTTTTCGAGACCTAATCTGATAAGAATTGACCCCAAGACCAATCTCTATATAAAGGGAGTAAGTCTTAAGAGTTACTCTAAGACTTACTCCCATCAATTGAGAGATTAAAAGTGATACTCTGCTAGTGAGAATCTGAAAACTCTCTGAGAGCTTTTGTTCATAAATCACGAACACTTGCTTTAGGTTCTCTCGATTGGTTGGAAGGAGAGTCACCTAATGGAAGAGTTGTACGTGTGAGCCCACACTCACTCCGGTCGTGGATAGAGAATAGCAAAGAAGACCAATTGGTTGAGGCTCTTTTGGAACGTTACTTCTTTTCACGTTTTACGAGGGTTCTTTGGCATAGAAAGGTTAGTAAGATCTGGTTAATTTATGCATATAACATGTCAAACTTGTGTTTTAGAAAATACTCTGATTTAAAATTTTTAAAATTCTACTACGCACTCTTTTTCTAACAATTGGCATTAGAGCTTTGTTTTTTACATAAATTTACGAGTTTGTGATAATGTTATATGTATAAATTTTGTGATCTTAATCTCTCCTATGCTTAAATTTAATTTTATAGAGTGTTGGCACTCTAGGTTTCTATATATTATATATGTTGTCATGGATTATGTGGTGAATGTTTATTAATTAATTGTGGTTGATTAAATTATTATTTAATTATTTATTAATTAATTAATTTATACTGGTTATGGTTCCTTTGAGGTTAGAATGTGTATTTAGGTTTTTCATGTAATTATATGGCGGATTATCATCTCCATCTAGGAATTGTTATTTAATTTTAAATTTGTAAGAATTTTACAATTAAATAATTTTTTAGAGAAGACAGATCTAGAAAGCGGATCTAGAAGATTGATGATGATGCTCCCAAGTATTTCTTGAGTCTCTAATTTTATGTTTTTGAATTGTTGAAAATAAAATTGATGAATTGCATTAAAAATTGTATTTTCTAGAATGGAGATTTTTGCTCGGTCGGCATGCCGAACCTCACAGTTCGGCAGGTCGATGGTTGCAGATCGGTAGGCCAGACTTCTAGTTTGGCAGGCCGTCAGTGGGGCAGAAATCAAGTGGCTCTGACAGCAGGCCGAACTTCCAGTTCGGCAGACCAAACTTTCATGAGTCGACAGGCCGATCTTCCTGATCGACAGGCCAATGGAGCATGACTGGCAGGCCGATCACCCAGATCGGCCTGCCGACCGAGAGTTGGAAAATTTCCAAAAAAGGTGCAATTTTTCCAATGCAGTTTTAATTTTATTTTTGAGACAATTCTAAGAAACATTAAATTTGGATATGACCGGAAATATGAAGTATTCGATTCATACAAGATTGAAGACTTGAAGATGGGAATTACATGAAGAAGGATACAGCTTGAGGATTCAAGGATGAAGAATCGATAATATGTATCGATTATTCTCTTGTAATCTTAGTTTTCTATTATCTAGGGTGGAGCAATAATATTACGGTTATTTATTATTTTGCTTGTAGCTTTGCTTGTCTGCATTATAATATGATTTGCCATGTATATTGATAACATGTCATATAGAATAGGGAGTGACTCTCATATTAAAATTGTTCATGCATATCCTTAAAATAAAACCTTGATTTCAAAAGATTGAGTAGGAGAAGGTTTTTGAAGAGAGAACCTAAGGCCTCCATCGTTGGTCCATAGGCAGAACATGGTAGTCCTGACCCCTAGGAAGGGATTTCTATCATGTACCAAATTGGATCTCTGAGAGGATAAGGTATTTTAGCATGATTTATGGTTGCACACCCCTAGGTACTGATTATAAATCATGGATAAAATGTTGAAATGATGGTTATACACTCACATTAATTTTATTATTAACCTCTCCTAGGAGCTCTGTTAATAAAATTAATGGCCAAAGAAACCATTATTAATATATACTGGATCATACGGGTCCGGGATGGAATATATTAATTAGGAGGGGATCCATGTTCTTGATTGAATTTGGCATGACTCCCCTAGGAGCTTGTTGAATTCTGAGTTGGGAATTATTGTTGTAAGGTTGTAATATTTTCAAGGTTTTGACACATAAACACATTTGTATTTTTTACAAGATTGTGTTATCTTACTAAATTATTATTATATGCTTGCTTATGTTTGGTATATGATTCTTTATTGTAGATTAAAAATATCTAAAAACGCTTTATTATCGATACTTGACAAAAACCTGTTAACCGGTGAGAATTATAATGATTGGAAATGGAACCTAGATATCGTCCTATCCTTTGAGAAACTGATATATTTACTGACAACCCATTGTCCTTCCGAACCTACGGGAGACTCAACTAATGAGCAATTCCAAGCGTATGATCGTTGGAAAGATGCTAATGATCAGGCCTGCTGCTATGTTATGGGTAGCATGAATAACGTGCTATAGGCTCAATACCAGGATTATGAGACTACAAAGCAGATCTTGGATAATCTTGAAGATATGTTTGGAGGCCAAGCCATAACAAAGCGGCAATGGGTGTTTCAGAAATTTCTAAACTGTAGACAGAGGCTAAGGACATCTGTAAAGGAGCATATGAGGTTGGTCATGGGTTACCTCACTGGGGCTCAAACCAATGGAGCCGACATCAATGCTGAAACTCAGATGACTATGGTCTTTGAGACTCTATCTAAAGAATTTATTCTGTTTAGAGCTACATTTTAATTTAAGCAATAGACGGGATATGACCTTGACGAAATTGATGAAACAGTTACAAGAGTTCGAACTGCTGATCAGGGAGTCTCCCACGGGTGCCAACATGGTAGCTGCTTCTATTCCAATCTCAACTTTGGGAATGGAAAGAAGCAACGGGCCAAAAACAGGAAGTCTTCTATTCCTGCTACTACTAAGAGCAAGAAGAAGAAGAAGAAGAACCCAAAGAAGCTTAAGTGCTTCTTCTGTGGAAAGGTCGGGCATATCAAGAAGCATTACAAGGACTTCCTTTCCAAAGGAGGCAGGTGATATCTTCTATATTTAGAATCTTGGTTGGTTGAGGAATCCAGGGACATTTGAGTCGTAGATTTTGGTGCAACTAATCATGTTTGTGTTTCTCTGTAGGGGTTCAAAGAAATGAGAAGTCTACTGCATAAGGACTTCACGCTTCGGATGAGCGATGGATCCTTGGTCTCAGCGAAGCAGTGGGAGACGTCCATCTTTATTTTGATAATTATAGGGATTTATTTTTGCAAGATTGCTTTTATGTTCCTAAATTTAAAAGGAATTTAATTTCTGTATCTTGTTTATTTAAAGACCCCTACTTGGTTTCTTTTAATGATAAAGTGGTGATTAATAAAAACAAATCTTTTATCTGTTCTAGATGGATGCAAAATAATTTATATTTTATCAAACCTAAGATAGACTTATTGCTTAATGCTGAGATGAATGATAATAACTCTAAAAGACTTAAAACTTCTCACTCTAATAAGACTTATCTTTGGCATTTACGCCTTAGTCATATTAACCTGAATAGGATTCAAAGGTTGGTAAGGGATGGACCTTTAAGTCACTTAAAGGTGGAATCTATACCTTAATGTGAATCTTTTTTGGAGGTTAAAATGACCAAAAGACCATTCGGGTCTAAGGGCAATAGGGTTGAAGGGGTTCTAGAACTTGTGCATAGTGATGTTTGCAGACCGATGAACATCCGGGCACGAGGAGGGCATGAGTACTTCATCACTTTTATTGACGATTACTCAAGATATGGGTTTGTGTACCTGATGCACCACAAAAGCAAAACTTTGACAAGTTCAAGGAGTTTCGGGCTGAAGTGGAAAAGCAATTGGGTAGGCCCATAAAGGCACTTTGATCGGATCGAGATGGGGAATATCTTTTGATGAGTTCTTGGAACACTTACTAGAAATGGGATTTTATCCCATTTGACTGCGTCAGGCACTCCACAGTAGAGTGGCGTAGCAAAGAGAAGAAATAGGACTTTGTTGGACATGATTAGGTCCATGATGAGTTATTCAACATTGCCTTTATCCTTTTGGGGATATGCACTACAAACCACATGTTATCTTTTGAACAATGTGCCTTCAAAATTGGTCCCTAAAACTCCTTACGAGTTGTGGACAGGTAGGAAGACATCCTTAAACCATATTCGAATATGGGTATGTCCAGCTCATGTCCTGTTTAAGGATTCGAAAGTTTGCATGTTGGTAGGATATCCAAAAGGGACTAAAGGGGGTTATTTTTATAGCCCAAAGGAAAATAAAGTCGTGGTTTCAACTAATGCAACTTTCCTTGAGGACAGTTACATGGACGACTTTAAACCTCAAAGCAAAGTGGTGCTTGAGGAGTTAAGGAGTGATCCGATCACTCTAGAGGTTTCGAATGAAACTGTTCCAATCAGTGTAGAAAAACCAAACAAACCTGAACAACAACCTCAACGGCTTCAGCATAGTGGGAAGATCGGGCATCAACCTGAGAGGTATATGTTCAATTGGGAAGTCTTTTTGGCTGAACCAGATGAACATGATAAGGATCCTTACACTTACGCAGAAGCTATGGAGGATGTTGATTCAAAACTCGGGATAGAGGCCATGAACATAGAGATGAAGTCTATGGAGACTAATCAGGTCTAGGAGCTTGTGGATCTTCCCGAAGGGGTAAAACCCGTAGGGTGTAAGTGGATCTATAAGTGGAAAAGAGGAGTGGATGGAAAGGTCAAAACCTTTAAGGCTAGACTGGTAGCTAAGGGTTATACGCAAAAGGAAGGAATCGATTATGAGGAAACCTTTTCACCTGAAGCCATGCTTAGGTCCATCCGGATTCTCTTGTCCATAGCTGCCGCTCTCAACAACGAGATTTGAAAGATGGATGTCAAGACGGCTTTTTCTGAATGGCTATCTTGATGAGTCCATTTATATGGAACAATCAGACAGGTTAAAGGTCACGGGTCAAGAGGGTAAGGTTTGTAGGCTGCTAAAGTCAATTTATGGACTTAAGCAGGCTTCTCGTTCTTGGAACATAAGATTTGATTAGGTGATCAAGACTTATGGGTTCTCACAAAATGTGCATGAACCATGTGAGGATGGGAAGGTGGTTTTTCTACTACTCTATGTAGATGACATTATGCTAATTGGCATTTACGTTGGGGCGTTGTCATCGGTCAAATTATGGTTGACCAAGCAGTTTGTCATGAAGGACTTAGGTGAGGCTAATTTTGTTCCCGGTATCTAGATCTTTCGGGATAGGAAGAACAAAATGATAGCTTTGACCCAAGCTGGCTACATAGATAAAATTCTCAGGAGGTTTGCAATGCAGGATTCCTAGAAAGGTGGGCAACCATATAGGTCTGAATTACTCTTTCTAAGAAAGACTCTCCAAAGTCTTATGAAGAAAGAGAATACATGAAGAAGGTGCCTTATACTTTGGTAGTGGGTAGTCTCATGTATGCCATGCTTTGCACACGACCGGATATTAGTTATGTGGTCGGGATTGTAAGTCGATTACAGGCGGATCTAGGGCTAAAGCACTGGGTTGCGGTAAAGGATATTTTCAAGTACTTAAGAAGGACTCAAGGGTATATGCTTGTATATTCGGGTGAGGACCTGACTCCTTTGGGATACCGACTCGGATTTTCAATCCTGTTTGGATTCTAGGAAATTGACTTCGGGTTTTGTGTTTACTCTGGACGGTGGTGCCATCAGTGGGAGAAGTGCTAAGCAAGATTGCACTTCGGATTCAAACATGGAGGCCGAGTATGTGGCAGCTAGTGATGCTTCGAAAGCAGCAGTGTGGCTCCGCAAGTTCTTTGGGGATCATGAGGTAGTTCTTGGTATGGATAAGGTGGCATCACTGTACTGTGATAATAGTGCGGCGGTAGCTAATGCTAAGGAACCAAGATTTCACAAGAAGAGTAAGCATATTGATCGGAAGTATCATGTGATAAAGGACTTCATTGAGGGCGGGTATGTCACGGTGTGCAAAATGGCGTCAGAGGACAATTTAGCTGATCCATTGACGAAGACACTTACTCGGAGAGTCTTCAAGAGGCATGTGGAAGCTATGGAGATGCGAGATTTGTCATATTTACTCACTTAGTACAAGTGAGAGATTGTTAGACATGTATGCCATAATGAGTAAAAATGTAATAAGTTTTTGGAGACATTTTTATCAATAAAGAATTTATTATTTATATACCAAATATTGCCCTTTTTACGTTCATATTTGTTGAATGTATGTTAAGCAAACAAAAGTTTGAGACTGTTGGTCTAAACCTTAAGAATTGAGCATATGATGCACAGATTATGCAGAAGACACGATTCTTAAGGTGATGGTCTAAATCATAAGATCCGCAATCGAGGAAATAAAGTTGAGCACTTTATTCATGCAAAGATTGTTATGTTGTCTATATGCCTTTTGAGAGATGGTTTGTCTTGACCATTGGAGGCGGACATTGTAACGCCCCCCTTACGGACGTCACAGATGTCGTTACATTCATACATTCATACTTGTTTAAACTTTAAACATAAACATAATTACAAAACTTATACGATACTTTTAATTGTAAACGTAGATAAACATACGTAACCAGGATCCATTCGTACATTTTTTTTAACAACATTGTTTAACTTATTCGATACCATAATTAATTTAAATATACTTTAAATTAATCATAAACTTATTTTTATAAAATAGACATACCAAATTGTAAGATCATAACTTATAAAAACATCACATCATAATTCATTTAATCATCACATCTTTTAAAAATTACTTGCTCCCACAGTTCGGCAGGCCGAACATGGGACTTTGGCAGGCCGAACATGATCGGCAGGCCCGGGTTCCTCAACCGGCAGGCCGGCAGAGGCTTTGCAAAACAGGCTTAAAAATTCATCATCATCCGGCAGGCCGAAAATGTGATTAGCAGGTTGAACTTTCAAACATCGACAGGCCGACCCATGACGTTCAGCAGGCCGACCGAGCCAAAATCGTTGAGAAAACTTAATTTGTAAAACAGATTTAACTTTTCGTAAAAATTGCAAAAGATCAAAATTCTTAAAATGATAAAATAAAGTATAAAACCATAGTTCAAGTATTCTTAAAACTTAACATAAAAATATGTTCAAAATATAAAACTTGATTTAAAACATAAAAACATTCTTCTTGGCATTCTTCTGGTTACAATTCATCGTGCTTTGTGCTCACACGCCTTCCCATGTCCTCTGCCTAGTCCATGATTTTCTTACCCATATCTGCAATCTGACATAAAACTTGATTAAGCTAATGCTTAGTAAGTTCATATTATTCTCACATTTAAAAACATTTCATAAACATCATCATCATTATCATCATATCATAAAAGTACCTTAAGCACAATTTCATAGAAACATATCTTTCATTACATTGACCATATTAAAACTTATTCCATTTTATTTTAAGGGCCCAAGTGTTGCACCATGAACATCATTGTAGGCGCGTCGTCATGAAAGGAGAAGGGTAGCTAATCTCAAACCAAACATGACATCATCACATATCATTTCATAACATTGGTGTGCAACACTTATTAGGTGATACATATATATATAATTTTAATACTTTGAAACATGTCATTATCATACATGCATAACTTAAAATCATGATAATCTTTCATAAGAAATCCTTTAAGGAAAATAACCATAAAATCATCATGAATATCATTATGAATATATCATCAAACCTTGTAAAACGTGTCATGTTGCAGGTGAGAATGTACTTACCTTAACAGCTAGCTTACTTAACCTTAATACGTTTGGTGACGACGCCGCGGTCTCGATGTGCTCGTTTTTTTGAGTGTTCATGCCATTTATCCATTTAAAAATACAATAAAATTAATACTTATCATAAAACATCCATTCATATACCATCACATATACATTCATCTCATATAATCATAATTCATATTTACATTTATCTCATATTACAAACATAATTCATAACCATAATTGTGAAAACATTTTCACATAAATTATCATCACATACAGACATCATTCATAACATGCTTCCCTTAAATATTATCATCATAACATCACATACATTTCAATCATAAAAATCTTTTGAAAACGTTTTCTAATAATTTAAAAATACATATATTTTAATTTTAAAATTCATTAAAACATCTTATTATCATGCATTTCAATATCATAAAATCATTTCATCATTAATAAAAATCATTTAAACATATATAACATTTTATAAAATGAAAATCCAAAAATAACATTTTTAAAATAGTTTTCTTGACGTAATCTCATAAAATTTTATAACATAAAATACACTCATCATACATTATACATGCACATTCCTGACAACTTTCATGAAAAACATCATTCATTTACCCCTTGAATAAACATTACATTTTCATACATCAAAGTTAAACAGCAATATTTTACTGTGAGGGGTAGAAGATAGAAAATTCATAATTTTTCATAGAAACATCGAAATAACGTGAAACTTGGAGGAACATCACACAACACATACATGAACATCATATTCAAAACTCAGAGAAAACTACAATACCTAGACAAAAATATTGCAGACGAATTGAGGAGGAGAAATGCTTTTCAGATACCGGAAAAAAATGAATTCCTACCTTCAAAACTTTCTTCTCAAAATCCTTGAATTCAACCAACGAAAAATATAACTTTTTCTTCCAAATAATCTTAGGTAAACAAGGAGAAGAAGCAGAGGAGAAAACGTGAAGAAGAGGAGAGAAAAGAAAACATCTTAGAATGAGAGAGAGAATACGTGAGAAGAAGAGAGAAAATCTGAGGAAAGAGCGTTAAAATTTTTTTAACTTAATGAGCATAATGAAAATTCATTATCCTCCATTAAGTTAGAATTTTTCTAACTCATAGATAGCAAATGGCGTGTAGGAAGGAGAGAAAAGAGGGAAAGTCAAATCCATTAGTCACACTTACCATATCTTTCCCTTTTAAAATAGGAAAACATTTAAAATCATACAAATCAATGCAAAGTCAAACCTTTTCTTTCCTTAACTGACAAAATTATTCCATTAATATGCCAATTAATCACCCATTTAACATAATTATCTCAGCCATAGATTTAGAGAGATTTCTACTGACTACTCGTCAGCTATGTTCGGCCTGCCGGTTCCACCACGTTCGGCCTGTCGATGGTTTCCTTTGGCCTATCGATCTTGGGCAGACTGTTTGGCCTACCGAACTTGAAAGTTTGGCCTGCCGAACTGTCCTTAAATGCCATACATTAAAATGTTCAATTCATCATACATCATAATTAAACATACATTAAAATAATCATGAACACTTGAGCACAACGATTCCATGCGGTCGTCACCTATTATAAAACTTGACATAAAAAGTTAGTTACATTAAAATTATAAATCATGTCATATAACATAAATTATTTTCCTTAACGTTGTTACTAACTTAACTTGATCCGTTACATAAAAATAGGTGGGTGTTACAATTCTCCCCACCTTATAAAAGTTTCATCCTCAAAACTTAGAACAATTGTGGATACATAGTTCTCATGTCATTTTCTCGTTCCCATGTGGCTTCTTCAACTTGCTGATTTCGCCATAACACCTTGACCAATGGAATTTCTTTATTCCTCAAGGTCTTGGTTTTCCGATCAAGTATTCTCATTGGCTTTTCTTCATAACTTAAGTCTTCTAGTATCTCGATCACTTGTGGCTCAATCACATGCATAGGGTCTAGGACATACTTCTTGAGCATAGAAACATGAAATACATCGTGCATTGCAGACATCTCAAAAGGCAACTTCAGCTGATAAGCTACTTTGCCTATCCGCTTCATGATTTCAAACGGACCAATGAATCTTGGACTTAACTTGCTTTTCTTTCCAAACCTCATAACTCCTTTCATTGGTGCAACTTTCAAAAACACAAATTCACCCACAGCGAATCTAAGGGTCTTCTTCTCTTGTTGGCATAACTCTTCTGACGGCTTTGAGCGTTTTATTATGGTGGCTGGCCCCACTCAAGCCCCCATGAGGTCATAGTTCACCCCTGGCATAATTGGCTCTTATTGTGGTCCCACAGTAGCGTTACATGTCACCGTCTCACTGTGTTGCCCCACTCATCCGTACTGTCCCCTCTAGAACCCACTAGTCCCTCAGGGTTTTATTTCGCGTCCCTCATGGTTCAAACCTCAAACCTCCCTTGAGAGGTTTGAGGTTCGAACCATGCGGGACGCGAAATAAAACCCTGAGGGACCAGTGGGTTCACCAGCTTCGTGCCAACATTTAGGCGACCTACATTTTCGTCCATGCAGTGCTTCATAAGGTGCCATTCCAATTGTCGCCTGAAAGCTGTTGTTGTAAGCAAACTCTGCTAACGGCAACATTTTACACCAGCTGGTCTTAAAATCGAGAGAACAAGCCCGTAGCATATCCTCTAAAATCAAATTCGTTCTCTCCGTTTGGCCGTTTGTCTGAGGATGAAAAGCTGTACTGAAATGTAGCTTGGTTCCCATTGCAGTCTGTACACTCTTCCAAAACTTAGATGTGAACCTACCATCACGATCTGAGATGATATTCTTGGGAATCCCATGAAGTCGTACAACTTCCTTAACATAGAGTTTCGCTAACCATTCCATAGAGTAAGTGATCTTGATAGGAATGAAATGCGCCGTCTTAGTCAGTCGATCCACAACTACCCAAATTGCATCATAACCGTTCATAGTTCTGGGCAAACCGGTAATGAAATCCATTGCTATATCCTCCCATTTCCATTCCAGCATTTGGATAGACTGCTGTTCACCACTAGGTCTCTGGTGTTCAGCCTTTACTTGCTAACATGTCATACATTTCTTCACATACATTGCAACATCACGTTTCATTCCAAACCACCAAAAGTTACCCCTTAGATCATTATACATCTTTGTTGCACCTAGATGAATAGAGTAAGGAGTGTCATGAATTTCTGCCAAGATCTTTTCCCTTAAGTCATCAACGTTGGGAACACATAAGCGGTCCTTGAGATACAAAGTTCCATCATCTGCAATACGAAACTCTTGACATTTTCCTTCTTTCATTTCTTGCTTGATCCTTACAAGACTTACATCTTCATCTTGTTTTCTCTGAATTTCATCATACATCGTCGGAGCAAGAGAGAGTACTGATAACTGGCTTGCTATAAGTTCCAAACCGAAGTCTAGAACTTCCTTTCTTAAAGGTGGAGACATTGCTTGCATTGACATCAACGTAGCAACTGACTTCCTACTTAGAGCATCAGCCACTCGGTTAGCTTTTCCAGGATGATAAAGGATTTCACAATCGTAATCCTTCACCAACTCTAGCCATCTTTGTTGTCTCATGTTCAGGTCTCTTTGCATGAAGAAGTACTTCAGACTTTGATGATCAGTGAAGATATTACATTGGACCCCATATAAATAGTGTCTCCATATCTTCAACACAAAAACGACAGCTGCTAACTCGAGGTCATGAGTAGGATAGTTCTTTTCATAATCCTTTAGTTGTCTTGATGCATAAGCAATCACCCTTTCATTTTGCATTAATACAGCTCCAAGGCCCATCTTGGATGCATCACTATAAATTAAAAATCCATCATTTCCTTCCGGTATAGTCAATATTGGAGTTGTCGTTAGCCTCTTCTTCAGTTCTTGAAAACTCTTTTCACATGCATCTGTCCATTCATACTTCTTTCCTTTGCGAGTCAGGTTCATGAGTGGAGCTGCTATCTTGGAGAAATCTTCTACTAATCTCCGATAATAACCTGCTAAACCCAAGAAGCTCCTTATTTCACTTGCATTCATCGGTTGCTTCCAGTTGAGAACGGCTTCTACTTTGGCAGGGTCAATCATAATCCTTTCCTTTGAAATAACATGCCCCAAGAATGACACTTTATCAAGCCAAAATTCGCATTTGGAGAACTATGCATAAAGCTGGTGTCTTCTTAAAGTCTCCAGTACAATTCTTAAATGCTCCTCATGTTCTGCTTGATTCTTAGAATAGACAAGAATATCATCGATAAATGCAACCACAAATTTATTGAGGAAATCCTTGAATACCCTATTCATCAAATCCATAAAAGCAGTAGGTGCATTCGTCAAACTGAAAGGCATAACCACAAATTCATGGTGACCATACCTCGACTTGAAGGCAGTCTTGGGAATATCTCCTTCTTTAACCTTCAACTGATGATATCCCGATCGTAGATCAATCTTTGAGAACACCAATGCACCCTTAAGCTGATCAAACAAATCATCAATTCGAGGCAACGGGTACTTGTTCTTGATTGTCACCTTGTTCAGCTCTCTGTAGTCAATGTAGAGTCTCATAGTGCCATCCTTCTTCTTTACAAACAAGACTGGAGCTCCCCATGGTGAGTGACTTGGCCTGATGAAACCTTTGTCAAGTAGCTCCTTTAATTGCGTGTTAAGCTCCTTTAACTCTGCTGGGGCCATTCTGTAAGGCGCTTTAGATTCGGATCGATGCCAGGAGCAAGCTCAATCTCAAATTCAACTTTTCTTTCTGGCGGTAGACTCGTCAGATCATCAGGAAACACATCTACATATTCATGTACGATAGGCACATCTTCAAGACTTATCTTTTCTTCTTGGCTTTTGTCTACTATGTTTGCCAGATAACCCATGCAGCCACTTGCTAATAACTTCCTTACTTTCATTGTGGATAAAAACATGTGGGGTTTCTTTCTAGATTCACCAACATAAACAAACTTTTGATCACCTTCTAGATGGAAGATCACCTTTCGCTTTCAGCATACAATAGAGGCATTGTACTTGCTCAGGAAATCCATCCCAAGAATCATATCATAGTCATGCATGTCGATCATAATGAGGTCGACGAATGGCTCCCTATTAGAAATCCATAGGGGTACTATACGCAGACAGTGCATAGATAATATCACTTCCTTGGAGGGTAGTGTCATAGTGAATCCCTGTCTCATAAGCTCTAAACGAACCTCTAATTTCTTAGCATATGACATAGGTACAAAAGAATGCGTGGCACCCATATCGAAAAGAACATAAGCATCATTAGATAAACTTGTTATTTGACCTGTGACCACATTGGAGGCTTCAACAGCTACTTGTTCTTTCATCATGGCATAGCTTCCTGCGTTCGTTGGTGGAGCTTCAATTCTCCCTTGACTGATAAGTGGCCCTTCAAGGGAGACTTGCATCTGATGTAGCTGGGCTTGAGAAGGAGCTCTCTGCAGGGTATTGGCATTCATCAACTTGGGGCAGTTCTTAACAAAGTGGTCTTCACGCCCACAAATGAAACATTGGTTTGTTCCTAAATGACATTCCCCTAGATGCTTCTTTCCACATTTGGCACATGGTTGAAACCGCCTGTTATTGTTGTGCTGACCATCATTGTGCCTCTTGTTGTCTTGGCCCTGCTGGTTTTGAGGATTGCCCTTTCTCTTATTATTCCTCCAGTTTTGGTTGCTGTTGTTGTTGCTATTGTTGTTGTTGTTGTTGTTTTTGTGTAGTAGGCGGTTCTGGTTGTTTGCATTGCTAACCTGTTGGCCCGACTGAGGCTGGTTCCTTCTTAACTTGGACAGATGGAACTCTGCACGTTGGGTTCTCATGACAACCTGTTCTTGACTCCTAGGTGGACTTGCCCCATCCATAATAGCAGTAATTTCAGGCCTAAGAACCTTGATCAGCCTTCTGACCCTTTCATTTTCATCCATAACCATTCCTAGATATAAACGGGCTAGCTGGTCACATTTCGTCACCACATCAGTGACTGACATATCCCCCTGGCGCAAGCTCTCGAACTCCTCATAATGCTTCCTTGTGATATTCATATGGAAGAACTTCGTGTTGAATTCATGAACGAAGTCAGCCCATGTTATTTCATCAACATTCCTGCTCATTTCAATGCCATCCCACCAAATTCTGGCCTCCATGGTGAGACAGTACGATGCACAAAGAACCTTTTTGTTGTTTGTGAAATCCATGAGTCGTAAGGTGGCTTCGATCATCTTTAACCATCCTTGGGCTACTAGCGGATCCTTAGAACCCTTGAAATCCATTGGCTTAACTTTCTTCCATCTGACCAGTAGGGTTCCTGATAGGCCGCTCTTGGTTCAGCAGTAGGAGCTGGAACTTCATTGACTTGTGGCTGTGGAGGAGGAGGAGGCTCATCATTGCCTCGACGGTCGTCATTCTGGCCGTTGGCCCTTAACGCAGCTATTTTCCTTCTTTGATCCTCAAGTTGTCTCTACAACTCAACGATCATAGTCATGAGTCTTTAGTTGGTCTGGGTGCGAGTCTGCATTCTTCTATGACCGTCCATCGTTAATTTCCTAAAAGAATTAAAACTTAGAAATAATCTTCTAATTATGAGACAGGTTTTCACTACTAGATCATTAATCGTTAAACATCTAAACCTTAATCTTATCATCATTCTTGCGTCAAAACATCTAACTCTATAACATACTTACTTGGAGGACTTGGACTGATGTATGGCGATATGAATTGTAATCAGAAATTCGCTCTGATACCAAAGCCTGTAACACCCCCCTTACAGACGTCACAGATGTCGTTACATTCATACATTTATACTTGTTTAAACTTTAAACATAAACATAATTACAAAACTTATACGATACTTTTAATTGTAAACGTAGATAAATATACGTAATCAGGATCCATTCGTACATTTTTTTACCAACATTGTTTAACTTATTCGATACCATAATTAATTTAAATATACTTTAAATTAATCATAAACTTATTTTTATAGAATAGACATACCAAGTTGTAAAATCATAACTTATAAAAACATCACATCATAATTCATTTAATCATCACATCTTTTAAAAATTACTTGCTCCCACAGTTCGGCAGGTCAAACTTGGGACTTCGGCAGGCTGAACATGATTGGCAGGCCGGTAGAGGCTTTGCCAAACAGGATTAAAAATTCATCATCGTCCGGCAGGCCAAAAACGTGATCGGTAGGCCGAACCATGACGTTCGGCAGGTCGACCAAGCCAAAATCCTTGAGAAAACTTAATTTGTAAAACAAATTTAACTTTTCGTAAAAATTACGAAAGATCAAAATTCTTTAAAATGATAAAATAAAGTATAAAACCATAGTTCAAGTATTCTTAAAACTTAACATAAAAATATGTTCAAAATATAAAACTTGATTTAAAACATAAAAACATTCTTTTTGGCGTTCTTCCGGTTACAATTCATCGTGTTTTGTGCTCACACACCTTCTCATGTCCTTTGCCTAGTCCATGATTTTCTTACCCTTACAACATGACATAAAACTTGATTAAGCTAATGCTTAGTAAGTTCATATTATTCTCACGTTTAAAAACATTTCATAAACATCATCATCATCATCATCATATCATAAAAGTGCCTTAAGCACAATTTCATAGAAACATATCTTTCATTACATTGACCATATTAAAACTTATTCCATTTTATCTTAAGGGCCCAAGTGTTGCACCATGAACATCATTGTAGGCGCGCCGTCATGAAAGGAGAAGGGTAGCTAATCCCAAAGCAAACATGACATCATAACATATCATTTCATAACATTGGTGCGCAACACATATTAGGTGATACATATATACATAATTTTCATACTTTGAAACATGTCATCATCATACATGCATAACTTAAAATCATGATAATCTTTCATAAGAAATCCTTTAAGGAAAATAACCATAAAATCATCATGAATATCATTGTGAACATATCATCAAACCTTGTAAAACGTGTCATATTACAGGTGAGAATGTACTTACCTTAACAGCTAGCTTACTTAACCTTAATACGTTTGGTGACGACGCCGCGGTCTCGATGTGCTCATTTTTTGAGTGTTCATGCCATTTATCCATTTAAAAATACAATAAAATTAATACTTATCATAAAACATCCATTCATATACCATCACATATACATTCATCTCATATAATCATAATTCATATTTACATTTATCTCATATTACAAACATAATTCATAACCATAATTGTGAAAACATTTTCACATAAATTATCATCACATATAGACATCATTCACAACATGCTTCCCTTAAATATTATCATCATAACATTACATACATTTTAATCATGAAAATCTTTTGAAAATGTTTTCTAATAATTTTAAAATACATATATTTTAATTTTAAAATTCATTAAAACATCTTATTATCATGCATTTCAATATCATAAAATCATTTCATTATCAATAAAAATCATTTTAACATATATAACATTTTATAAAACGAAAATCCAAAAAACACATTTTTAAAACAATTTTCTTGACGTAATCTCATAAAATTTTATAACATAAAATACACTCATCATACATTATACATGCATATTCTTGACAACTTTCATGAAAAACATCATTCATTTACCCCTTGAATAAACATTACATTTTCATACATCAAAGTTAAACAACAATATTTTACTATGAGGGGTAGAAGATAGAAAATTCATAATTTTTTATAGAAACATCGAAATAACGTGAAACTTGGAGGAACATCACATAACACATACATGAACATCATATTAAAAACTCAGAGAAAACTACAATACCTAGACAAAGATATTACAGACGAATTGAGGAGGAGAAATGCTTTTCAGATACCGGAAAAAAAATGAATTCTTACCTTCAAAACTTTCTTCTCAAAATCCTTGAATTCAACCAATGAAAAATATAACTTTTTCTTTCAAATAATCTCAAGTAAACAAGGAGAAGAAGGAGAGGAGAAAACGTGAAGAAGTGGAGAGAAAAGAAAACATCTTAGAATGAGAGAGAGAATATGTGAGAAGAAGAGAGAAAATCTAAGGAAAGAGCATTAAAATTTTTTTAACGTAATGAGCATAATGAAAATTCATTATCCTCTATTAAGTCAAAATTTTTTTGACTCATAGATAGCAAATGGCGTGGAGGAAGGAGAGAAAAGAGGGAAAGTCAAATCCATTAGTCACACTTACCATATCTTGCCCTCTTAAAATAGGAAACCATTTAAAATCATACAAATCAATGCGAAGTCAAACCTTTTCTTTCCTTAACTGACAAAATTATTCCTTTAATATGCCAATTAATCACCCATTTAACGTAATTTTCTCAGCCATAAATTTGGAGAGATTTCTACTAACTGCTTGTCAGCTGTGTTTGGCCTATCGATTTTTCCCTTCGGCCTGCCAGTTCCACCATGTTTGGCCTATCGATGGTTTCCTTCGGCCTGTCGATCTTGGGGAGACTGTTCGGCCTGCCGAACTTGAAAGTCCGGCCTATCGAACTATCCTTAAATGCCATACATTAAAACATTCAATTCATCATGCATCATAATTAAACATACATTAAAATAATCATGAACACTTGAGCACAACGATTCCATGCGGTCGTCACCTATCATAAAACTTGACATAAAAAGTTAGTAACATTAAAATTATAAATCATATCGTATAACATAAATTATTTTTCATATTGTTGTTACTAACTTAACGTGATCCGTTACATAAAAATAGGTGGGTGTTACAGACATCGTGAATAGAAATATTGTCACGTTGTCATAGGTGACGATGTGTTGGATCAGGACATAAAGTGAATTGATTTGGATTAATAATTCTATCTTGGCAGATCGATTCACTTTAGACAATCATTTTTGTTGTATCTTAATCCTGAGATGAATAGTAGGCCCGTTGTCTTGACGTGTGTCTTTTGATATACCAAAGGGTGACACCCATATCTTACTAATGGTATGCATGCCGGTACATTGGAGGCATGACTCTTGATAGCGTAGACCTGTTAGTTATAAATATGGAATCCATAGCTCCTCTTTAGGAGTAATGATATCCTCTTATATACGTTATCCTGTAATTGGAAAACTGAAGGCTCAACCATTTGGATACATAGGTGTAACCGAATGGTATACTATCATTTGATAGTAAGTTTTCTGATGGTGAGATAATGGAACGTAAGATAAAAATAATCAGGAAGGTAAGGCAGAACTTGTCCTTAAGCCGGTTATGGATTATCAAATGGGGATACGATACACTATGATATGTCATGGAGACTTAGCTATACGAGCTTCGTAATTCTATGTAGTTCGAGAGTGCAACTCTAAGCTTTTAGTGGAGTAACGTTGAGTTGATAATTATGAAATGTATATTTGGGATATTGGGTTTCATAATTATCAGGAGCTTGAACTATATAGGTCCATTTGGTCCTCTTTGCTAGCTCACAACATCCTGTAACGACACAACGTGCTTTTCCAATAATTCATTACTCATGTTGGATTTATCAGATTGGTTAAACTTTGGAAGAATCAGATAATTCATGTTTGTTTATCGGTTGAATTAATTTTGTAATAAAATTGATTCAAGATAAACTTGTTGAATTATAAGGATCAGATAATTCTTGTCTATTTATCGGTTGATTTAATTTTAGATAAATTAGATAAAGATAAACTTGTAGAATTTTTGGGAATTCATTTATTTTCTTAGAGATTATCTAGATAAAGTTGCTTTGATAAGATAACTTTTCTATTAGGTTATTTGAATTAAAATTGAGACTTTATCCTATAGAATCTTGGGTAGAAAATAAAAGATTCACGAGATTTTTTATTCGACAGTTCGGCCTACCGATGGACGTGTTCAGCCTACCAATGGGGCCTGTTCGGCCTACCGATCAGCAAAGGTTAAGATCACGCGTTTCCATGCGGATCTTATCAGATATTGATTCAAACTTGATTCTATTTCAAGTTTTTGAGATCTAATCTGATAAGAAGTGACCCCAGGACCAATCTCTATATAAAGGAGTAAGTCTTAAGAGTTACTTAGATCAATTGAGAGATTAAGAGTGATACTCTGCTAGTGAGAATCTGAAAACTCCCTGAGAGCTTTTGTTCACAAATCATGAACACTTGCTTTGAGTTCTCTCGATTGGTTGAAAGGAGAGTCACCTAGTGGAAGAGCTGTACGTGTGAGCCCACACTCACTCTGATCGTGGATAGAGAATAGCAAAGAAAACTAATTGGTTGAGGCTCTTCTAGAACGTTACTTCTCTTCACGTTTTGCAAGGGTTCTTTGGCACACAAAGGTTAGTAAGATCTGGTTAATTTAGGCATATAGCATGTCAAACTTGTGTTTTGGAAAATACTCTGATGAAAAATTTTTAAAATTCTGCTATGCACTCTTTTTCCAACAAGGTCTACGCTATCAAAAGACACGCCTCCAACGCACCAGCATGCATACCACTATTAAGATGTGCGTGTCACCCTTTGGTACATCAAAAGACACTAGTTAAGAAAACAGGCCCACTATTTATCTTAGGATTAAGATATAGTACAAATGATTGTCTAAAGTGAATCGATTTGTCGAGACATAATTATTAATCCAAATCAATTCACTTTATGTCCCGATCCAACACATCATCAGCTATGACAACATGCCAATGTTTCTATTCATGGAGTCCTCCTCTGATGGTCAAGACAAACCATCTCTCAATAGGAATATAGACAACATAATAATCTTTACATGAATAAAGTGCCCAACTTTATTCCCTCGATTGTGGATCTTATGATTTAGGCCGTCACCTTAAGAATCGTGTCTTTCTCATAATCCGTCCATCATATGCCCAATTCTTAAAGGTTTAGACTGACAGTTTTAGACTATTGTTTCCTTAACATACATTCAACAAATATGAATGTAAAGAGGAAAAGATTTGGTATATTAACAATAAATAAATTCTTTATTAATAAAAATTAGGGCCGACAATTTAAACACGGTACGATGACATGATACAAAAATGACATGAGATAAACAGGATTGGACCGCACGTTTATTAATTGTGCTATAAACGGGTTGGCATGAATAACATGAAAATAAACGGGCTGGATTCGTGCTAACATGCTAAACACGCCTTGACATGTTTAATTAAACAGCCATAAACGTGTTAACATGACACGACATGATCCGACCCGCCCATTTATAACACATTTAAACTTAAAAATAAAAATATTTAAAATATTTATAGTAGGTTAGTATTAATTAGATATTGTGTTTTTGTTAATTTTCTTTATTAGCTTTTTTAAAAAAAAACTTTCAAATTTTTTTTTAATTTTTTTGCTAATTGGGTCATAAATGTGTCATATGCGTGTTGTTATAGTGTTAACCCATCACGGCACGTTTAATAATCATGTTAATCGTGTCATGCCTTGTTACGCGTGCCATAAGCATGCTGTGTTTGTGTTTGTATTTCTAGCATGTTTATTAATCGTGTCGTGTTCGTGTTCAGGCTAAACGTGTCATGCTGTAAACGTGCCGACACGAACACGATTATTGCCACCCCTAATAAAAAAGTCTCCAAAAACTTATTACATTTTTACTCCTTAGGGCATACATGTCTAACAATCTCCCACTTGCACTAAGTGAGTAAATATGACAAATCTCGCATCCCCATAGCTTCCACATGCCTCTCGAGGACTCTCCCAGTAAGCGTCTTCGTAAATGGATTAGTTAAATTGTCTTCTAATGTGATCTTGCACACTGTGACATACCCGCCCTCAACGAAGTCCTTTATCACATGATACTTTCGATCAATATGCTTACTTTTCTTGTGAAATGTTGGCTCCTTAGCATTAGCTACTGCCGCATTGTTATCACAGTACAGTGATACCGCTTTATCCATACTAGGAACTACTTCAAGATCCCCAAGGAACTTGCGGAGCCACACTGCTTCTTTCGAAGCATCACTAGCTGCCACATACTTGGCGTCCATCGTTGAATCCCAATGCAATCTTGCTTCATACTTCTCCAACTGATGGCACCGCCACCCAGAGTAAACAAAAAACCTAAAGTCGATTTCCTAGAATCCAGATAGGATTGAAAATCTGAGTCAGTATATCCTAACGGAGTCAAGTCCTCACCTGAATATAAAAGCATATACCCTCGAGTCCTTCTCAGGTACTTGAAAATATGCTTAACCGCAACCCAGTGGTTGGGTCTTGGATCCGCCTGAAATCGATTTACAATCCCGACCGCATAACAAATATCCAATCGTGTGCAAAGCATGACATACATGAGACTACCTATTGCCGAAGCATAAGGCACCTTCTTCATATATTCTCTTTCTTCCTCAGACTTTGGAGAGTCTTTCTTAGAAAAAGTAATTCCAGACCTAGATGGTTGCCCACCTTTCTTGGAATCCTGCATTATAAACCTCTTTTGAATTTTATCTATATAGCCGGCCTAAGACAAAGCTATCATTTTGTTTTTCCTGTCCCCAAAGATCAGGATGCTAAGAACAAAATTAGCCTCACCCAAGTCCTTCATGTCAAACTGCTTGGTCAACCATAATTTGACTGACGACAATGCCCCAACGTCATTGCCAATTAGCAGAATGTCATTTACATAGAGTGGTAGAAAAACCACCTTCTCATCCTTTATGTGTATGTAAACACATGGCTCATCCACACTTTTGTGAGAACCCATAAGTCTTGATCACTTGATCAAATCTTATGTTCCAAGAACGAGAAGCCTGCTTCAGTCCATAAATTGACTTTAGCAGCTTACAAATCTTACCCTCTTGACCCTTGACCTTGAACTCATCTGGTTGTTCCATATAAATGACTCATCAAGATAGCCATTTAGAAAAGCAGTCTTGACATCCATTTGCCAAGTTGTAGAAATCGAGAGCGGCTGCTATGGACAAGAGAATCTGAATGGACTTGAGCATGGCTACAGGCAAAAAGGTTTCCTCATAATCAATTCATTCCTTTTGTGTATAACCCTTAGCTACCAGTCTAGCCTTAAAGGTTTCAACCTTTCCATCCACTTCCCTTTTCCTCTTGTAGATCCACTTACACCCTATGGGTTTTATCCCTTTGGAAAGATCCACAAGCTCCCAGACCTGATTAGTCTCCATAGACTTCATCTCTATGTTCATGGCCTCTGTCCAGAGTTTTGAATCAACATCCTCCATAGCCTCTGCGTAAGTATAAGGATCCCTATCATGTTCATCTGGTTCAGCCAAAAAGACTTCCCCATTGGACATATACCTCTCAGGTTGACGCCTGGTCCTCCCACTACGCCGAAGCCCCTTAGGTTGTTATTCGGGTTCGTTTGGTTTTTCTACACCGATCAGAATGGTTTCATTTGGAACCTCCGTAGTGATCGGATCAGTCCTTAACTCCTCAAGCATCACTTTGCTTTAAGGCTTAAAGTCGTCCATGTAACTTTCCCCAAGGAAAGTTGCATTAGTTGAAACCATGACTTTATTTTCCTTTGGGTTATAGAAATAACCCCCTTTAGTCCTTTTTGGATATCTTACAAACACGTAAACTTTCAAACGTGCTTCTAACTTATTCGCATCTTTAAACAGGACATGAGCTAGACATCCCCATATGCGAATATGGTTTAAGGATGTCTTCCTGCCCGTCCAAGAGTTTTAGGGACCGATTTTGAAGGCACATAGTTCAAAAGATAACATGCGGTTTGTAGTGCATATCCCCAAAAGGATAAAGGCAATGATGAATAACTCATTATGGACCTGACCATGTCCAATACAGTCATATTCCTTCTCTCCACTATGTCATTCTACTGCGGAGTGCCCGGCACAGTCAAATGGGATAAAATTCCATTCTCTAATAAGTGTCCCAAGAACTCATCAGAAAGGTATTCTCCACCTCGATCGGATCGAATTGCCTTTATGGGTGTACCCAATTGCTTTTCCACTTCAGCCTGAACTTCTTGAACTAATCAAAAGTTTCGCTTTTGTAATGCATCAGGTACACATAACCATACCTTGAGTAATCGTTAATAAAAGTGACAAAGTACTCATACCCTCCTCATGCCCAGATGTTCTTTGGTCCGCAAACATCACTACGCACAAGTTCTAAAACCCCTTCGGCCCATTGCCTTTAGACCCGAATGGTCTTTTGGTCATTTTACCCTTTAAACAAGATTCACATTGAGGTATAGATTCCACCACCTTTAACTGACTTAAAGGTCCATCCCTTACCAACATTTGAATCCTATTCAGGTTAATATGACTAAGGTGCAAATGCCAAAGATAAGTCTTACCAGAGTGAGAAGTTTTAAGTCTTTTAGAGTTATTTTCATTCATCTTAGCATTAAGCAATAAGTCCATCTTAGGTTTGATAAAATATAGATTATTTTGCAACCATATAAAATAGATAAAAGATTTATTTTTACGAATCACCACTTTATTATTAAAAGAAACCAAATAGGAGTATTTAAATAAACAAGCTATAGAAATTAAATTCCTTTTAAATTTTGAAACATAAAAACAATGTCGCAAAATTAAATTCCTATAATTATCAAAATAAAGATGGACGTCTCCCATTGCTTCCGCTAAGAGCAAAGATCCATCGCCCATCCGAAGCATGAAGTCTTCATGTAGCAAACTTCTCGTTTATTTGAACCCCTATAGAGAAACACAAACATGATTAGTTGCATCGGAATCTATGACCCAAATGTCACTAGATTCCTCAACCAAACAAGTTTCTAGATACAGAAGATCACACCTACCTCTTTTGGAAAGGAAGTCCTTACAATGCTGCTTGATGTGCCGGACCTTCGCACAGAAGAAGCACTTAAGCTTCTTTGGGTTCTTCTTCTTCTTTTTCTTGCTCTTGGTGCTAGCAGGAATAGAAGACTTCCCGTTCTTGGCTCGTTGCTTCTTTCCATTCTCAAAATTGGGATTAGAACTAGAAACAGCTACCATATTGGCCTGTCCACCCGTAGGAGAGTCCCTGATCAGTAGTTTGAACTCCTGTAACTATTTCATTAATTTTGTTAAGGTCATATCCCACCTATTGCTTAAATTAAATGTAGCTCTCAACGGAATAAATTCCTTTGATAAAGTTTCAAAGACCATAGTCATCTGAGTTTCAACATCACTGTCGGCTCTATTGGTTTGAGCCTCAGTGAGGTAACCTATGACCAACATCATGTGCTCCTTTACAAATATCCCCGGCCTTTGCTTACAGTTAAGAAGTTTCTGAAGTGCCCCTTGCCGCTTTGTTATGGCTTGGCCTCCAAATATGTCTTCAAGATTATCTAAGATCTACTTTCTAGTCTCATAGATTACATGTTGAGCCTACAGTACGTTATTCATACTGGCCATAACATAGCAGCGGGCCTGATAGTTTGCATCTTCCCAACGATCATACGCTTGGAATTGCTCATTAGTGGAATCTCCCATGGGCACAGGAGGACCAGGGGTTGTCAGGACAAATTTTAGTTTCTCAAAGGAGAGGACGATTCCAGGTTCCATTTCCAATCATTATAATTCTCTCCGGTTAATAGGTTTTTGTCAAGTATCGAAGATAAAGTGTTTTTAGACATTTTTAATCTACAATAAAGAATCATATACCAAACATAAGCAAACATATCATAATAATTTAGTAAGATAACACAATCATGTAAAAACATACAAATGTGTTTATGTGTCAAAATCTTGAAAATATCACAACCTTACAATGATAATTCCAAACTCAGAATTCAACAAGCTCCAAGGGGAGTCATGCCAAATTCAATCAAGAACACGGATCCCCTCTTGATTAATATATGCCATACAGGACCTGCATGATCCAGCATATATTAATAATTGCTTCTTTGGCCATTAATTTTATTAATAGAGCTCCAAGGGGAGGTTAATAATAAAATTAACGTGAGTGTATAACCATCGTTTTAATATTTTATCAATGATTTATAATAACCACCTTGGGGTGTGCAACCATAAATCATGCTAAAATACCTTATCCTTTCAGATATCCAATCTGGTACATGATAGAAATCCTTTCCTAGGGGTTGAGACCACCATGTTCTTCCTATGGACCAAGGATGGAGGCCGTAGGTCCTCTCTTCGAAAACCTTCTCCCACTCAATCTTTTGAAATCAAGGTTTTATTTTAAGAACATGCATGAACAATTTTAATATGAGCAGCACTCCTTATTCTATATGACATGTTATCAATATACATGGCAAATCTTATTATAATGTAGACAAGCAAAGTTACAAGCAAAATAATAATAACTATAATATTATGGTTCCACCCGAGAGAATAGAAAATAAAGATTACAAGAGAATAATCGAAACATATTATCGACTCTTCATCCTTGAATTCTCAAGTTGTATTCCTCTTCATGTAATGTTCATCTTTAAGTCTTCAATCCTGTATGAATCAAATACTTTATATTTCTAGTCATATCCAAATTTAATGTCTCTTAGAATTGTCCCAAAAATAAAATTAAAACTGTATTGAAAAAGTGCACCTTTTTTGGAAAAATTTCCAACTCTCTATCGATAAACCGATCTACGTGATCGGCCTGATGGTCATGATCCATTGGTTTGAAGATCGGCCTACCGATTCATGACAAATTAGCCTGTCGAACCAGAAGTTCAGCCTGCCACCAGAGCCACTTGATTTTTGCCCCGCTGTCGGCCTGCCGAACCTCACGTTTGGCTTGTCGATCTGCGACCATTGGCCTGCTGCCAGAGCCACCTGATTTTTGCCTCATTATCGGCCTGCCGAATCTCATGTTGGGCCTGTCGATCTGCAACCATCGACCTGTCGAACTGGATGGTTCGGCATGCCAACCGAACGTAAATCACCCTTTCTAGAAAATACAATTTTTAATGCAATTCATCAATTTTATTTTCAACAATTCAAAAACATAAACTTAGAGACTTAGGAAATACTTGAGAGTATCATCATCCATCTTCTAAATCCATCTTTTCTGAATAATTATTTAATTACAAAATTCTTAAAAATTTAAAATTAAATAATAATCTCTAGACGGAGAAAATAGTCTGCCATCTAATTACATGAAAAACCTAGATACACATTCTAATCTCTAAGGAACCATAACGGGTACAAATTAATTAATTAATTAATAATTAAATAACCATTTAATCAACCATAATTAATTAATAAACATTCACTACATAATTCATGACAACATAAAAACATATAGAAACCTAGAGTGCCAACTCTCTATAAAATTAAATTCAAGCATAGAAGAGATTAAGATCATAAAATTTATAGTATGATCACAAACTTATAAATTTATGTAAAAGCCATGGCTTTGATACCAATTATTGGAAAAATAGTATGCAGCTGAATTTTAAAAATTTTATATCAGGGTATTTTTCAAAATATAAGTTTGACATGCTATATGTATAAATTAACCAGATCTTACTAACCTCTGTTTGCCAAAAAGCTCCTGCAAGCAGTGAAGAGAAGTAACATTCTAAAAGAACCTCAACCAACTAGCCTTCTTTGCTATTCTCTATCCACGATCGAAGTGAGTGTGGGCTCACACGTATAGCTTTTCCTCTAGGTGGCTCTACTTCCAACCAATTGAGAGAACCTAAAGCTTGTGTTCATGATTTATGAACAAGAGCTCTCAGGGGATTTTAGATTCTCACCAGCAGAGTATCACTCTTAATCTCTCAATTGATCTAAATAACGTATGTGACTTACTCCCTATTTGTAGAGGTTGGGTCTAGGGTCAATCCTTATTAGATTAGGTCTCAAAAATTCGAATCAAAATCAAATTCAGATCAATATCTGATAAAATCTACCTAAAAACACGTAATCTTTTTTTCCGTGCATTGGCAAGCCGATCTGTCTAATCGGCAGGCCAAACTTGCCCCATCGGCAGGCCGAACTTGAGGATCAGCACGCTGAACTGTCGAAAAAAGATCTCAGCGAACTTTTATTTTCCCCCGAGATTCTATAGGATAAAGTATCACTTTTAATTCAAATAATACAATAGAGAAGTTATCTAATTAAAACAACTTCATTTAGATAATCTCTAGGAAAATAAATGAATTCCTAAAAATTCTACAAGTTTATCTTGATTTAATTTATTCAAAATTAAATCAACCGATATACAGACAAGAATTATCCGATCCCAATAATTCAACAAGTTTATCTTGAATTAATTTTATCATAAAATTAATTCAACCAATAAACAAACATAAATTATATGATTCTTCTAAATTTTAGCCAATCTGATAAATCAGACATAAGTCACCAATTATTGGAAAAGCATGCCGTATCGTTACAGAATGTTGTAAGCTAGCAAAGGGGACCAAATGGACCTATATAGTTCAAGCTCTCGATAATTACAAAACTCAATATCCTAGATATACATTTCATAATTATCAACTCCAATGCTACTCCACTAAAAGCTTGGAGCTGCACTCTCGAACTACATAGAATTACGAAGCTCGTATAGTTAAGTCTCCATGACATATCATGATGTATCGTATCCCTATAGGATTATCCATAATCGGCTTAAGGACAAGTTCTGTCTCACCTTCCTAATTACTTTTGTCTTTCATTTCATTGTCTAACCATCAAAAACTTACCATCCAAAGACAGTATACCAATTGGTTACACCTATGTATCCAAATGGTTGATCACTCCAGTTTTCCAATTACAAGATAATGCATATAAGAGGATATCACTACTCCTAAAGAGGAGCTATGGATTCTATATCTATGAATAACAGGTCTACGCTATCAAGAGTCACGCCTCCAACGTACTGGCATGCATACCACTATTAAGATGTAGGTGTTACCCTTTGGTACATCAAAAGACATAAGTCAAGACAATAGGCCCACTATTCATATCAGGATTAAGATACAATATAAATGATTGTCTAAAGTGAATCGATTTGCTGAGACAGAATTATTAATCCAAATCAATTCACTTTATGTCCTGATCCAATATATCATCACCTATGACATCATGCCAATGTTTCTATTTATGGAGTCCACCTCCAATGGTTAAGACAAACCATTTTCCAATAGGGATATAGACAATGTAACAATCTTTACATGAATAAAGCGCCTAACTTTATTCCCTCGATTGCGGATCTTATGATTTAGACTGTCACCTTAAGAATCATGTCTTTTGCATAATCCGTCTATCATATGCCCAATTCTTAAAGGTTTAGACCGACAGTCTTAAACTATTATCTGCTTAATATACATTCAACAAATATGAACGTAAAGAGGACAAGATTTGGTATGTTAACAATAAATAAATTCTTTACTGATAAAAATGTCTCTAAAAACTTATTACATTTTACTCCTTAGGGCATACATGTCTAATAGATTTCTCAACTGATCTAATTAACTATAGGACTCACTCTTTATTCATAGAGGTTCGACCCAAGAGTCGGTTCTTATCATATAAGGTCTCGAAAATTCAAATCAAAATCAAATCAGAATCAACATCTAATAAAATCCACGTAAAAATATGTGATTTATTTATTTCTCGATCAGTAGGCTGAACTGGCAGATCAGCCTACCGAACTTTCTTCATTGGCAAGCCAAGCTGGAAGATCGGCTTGCTGAACTTGCTATAAATGATCCCTACGAATCTTTATTTTCCACTCGATATTCTTGGGATAGAGCCTCAGTTTAGAGAAGTTATCTAATTAAAACAGTCATATCTAGATAATCTCTAGGAAAATAAATATTCCTAATTGTTGAAAAAATAGTACGCAATAGAATTTAAATTTTTTTTTATACTAGAGTATCTTTCAAAACACAAGTGTGACACAATATATTTATAAATTAACCGGATCTTACTAACATTGTTTGCCAAAAAGCTCCGTAATCTGTGAACAGAAGTAACGTTCTAGAAGAGCATCAACCAACTAATCTTCTTTGCTATTCTCTATCTACGATTAGTGTGTGTGGGCACACTCATACACCTCTTCCATAAGTGGCTTTCCTTCCTACCAATTGAGAAATACCCAAAGCTATAGTTCATGATTTGTGAACAACAGCTTTTCGGAGAGTTGTAGAGTCTTACTGGTAGAGTTTCACTTTAGATTTCTCAATTGATCTAAATAACAATTAGTCTCACTCCCCTTTTTATAGAGGTTGGGCCTAGGAGTTAGTCCTTATCAGATAAGGCCTCAAAAATTCAAATTAGAATCAAATCAAGATCAATATCTGATAAAATCCTCATGGAAGCATGTGATTTATTTAACGCTCGGTCGGTAGGCCAAACTTTCAAAACAGCCTACCATGCTTGCTCCATTGGCAGGCCGAACTTAAAGATTGGTCTACCAAACTTATGATAAATGATCCATGTGAATCTTTATTTTCTACCCGAGATTTATGAGATAAAGCCTCAGCATAATTCAAATAACCCAATAGAGACGTTATCTGATTAAAACACTCATATCTAGATAATCTCTAGGGAAATAAATATTCTTGAAAATTCAACAAGTTTATTATAAATTAATTTATTTAAAATTAATCTAACCGATAAACAGGCAGGAAGTATCTGATCCAGATAGTTTAATAAGTTTATCTTGAATTAATTTTTACTAAATTAATTCACTCGATAAACAGACATGAATTATCTGATCTTATCGAATTTCAGCCAATCTGATAATTTGACATAAGTCACCAATTATGGAAAACCACGCCGTATTGTTATAAGACTTTTATGAGCTAGCAAAGGGGACTAATGGACCTATATAGTTCAAGTTCCTGATAATTATGAAACCTAATATCGTAGATATACAATTCGTAATTATCAACTCTAACGCTACTCCACTAAAAGCTTAGAGCTACACTCTTAAATTATATAGAATTACGAAACCCATATAGGTAAGCCTTCATGACATATCATAATATATCGTATTCCCATAGGATTTTCTATAATCAGCTTAAGGATAAGTTCTGTCTTACCTTCCCAATTATTTTTATCTTACGTTCCATTATCTCACAATCGAAAAACTTACCATGCAAAGACAGTATATCATTTGGTTACACTTATGTATCCAAATGGTCGAGCGCTTAAGTTTTTCAATTACAAGATAACGTATATAAGAACACATCAACTACTCCTAAAGAACAGCTATCGATTTCATATCTATGAATAACAGATCTATGCTATCAAAAGTCATGCCTCCAACGTACTCTCATGTGTATCACTATTATAACGTGAATGTCACCCTCTGGCATATCAAAAGACATAAGTCAAGACAATGGCCCCATTATTCATTTCAAGATTAAGATACAATTACACATGATTGTCAAAAGTGAATCAATTTGTTGAGACAGAATTATTAATCCAAATCTATTCTCTTTTTGTCCTGATCCAACACATCGTCACTTGTGACAATATGCCAATGTTTCTATTCGTGGAGTCTACCTTCGACGTGCTAGACATGTATGCCCTAAGGAGTAAAAATGTAATACATTTTTGGAGACATTTTTATCAATGAAGAATTTATTCATTTATATATACCAAATCTTGTCCTCTTTACGTTCATATTTGTTGAATGTATGATAAGCAAACAATAGTCTGAGACTGTCAGTCTAAACCTTAAGAATTGGGCATATGATGGGATGATTATGCGGTAGACACAATTCTTAAGGTGACGGTCTAAAACGTATGATTCGCGATTGAGGGAATAAAGTTGGGCGCTTTATTCATGTAAAGATTGTTATGTTGTCTATATCCCTTTTGGGAGATGGTTTGTCTTGGCCATCGGAGTTGGACTCCGTGAATAGAAACATTGGCACGTTGTCATAAGTGACGATGTGTTGGATCGGGATATAAAGTGAATTGATTTGGATTAATAATTTTGTCTTGGCAAATCGATTCACTTTAGACAGTCATTTGTACTGTATCTTAATCCTGAGATGAATAGTGAGCCCGTTGTCTCGACTTGTGTCTTTTGATGTACCAATGGGTGACTCCCACATCTCTATAGTGGTATGCATGCCGGTACATTGGAGGCATGACTCTTGATAGTGTAGACTTGTTATTCATAGATATAGAATCCATAGCTCCTCTTTAGGAGTAATGATATCCTCTTATATGCGTTGTCCTGTAATTGAAAAACTGGAGCGCTCAACCATTTGGATACATAGGTGTAACCGAATGGTATACTATCTTTAGATGGTAAGTTTTCTAATGGTGAGACAATGGAACGTAAGATAAAAATAATCGGGAAGGTAAGACAGAACTTATCCTTAAGCCGATTATGGATGATCATATGGGGATACGATACACTATGATATGTCATGGAGACTTAGTTACACGAGCTT
The DNA here is from genome assembly GCA_025403435.1 of Artocarpus heterophyllus. NCBI lineage: Eukaryota > Viridiplantae > Streptophyta > Magnoliopsida > Rosales > Moraceae > Artocarpus > Artocarpus heterophyllus. The sequence continues at coordinate 27,092,200 of CM046345.1, read as the reverse complement.
CGTAATTCTATAAAGTTCGAGAGTGCAGCTCCAAGCTTTTGGTGGAGTGGCGTTGGAGTTGATAATTGTGAAATGTATATCTGGGATATTGGGTTTCATAATTATCATGAGCTTGAACTTTATAGGTCCATTTTGGTCCCCTTTGCTAGCTCACAAAATCCTGTAACGACACGGCGTGCTTTTCCAATAATTGGTGACTTATGTCGGATTTATCAGATTGGTTTAAAATTTGTAAGAATCAAATAATTCATGTCTGTTTATTGGTTGAATTAATTTTTGTAAGAAATTAGTTCAAGATAAACTTGTTGAATTATTGTGATCAGATAATTCTTGTCTGTTTATCGGTTGATTTAATTTTGGATAAATTAGATCAAGATAAACTTGTAGAATTATTGTGAATTGATTTATTTTCTTAGAGATTATCTTGATAAAGTTTGTTTTGATCAGATATCTTCTCTATTGGGTTATTTGAATCAAGACTGAGACTTTATCCTTTAGAATCTCGGGTGGAAAATAAAAGATTTGCGGAGATTTTTTTTCGGGAGTTCGGCCTGCCGATCAGAATGTTCGGCCTGCCGATCAGCGGGAGATAAGATTACGCATTTTCACGTAGATCTTATCAGATACTGATCCAAATTTGATTCTGTTTCGAGTTTTTGAGACCTAATCTGATATGGACTGACCCCAGGACCAATAGGTATAAAAAAGGGAGTGAGTCTCATGATTTACTCAGATCAATTTGAGAGATTAAGAGTGATACTCTTCTAGTGAGCATCTGAAAACTCCCTGAGAGCTTTTGTTCACAAATCACGAGCAATAGCTTTGGGTTTTATGCATAAATTTGCAAGTTTATGATCATGTTATATGCATAAATTTTGTGATCTTAATCTCTCCTATGCTTGAATTGAATTTTATAGAGAGATGGCACTCTAGGTTTCTATATAATATATATGTTGTCATGGATTATGTGGTGAATGTTTATTAATTAATTATGGTTGATTAAATCATAGTTTAATTATTTATTAATTAATTAATTCATACCGATTATGGTTCCTTAGAGGTTAGAATGTGTATCTAGGTTTTTCATGTAATTAGATGGCGGACTATCATCTCCGTCTAGGAATTGTTATTTAATTTTTCATTTGTAAGAATTTTGTAATTAAATAATTATTCAGAGAAGATGAATAGAGAAGTCGGATCTAGAAGATTGATGATGGCACCTCCAGGTATTTCCTGAGTCTCTAATTTTATGTTTTTGAATTGTTGAAAATAAAATTGATGAATTGCAATAAAATTGTATTTTCTGGATTGAGGGTTTTCTGCTTAGACGGCATGCCAGACCTCATAGTTCGGCAGGCCGAAGGTCACAAATCGGCAGGCCGAAGGTCACAAATCGGCAGGCCGGACGTGTGGTCTGGCAGGCCGACAGTGGGGTAGAAAATTTGGTGCTCTGCCGGCAGGCCGAACCTGCATAGATCGGCAGGCCGATGTATCAGATTGGTAGGCCGATGGAGCAAGACCGGCAGGCCGATCACCCAGATCGGCCTGCCGACCGAGAGCTACCAGGTGTCCAGAAAAGGTGCAATTTTTTTTGTGCAGTTTTAATTTTATTTTTGGGATGATTCTAAGAAACATTAAATTTGGATATGACCGGAAATATGAAGTATTTGATTCATACGGGATTGAAGACTTGAAGATGGATATTACATGAAGAAGGATACAGCTTGAGGATTCAAGGATGAAGAATCGATAAATGTCTCGATTATTCTCTTGTAATCTTAGTTTTCTATTCTCTAGGGTGGAACCATAATATTACGGTTATTATTATTTTGCTTGTAGCTTTGCTTAATTGCTTTGCTTGTCTGCATTATAATATGATTTACCATGTATATTGATAACATGTCATATATAATAGGGAGTGCCGCTCATATTAAAATTGTTCATGCATAATTTTAAAATAAAACCTTGACTTCAAAAGATTGAGTGGGAGAAGGTTTTCGAAGAGAGGACCTAAGGCCTCCATCGTTGGTCCATAGGAAGAACATGGTGGTCCCGACCTCTAGGAAGGGATTTCTATCATGTATCAGATTGGATCTCTAAAAGGATAAGGTATTTTAGTATGATTTATGGTTGCACACCCCTAGGTGGTGATTATAAATCATGGATAAAATATTAAAATGGTGGTTATACACTCACGTTAATTTTATTATTAACCTCCCCTAGGAGCTCTGTTAATAAAATTAATGGCCAAAGAAATGATTATTAGTATATGCTGGATCATACGGGTCCTGGATGGCATATATTAATCAAGAGGGGATCCGTGTTCCTGATTGAATTTGACATGACTCCCCTAGGAGCTTGTTGAATTCTGAGTTGGGAATTGTCGTTGTAAGGTTGTGATATTTTCAAGGTTTTGACACATAAACACATTTGTATGTTTTTACATGATTGTGTTATCTTACTAAATTATTATATATGTTTGCTTATGTTTGGTATATGATTCTTTATTGTAGATTGAAAATGTCTAAAAACGCTTTATCATCGATACTTGACAAAAACCAATTAACCAGTGAGAACTATAATGATTGGAAACAGAACCTAGACATTGTCCTTTCCTTTGAGAAACTGAAATATGTTCTGACAACTCCTTGTCCTCCTGAGCCTACGGGAGACTCAAGTAATGAGCAATTCCAAGCGTACGACTGCTGGAAAGATGCTAATGATCAGGCCCGCTGCTATGTTAAGGCTAGCATGAACAACGTGCTACAGGCTCAACATCAGGATTATAAGACTGCGAAGCAGATCTTGGATAATCTTGAGGATATGTTCGGAGGCCAGGCCATAACGAAGCGGCAAGGTGCGCTTCGGAAACTCTTAAACTGTAGACAGAAACTGGGGACATCTGTAAAGGAGCATATGATGTTGGTCATGGGTTACCTCGCTGAGGCTCAAACCAATGGAGCCGACATCGATGCTGAAACTCAGATGACTATGGTCTTTGAGACTCTGTCTAAGGAATTTATTCCGTTTAGAGCTACTTTTAATTTAAACAATAGACGAGATATGACCTTGATAGAACTGATGAAACAGTTACAGGAGTTTGAACTACTGATCAAGGAGTCTCCTGCTGGTGGTGAGGCCAATATGATAGCTGCTTTTGGTTCCAATCCTAACTCTGGGAATGGAAAGAAGCAACGGGCCAAGAGTGGGAAGTCTTCTATTCCTCCTACAACCAAGAGCAAGAAGAAGAAGAAGAAGAACCCAAAGAAGCTTAAGTGCTTCTTCTGTGGTAAGGTCGGGCATATAAAGAAGCATTGCAAGGACTTCCTTCCCAAGGGAGGTAGGTGTGATCTTCTATATTTAGAAACTTGTTTGGTTGAGGAATCAAGTGACATTTGGGTCATAGATTATGGTGCAACTAATCATGTTTGTGTTTCTCTGCAGGGATTCAAAGAAACGAGAAGTCTACTTCGTGAAGACTTAACACTTCGGATGGGCGATGGATCCTTGGTCTCAGCAGAAGCAGTGGGAGATATCCATCTTTATTTTGATAATTATAGGAGTTTAATTTTGCGAGACTGTTTTTATGTTCCTAAATTTAAAAGAAATTTAATTTCTGTATCTTCTTTATTTAAAGACTCCTACATGGTATCTTTTAATGAAAAAGTGGTGATTCGTAAAAACAAATCTTTTATCTGTTCTAGATGAATGCAAAATAATCTATATTTTATCAAACCTAAGATGGACTTATTGCTTAATGTTGAGATAAATGATAATAACTCAAAAAGACCTAAAACTTCTCACTCTAATAAGACTTATCTTTGGCATTTGCGCCTTGGCCATATTAACCTGAATAGGATTCAAAGGCTGGTAAGGGATGGACCTTTAAGTCACTTAAAGGTGGAATCTATACCTCAATGTGAATCTTGTTTGGAGGGTAAAATGACCAAAAGACCATACGGGTCTAAGGGCAATAGGGCCGAAGGGGTTCTAGAACTTGTGCATAGTGATGTTTGCGGACCGATGAACATCCGAGCAAGAGGAGGGTATGAGTACTTCGTCACTTTTATTGACGATTACTCAAGATATGGGTATGTGTACCTAATGCACCACAAAAGCGAAACTTATGATAAGTTCAGGGAGTTTCGGGTTGAAGTGGAAAAGCAATTGGGTAGACTCATAAAGGCACTTCGATCTGATCGAGGTAGGGAATACCTTTCTAATGAGTTCTTGGGACACTTGTTAGAGAATGGGATTTTATCCCATTTGACTGCGCCGGGCACTCCGTAGCAGAATGGTGTAACGGAGAGGAGGAATAGGACTTTGTTGGACATGATTAGGTCCATGATAAGTTATTCATCATTGCCTTTATCCTTTTGGGGATATGCACTACAAACCGCATGTTATCTTTTGAACAATGTGCCTTCAAAATCGGTCCCTAAAACTCCTCACGAGTTGTGGACAAGACGGAAGACATCCTTAAACCATATTCGAATATGGGGATGTCCAGCTCATGTCCTGTTTAATTATCCGAACAAGTTGGAAGCACGTTCGAAAGTTTGCGTGTTTGTAGGATATCCAAAAGGGACTAAAGGGGGTTATTTTTATAACCCAAAGGAAAATAAAGTCGTGGTTTCAACTAATGCAACTTTCCTTGAGGAGAGTTACATGGACGACTTTAAACCTCGAAGCAAAGTGGTGCTTGAGGAGTTAAGGGGTGATTCGTTCACTCTGGAGGTTCCGAACGAAACCATTCTGATCGGTGTAGAAAAACCAAACGAACTTGAACAACAACCTCAGGGGCTTCGGCGTAGTGGGAGGATCGGGCGTCAACCTGAAAGGTATATGTTCAATGGGTAGGTCTTTTTGGCTGAACCGGATGAACATGATAGGGATCCTTATACTTACGCAGAAGCTATGGAGGATGTTGATTCAAGACTCTGGACAGAGGCCATGAACATAGAGATGAAGTCTATGGAGACTAATCAGGTCTGGGAGCTTGTGGATCTTCCCGAAGGGGTAAAACCCATAGGGTGTAAGTGGATCTACAAGAGGAAAAGAGGAGTGGATCGAAAGGTCGAAACCTTTAAGGCTAGACTGGTAGCTAAGGGTTATACGCAAAAGGAAGGAATCGATTATGAGGAAACCTTTTCGCCTGTAGCCATGCTTAAGTCCATCCGGATTCTCTTGTCCATAGCTGCCGCTCTCGATTACGAGATTTGGCAGATGGATGTCAAGATGGCTTTTTTGAATGGCTATCTTGATGAGTCCATTTATATGGAACAACCAGACGGGTTCAAGTTCGTGGGTCAAGAGGGGAAGGTTTGTAAGCTGCTAAAGTCAATTTATGGACTTAAGCAGGTTTCTCGTTCTTGGAACATAAGATTTGATCAAGTGCTCAAGACTTATGGGTTCTCATAAAATGGGGAAGGTGGTTTTTCTACTGCTCTATGTAGACGACATTCCGCTAATTGGTAATGACGTTGGGGTGTTGTCATCGGTCAAATTATGGTTGACCAAGCAGTTTGACATGAAGGACTTAGGTGAGGCTAATTTTGTTCTCGGTATCCAGATCATTCGGGATAGGAAGAACAAAATGATAGCTTTGTCTCAGGCCGGCTACATAGATAAAATTCTCAGGAGGTTTGCAATGCAGGATTCCAAGAAAGGTGGGCAACCATCTAGGTCTAGAATTACTCTTTGTAAGAAAGACTCTCCAAAGTCTTATGAAGAAAGAGAATACATGAAGAAGGTGCCTTATGCTTTGGCAGTGGGTAGTCTCATGTATGCCATGCTTTGCACACGACCGGATATTAGCTATGCGATCGGGATTGTAAGTCGATTTCAGGCGGATCCAAGACCGAACCATTGGGTTGCGGTAAAGCATATTTTCAAGTACCTGAGAAGGACTCGAGGGCATATGCTTGTGTATTCGGGTGAGGACTTGACTCCTTTAGGATACACTGATTCGGATTTTCAATCTTGTCTGGATTCTAGGAAATCGACTTTAGGGTTTGTGTTTACTCTTGGTGGCGGTGCCATTAGTTGGAGAAGAGCAAAGCAATTTTGCACTTCAGATTCAACGATGGAGGCCGAGTATGTGGCAGCTAGTGATTCTTTGAAAGAAGCAGTGTGGCTCCGCAAGTTCCTTGGGGATCTTGAGGTAGTTCCTGGTATGGATAAGGCGGTATCACTGTACTGTGATATCAGTACGGCGATAGCTAATGCTAAGGAACCAAGATTTCACAAGAAGAGTAAGCATATTGATCGGAAGTATCATGTGATAAAGGACTTCGTTGAGGGTGGGCATGTCACAGTGTGCAAGATCGCGTCAGAGGATAATTTAGCTGATCCATTTACGAAGATACTTACTAGGAGAGTCTTCGAGAGGCATGTGGAAGCTATGGGGATGCGAAATTTGCTATATTTACTCACTTAGTGCAAGTGGGAGATTGTTAGACATGTATGCCCTAAGGAGTAAAAATGTAATACATTTTTGGAGACATTTTTATTAATAAAGAATTTATTCATTTATATATACCAAATCTTGTCTTCTTTACGTTCATATTTGTTGAATGTATGATAAGCAAACAGCAGTCTGAGACTGTCAGTCTAAACCTTAAGAATTGGGCATATGATGGGATGATTATGCGGTAGACACGATTCTTAAGGTGACGGTCTAAAACGTATGATCACCAATCGAGGGAATAAAGTTGGGCGCTTTATTCATGTAAAGATTGTTATTTTGTCTATATCCCTTTTGGGAGATGGTTTGTCTTGGCCATCGGAGTTGGACTCCGTGAATAGAAACATTGGCACGTTGTCATAGGTGACGATGTGTTAGATCAGGACATAAAGTGAATTGATTTGGATTAATAATTTTGTCTTGGCAAATCGATTCACTTCAGACAGTCATTTGTATTGTATCTTAATCCTGAGATGAATAGTGGGCCCGTTGTCACGACTTGTGTCTTTTGATGTACCAATGGGTGACTCCCACATCTCTATAGTGGTATGCATGCCGGTACGTTGGAAGCATGACTCTTGATAGCGTAGACTTGTTATTCATAGATATGGAATCCATAGCTCCTCTTTAGGAGTAATGATATCCTCTTATATGCGTTGTCCTGTAATTGGAAAACTGGAGCGCTCAACCATTTGGATACATAGGTGTAACCGAATGGTATACTATCTTTGGATGGTAAGTTTTCTAATAGTGAGACAATGGAACGTAAGATAAAAATAATCGGGAAGGTAAGACAGAACTTGTCCTTAAGCCGATTATGGATTATCATATGGGGATACAATACACTATGATATGTCATGGAGACTTAGCTACACGAGCTTCGTAATTCTATAAAGTTCGAAAGTGCAGCTCCAAGCTTTTAGTGGAGTAGCGTTGAAGTTGATAATTGTGAAATGTATATCTAGGATATTGGGTTTCATAATTATCATGAGCTTGAGCTTTATAGGTCCATTTTGGTCCCCTTTGCTAGCTCACAAAGTCCTGTAACGACACGGCGTGCTTTTCCAATAATTGGTGACTTATGTCAGATTTATCAGATTGGTTTAAAATTTGTAAGAATCAAATAATTCATATCTGTTTATCGGTTGAATTAATTTTGTAAGAGATTAGTTCAAGATAAACTTGTTGAATTATTGCGATAAGATAATTCTTGTCTGTTTATCGGTTGATTTAATTTTTGGACATATTAGATCAAATAAACTTGTAGAATTATTGTGAATTGATTTATTTTCTTAGAGATTATCTTGATAAAGTTTGTTTTGATCAGATAACTTCTCTATTGGGTTATTTGAATCAAAACTGAGACTTTATCCTTTAGAATCTCAGGTGGAGAATAAAAGATTCGCGGAGATTTTTTCTCAGGAGTTCGGCCTACCGGATGACGTGTTCGGCCTGCCGAACTGGCCTGTTCGGCCTGCCGATCAACGAAGATAGGATTACGCGTTTTCGCGCGGATCTTATCAGATATTGATCCGAACTTGATTCTGTTTCGAGTTTTTGAGACCTAATCTGATATGGACTGACCCCAGGACCAATATGTATAAAAAGGGAGTGAGTCTCATGATTTACTCAGATCAATTTGAGAGATTAAGAGTGATACTCTTCTAGTGAGCATCTGAAAACTTCCTGAGAGCTTTTGTTCACAAATCACAAACACTAGCTTTGGGTTCTCTCTGTTGGTTGGAAGGAGAGTCACTGGTGGAAGAGCTATACGTGTGAGCCCACACTCACTCCGGTTGTGGATAGAGAATAGCAAAGAAGACCAGTTGGTTGAGGCTCTTTTGGAACGTTACTTCTCTACACGGATTGCGGAGGTTCTTCGGCACACTGAGGTTAGTAAGATCTGTTTAATTTATACATATAACATGTCAAACTTGTGTTTTGGAAATTACTCTGATGAAAATTTTAAAATTCCGCTGCGCACTTTGTTTCCAACAGGACTTACTACTTAATGCTGAGATGAATGATAATAACTCTAAAAGATTTAAAACTTCTCAATCTAATAAGACTTATCTTTGGCATTTACGGCTTGGTCATATTAACCTGAATAGGATTCAAAGGCTGGTAAGGGATAGACCTTTAAGTCACTTAAAGGTAGAATCTATAACTCAATGTGAATCTTGTTTGAAGACTAAAATGACTAAAAGACCATTCAGGTCTAAGGGCAATAGAGCCGAAGGGGTTCTAGAACTTGTGCATTGTGATGTTTGTGGATCAATGAACATCTGGGCACGAGGAGGGTATGAGTACTTTATCACTTTTCTTGACGATTACTCAAAGTATGAGTATGTGTACTTGATGCACCACAAAAGCAAAACTTTTGACAAGTTCAGGGAGTTTTGGGCTGAAGTGAAAAAACAATTGGGTAGACCCATAAAGGCACTTTGATCCAATCGAGGCGGAGAATGAGTTCGTGGTACACTTATTAGAGAATGGGATTTTATCCCATTTCATTGCATCAGGCACTCCACAACAGAATGGCATAGCGGAGAGAAGAAATAGGACTTTATTGGATATGGTCAAGTCCATGATGAGTTATTTATCATTACCTTTATCCTTTTGTGGATATGCACCACAAACCGCATGTTAGCTTTTGAACAATGTGCCTTCAAAATTAGTCTCTAAAACTCCTCACAAGTTGTGGATGGGTGGGAAGACATCTTTAACCCATATTCGCATATGGGGATGTCTGGCTCATGTCCTGTTTAAGAATGCGAAAAAGTTGGAAGCACGTTCAAAAGTTTACGTGTTTGTAGGATATCCAAAAGGGACTAAAAGGGGTTATTTCTATAACCCAAAGGAAAGTAAAGTCATGGTTTCAACTAATGCAACTTCCCTTGAGCTGAACTGCCGATAAAAAATCTCAGCCAATCTCTTATTTTTCACCTGAGATTCTATAGGATAAAGTCTTAGTTTTAATTCAAATAACCCAATAGAAAAGTTATCTAATTAAAACAACTTTATCTAGATAATCTCTAAGAAAATAAATAAATTTCCAATAATTCTACAAGTTTATCTTGATCTAATTTATCTAAAAATCAAATCAACCGATAAACAGACAAGAATTATCCGATCCTTATAATTCAACAAGTTTATCTTGAATTAATTTTTATCACAAAATTAATTCAACCGATAAACAGACGTGAATTATTTGATTCTTCTAAATTTTAACCAATCTAATAAATCCGACATAAGTTACCAATTATTGGTGAAGCACATCGTATCATTACAGGATGTTGTGAGCTAACAAAGGGGACCAAATGGACCTATATAGTTCAAGCTCTCAATAATTACAAAACCCAATATTACAGATACACATTTCATAATTATCAACTCTAACGCTACTCAACTAAAAGCTTGGAGTTGCACTCTCAAATTATATAGAATTATGAAGCTCATATAGCTAAGTCTTCATGACATATCATAGTGTATCGTATCTGCATATGATAATCCATAATCGGCTTAAGGATAGGTTCTGTCTTACCTTCCTAAATATTTTTATCTTACGTTACATTATCTTACCATCAGAAAACTTACCATCCAAAGATAATACACCATTCAGTTACACCTATGTATCCAAATGGTTGAGCGCTCTAGTTTTTCAATTACAGGATAACACATATAAGAGGATATCGTTACTCCTAAAGAGGAGCTATGGGTTCCATATCTATGAATAACAGGTCTACGCTATCAAGAGTCATGCCTCCACCATACCAGCATGCATACCACTATTAAGATGTGGGTGTCACCCTTTGGTATACTATTCATCTCAAGATTAAGATATAATACAAATGATTGTCTAAAGTGAATCGATTTGCCGAGACAGAATTACTAATACAAATCAATTCACTTTATGTCCCGATCCAACACATTTTCACCTATGGCAACGTGCAAATGTTTCTATTCATAGAGTCCACCTCCGATGGTCAAGACAAACCATCTCCCAATTGGGATATAGACAACATAACAATCTTTACATGATAAAAGCGTCCAACTTTATTCCCTCGATTGCAGATCTTACGTTTTAGACCATCACCTTAAGACTTGTGTCTTCTACATAATCTGTCCATCATATGCCCAGTTCTTAAAGGTTTAGACTAACAGTCTTAGACTTTTGTTTGCGTAACATACATTCAACAAATATGAATGTAAAGAGGACAAGATTTGGTATATAAATAATAAATAAATTCTTTATTGATAAAAATGTCTCCAAAAACATATTACATTTTACTCCTTAGGGCATACATGTCTAACAATCTCCCACTTGCACTAAGTGAGTAAATACGACAAATCTCGCATCCTTATAGCTTCCACAAGTCTTTCGAAGACTCTCCCAGTAAGTGTCTTCGTAAATGGATTAGCTAAATTATCCTCTGACGCGATCTTGCATACCGTGACATGCCCGCCCTCAACAAAGTGCTTTATCATATGATACTTTCGATCAATATGCTTACTGTTCTTGTGAAATCTTGGTTCCTTAGCATTAGCTACCGCCGTACTATTATCACAGTACAATGATACTGTCTTATCCATACTAGGAACTACCTTAAGATCCCTAAGGAACTTACGGAGCCACACTGCTTCTTTCGAAGCATTAGTAGCTGCCACACACTCGGCCTCCATTGTTGAATTCGAAGTGCAATCTTGCTTGGCACTTCTCCAACTGATGGCACCGCCGCCCAGATTAAACACAAAACTCGAAGCCGATTTCCTAGAATCCAGACAAGATTGAAAATCCAAGTTAGTATACCCTAGAGGAGTCAAGTCCTCACCCGAATATACAAGTGTATACCCTCAAGTCCTTCTCAGGTACTTGAAAATATGCTTTACCGTAACCCAATGGTTCGGTCCTAGATCCGCCTAAAATTGACTTACAATCCCGACCACATAACTAATATCCGGTTGCTTGCAAAGCATGGCATACATGAGACTACCCACTGCCTAAGCATAAGGCACCTTCTTCATGTATTCTCTTTCTTCATAATACTTTGGAGAGTCTTTCTTAGAAAGAGTAATTCCAGACCTAGATGGTTGCCCACCTTTCTTGGAATCCTACGTTGCAAACCTCCTGAGAATTTTATCTATGTAGCCGGCCTGGGATAAAGCTATCATTTTGTTCTTCCTATCCTGAAAGATCTGGATACTGAGAACAAAATTAGCTTCACCCAAGTCTTTCATGTCAAACTGTTTGGTCAACCATAATTTGATCGATGACAATGCCCCAACGTCATTGCCAATTAATTAGCAGTATGTCATCTACATAGAGCAGTAGAAAAACCACCTTCCCATCTATAATGTGTTTTTAAACACATGGTTTGTTCATATTTTGTGAGAACCCATAAGTCTTGATCACATGATCAAATCTTATGTTCTAAGAACGAGAAGCCTACTTAAGTCCATAAATTGACTTTAGTAGCCTACAAACCTTATCCTCTTGACCCATGACCTTGAACACATGTGGTTGTTCCATATAAATAGACTCATCAAGATAGCCATTCAGAAAAACTGTCTTGACATCCATCTACCAATCTCGTAGTTGAGAGCGGCAGCTATGGACAAGAGAATCTGGATGGACTTAAGCATGGCTATAGGCGAAAAGGTTTCCTCATAATTGATTCCTTCCTTTTGTGTATAACCCTTAGCTACTAGTCTAGCCTTAAAGGTTTCAACCTTTCCATCCACTCCTCTTTTCCTCTTGTAGATCCACTTACACCTTATAGGTTTTACCCCTTTGGGAACATCCACAAGCTCCCAAACCTGATTAGTCTCCATAAACTTCATCTCTATGTTCATAGCCTCTGTCCAGAGTTTTGAATCAACATCCTCCATAGCTTCTGCGTAAGTATATAAGGATCCCTATCATGTTCATCTGGTTCAACCATAAAGACCTCCCCATTGAAAATATACCTCTCAAGTTGATGCCCGATCCTCTCCCACTACGCCGAAGCCCCTTAGGTTGTTATTCAAGTTTGTTTGGTTTTTCTACACTGATCAAAACAGTTTCATTCAAAACCTCTAGAGTGATTAGATCACCCCTTAAGTCCTCAAGCACCACTTTGCTTCGAGGTTTAAAGTCGTCCATGTAATTCTCCTTAAGGAAAGTTGCATTGGTTGAAACCACAACTTTATTTTCCTTTGGGTTATAAAAATAACTCCCTTTAGTCCCTTTTGGATATCCTATAAACATGCAAACTTTTGAACATGCTTTCAACTTATTCGGATCCTTAAATAGGACATGAGTTGGACATCACATATGCGAATATGTTTTAAGGATATCTTCCTACCTGTCCACAACTCGTGAGGAGTTTTAAGGGCCAATTTTGAAGGCACATTGTTCAATAGATAACATGCGGTTTGTAGTGCAAATCCTCAAAAGGATAAAGGCAATGTTGGATAGCTCATCATGGGCCTAATCATGTCCAACAAAGTCCTATTTCTTCTCTTTGCTATGTGATGAGAACATCGTTAGCACAAGTAAGAGCATGTGGGATGAGACATATTCAGATCCAATTCAAGTTCCCATTGGTCCGGTTACGGGAGCTCGTGCGAAGAAGTTTAAAGAAACGCTTATTGGGCTGATTCAAGCAACTTGGGCTCAAGCCATTGCATGGAGGCCCATTGAGGGAATTGCATGTGACATCCAGACCAACAAATGCGTGATTCAAGCTCTAGAAGGGATCGAGTAATTTCCATTTCAGTTACTTTCCTGTTTTGAGGCGACACGTGGCGAGAAGAATCAGCTATTTACCTTTTAATGTCTAGTTTCCTTTTTGCATTTGTTTTATTTCTATTATTGTAAGGCTTTTAAGCCATTAAGGGAACTTTCCTTACTTGCTTTAGATTTGACGTTTGGTAATTGATTTGCCCGAAATTCCATGGGCAATTAGGAGCTAAAAATTCGCAAAGGGGAACCCCTATATATTATAACGAATTTCATTCAATGGGAAATAAGTTTTAACACACAATTTGAGGTTTAATTCTCTTTGGTTCCTAAACGAACTATACGAACTTATCGAAAAATTTCGTGTCATTCATAGACTTATCAATCAGTCCATCCATAGCTGATTGTGGTGTCCTCACATACTAAGACTTATCAATCAGTCCATCCATAGCTGATTGTGGCGTCCTCACATACCAAGGTTCGTGCTTCTTGTTAGGCATCGGGTCGTGGTTCCATTCAAAACCAATTAGGAATTTGATCTTGGAAACCAATTTTGGTTAGGGTCGCGTCAGTTCTTGGCGGGGTTCGTATCACAACGCCATTCTGTTACGGAGTGCCCGGAGCAGTCAAATGGGATAAAATCCCATTCTCTACTAAGTGTCCAAGGAACTCATCAGAAAGGTATTCCCCACCTTGATCCGATCGAAGTGCCTTTATGGGTCTACCTAATTGATTTTCCACTTTAGCCCGAAACTCCTTGCACTTGTCAAAAGTTTCGCTTTTGTGGTGCATCAGGTACACATACCCATATCTTGAGTAATCGTCAATAAAAGTGACAAAGTACTCATACCTTTCTCGTGCTCGGATGTTCATCGGTCCGCAAACATCACTATGCACAAGTTCTAGAACCCCTTCAGCCCTATTGCCCTTAGATCCGAATGGTCTTTTGGTCATTTTACCCTCTAAACAAGATTCATATTGAGGTATAGATTCCACCTTTAAGTGACTTAAAGGTCCATCCCTTACCAACGTTTGAATCCTGTTCAGGTTAATATGAGCAAGGCGCAAATGCCAAAGATAAGTTTTATTAGAGTGAGAAGTTTTAAGTCTTTTAGAGTTATTATCATTCATCTCAGCATTAAACAATAACTCCATCTTAGGTTTGATAAAATACAGATTATTTTGCATCCATCTAGAACACATAAAAGATTTGTTTTTACGAATCACCACTTTACCATTAAAAAAAACCAAGTAGGAGACTTTAAATAAACAAGGTATAGAAATTAAATTCCTTTTAAATTTAGGAACATAAAAATAATCTTGCAAAAATAAATTCTTATAATTATCAAAATAAAGATGGACATCTCCCACTGCTTCTACTGAGACCAAGGATCCATCGCCCATCTAAAGCATGAAGTCCTCATGCAGTAGACTTCTCATTTCTTTGAACCCCTGCAAAGAAACACAAACATGATTAGCTACACCAGAATCTATGACCCAAATGTCACTTGATTCCTCAACCAAACAAGTTTCTAAATACAGAAGATCACACCTACCTCCTTTGGAAAGGAAGTCCTTGCAATGCATCTTGATATGCCTAAACTTCCCACAGATGAAGCACTTAAGCTTCTTTGGGTTCTTCTTCTTCTTTTTCTTACTCTTGGTAGCAGGAATAGAAGACTTCCCGTTCTTGGCCCGTTGCTTCTTTCCATTCCCAGAGTTTAGATTGGAATCAGAAGCAGCTACCATGTTAGCCTCACCACCCACAGGAGACTCCCTGATCAGTAGTTTGAACTCCTTTAACTATTTCATCAATTTTGTCAAGATCATATCCCGTCTATTGCTTAAATTAAATGTTGCTCTAAACGGAATAAATTCCTTAGACAGAGTCTCAAAGACCATAGACATCTAATTTTCAGCATCGATGTCGGCTCTATTGGTTTAAGCCTCAACGAGGTAACCTATGATCAACATCATATGCTCCTTTACAAATGTCCCCAGCCTCTGTCTATGGTTTAGAAGTTTCTGAAGTGCCCCTTGCTACTTTGTTATGGCTTGGCCTCCAAACATATCTTCAAGATTATCCAAGATCTGCTTTATAGTCTCATAATCCTGATGTTGAGCCTGCAGCACGTTATTCATGCTAGCCATAACATAGCAGCGGGTTTGATCAATAGCATCTTTTTAGCGATCATACACTTAAAATTGCTCATTAGTTGAGTCTCCCGTAGGCTCGGGAGGACAAGGGGTTCTTAGTACATATTTCAGTGTCTCAATGGAAAGGACGATATCCGGGTTTTGTTTTCAATCATTATAATTCTCTCCAGTTAATAGGTTTTTGTCAAGTATCGATGATAAAGTGTTTTTAGACATTTTTAATCTACAATAAAGAATCATATACCAAACATAAGCAAACATATAATAATAATAATTTAGTAAGATAACACAATCATGTAAAAAATACAAATGTATGTATATGTCAAAACCTTAAAAATATCACAGCCTTACAATGATAATTCCCAACTTAGATTTCAACAAGCTCCTAGGGACTCATGCCAAATTCAATCAGGAACACGGATCCCCTCCTAATTAATATATGCCATCCAGGGCCCGAATGATCCAACATATATTAATAATCGTTTCTTTGGCCATTAATTTTATTAACAAAGCTCCTAGGGGAGGTTAATAATAAAATTAATGTGAGTGTATAACCATCATTTCAACATTTTATTTATGATTTATAATCACCACCTAGGGGTGTGCAACCATAAATCATGCTAAAATACCTTATCTTCTCAGAGATCCAATTTGGCACATGATAGAAATCCCTTCCTAGGGGTCGAGACCACCATGTTCTGCCTATGGACCAACGATGGAGGCATTAGGTTCTCTCTTCCAAAACCTTCTCCCACTCATTTTTTTGAAATCAAGGATTTATTTTAAGAATATGCATGAATAATTTTAATATGAGCAGCACTCCCTATTCTATATGACATGTTATCAATATACATGGTAAATCATATTATAATATAGACAAGCAAAGCAATCAAGCAAAGCTACAAGCAAAATAAGAAATAACCATAATATTATGGTTCCACCCTAGATAATAGAAAACTAAGATTACAAGAGAATAATCGAGACATATTATCGATTCTTCATCTTTGAATCCTCAAACTGTATCCTTCTTCATGTAATTCCCATCTTCAAGTCTTCAATCCCGTATAAATCGAATACTTCATATTTCCGGTCATATCTAAATTTAATGTTTCTCAGAATTGTCCCAAAAATAAAATTAAAACTGCGTCGAAAAAATTGCACCTTTTATGGAAATTTTCTAGCTCTTGGTCGGCATGTCAATCTGGGTGATCGGCCTGTCGATCAGGAGGATCGGCCTATGATGAGGACATCGTTAGCACAAGCAAGAGAACATGGGATGAGACATATTCAGATCCAATTCAAGTTCCCATTGGTCCGGTTACGAGAGCTCATGCGAAGAAGTTCAAAGAAACGCTTATTAGGCTAATTCAAGCAACTTGGGCTCAAGCTATTGCATGGAGGCCCATTGAGGGAATTGCATATGACATCTAAACTAACAAATGCATGATTTAAGCTCTAGGAGGGATCGAGTAATTTCCATTTCAATTACTTTCCAGTTTTGAGGCGACACGTGGCGAGAAGAATTTGCTATTTACCTTTTAATGTATAGTTTCCTTTTTGCATTTGTTTTATTTCTATTATTGTAAGGCTTTTAAGCCATTAAGGGAACTTTCCTTCTTTGCTTTAGATTAGAAGTTTTGGTAATTGATTTGCTTGAAATTACATGGTTAATTAGGGGCTGAAAATTCGCATAGGGGAACCCCTATATATTGCAACGAATTTCATTCAATGGGGAACAAGCTTTAACACACAATTTGAGGTTTAATTCTCTTTGGTTCCTAAACGAACTATTCGAACTTGTCAAAAAATTCTGTGGCATTCATAGACTTATCAATCAGTCCATCCATAGCTGATTGTGGCGTCCTCACATACTGAGGTTTGTGCTTCTTGTTAGGCATCGGGTCGCGGTTCCATTCAAAACCGGTTAGGAATTTGATCTTGGAAACCAATTTTGGTTAGGGTCGCGTCAGTTCTTGGCAGGGTTTGTATCATTTGGTATCAGAGCGAGGTTCTAATTAGGTTTTGCTTATCCATTCTCTTAGTTTATGTTTGTTTCAGTTATTCGTGAGTTTTGATTTCTGTTATCAAAGTCGGTTTTAAAAAAAAAGATCCAAAAAGAAAAGAAAGAAAAGAAAAAAAAGAAAAAAAAAGGAAAAGAAGAAAAATAAGAGGATCCAAAAAAAATTTTTTTTCAGATTCTTGTTATTCATCGTTCAAGGAACCCAAAATTGAATTCCCTATATAGACCAAAAATTTTTCGTCAAATTTCATTCCTTTTGGGTGTGATTTCTGAAAGCCTAAATTATCTGTTCCTGTTATAGTCTTGTTTCTAATCTAAGCCTCCTTGGTAAACTATTTGTGAATTGTCAAGGAAATTTTGATATTGATTTGACTAGTTTTATAGGAATTGAGTGAGAATTAACGAGTGGCAAAAGGCAAAGAGGCGAAAGCATTAGAGCGGACAAAAGCCAAAAGTATTGAGTGTAAACACGAGTGAAATTGAGTGCACCATTTCACGAGTGAAACACGTAAGGGAGTGTGGTAAGGTCCTTTGCATTGTTTCTTATTTTGTTTTGCAAAAAAAAAAAAAATGTCAAACAATAGCAAGAACACTATTGAGGGTACCTCGGGTACAGTAGACCCAAAACTTCTTATGGAAGCGATGATGGGGGAGATGAGGTGATTGTTGAGGGGAGAGTTAGGACAGCTTCATGAGAGGATAGACCAGACAGAAAACGCATGTGTGGAACAGCCACAACATGTTCCTCATGCGCGTAGGCGGGAAAGGGTTCCGGTTAGAGGAGAGGTTGATGACTACTATAGGATTGATGGGCAAGAGTTTGACAAAGGAGAAGATTCAGCGGGTAGTCACCGAAGATTTGGACGGGATAGAGGAGTTAGGAACTAGGAAAATGATAGTTTGAGAGGCATAAAAATGAAGATACCATCATTTCAAGGCAAATCCAATCCAGAAGCGTACCTAGAATGGGAGAAGAAAATGGAGTTCATCTTTGACTGCCACTACTATTCCGAGGCGCAGAAGGTAAAACTGGCTGTAATTGAATTTTCTGATTATGCTATTACTTGGTGAGATCAGCTTGTTATAAACAGGAGACGAAATAGAGAGCGACCTATTGAGTCATGGGAAGAGAAGAAGACCGTGATGAGGAAGCGATTTGTACCAACTTACTACTACCGGGAGTTGTACAACAAACTACAAAATCTTAAGCAAGGCAACCAGAGTGTAGAGGAGTACTATAACGAGATGGAGGTTATGATGATTCAGGCAAATATAGAGGAGGATCGGGAGGCTACAATGGCAAGGTTTTTGGCGGGCTTGAACCGAGATATTCACAATGCCGTTGAGTTACAACATTATGTGGAGTTGGAGGACATGGTGCACATGGCTGTTAAAATTGAGAATCAACTTATAAGGAGGGGCAGTAACACATGTCCTAGCCAAAACCCGAGTACATCCGCTTGAAAAATGAACCAATGGAAGAGGGATGAGAAGCAACCCAACACCAAGCCGAAGACCGAGCAAAAACAAGAGGTGGCCAGCCATGGGAATCAAGGTAAATCCGATTCTTCCACTACTTGGAATCGTGATATTAAATGTTTTAAATGTCAAGGCAGGGGTCACATAGCAAGCCAATGTCCGAACAAACGAGCTATGGTGATGCGGGACAATGGAGAGATTGAAACCGAGGAGGATTCAGACAATGATTCTATGCCTTCATTAGAGGATGCTGACGATGAGGAGTGCGCTGTCCAAGGAGAATTGTTGGTCACAAGGAGAGCTTTAAGTGTGCAAGCCAAAGAAGAAGATGAAGAGGTGCAACGGGAAAACATCTTCCATAATAGGTGCCACGTCCAAAACAAGGTATGTAGTGTGATTATTGATGGTGGGAGTTGTACTAATGTTGCTAGCACAACCATGGTAGAGAAGTTAGGGCTGCCAACAATTAAGCATCCTCGACCATACAAATTGCAATAGTTAAATGATACTGGTGAGGTAAAGGTGCATAAGCAAGTGTTAGTTTCTTTTCGCATTGGAAGATATGAAGATGAAGTTTTGTACGATGTGGTTCCGATGCAACCTGGGCACTTGTTATTAGGCAGACCAACAAGTACTCATTTGTTCACAATCAAAAAACAATCACTCTTGTTCTGTCAACACCAAAACAGGTCTATGAAGACCAAGTGAGCTTATAGAGAGAAAGTGATAAAAAAATGAAGAGCAGAGAAAAATCAAGAGTGGGAGTGCAGAGAAAGAGTTCGACCAGTGAGAGAAAAAAGGAAGAGATGGCCGAGAAAAAGGAGAGCAAAGAGAGCAAGGGAGAGAAAATTGAGAGGGCTGAAAAGAATTCACAATCAGCCAATGAGAGAAAAGTAGAGAGAAAAACAAACTTCTATGCGAGAAGCAGTGAAATTAAAAGGGCCTTGTTTTCAAATCAGCCAATGATTGTACTTTTGTACAAAGAGGCACTTTTAAACACTAACAAACTTGACCCTGCATTGCCTAGTTCTGTTGTTTCTTTTTTGCAGGAATATGAGGATATCTTTCCCGAGGAAACACCTCAAGGTTTACCTCCAATCCGCAGAATTGAACATCAAATCGACTTCATACCTGGAGCTACAATCCCAAACCGACCAGCCTATAGAAGTAATCCCGAGGAGACAAAGGAACTCCAACGGCAGGTAAGTGAGTTGATGGAGAAGGGACACGTGAGAGAAAGCATGAGCCCGTGCACCGTACCAGTTTTACTTGTGCCTAAGAAAGATGGGACTTGGAGGATGTGCGTTAATTGTCAAGCCATCAACAACATCACGGTAAAGTATCGACATCCCATTCCTCGCTTGGATGACATGTTAGATGAATTGCATGGTGCTTGTGTGTTTTCTAAAATTGATCTAAAGAGTGGATATCACCAAATTCGCATGAAAGAGGGAGACGAGTGGAAGACGACTTTCAAAACAAAACAAGGCTTGTATGAGTGGTTGGTAATGCCTTTCATTTTAACCAATGCGCCTAGCACATTTATGCGTTTAATGAACCATGTTTTGCGAGTTTTTATTGGGAAATTTGTCGTTGTTTATTTTGATGATATCCTTATCTATAGCAGCAATTTGGATGATCATATTGAACATTTGAAACTTGTTTTAGATGTTTTACGGAAGGAAATGTTGTATGCTAACCTCAAGAAGTGTACCTTTTGCACAGATAAGCTTGTGTTTCTTGGTTTTGTTGTCAGTGCTCAAGGGATACAGGTTGATGAAGAAAAGGTGCGAGCCATCCAGGAGTGGCCGAGTCCAACTAGTGTGGTAAACGTACAGAGTTTTCATGGACTTGCAAGTTTCTACCGGTGGTTTGTGAAAGATTTCAGTACTATAGCCGCACCACTGACTGAAGTGATCAAGAAGAACATTAGGTTTAGATGGGGAGAAGAGGAAGAAAAGGCATTTTAGTTAATCAAGGAGAAGTTGACTAATGCTCCATTGTTATCTTTACCTAATTTTTCTAAAACTTTTGAGATTGAATGTGATGCTTCAGGTGTTGGAATTGGTGCTCTTTTAATGCAGGAAGGGAGACCAGTAGCATATTTCAGTGAGAAACTGAATGGGGCAACTCTTAATTACCCAACTTATGATAAAGAGATGTATGCATTGGTTCGGGCACTAGAGACATGGCAGCACTACCTATGGCCTAAGGAGTTCCTGATTCACACCGATCATGAGTCCCTGAAACAATTGAAGGGCCAGCACAAGCTGAACAAGAGGCATGCTCGTTGGATAGAATTCATAGAGACGTTTCCGTATGTCATTCGCTACAAGCAAGGCAAGGAAAACGTCGTTGCCGATGCACTTTCTCGCAGGTATGTCTTAATCTCAACTCTTAATGCTAAACAACTGGGTTTTGAACACATTAAAGAGTTATATGCTGATGACCGTGACTTTAGTACTGAGTATCAAGCTTGTGAGAGATTTGCTAGTGGTAAGTACTTTAGGCATGAGGGATACTTGTTTTGGGAGAATAAATTATGTGTGCCTAATTGTTCATTAAGAGATTTGCTAGTGAGAGAATCCCATGGGGGAGGATTGACGAGACATTTTGGAGTAATGAAGACTTTGGCTATGTTGTAGGAACACTTCTATTGGCCACATATGAAACGAGATGTTGAGAGACTTTGTGGTAGATGTGTAACTTGTAGGCAGGCTAAATCAAGAGTGCGGCCCCACGGTTTGTACACCCCTTTACCAATACCTAGTGAACCCTAGATTGATATTTCAATGGATTTTGTGTTAGGTTTACCTAGGTCTAAATGGGGAAGAGACTCGATATTTGTGGTTGTGGATAGGTTTTCAAAGATGGCCCATTTTATTCCATGCCACAAGACAGATGATGCTTCCAATGTTGCTGATTTGTTCTTTAGGGAAATTGTGAGACTTCATGGTATGCCTAGGACAATTGTTTCTGATAGGGACACCAAGTTCTTAAGCTACTTTTGGAAGACTTTGTGGGCTAAGTTAGGGACTAAGCTATTATTTTCGACTACTTGTCACCCTCAAACTGATGGTCAAACAGAAGTTGTGAATAGAACCTTGTCTACTTTGTTGCGGGCTGTCATTAAAAAGAACATCAAAACATGGGAGGAGTGTTTACCACATGTTGAGTTTGCTTATAATCGATCTATTCATTTTGCTACTCAATTTTCACCATTTGAAATTGTTTATGGTTTTAATCCTTTAACTCCTTTGGATTTAATGCCATTACCTTTATCTGAGCATGTGAATTTAGATGGAAAAAGAAAAGCTGACCTTGTTAAGTAGATACACGAGAAGGCAAGACTCAACATCGAGCGAAGAACTAAACAATATGCTGAACAAGCCAACAAAGGGCATCACAAGCTCGTCTTCGAGCCTGGTGATTGGGTGTGGTTGCACTTATGCAAGGAACGGTTTCCAGAACAAAGGAAATCCAAGCTGTTGTCTAGAGGGGACGGTCCTTTTCAAATTCTTGAAAGGATCGACGATAATGCGTACAAGCTAGACTTGCCAGGTGAATATGGTATAAGTGCCACCTTTAATGTTTCTGATCTAAGTCCTTTTGATGTAGGCGATGATTTGAGGACAAATCCCTCTCAAGAGGAGGGGAATGATGAGGACATCGTTAGCACAAGCAAGAGTACATGGGATGAGACATATTTAGATCCAATTCAAGTTCCCATTGGTCTGGTTACGAGAGCTCGTGTAAAGAAGTTCAAAGAAACACTTATTGGGCTGATTCAAGCAACTTGGGTTCAAGCTATTGCATCGAGGCCCATTGAGGGAATTGCATGTGACATCCAGACCAACAAATGTGTGATTCAAGCTCTAGAAGGGATCGAGTAATTTCCATTTCAGTTACTTTCCAGTTTTGAGGTGACACGTGGCGAGAAGAATCAGCTATTTACCTTTTAATGTCTAGTATCCTTTTTGCGTTTGTTTTATTTCTATTATTGTAAGGCTTTTAAGCCATTAAGGGAACTTTCCTTCTTTGCTTTAGATTAGACATTTTGGTAATTGATTTGCCCGAAATTCCATGGGCAATTAGGAGCTGAAAATTCGCATAGGGGAACCCCTATATATTGTAACGAATTTCATTCAATGGGGAACAAGTTTTAACACACAATTTGAGGTTTAATTCTCTTTGGTTCCTAAACGAACTATTCAAACTTATCTAAAAATTTCGTGGCTTTCATAGACTTATCAATCAGTCCATCCATAGTTGATTGTGGCGTCCTCACACACCAAGACTTATCAATCAGTCCATCCATAGCTGATTGTGGCGTCCTCACATACCAAGGTTCGTGCTTCTTATTGGGCATTGGGTCGCAGTTCCATTCAAAACCGGTTAGGAATTTGATCTTGGAAACCCATTTTGGTTAGGGTCGCTTCAGTTCTTAGCGGGGTTCATATCAGCCTACCGACTCGTGAAAGTTTGGCTTGCCAAACTGGAAGTTCAGCCTACCGCTAGAGCCACCTGATTTCTGCCCCACTGACGGCCTGTCGAACCACAAGTTTGGCCTGTCGATCTATGACCATCTGCCTGCCAACTCTCTATAAAATTAAATTCAAGCATAGGAGAGATTAAGGTCACAAAATTTATACATATAACATGATCACAAACTCGTAAATTTATGAAAAAAACTAGCTTTGATACCAATTGTTGGAAAAAATAGCACGCAGTGAAATTTTATAAATTCTATATCAGAATAATTTTTAAAACATAAGTTTGACATGCTATATGCATCAATTAACCAGATCTTACTAACCTTTGTGTGCTGAAGAACCCTCGCAAAACTTGAGGTGAAGTAACGTTCTAGAAGAGCTACAACCAATTGGTCTTCTTTGCTATTCTCTATCCACGACTAGAGTGAGTGTGGGCTCACACATACAGCTCTTCCACCAGGTGACTCTCATTCCAACCAATCGAGAGAACCCAAAGCAAGTGTTCATGATTTATGAACAAAAGCTCTCAGGGAGTTTTCAGATTCTCACTAACATAGTATCACTCTTAATCTCTCAATTGATCCTTTTTTTTGGTAACTCTTAAGACTTACTCCCTTTATATAGAGATTCATTCTGGGGTCAGTCCTTATCAGATTAGGTCTCAAAACTCGAAATAGAATCAAGTTCGGCTCAATATCTGATAAGATCTGCATGGAAACGCATGACCTTATCCTTCACTGACCGACAGGCCGAACCACCTGATCGGTAGGCCAAACAGGCCCCATCGGCAGGCCGAACACATCCATCGGTAGCCAAATTGCCGAATAAAAATCTCACAAATCTTTTATTTTTCACCTAAGATTCTATAGGATAAAGTCTCAGTTTTAATTCAATAACCCAATAGAGAAGTTATCTGATCAAAACAACTTTATCTAGATAATCTCTAAGAAAATAAATCAATTCCCAATAATTCTACAAGTTTATCTTGATCTAATTTATCTAAAATTAAATCAACCAAAAAACAAACAAGAATTATCCGATCCCAATAATTCAACAAGTTTATCTTGAATCAATTTTATCATAAAATTAATTCAACCAATAAATAGACATGAATTATCTGATTCTTTCAAATTTTAACCAATCTGATAAATCCGACACAAGTCATCAATTATTGAAAAAGCACGCCGTATCGTTACAGGATGTTGTGAGCTAGCAAAGGGGACCAAATGGACCTATATAGTTGAAGCTTCCGATAATTACAAAATCCAATATTCCAGATATACATTTCATAATTATCAACTCCAACGCTACTCCACTAAAAGCTTGGAGCTACACTCTCGAACTACATAGAATTACGAAGCTTATATAGCTAAGTCTCCATGACATATCATAGTGTATCGTATCCCCATATGATAATCTATAATCAGCTTAAGGACAAGTTCTGTCTCACCTTCCTGATTATTTTTATCTTATGTTCCATTATCTCACTATCAGAAAACTTACTATCCAAAGATAGTATGCCATTCAGTTACACCAATGTATCCAAATGGTTGGGCGCTTCAGCTTTTCAATTATAGGATAACGCATATAAGAGGATATCATTGCTCCTAAAGAGGAGCTATGGATTCCATATCTATGAATAATAGGTCTACGCTATCAAGAGTCATGCCTCCAATGTACCAGCATGCATACCACTTTTAAGATGTGGGTATCACCCTTTCGTACATCAAAAGATACAAGACAAGACAACGAGCCCACTATTCATTTCAGTATTAAGATACAACACAAATGATTGTCTAAAGTGAATCGATTTACAGAGATAGAATTATTAATCCAAATCAATTCACTTTATGTCCCGATCCAACACATCGTCATCTATGACAACGTGCCAATGTTTCTATTCACGGAGTCCACATTCGATGGTCAAGACAAACCATCTCCTAAAACGGATATAGACAACATAACAATCTTTGCATGAATAAAGTGCCTAACTTTATTCTCTTGATTGCGGATCTTATGATTTAAACCATCACCTTAAGAATCATGTCTTCTGCATAATCCGTCCATCATATGCCTAATTCTAAAGGTTTAGATCGACAGTCTCAGACTATTGTTTGCTTAACATACATTCAAAAAATATGAACGTAAAGAGGACAAGATTTGGTATATAAATATTAAATAAATTCTTTATTGATAAAAATGTCTCCAAAAATTTATTACATTTTTACTCTTTAGGGCATACATGTCTAACACAGAAAACTTACCATCCAAATCTAGTATACCATTCAGTTACACCTATGCATCCAAATGGTTGAGCGCTCCAGTTTTTCAATTGTAGGATAACGCATATAAGAGGATAGCATTACTCCTAAAAAGGAGCTATAGACTCCATATCTATGAATAACAAGTCTATGCCATCAAGAGTCATGCCTCCAACATACCGGTAGGCATACCACTATTAAGATGTGGGTGTCACCCTTTGGTACATCAAAAGACACAAGTCAAGACAACGAGCCCAGCATTCATCTTAGGATTAAGATACAATACAAATGATTTTCTAAAGTGAATCGATTTGCCGAGACAGAATTATTAATCCAAATCAATTCACTTTATGTCTTGATCCAGCACATTGTTACCTATGACAACATGCCAATGTTTCTATTCATGGAGTCCACCTCTGATAGTCAAGACAAACCATCTCCCAATTGGGATATAGACAACATAACAATCTTTACATGAATAAAGCATCCAACTTTATTCCCTCCATTGAGATCTTACGTTTTAGACTATCACCTTAAGAATTGTGTCTTCCGCAAAATCTGTCCATCATATGCCCAATTCTTAAAGTTTTAGATAGACAGTCTCAGACTTTTGTTTGCTTAACATACATTCAACAAATATGAATGTAAAGAGGATAAGATTTGGTATATAAATAATAAATAAATTCTTTATTGATAAAAATGTCTCCAAAAACATATTACATTTTTACGCCTTAGGGCATACATGTCTAACATACATGACGCAACAAAGTCAAGGGAGCTTCCAATCGGTCGGTGACGATGAAATTTTGATGAGGACACTAGGGAAACTAGAACATTTAGGACATGTTTGTGGTCAATCGAAGTATGTGAAGCAGTCCCAATACTTCGACCTCCAATTAGGTACTTCAAAATTGAATTCCTAAATGTCAAAGATGTAGATGGAGATTGTAGAACTGCGAGGTCATGTGACCGAGCTCATTTCCCAAGGACATGCCATGTCGACGGATGATAGCATCTCACAACGCAACAGCTTCAAGGCTTATTATAACCCTCCCAATAATGTAGTAGAAGCTCCAAAACCTCTAGAAGTCCAATTGCCACCTCCTTGTCAAGAGCCCGAACAATGCAAGCTCTTTGTTAAGGATAGAATTAATGGTGGGTGTGCACTTGTTGCTCTCGGGAAGGTGTGGATGTAGAGTTTTTCAATTGATACAGTTCATGGACGACTATTAGGGAAAGAAAATATGTGTGTTAGCATCACTACCGTTAGAGTTAGAATAATTGAATTGCCTATTCCAACATTTGAAGTGATAATTGTGGCTGAAGCAGCCGAAAGCTTCGTCACATGGCCGAAGAGGTTAGTTGAAGTCATCACATTGACGAAGATGAGTTGAGCGCTTAGCCACGTTCCACAAGATCTAAGCGAAAAGAAACACCAAAAAAAGAAAAGCTCTGTAAAAGAAAGACAAGCACAACCTAAGGTAGAACAAGAAAAAGAACAACCTGTTGCTAATGAGCAACTGCCGGCATTTGACTTCACTTTAGCACCTCAAGAATTTATGTAGTTGGCTCTATACGCACATTCTTTCATGTGAGATGGGTTCCACGATTCAATGCCTGATATCGGTAAATGCCACTGGTAATGAATTGCCTATCTATGTAATGCCCCAAAATTAATTAAGTGATATTAGAATATAAAATGGTGGATTAGTGTGCCATAATGAATATTTTAAACTTAATTTGACCATTTGGTGAAATTCTTCAATTTAAAGTTGTTTTTATTATTTTGATGATTTTTAGTTATCTCTAATTGTTTTACTTATTGTTTTGAATTTTGAAACAAAACAATTTGTCAAATACCAAAGAAGTCCTATTTGAAAACAATGTGCTGCTGCACACGATTTTGTGCAGCCAACAGGCTCTCCCTTGCTTTATTTATTTCATTCCTCTCTCTCCCTTCCCCTCACACATTACCTCTCTCTCTCTTCCCTCTCTTTCTCGCGTCTCTCTCCCGCTCACTCTGCCTCTCTCTTTCTCTCCCATTTTCTCCCAAAATTTTTGAATCAAATCAAGCCCCAAGCATCGGTTAGTGGATTGGAGGCTCAGGAACGTGATTGACTAACCAAATACGTGATTTAAAGCTTCGATTCAAGGTTAGTTTTTGAATTTCAAAATTTTTTCAAATTTTTAATTTTTCTTGCATTTTGAAATTTAAGCTTATTTGAACTTAGAAAACCTTTGATCTAAGTTAGGGAAACTTAGAATAACTAGATCTAAGCTTTGTTTGAAGAAAAACGAATTCGATTCAAGATTTTTTATTTTTCTCTATTTTTCTCTATTTTTAGATTTTCTTGGATTTTGTGTGCAAATCTTGTTTAAATGAGTTTAAAAGTGTCCTATTATGTTTTTCTATCATTTGTGCTTGCTTTCCATTCCTGAGAATTGAGAAAAACAGGATGAAATGGAGATTTTGGCTCGGGAGGCCAAGAACCCGTGCCTGAAAAATTCTACAATTTTCTAGTTCGACAGGCCAAACTTTGTGTTCAGCAGGCCAGATTCATGGGTTTGGTGGGACAGATTCATACGTCTGGCAGGCCGAACCTGGAAAAAGTTTAGCAGACTAGACCTGGTCTTTGGCAGGTCAAACTGTGCAGTTCGACTAGCCAAACCAGGGTGATCGACAGGCCGCCCGAGCATGGTGAGATTTTATGATTTTTCATCAATTTTTACTATTTTGAACCCCGATTGATATCCCAACTTTATAAAATGATTTTGTTAATACAAATGGCACACTAGGACACCATGAAATAGTTTAGTAATGTAGAATGTCTTAAACTAGATACAAATAGACCTAGTTTCTATTTAAGGTCATTTGTGATTTTGCAGAGCTAACGTATAGCGGACCAGGATTACAGTGTGGGACACTGACTCGAGTGTTGAAGTAGGACTTCTACCCTTTCTTTGATAACCTAGTTTTAAATGATTTTGGCCTTAAAAGGGTTTTTATCAAAATGTTTCAATGGTTGATTGAAAAAGGAAATCTTATCGGTTATTTTTTTATAAACTGTGGATTGAGGTGAATTTCATAATAAACTCCATAACAAATGTAAATGAAAATATCTGGTAAATGGGTTTTAAATAATAATAGAAAGGAATATAAGGGCATAATGCCATATTAGAGATCGGGACATGTAGCATGCGACCTCGGGAGCAGGTCCTGAAACCCAGCTAGGCCACTACGGTGGTGTTATACATATGGTTTGCCCAGAAAAAGAAAATGATGCTCTTTCTGGTCGACCAATAAACTATTTTTAGGTAAGATTGATTTTGTTCAATTTTATTTATTCAAGTATTTTCTTTAGTAATTTCTTGAATGATGAAATTTCCTTTTAAAATTTAATGTTTCTTAAAATATAGTCCTGCCGAGCCTTTCACTCACATTTTATTTGTTTTCAAACTTTTCTCCCTCTAGGTGGATTTTAGCTTAGGTTTAGAGAGGATTCGACAGATAGGACTCAGGAGCAATAGAAGGACCTAGTAGGTTATTTAAATTATATTATCAAGGCATGTCACATTTTAACTTTCTCTTTACTTGGACTGTGGTTGTAATATAATATTGTCAGTACTATGTATGTGCACACGACGTGGGTCAGTGGGACCCATTCTCATTTCTTATATTTGTTTGCACTTTCTTATTATTTTCTTTAACATTCTTATTTGTTTAATTATTATAAATGCTTGTTTTAAAAGGGTCTTTAAA
Source organism: Artocarpus heterophyllus (assembly GCA_025403435.1). Classification (NCBI taxonomy): domain Eukaryota; kingdom Viridiplantae; phylum Streptophyta; class Magnoliopsida; order Rosales; family Moraceae; genus Artocarpus; species Artocarpus heterophyllus. Next base: position 27,062,843 of record CM046345.1, on the reverse strand, counting down.
ATTTTCCATATTTTCATAATTAATTTAAATGCTTAAACTCATGTTTTCACTAAATTCTCATTAATTAGCTTAACTAACCCACCACATCAACTCCTGTACTTTAGGGCATGATAGAACGGTATCAGAGCCTAAGGTTATGAACCTGGGGAATTATGTACACATAAGTATGACAATGAAATACCACTGACAGTCTAAATTTTCTTTCTAGAAGTGAGAGAATGGCACCTAGACGATGTTCGACAACTGACGCTAAGTTTGGAAATGATGAGGGCATGATGAGAGCCATGTTTGTTGCATTTTGGTAGATGGTAGCTAGGGCAAGGCCGAAAGATTCTGATGTTAGTCGTCAGCATAGGTATTTTAAGAAATTCCAGCGTGCGTCTATTTCAACCTTCGATGGAAATAGGGACTCGCAAGTGGCAGAATATTGGCTGGACTAGATCGGGAAACACTTGGATACTCTTGGTGTGCCAGCTTAATATCGTGTGGAGTTTGCAGCATATAAGTTCGAAGGTAGCGCCAACACTTGGTGGAAGCAAGCTAAAAGCTTGGAATGCAATGGCAACATTAGTTGGGACAGATTCGAGGAGCTATTCTACGATTGATATTTTTTGCAAGGGTATATAGAGACCAAAAGGTGGCTGAGTTCTATAGGTTGCAGCAAGGTGACTTGTCCGTTCGGGAGTATGAGGTAAGGTTTAATGAGCTGGCCAGGTTAGCTCCATCGATAGTGGAGTTGGAACACGAGAAATGTATTAAGTTTAAGGAAGGGCTCAAGGCTCCTATTCGACGATAGGTGGTTGCCCTACAACTTAGGAATTTTGGAGAGCTTGTGTCGTCAGCAATATCAGTGGAAAATGATTATACACAGTATTGTGAGGATTGAGCGAAGACATCAGGAGGGCCCTAGAGGAGCGGTAGGAGGAGTACTGGCAGTTGTCCAACTCTGGAAAAGAATAAACAGGGTGGCATGAATGGTGGTAGCAGTAGTTCATCAAGCAGTAGGCGCAACAACCCCTATAGCTTTCATTGTCATTATTGCCAGTAGCCAGGACATATCAAGAGGAATTGTGCAATCAGGAGCGCTCGTCTAGGATCTCAGACCAGAGAAGGAGCCAATCGTCAGCCTCAGCCTTAGACCCTACCTCTTCCTCAGCGATACCCTCAACTTTAGTTCCACCAGTTCTCTCCTTAGCAATTGCCATACCCAGCACAAGTACAATAGCCACAGAACTTCCAGTGCAATGACCCTTAGTACCGTGCACTAAGTATAGCTAGCATACAGTCGCCTCCATCACAATAGTATCAATCGAATAATCCAGGTCCTAGCAATGCTGGTAGAGGAAAAGGAAAAGCTTTAGTTTAGGCTCATGCGATGGCAACAAGAAGTTCAGATGCCCAAACCAGCAATGCGGTTGTCGATGGTATGATCTTAGTTTCTCAATCCTTAGCTCATGTTTTATTTGATACTAGTGCCACTCATTCTCTCATTTCGAGTTCTTTTCTACATGCCTTGGGATTAGAGATAGAAGAGTTTAATGAACTCCTAGTTATAGCTTCACCCTTGGGGCGGGTGTGTGTAAATTGTGTATGTAAAGCTTGCAAAATAAAGATCAGGGATGAGCTTTTGAACAGTGATTTGATTGTACTCCCCATGAGATCATATGATGTAATCCTAGGAATGGACTGGTTGTCCAAGTATAATGTAGTTGCAGACTGCCAACTTAGAAAAGTGACCCTAGTGTCTGATAGGGGACGATGATCACTTACCAGGGTGGTGGTGATTGGTTAATGAGTGAGCATCTCGTGAAAACATGTCTTGGAGGGCGAAAGAAACTAGCTTGCTATGCCTTCTTCACGAATCTAGAAATAGAGCCCTATGCCTCAAGAAGAAATGCAGCAATCCTAGTGGTTGATGAGTATGAAGATGCCTTCCCCAATGAGTTGCCAGGATTACCACCACATTGGGAGATCAAATTTGGTATTGAGTTACTTCCAAGAACAACATCGATTTTAGTGGCACCTTATCAGATGGCATCGACAGAAATGAAAGAATTAAGAAAGCAGCTTTAGGAGCTTGTTGATAAGGGGTATATTCAGAATAGTACATCGCCAGGGGGAGCACCGGTTTTGTTCACTAAGAAACATGATGGGACTCACAGGTTGTGTATAGATTATTGACAGCTGAATCAGGTCACGGTGAAGAATAAGTATCCTTTGCCCAGGATCGATGAGCTGTTCGATCAGTTGGGAGGTTTGCGGTATTTCTCAATGATTGATTTGCGGTCAGGATACCATCAGCTCAGGATAAAGGAGGAAGATATTCCCAAGATAGCTTTCAGGACCTAGTATGGACACTTTGAGTTTCTAGTGATGCCGTTTGGGTTGGCAAATGCTCTGACAGCTTTCATGGATTTGATGAATAGGATATTCAGGCCATATCTAGATCAATTTGTGATCGTGTTTATTGATGATATCCTAGTATATTCTAAGACTTGGGAGGAGCATGAGCAGCATCTCAAGATTGTGCTTCAGACTTTGTGGGAGCACCAGGTGTATGCCAAGAAAGAAAAGTGCGAGTTTTGATTAATAGAAGTTAAGTTTCTAGGTCATGTCATCGCCGAGCAAGGTATTTCAGTAGATCCGTCCAAGGTAGAAGCCATAGTGGAATGGGAACAAATGAGGAATGTAGCGAAAATCCATAGTTTCTTGGGACTTACAGGTACTACAGAAAATTTGTAAAGGATTTTTTGAAGATAGCAACTCCGTTGACAAGATTGATCAGGAAGAACATCAAGTTTGAGTGGGATGAAGAATGTGAGCTCGCTTTTTAGGAATTAAAGAATCGGTTGACTTTAGCCCCAGTATTGGTTATTCCCAACAATGATGAGCCATAAAAGGTTTACACAGATGCTTCAAGGCATGGACTTGGATGTGTATTGATGCAACATAGATTCGTGGTGGCGTATGGATCGAGGCAGCTATGACCCCACGAGTGGAATTATCCTACTCATGATTTGGAGCTCGTAGTGGTGATTCATGCACTGAAGAGCTGGAGATGCTATTCGTATGGGGTGACATTTTAGGTTTTCTCTAATCATAAGAGCTTGAGGTATCTGTTCACTCAAAGGGATCTCAACTTGAGGCAGCAGAGATGGATAAAGTATATAGAAGATTATGATTTCGTGTCGCAGTACCATCCTAGGAATGCTAATGTAGTCGCAGATGCGCGTAGTAGGAAGTCTTTAGGAATTCTCACTTGTTTGGCTCTTAAAGATTGGAAAAGAGATGCGATAGTGAATGAGTACAGACTATGGTATTATGAAGACTATGATCGAGCTTTGGCGTACCATATGGACATGACCCCAGGTCTTGTTCAGATGGTAAAATAGAATTAGTGGTTGGTTCAACATCTACGGTGAATCTGGGCGCGGATTTAGGATGGAGAGCAATTCGAAGAATGGAAGATTCATGCAGATGGATCGTTGTACTTCGAGGAGCGCCTAGCGGTTCCAGCAATCATAGAGGTGACGAAAGCCGTTACAGCCAAAGCCCACAAGTCATAGTTCATCATTCATCCGAGGAGCACAAAGATGTATCGTGATTTGAAAAGGCAATATTGGTGGTGAGGTATGAAGAAGGACATCCAAGAATACGTGGCCAAGTGTATGACTTGTCTTTAGGTGAAAGCCGAGCGTCAAAAGCCTGCAAGTCAGCTTTAGCCACTTCCTATTCTAGGGTGGAAATGAGAGCACGTGATGATAGATTTCCTTACCGGTTTGCCAAGGACGGAGCAAAGGCATGATGCAATTTGGGTCGTGATCAATAGGTTAATGAAATTGGTTCATTTCATCCCTTTTAGGTCAACATGTTTGAGGAGAGTTCTTGGAGAGTTGTACCTACAGAATCTAGTGTGATTGCATGGAGTTCCCTTGTCCATCACATCTGATAGAGACACCAAGTTCAATGCTAAGTACTGGAAAAGCTTTCTGGAGGCTTTAGGTATATATTTGAATTTCAGTATGGCATTTCATCCTCAGACTGATGGACAATCTAAGTGAGTTATTTAGATTCTCAAGGACATGTTGGGTGCTTGTGCATTAGACTTCGGCAGGAACTAGAAGAAATATTTGCATCTGGCAAAGTTCACGTACAACAACAGCTATCAAGCAAGCATTGACATGGCACCATTTGAGGCACTGTATGGATGACCTGTGTTAGTCACCGGTGTGTTGGGTAGAATCGAAAGACAGGATCATTCTTGGGCCAGATGAGATTTGTGATAGTAACGAGAAAGTCAACGTAATTTGAGATCTATTGAAGGCAGCTCAAAGTTGATAAAAGAGTTATGCGGATAGAAGACATCGTCCCTTGGAATTTGCGGTAGGAGATTTTGTCCTCTTGAAAGTATCGCCTTGTAAAGGCATTATGAGGTTTGGAGTAAGTGGTAAGCTTGCACCGAGATATATTGGACCATTCGAGATCACTCGGCATGATGGTGTGGTCGCTTATCGACTCGACCTTCCTCCTGAACTATCTCATGTTCATGATGTGTTCCACGTGTCAATGCTTAGGAAGTGCCAGCCTAAGCAAAGTAAGGTAGTTTCATTTCACGATATGCAGGTTTGTGAAGACACGATATACGAGGAAATGTTGATTTAGATTATCGATCAAAAAGTGATCAGCTTGCGTCGTCGTGATATACCGTTAGTAAAGGTCATGTGGCAGCATCACGGGGTTGATGAAGTCAGTTGGGAATTAGAGTTGAGCATGTGGGAATCGTATCCGCACCTATTTTGTTTTTGAACTAATATGTAAATTTTGAGGGCGAAATTTCTTTTAGGCGTAGAGAGTTGAAACGCCTCAAAATTAATTAAGTGATATTAGAATGTAAAATGGTGGATTAGTGTGCCATAATGAATATTTTAAACTTAATTTGATCATTTGATGCAATTCTTGAATTTAAAGTTGTTTTTATTATTTTGATGATTTTTAGTTATCTCTAATTGTTTTAATTGTTATTTTGAATTTTTAAACAAAACAATTTGTCAAATACCAAATAAGTCCTATTTGAAAACAATGTGCTACTGTACATGGTTTTGTGCAGCCAACAGACTCTCCCTTTCTTTATTTATTTCACTCCTCTCTCTCCCTTCCCCTCACTCATCAACTCTCTCTCTCTTCCCTCTCTTTCTCGCGTCTCTCTCCCACTCACTCTGCCTCTCTCTTTCTCTCCCATTTTCTCCCAAAATTTTGAATCAAATTGAGCCCTAAGCGTCGGTTAGGTGCATTGGAGGCTCGGGAATGTGATTGACCAACCAAAAATGTCATTTAAAGCTTCAATTCAAGGTTAGTTTTCGAATTTCAAAACTTTTTCAAATTTTCAATTTTTCTTGCATTTTGAAATTTAAGCTTATTTGAACTTAGAAAACCTTTGATCTAAGTTAGGGAAACTTAGAACAACTAGAATCTAAGCTTTGTTTGAAGAAAAATGAATTCAAATCAAGATTTTTTATTTTTCTCCATTTTCAGATTTTCTTGGATTTTGTGTGTAAATCTTGTTTAAATGAGTTTAAAAGTGCCCTATTATGTTTTTCTATCATTTGTGCTTGCTTTCTATGCCTGAGAATTGAGAAAAATAGGTTGAAATAGAGATTTGTGCTTGGGAGGCTGAGAACCCGTGCTTGGAAAATTCTAGAATTTTCTAGTTCTATAGGCTGGATTCATGGGTTTCGTAGGTCGGATTCATATGTCTGGCAAGCCAAACCTAGAAAAAGTTCGGTAGACTAGACCTGATCATCTGGTACAGTTTGGCTGGCCGAACCAGGGTGATCAGCAGGCTGACCGAGCATGGTGAGATTTTATGATTTTTCATCCATTTTTACTATTTTGAACTCCAATTGAAATCTCAACTTTACAAAATGATTTTATTAATACAAATGGCACACTAGGACACCATGAAATAATTTAGCAATGTAGAATGTCTTAAAGTAGATGCTGATAGACCTAGTTTCTATTTAGGTCATTCGTGATTCCATAGAGCTAACATGTAGCAGACTTGGATTATGGTGTGGGACACCAGCATGAGTGTTGAGGTAGGACTTCTACCCTTTCTTTGAAACCCAGTTTCAAATGATTTTGACCTTAAAAGGGTTTTTATCAAAATGTTTTCAACGGTTGATTGAAAAAGGAAATCTCATCGGTTATTTTTTTATAAACCGTGGATTGAGGTAAATTTCATAATGAACTCCATAATGAATGTAAATGAAATTACCTGGTAATTGGGTTTAAAATAATAATAGAAAGGAATATAAGGGCATGATGCCATATCAGAGATCGGGTCGTGTAGCGTGCGACCTTGGGGGCAAGTCCTGAAACCCAGTTGGGCCACTATGGTGGTGTTATACATATGGTTTTTCCAGGAAAAGAAAATGATGCTCTTTCTGGTCGATCAATAAACTGTTTTTGGGTAAGATTGATTTTGTTCAATTTTATTTATTCAAGTCTTTTCTTAAGTAATTTCTTGAATAATGAAATTTCCTTTTAAAATTTAATGTTTCTTAAAAGATAGTCCTACTGAGCCTTTTGCTCACATTTTATTTGTTTTCAAACTTTTCCCCCTCTAGGTGGATTTTAGCTTAGGTTCAGAGAGGATTCGACCGACAGGACTCAGGAGCAGTAGAAGGACCTAGTAGGTTATTTAAATTATAATATCAAGGCATGTAACATTTTAACTTTCGCCATGGGAGGACCAAATATATTGGTTTGATCCCCTAGGACACCCACCACATAAGGATTTCGTATCAGTCACAAGATTGTAAGTATTAATGTTCTCTTATAAAATTACCTGTTTTTAGTCCCACATAATTTTATCGTCTATTAATTCATTTAAACATGACACATTGTTAGGGCACTTAACGATTGGAAGCTTCAAGCAAGAAGCGGTGTCACAAACCGATCAAACAGAACACTATATTCCAAACATAAGTGTCCAAGACAACAAGAAAATGTAGAATGTGGTTTTTTTATTCTACGTTTCATGTGGGATATAATTACAAGTGGTATACAAGCCTTAAGAAAAAAAGATTTTTATATACATACAAATATACATGAAGTTAGATTAGAGTGGGTACAATTTGTAAATAGGTATATGCTCTTTAGATAGATAGATGGATATAGTAGATAAACAATTGCTTGAAATAGCTCAAAGGTAAATGATCTTGTAAATACCTTGTCATTTCAATATACACCATTTTTTGTATGCAATTAGGGCCTTCCTGTAATGGATAACACACAGGACTTGCTATCATGTGGGAAATCAAAATTTTTGGAGATTTTTTTTGTGGCAATTCTAATTTTCTACGACAGTTTTTTGAAAAACCATTGTAGAAAACTATTACCCAGATGCCCTTTTCCATGCCATTTTTCCTATTACACGACGGTAAAAAACTGTCATGAAACTCCATTTTGTATCACGACTAAAGTTTTTATGACTGTTTTTAACTGTAGTGAAATTTTTTCACGATGGTTATAAACCATTGTGGAATCCTCAGTTTGTAGCAATGAAAGTTGTAATAATGATGTTCAAGGATTACAGTGAATTTAATAGATAAAGGAGCGTAGTTATACCTATAAGGTACAAAATTAGGGGAAAAGTTCACTTTTCACCTAAATGGAGAGTTTTAGTATAAGTTTTCTTAACAAAAAGGCTCCATTAATGATGTGAGATCTCATATGATAATGATGTATAGCTATGAAAACAATAATGAGTGGAGGATGTGAGTTTTATGCAAATTTCTTAGTTAAAATGCTCTAGAAAACCCTAAATTACAAATTTTTCAATGTTTGCATTTTTAGGTCATGATTAGGGTATTTGTCAAATTTTAAGTGGCTTAAGAATTTATTATTCCATGTTTGATAGGATATTTGAACCTAATGACCTCTAATATGTCACGAACATGTGAATTCAATTGGAAAGTGGTGGTTTCAAGTTTGTTCTTGGTGGCTATCTAGAATCAGTTAAATTTTCAAAGTGCTTTAGGTTTTTTCTTTATTTCCTAGGGTAGAAGGCTGCTTTGAAGCTGAAATTTTGAAGATATGTTCATTTATAAGTTTTTAAATCCCCTTAAAATAGTTTTAGCAAATTCAATTTGGTTTGGGAGTTATAGGCTTAACACTAAACTTGGTTCCTGAGATATATTTATGTTCTGGCTTGTGATGGTTTTGACATTTTGTGAAGTTAAAACTTATTCAAACCTTGGAAATAGATTAAAGTGAAGCTAATTATAAGGATTAGACTTAGAATAAATATATAAAATAGGAAAATGAGATCCTTAATGTTTGATTATTAGTCATTGTCAAATTGGTAGTAATGTAAGCAGAAATTTTCAATCTTTCAGAGGTGTGAAATACCAGACTCCACAAGAGCTTTAGGGACAATCTCATTGAGTAAGGTAAATAGAATTTCACATGTATCACCACAATTGTTGTGCATTTGATGTTGTGGATTGATATGTGAAAGTTATGCACCTTGCATTGTATGTTGTGATTTCAAATATATGCCAGCATAAAAAGGATTATGAAAAATGTGAAATTGATTATACTAGTGAGCTGTGACGGGACTCTAAGCATCTAGGACGCAATGATGTGAAACTTTTAAGTGTTAGGGATACAATGATTAGGCATTTTGGATGCCATGTGAAATGTTAAGCATTTAGGATGCCAATGATTTATGTATCTAAGGTGTAATACTTGCTCTCTAAGGAACACTAAACAGTGTGCACACTATGTCAAGAGTATGAAAGACACAGTGAAGAGTAAATGATATGAAAGAATAATAAAGTGAAAACATAAAAAGTAAACATATATTAATTAAGCTAATTCATTCAAACGCTACTCATGCTTCCATAATTCTACTTACTGTGCATTAGCTCACTCATTTTTATGGTGATGTAGATAAGGGTAGTCTTAGCACTAGCGAAGGACTAGATGGTTGGCTAGCATACTCTCGATGCTCAAGGCTAATGTATATGGACTAGTTAACCTGTTATTTTGTGGTCTTATTCTATATGCATTTTGGTGAGCTAGAAGGACTGTATATGGTACACAGCTGAGCCTAGTTTTGAGAGATGTATTATATTGTATATATTTGGCCAGCCATTTAAGGTGCATTACATATATTTTGATATCCTTACTAGTTAAAAATTTTTAAAAGTTCAAATTTGCCCGTATTTTTATACTCTTTTGAATGACATATTAAAGTTAACATAAGTAAAAGGTAAGATGTAACACTATTTAATGTTACTAGATGGTCTTTAGGATTATATTTGGTGGGTGTTAAGTTGAGGCTCTTCTAGTCCGTTCTTCTCTACACAAATTCGAGCCCACTTTGGTATACAAAAGTGGTCTGTGAGATCTGTCATTAATTTATGTATTTAGCATGTCAAACTTGTGTTTTGAAAAATATTCTAGTTTAAAATTATTTAAATTTCTGATGCATACCTATTTTTGAACAAACACATGGTTCATCCACATTTTGTTCAAACCCATAAGTCTTGATTACCTGATCAAATCTTATTTTCTAAGAACGAGAAGCCTGCTTATATCCATAAATTGACCTTAGCAGCTTACAGACCTAACCCACTTAATCTTTAGCCTTGAACCCATCTGGTTGTACAATATATACAGACTCATCAAGATAGTCATTTAGAAAGGCCGTCTTGACATCTATTTGCCAAATCTTGTAGTCAAGAGCAGCAGTTATAGATAAGAGAATGCGGATAGACTTAAGCATGGTTATAGCATAAAGGTTTCCTCGTAATCGATTCCTTCCTTTTACATGCATCCATTCGCTACTAATCTAGACTTATAGGTTTCAAGTTTCCCATCTGCTCCTCTCGTTCTCATTTAGATCTACTTACACCCTATGGGATTTACTCCTTCGGGAAGATCCACAAGTTCTCAGACTCGATTAGTCTCCATAAACTTCATCTTAGTGTTCATAGCTTCTATTTAGAGTTTTGAATCAACATCCTCTATAGCCTCTACATAAGTGTAAGTATCCCTACCATGTTTAACCAGTTCAGCCAAGTATGCTTCACCATTGAGCATATACCTCTTGGGTTGACGCCTTATCCTTCCATTACACTAAAGCCCCTTAGGTTGTTGTTTGGTCGGTTCTCTACATTGATTGGATTGGTTTCAACCAGAACCCTTGAAGTGATCAAATCACTCGCCAACTCCTCGAGTACTACTTTACTTCGAGGCTTAAAGTTATTCATGTAACTTTCCTCAAGGAATGTTGTATTTGTTGAAACCACGATCTTATTTTCTTTTAGGTTATAGAAAGCACCCCCTTTAGTCCTTTTGGATATCCTATAAACACACAAACTTCCAAACGCGCTTCCAACTTATTCGCTTCCTTATATAGGACATGAGCTAGACATCCCCATATGCGAATATGGTTTAAGGATGTCTTCCTACCCGTCCACAACTTGTTAGGACTTCTAGGAACCGATTTTGAAGGCACTTTGTTCAAAAGATGACATGCGATTTATAGTGCATATCCCTAAATGGATAAAGGTAAGGTTGAATAACTCATCATGGACCTAACCATGTCCAACAAAGTCCTATTCCTTCTCTCAGCTATGCATTCTACTGTGGAGTACCTGGCGCAATCAAATGAGACAAAATCCCATTCTCTAATAAGTGTCCAAAGAACTCATCAAAGAGGTATTTACCACCTCTATCAATCAAAGTGACTTTATGGGTTTACCTAATTGCTTTTCTGCTTCAGTCTAAAACTCCCTGAACTTGTCAAAAGTTTCGCTTTTATGATGCATTAAGTAGATGTACCCATATCTTGAGTAATAATCGGTAAAGTGACAAAGTACTCATACCATCTAGATGCCCTAATGTTCATGGGACCACAAAAGCCCTTCGGGCTATTGCCCTTAGAGCCAAATAGTTTTTTGGTCATTTTTCCCACCAAACAAGATTCACATTGTGGTATAGATTCAACCACTAAGTGACTTAAAGGCCCATCCTTTACCAACCATTGAATCCTATTTTGGCAAATATAACCTAATCGCAAATGCCAAAGATAAGTCTTATTAGAGTGAGAAGTCTTAAATCTTTTAGAGTTATTATCATTAATTTTAGTGTTAAGCAGCATATATATGTTAGGTTTGATAAAATAGAGATTGTTTTGCATCCATCCATCACAGATAAAAGATTTCTTTTTATGAATCACCACTTTTATTATTAAAAGATACTGAATAAGAGTCCTTAAATAAACAAGCTATAGATATTAAATTCCTTCTAAGTACAGGAATATAAACAATCTTTCAAAACCAAAATCCTACAATTATCAAAATAAAGATGGATGTCTCCCACTGCTTCAGCTAACACCAAAGATCCATCGACCATCCATAACGTGAAGTCCTCATGCAGTAGACTATTTATTTCTTTAAACCCCTGCAAAGAAACACAAATATGATTAGTTGCTCTGAAATCTATGACCCAAGTTTCACTTGATTCCTTAACTAAACAAGTTTCAATAACTAGAAATTCACACTTACCTCCTCAAAAAAGGAAGTCCTTGCAATTTTTCTTGATGTGTCCAATTTTCCCATAGAAAAGCACTTTAGCTTTTTTGGGTTTTTCTTTCTCTTCTTCTTGTTCTTGCCATTTGTCAGAATAGAAGATTTGTTAGATATGTATGCCCTAAGGAGTAAAAATGTAATACGTTTTTGGAGATATTTTATCAATAAAGAATTTATTCATTTATATATACCAAATCTTGTCCTCTTTACGTTCAGTTTTGTTGAATGTATGTTAAGCAAATAGTAGTCTAAGACTGTTAGTCTAAACCTTTAAGAATTGGGCATATGATGGACTGATTATACGGAAGACACGATTCTTAAGGTGATGGTCTAAAACGTATGATCCGCAATCGAGGGAATAAAGTTGGGTGCTTTATTCAAGCAAATATTGTTATGTTGTCTATATCCCTATTGGGAGATGATTTGTCTTGACCATCGGAGTTGGACTCCGTGAATAGAAACATTGGCACGTTGTCATAGGTGATGATGTGTTGGATCGGGACACAAAGTGAATTGATTTGGATTAATAATTCTGTCTTAGCAAATCGATTCATTTTAGACAATCATTTGTATTGTATCTTAATCCAGAGATGGATAGTGGGCCCGTTGTCTCGACTTGTGTCTTTTGATGTACCAAAGGGTGACTCACACATCTCAATATGATGAGGACATCATTGGCACAAGCAAGAGCACGTGGGAGACATATTCAGAACCAATTCTAGTTCCCATTGGTCCGGTTACGAGAGCTCATGCGAAAAAGTTCAAATAAATGCTTATTGGGCTGATTCAAGCAACCTAGGCTCAAGCTATTGCATGGAGGCCCATTGAGGGAATTGCATGTGACATCCAGACCAACAAATGTGTGATTCAAGCTCTAGAAGGGATCGAGTAATTTCTATTTCAGTTACTTTCCCGTTTTGAGGTGACACGTGGCGAGAAGAATTAGCTATTTACCTTTTAATGTCTAGTTTCCTTTTTGCATATGTTTTATTTCTATTATTGTAAGGCTTTTAAGCCATTAAGGGAACTTTCTTTATTTGCTTTACATTTGACATTTGGTAATTGATTTGCTTGAAATTCCATGGGCAATTAGGAGCTGAAAATTTGCATAGGGGGAACCCCTATATATTGTAACGAATTTCATTCAATGGGGAATAAGTTTTAACACACAATTTGAGGTTTAATTCTCTTTGGTTCCTAAACAAACTATTCAAACTTATCAAAAAATTCTGTGGCGTTCATAGACTTATCAATCAGTCCATCCATAGCTGATTGTGGCGTCCTCACATACCAAGACTCATCAATCAGTCCATCCATAGCTGATTGTGGCGTCCTTGCATACCAAGGTTCGTGCTTCTTGTTGGGCATCGGGTCGCGGTTCCATTCAAAACCGGTTAGGAATTTGATCTTGGAAACCAATTTTGGTTAAGGCCGCGTCAGTTCTTGGCGGGGTTCGTATCATTTGGTATTAGAGCAAGGTTCTAATTAGGTTTTGCTTATCCGTTCTCTTAGTTTATGCTTGTTTCAGTTATTCGTGAGTTTTGATTTCCATTATCAAAGTCGGTTTAAAAAAAAAAAGATCCGAAAAGAAAAGAAAGAAAGAAAGAAAAAAAGAAAAAAGGGGAAAGAAGAAAAACAAGAGGATCTGAAAAGAAAAAAAAAAGAAAAAAAAAGGGAAAAGAAGAAAAACAAGAGGATCCGAAAAAGAAAAAAAAATTGTTATTCATTTCGTTCCTTTTTTTCAGATTCTTGTTATTCATCATTTAAGGAATCCGAAATTGAATTCCTTGCATAGACCAAAAATTTTTGTTCAAATTTCGTTCCTTTTGGGTGTGATTTCTGAAAGCTTAAATTATCTATTCCTGTTATAGTCTTGTTTCTAATCTAAGCCTCCTTGATAAACTATTTGTGAATTGTCAAGGAAATTTTGATATTGATTTGACTAGTTTTATAGGAACTGAGTGAGAATTAATGAGTGGAAAAAGACAAAGAGGCGAGAGCATTAGAGTGGACAAAAGCCAAAAGTATTGAGTGTAAACACGAGTGAAATTGAGTGAACCATTTCACAAGTGAAACACGTAAGGGAGTGTGGTAAGGTCCTTTGCATTTTTTCTTATTTTGTTTTGGAAAAAAAAAATGTCAAACAACAACAAGAACACTATTGAGGGTACCTCGGGTGCAGCAGATCCAAAACTTCTTATGGAAGCGATGATGGGGGAGATGAGGCGATTGTTGAGGGGAGAGTTAGAACAGCTTCATGACAGGATAGACCGGATAGAAAACGCACGTGTGGAACAGCCACAACATGTTCCTCATGCGCATAGACGGGAAAGGGTTCTGGTTAGAGGAGAGGTTGATGACCACTACAGGATTGATGGGGAAGAGTTTGACGAAGGAGAAGATTCAGCGGGTAGTCACCAAAGATTTGGATGAGATAGAGGAGTTAGAAACCGGGAAAATGATAGTTTGAGAGGCATAAAAATGAAGATACCATCATTTCAAGGAAAATCCAATCTAGAAGCGTACCTAGAATGGGAGAAGAAAATGGAGTTCATCTTTGACTGCCACTACTATTCCGAGGCGAAGAAGGTAAAACTGGTTGTAATTGAATTTTCTGATTATGCTATTACTTAGTGGGATCAGCTTGTTATAAACAGGAGATGAAATAGCGAGCGACCTATTGAGTCATGGGAAGAGATGAAGACCGTGATGAGGAAGCGATTTGTACCAACTTACTACTATCGGGAGTTGTACAACAAACTACAAACTCTTAAGCAAGGCAACCGGAGTGTAGAGGAGTACTACAAGGAGATGGAGGTTATGATGATTCGGGCAAATATAGAGGAGGATTGGGAGGCTACAATGGCAAGGTTTTTGGCAGGCTTGAACCGAGATATTCACAATGCCGTTGAGTTACAACATTATGTGGAGTTGGAGGACATGGTGCACATGGCTATTAAAATTGAGAATCAACTTATGAGGAGGGGCAGTAACACACGTCCTAGCCAAAACTCGAGTACATCCGCTTGGAAAATGAACCAATGGAAGAGGGATGAGAAGCAACCCAACACCAAGCCAAAGATTGAGCAGAAACAAGAGGTGGCCAGCCATCGGAATCAAGGTAAATCCGATTCTTCCACTACCCGAAACCATGATATTAAATGTCAAGGTAGGGGTCACATAGCAAGCCAATGTCCGAACAAACGAGCTATGGTGATGCAGGACAATGGAGAGATTGAAACTGAGGAGGATTCGGACAATGATTCTATGCCTTCATTAGAAGATGCCGACGATGAGGAGTGCACTGTCCAAGGAGAATTGTTGGTTACAAGGAGAGCTTTAAGTGTGCAAGCCAAAGAAGAAGATGAAGAGGTGCAATGGGAAAACATCTTCCGCACTAGGTGCCATGTCCAAAACAAGGTATGTAGTATGATTATTGATGGAGGGAGTTGCACTAATGTTGCTAGCACAACCATGGTAGAGAAGTTAGGGTTGCCAACAGTTAAGCATCCTCGACCATATAAATTGCAATGGTTAAATGATACTGGTGAGGTAAAGGTGCATAAGCAAGTGTTAGTTTCTTTTCGCATTGGAAGATATGAAGATGACGTTTTGTACGATGTGGTTCTGATGCAAGCTGGGCACTTGTTATTAGGCAGACCATGGCAATTTGATCGGCGAGGTAAACATGATGCTTTCACCAACAAGTACTCATTTGTTCACAATCAAAAAACAATCACTCTTGTTCTGTTAACACCAAAACAGGTCTATGAAGACCAAGTGAGCTTATGGAGAGAAAGTGATAAAAAAATGAAGAGCAAAGAAAAATCAAGAGTGGGAGTGCAGAGAGAGAGTTCGGCCAGTGAGAGAAAAAAGGAAGAGATGGCCGAGAAAAAGGAGAGCAAAGAGAGCAAGGGAGAGAAAATTGAGAGGACTGAAAAGAATTCACAATCAGCCAATGAGAGAAAAGCAAAGAGAAAAACAAACTTCTTTGTGAGAGGCAGCGAAATTAAAAGGGCCTTGTTTTCAAATCAGCCAATGATTGTACTTTTGTACAAAGAGGCACTTTTAAACACTAACGAACTTGACCCTGCATTGCCTAGTTCTGTTGTTTCTTTGTTGTAGGAATTCAAGGATATCTTTCCCGAGGAAACACCGCAAGGTTTACCTCTAATCTGTGGAATTGAACATCAAATCGACTTCATACCTGGAGCTACAATCCCAAACCAACTAGCCAATAGGAGTAATCCCGAGGAGACAAAGGAACTCCAACGGCAGGTAAGTGAGTTGATGGAGAAGGGACACGTGAGAGAAAGCATGAGCCCGTGCGCCGTACCAGTTTTACTTGTGCCTAAGAAAGATGGGACTTAGAGGATGTGCGTTGATTGTCGAGCCATCAACAACATCATGGTAAAGTATCGACATCCCATTCCTCGCTTGGATGACATGTTAGATGAATTGCATGGTGCTTGTGTGTTTTCTAAAATTGATCTGAAGAGTGGATATCATCAAATTTGCATGAAAGAGGGAGACGAGTAGAAGATGGCTTTCAAAACAAAACAAGGCTTGTATGAGTGGTTGGTAATGCCTTTCGGTTTAACCAATGCGCCTAGCACATTTATGCGCTTAATGAACCATGTTTTGCGAGCTTTTATTGGGAAATTTGTCGTTGTTTATTTTGATGATATCCTTATCTATAGTAGCAATTTGGATGATCATATTGAACATTTAAAACTTGTTTTAGATGTTTTACGGAAGAAAAAGTTGTATGCTAACCTCAAGAAGTGTACCTTTTGCACAGATAAGCTTGTGTTTCTTGGTTTTGTTGTTAGTGTTCAAGGTATACAGGTTGATGAAGAAAAGGTGCAAGCCATCCAGGAGTGGCCGAGTCCAACTAGTGTGGGAAACGTATGGAGTTTTCATGGATTTGCTAGTTTCTACCGGTGGTTTGTGAAAGATTTCAGTACTATAGCCGCACCACTGACTGAAGTGATCAAGAAGAACGTTGGGTTTAGATGGGGAGAAGAGCAAGAAAAGGCATTTCAATTAATCAAGGAGAAGTTGACTAATGCTCCATTGTTATCTTTACCTAATTTTTCCAAAACTTTTGAGATTGAATGTGATGCTTTAGGTGTTGGAATTGGTGTTGTTTTAATGTAGGAAGGGAGACCAGTAGCATATATCAGTGAGAAGCTGAATGGGGCAACTCTTAATTACCCAACTTATGATAAAGAGATGTATGCATTGGTTCGGGCATTCGAGACATGGCAGCACTACTTATGGCCTAAGGAGTTTGTGATTCACAGCTATCATGAGTCCCTGAAACACTTGAAGGGCCAGCACAAGCTGAACAAGAGGCATGCTTGTTGGGTGGAATTCATAGTGACGTTTTCGTATGTCATTCGCTACAAGCAAGGTAAGGAAAACGTCGTTTTCGATGCACTTTCTCGCAGGTATGTCTTAATCTGAACTCTTAATGCTAAACTACTGGGTTTTGAACACATTAAAGAGTTATATGCTGATGACCGTGACTTTAGTACTGACTATCAAGCTTGTGAGAGATTTGCTAGTGGTAAGTACTTTAGGCATGAGGGATACTTGTTTCGGGAGAATAAATTATGTGTGCCTAATTGTTCATTAAGAGATTTGCTAGTGAGAGAATCCCATGGGGGAGGATTGATGGGACATTTTGGAGTAATAAAGACTTTGGCTATGTTGCAGGAACACTTCTATTGGCCACATATGAAACAAGATGTTGAGAGGCTTTGTGGTAGATGTGTAACTTGTAGGCAAGCTAAATCAAGAGTGCAGCCCCATGGTTTGTACACCCGTTTACTAATACCCAGTGAACCCTGGATTGATATTTCGATGGATTTTGTGTTAGGTTTGCCTAGGTCTAAACGGGGAAGAGACTCGATATTTGTGGTCGTGGATAGGTTTTCCAAGATGGCCCATTTTATTCCATGCCACAAGATAGATGATGCTTCCAATGTTGCTGATTTGTTCTTTAGGGAAATTGTGAGACTTCATGGTATGCCTAGGACAATTGTTTCTGATAGGGACACCAAGTTCTTAAGCTACTTTTGGAAGACTTTGTGGGCTAAGTTAAGGACTAAGCTATTATTTTTGACTACTTGTCACCCTCAAACTGATGGTCAAACAGAAGTTGTGAATAGAACCTTGTCTACTTTGTTGCGGGCTGTCATTAAAAAGAACATCAAAACATGGGAGGAGTGTTTACCACATGTTGAGTTTGCTTATAATCGATCTATTCATTCTGCTACACAATTTTCACCGTTTGAAATTGTTTATGGTTTTAATCCTTTAACTCCTTTGGATTTAATGCCATTACCTTTGTCTGAGCATGTGAATTTAGATGGAAAAAGAAAAGCTGACCTTGTTTTAGCAGATGCACGAGAAGGCAAGACTCAACATCGAGCGAAGAACTAAACAATATGCTGAACAAGCCAACAAAGGGCGTCACAAGCTCGTCTTCGAGCCTGATGATTGGGTGTGGTTGCACTTACACAAGGAACGGTTTTTGAAACAAAGGAAATCCAAGCTGTTGCCCAGAGGGGACAGTCTGTTTCAAATTCTTGAAAGAATCAAGGATAATGCATACAAGCTAGACTTGCCAAGTGAGTATGGTGTAAGTGCCTCCTTTAATGTTTCTGATCTAAGTCCTTTTGATGCAGGCGATGATTTGAGGACAAATCCCTCTCAAGAGGAGGGGAATGATGAGGACATCGTTAGCCCAAGCAAGAGCACGTGGGAGACATATTCAGATCCAATTCAAGTTCCCATTGGTCCGGTTACAAGAGCTCGTGCGAAGAAGTTCAAAGAAATGCTTATTGGGCTTATTCAAGCAACCTAGGGTCAAGCTATTGCATGGAGGACCATTGAGGGAATTGCATGTGACATCCAGACCAACAAATGCGTGATTCAAGCTCTAGAAGGGATTGAGTAATTTTCATTTCAGTTACTTTCCTGTTTTGAGGCGACAAGTGGCGAGAAGAATCAGCTATTTACCTTTTAGTGTCTAGTTTCCTTTTTCTTTTAGAAATA
Organism: Artocarpus heterophyllus; assembly: GCA_025403435.1. Classification (NCBI taxonomy): domain Eukaryota; kingdom Viridiplantae; phylum Streptophyta; class Magnoliopsida; order Rosales; family Moraceae; genus Artocarpus; species Artocarpus heterophyllus. Next base: position 27,044,175 of record CM046345.1, on the reverse strand, counting down.
TGTGTTTGTTTTATTTCTATTATTGTAAGGCTTTTAAGCCATTAAGGGAACTTTCCTTATTTGCTTTACATTTGACATTTGGTAATTGATTTGCCCGAAATTCCATGGGCAATTAGGAGCTGAGAATTCGCATAGGGGAACCCCTATATATTGTAACGAATTTCATTCAATGGAGAATAAGTTTTAACACACAATTTGAGGTTTAATTCTCTTTGGTCCCTAAACGAACTATTCAAACTTATCAAAAAATTCTGTGGCATTCATAAACTTATCAATCAGTCCATCCATAGCTAATTGTAGTGTCCTCACATACTAAGACTCATCAATCAGTCCATCCATAGCTGATTATGGCGTCCTCGCATACCAAGGTTCGTGCTTCTTGTTGGGCATTGGGTCGCGGTTCCATTCAAAACCAGTTAGGAATTTGATCTTGGAAATCAATTTTGGTTAGGGTGGCGTTAGTTCTTGGCGGGGTTCATATCACAATAGTGGTATGCATGCCGGTACATTGGAGGCATGACTCTTAATGGCATAGACTTGTTATTCATAGATATGGAATCCATAGCTCCTCTTTAGGAGTAATGATATCCTCTTATATGCGTTATCCTGTAATTGGAAAACTGGAGCGCTCAACCATTTGGATACATAGGTGTAACCGAATGGTGTACTATCTTTAGATGGTAAGTTTTCTAATGGTGAGATAATGGAACGTAAGATAAAAATAATCGGGAAGGTAAGACAGAACTTGTCCTTAAGCCGATTATAGATTATCATATGGGGATACGATACACTATGATATGTCATGAAGACTTAGCTAAACGGGCTTTGTAATTCTATAAAATGAATATATGGGATATTGGGTTTCATAATTATCATAAGCTTGAACTTTATAGGTCCATTTTGGTCCCCTTTGCTAGCTCACAAAATCCTGTAACGATACGACATGCTTTTTCAATAATTGGTGACTTATGTCAGATTTATTAGATTGGTTTAAAATTTGAAAGAATCAAATAATTCATGTCTGTTTATTGGTTGAATTAATTATGTAATAAAATTAATTTAAGATAAACTTGTTAAATTATTGGGATCGGATAATTCTTGTCTGTTTATCGGTTGTTTTAATTAGATAAATTAAATGAAGATAAACTTGTAGAATTATTGTGAATTGATTTATTTTCTTAGAGATTATCTTGATAAAGTTTGTTTTGATCAGACAACTTCTCTATTGGGTTATTTGAATTAAAACTGAGACTTTATCGTATAGAATCTTGGGTGAAAAATAAAAGATTCCTGGAGATATTTACACGGCAGTTCGGCCTGCTGATCTACGGTTCGGCCTGTCGATCAGGATGTTCAGCCTGCCGATCAGTGAGAGATAAGATTACACGTCTTCACGTGGATCTTATTAGATATTGATCCAAACTTGATTCTGTTTTGAGTTTTTGAGACCTAATCTGATAAGGACTGACCCTAGGACCAATCGTTATATAAAGGGAGTAAGTCTCATGAGTTACTGAGATCAATTGAGAGATTAAGAGTGATACTCTTCTGGTGAGTATCTGAAAACTCTCTAAGAGCTTTTGTTCACAAATCACGAACACTAGCTTTGGGTTCTCTCAATTGGTTGGAAGGAGAGTCCCCGGTGGAAGAGCTGTACGTGTGAGTCCACACTCACTCCGATCGTAGATAGAGAATAGCAAAGAAGACTAGTTGGTTGAGTCTCTTCTAAAACGTTACTTCTCTTCACAGGTTGCGGAGGTTCTTCGGCACACAGAGGTTAGTAAGATCTATTTAATTTATACATATAGCATGTCAAACTTGTGTTTTTGGAAAAATACTCTGATGTTAAAATTTTTAAAATTCACGATGCACACCTCAAATTGTTTTTTCCAACAATTGGTATCAGAGCCATAGGTTTTTACATAAATTTATAGAGAGTTGGCACTCTAGGTTTCTATATAATTATATGTTGTCATGATTATATGATGAATGTTCAATAATTATGGTTGATTAAATTGTTATTTAATTATTTATTAATTAATTTATTTATATCGGTTATGGTTCCTTAGAGGTTAGAATATGTATCTAGGTTTTTCATGTAATTAGATGGCGGACTATTATCTCCGTCTAAAAATTGTTATTTAATTTTAAATTTGTGAAAATTTTGTAATTAAATAATTATTCAGAGAAGACGAAACTGCGAAGCAGATCTAAAAGATGGATGATGGCACACCTAAGTATTTCCTGAGTCTCTAATTTTATGTTTTTGAATTGTTGAAAATAAAATTGATGAATTGCATTAAAATTATATTTTTTGGAATGGAGATTTCTGCTCGATCGGCATGCCGAACATCATAGTTCGGCAGGCCGATGGTCACAGATCGGCAGGCCGTCAGGGGGGCAAAAATCGGCTGGCTCTGCTGGTAGGTCGAACTTCCAGTTTGGCATGCCAAACTCTCATGGATTGGCAGGCCGATCTTTTCGATCGACAGGCCGATGAAGCATGACCGGCACGTTGATCACGCAGATCGGCCTGCCGATCGAGAGTTGAAAAATTCCCAGAAAAGGTGTAATTTTTGCGGTGCAATTTTAATTTTATTTTTTAGATGATTCTGAGAAACATTAAATTTGGATGTGACTAGAAATATGAAGTATTTGATTCATACGGGATTGAAGACTTGAAGATGGAAATTATGCGAAGAAGGATACAACTGAGGATTTAAGGATGAAGAATCGATATATGTTTCGATTATTCTCCTGTAATCTTAGTTTTTTATTCTCTAGGGTGGAACCATAATATTACGGTTATTATTATTTTGCTTGTCTGCATTATAATATGATTTGCCATGTATATTGATAACATGTCATATAGCACAGGAAGTGCCACTCATATTAAAATTACTCATGCATAATTTTAAAATAAAACCTTGATTTCAAAAGATTAAGTGGAAGAAGTTTTTCGAAGAGAAAACCTAAGGCCTCCATCGTTGGTCCATAGGAAGAACATGGTGGTCCCGACCCCTAGGAAGGGATTTCTATTATATACCATATTGGATCTCTGAGAGGATAAGGTATTTTTGCATGATTTATGGTTGCACAACCCTAGGTGGTGATTATAAACCATGGATAAAATATTGAAACGATGGTTATACACTCACGTTAATTTTATTATTAACCTCCCCTAGGAGCTCTGTTAATAAAATCAATGGCCAAAGAAACGATTATTAATATATGCTGGATCATGCGGGTCCTGGATGGCATATGTTAATTAGGAGGGGATCCGTGTTCCTGATTGAATTTGGCATGACTTCCCTAGGAGCTTGTTAAATTCTGAGTTAGGAATTATCATTGTAAGGTTGTGATATTTTCAAGGTTTTGACACATAAACACATTTGTATGATTTTACATGATTGTGTTATCTTACTAAATTCTTATGATATATTTGCTTATGTTTGGTATATGATTCCTTATTGTAAATTAAAAATGTCTAAAAACGCTTCATCATCGATACTTGACAAAAACCTATTAACTAGTGAGAATTACAATGATTGAAAACGAAACCTGGATATCATCTTGTCCTTTGAGAAACTAAAATATGTTCTGATAACCCCTTGTCCTCCCGAGCCTACGGGAGACTCATCTAATGAGCAATTCCAAGCGTATGACCGTTGGAAAGAAGCCGATGATCAGGCCCGCTGTTATGTTATGGCTAGCATGAATAATGTGCTACAGGCTCAACATCAAGATTATGAGACTGCAAAGCAGATCTTGGATAATCTTGAGGACATGTTTGGAGGCCAGGCCATAACAAAACGGTAAGGGGCGCTTTAGAAACTCTTAAACTATAGACAGAGACCGGGGACATCTATAAAGGAGCATATGATGTTGGTCATGGGTTACCTCGCTGAGGCTTAAACCCATGGAGCCGACATCGATGCTGAAACTCAGATGACTATGGTCTTTGAGACTCTGTCTAAGGAATTTATTCCATTTAGGGCTACATTTAATTTAAGCAATAGATGGGATATGACCTTGACAGAACTAATGAAACAGTTATAGGAGTTTGAACTGCTGATCAGGGAGTCTCCTGCAGGTGGTGAGGCCAACATGATAGCTGCTTCTAGTTCCAATTCTAACTCTGGGAATGGAAAGAAGTAATGGGCCAAGAACGGGAAGTCTTCTATTCCTGCTAATACCAAGAGCAAGAAGAAGAAGAAGAAGAACCCAAAGAAGCTTAAGTGCTTCTTCTGTGGAAAGGTCATGCATATTAAGAAGCATTACAAGGACTTCCTTTCCAAAGGAAGTAGGTGTGATCTTATGTATTTAGAAACTTGTTTGGTTGAGGAATCCAGTGACATTTGGGTCATAGATTCCGGTGCAACTAATCATATTTGTGTTTCTCTACAGGGGTTCAAAGAAACGAGAAGTCTTCTACATGAAGACTTCACGCTTCGGATGGACGATGGATCCTTGGTCTCAACAAAAGCAGTGGGAGATGTCCATCTTTACTTTGATAACTATAGGAATTTATTTTTACAAGATTGTTTTTATGTTCCTAAATTTAAAAGGAATTTAATTTTTGTATCTTGTTTATTTAAAGACTCCTACATGGTATCTTTTAATGAAAAAGTGATGATTCGTAAAAATAAATCTTTTATCTGTTCTAGATGGATGCAAAATAATCTATATTTTATCAAACCTAAGATGGACTTATTGCTTAATGCTGAGATGAATGATAATAACTCTAAAAGACTTAAAACTTCTCACTCTAATAAGACTTATCTTTGGCATTTGCGCCTTGGTCACATTAACTTGAATAGGATTCAAAGGTTGGTAAGGGATGGACCTTTAAGTCACTTAAACGTAGAATCTATACCTCAATGTGAATCTTGTTTGGAGGGTAAAATGACCAAAAGACCATATGGGTCTAAAGGCAATAGGGCCGAAGGGGTTCTAGAACTTGTGCATAGTGATGTTTGCGGCTGATAAACATTCGGGCATGAGGAGGGTATGAGTACTTCATCACTTTCATTGACGATTACTCAAGATATGGGTATGTGTGCCTGATGCACTACAAAAGCGAAACTTTTGACAAGTTCAAGGAGTTTCGGGTTGAAGTGGAAAAGCAATTGGGTAGACCCATAAAGGCACTTCGATCCGATCGAGGTGGAGAATACCTTTCTGATGAGCTCTTAGGACACTTGTTAAAGAATGGGGTTTTATCCCATTTGACTGCGTCGGGCACTCTGCAGCAGAATGGCGTAGCGGAGAGAAGAAATAGGACTTTGTTGGACATGGTCAGGTCCATGATGAGTTATTCATCATTACCTTTATCCTTTTGGGGATGTGCACTACAAACTGCATATTATCTTTTGAACAATTTGGCTTCAAAATCGGTCCCAAAAACTCCTTACGAGTTGTGGACAAGAAGGAAGACATCCTTAAACCATATTCGCATATGGGGATGTCTGGCTCATGTCCTGTTTAAGGATTCGAATAAGTTGGAAGCACGTTCGAAAGTTTGCGTGTTTGTAGGATATCCAAAAGGAACTAAAGGGGGTTATTTTTATAACCCAAAGGAAAATAAAGTTGTGCTTTCTGCTAATGCAACTTTCCTTGAGGAGAGTTACATGGACGACTTTAAACCTCGAAGAAAAGTGGTGCTTGAGGAGTTAAGGACTGATCAGATCACTTCGGAGGTTCCAAATGAAACCGTTTCGATCAGTGTAGAAAAACCAAACAAACTTGAACAACAATCACAGGGGCTTCGGCGTAGTGGGAGGATAGAGCATCAACCTGAAAGGTATATGTTCAATGGGGAGGTCTTCTTGGCTGAACCAGATGAACATGACAGGGATCCTTATACATACGCAGAAGCTATGGAGGATGTTGATTCAAAACTCTGGACAGAGGCCATGAGCATAGAGATGAAGTCTATGGAGACTAATCACGTTTGGGAGCTTGTGGATCTTCCTGAATGGGTAAAACCCATAGGGTGTAAGTGGATCTACAAGAGGAAAAAAGAAGTGGATGGAAAGGTCGAAACCTTTTAAGGCTAGACTGGTAGCTAAGGGTTATACGCAAAAGGAAGGAATCGATTGTGAGGAAACCTTTTCGCCTGTAGCCATGCTTAAGTCCATCCGGATTCTCTTATCCATAGCTGCCGCTCTCGACTATGAGATTTGACAGATGAATGTCAAGACGACTTTTCTAAATAGCTATCTTGATGAGTCATTTATATGGAACAGCCAGACAGATTCAAGGTCATGGGTCAAGAGGGTAAGGTTTTTAAGCTGCTAAAGTCAATTTATGGACTTAAGCAGGCTTCTCGTTCTTGGAACATAAGATTTGATCATGTGATCAAGACTTATGGGTTCTCACAAAATGTGGATGAGCCATGTGTTTACAAACACATTAAGGATGGGAAGGTGGTTTTTCTACTGCTCTATGTAGATGACATTCTGCTAATTGGCAATGATGTTGGGGCATTGACATCGATCAAATTATGGTTGACCAAGCAGTTTGACATGAAGGACTTGGGTGAGGCTAATTTTGTTCTCGGTATCCAAATCTTTCGGGATAGGAAGAACAAAATGATAGTTTTTTCACAGGCTGGCTACATAGATAAAATTCACAGGATATTTGCAATGTAGGATTCCAAGAAAGGTGGGCAACCATCTAGGTCTAGAATTACTCTTTCTAAGAAAGACTCTCCAAAGTCTTATGAAGATAGAGAATACATGAAGAAGGTGCCTTATGCTTTGGCAGTGGGTAGTCTTATGTATGCCATGCTTTGCACACGATCGGATATAAGTTATGCGGTCGGGATTCTAAGTCGATTTCAGGCAGATCTAGGACCAAACCATTGGGTTGCGGAAAAGCATATTTTCAAGTACTTGAGAAGGACTCGAGGGTATATGCTTGTGTATTAAGGTGAGGACTTGACTCCTCTAGGATACACTGACTCGAATTTTCAATCCTGTCTGGATTCTAGGAAATCGACTTTGGGGTTCGTGTTTACTCTAGGTGGCGGTGCCATCAGTTGGAGAAGTGCGAAGCAAGATTGCACTTCGGATTCAACGATGGAGGCCTTGTATGTGGCAGCTAGTGATGCTTTGAAAGAAGCAGTGTGGCTCCACAAGTTCCTTGGGGATCCTGAGGTTGTTCCTGGCATGGATAAGGCGGTATCACTATATTGTGATAACAGTGCGGCGATAGCTAATGCTAAGGAACCAAGATTTCACAAGAAAGAGTAGGCATATCAATCGAAAGTATCATGTGATAAAGGACTTCGTTGAGGGTGGGCATGTCACGGTGTGCAAGATCGTGTCAGAGGACAATTTAGCTGATTCATTTACAAAGACACTTACAGGGAGAGTCTTCGAGAAACATATGGAAGCTATGGGGATACAAGATTTGTTGTATTTACTCACTTAGTGCAAGTGGGAGATTGTTAGACATGTATGCCCTAAGGAGTAAAAATGTAATACGTTTTTGGAGATATTTTTATCAATAAAGAATTTATTCATTTATATATACCAAATATTGTCCTCTTTACGTTTATTTTTGTTGAATGTATGTTAAGCAAACAGTAGTCTAGACTGTCAGTCTAAACCTTTAAGAATTGGGCATATGATGGACTGATTATATGGAAGACACGATTCTTAAGGTGACGGTCTAAAATGTATGATCCACAATCGAAGGAATAAAGTTGGGCGCTTTATTCATGCAAAGATTGTTATGTTGTCTATATCCCTATTGAGAGATGGTTTGTCTTGACCATCAGAGTTGGACTCCATGAATAGAAACATTGGCACGTTGTTATAGGTGACGATGTGTTGGATCAGGACACAAAGTGAATTGATTTAGATTAATAATTCTGCCCTGGGAAATTGATTCACTTTAGACAATCATTTGTATTGTATCTTAATCCAAAGATGGATAGTGGGCACGTTTTCTCGACTTGTGTCTTTTGATGTACCAAAGGGTGACTCCCACATCTCAATAGTGGTATGCATGCCGGTACGTTGAAGGCATGACTCTTGATGGCGTAGGCTTGTTATTCATAGATATGGAATCCATAGCTCCTCTTTAGGAGTAATGATATCCTCTTGCATGCATTATCCTGTAATTGGAAAACTTGAGCGCTCAACCATTTGGATACATAGGTGTAACCGAATGGTATACTATCTTTGGATGGTAAGTTTTCTAATGGTGAGATAATGGAACATGAGATAAAAATAATCAGAAAGGTAAGATAGAACTTGTCCTTAAGCCGATTATGGATTATCATATGGGGATACGATACACTATGATACGTCATGGAGACTTAGCTATACGGGCTTTGTAATTCTATAAAGTTTGAGAGTGCAGCTCCAAGCTTTTAGTGGAGTAGCGTTGGAGTTGATAATTGTGAAATGAATATCTGGGATATTAGTTTTCATAATTATCATGAGCTTGAACTTTATAGGTCCATTTTGGTCCCCTTAGCTAGCTCACAAAATCCTGTAACAATACGACGTGTTTTTTCAATAATTGGTGACTTATGTCGGATTTATTAGATTGGTTTAAAATTTGAAAGAATCAAATAATTCATGTCTGTTTATTGGTTGAATTAATTTTGTAATAAAATTAATTTAAGATAAACTTGTTGAATTATTGGGATTGGATAATTCTTGTATGTTTATCGGTTGATTTAATTGGATAAATTAAATCAAGATAAACTTATAGAATTATTGTGAATTGATTTATTTTCTTAGAGATTATCTTGATAAAGTTTGTTTTGATTAGATAACTTCTCTATTGGGTTATTTGAATTAAAACTGAGATTTTATCCTATAGAATCGCATGTGGAAAGTAAAAGATTCGCGGAGACATTTACGTAGTAGTTTGGCGTGCAGATCTACGTGTTCGGCCTGTCGATCAGCAAGAGATAAGATTACGCGTCTTCACGTAGATCTTTTCAGATCTTGATCCGAACTTGATTCTGTTTTGAGTTTTTGAGACCTAATCTGATAAGGACTGACCCCAAGACCAATCACTATATAAAGGGAGTAAGTCTCATGAGTTACTCAGATCAATTGAGAGATTAAGAGTGATACTCTTCTGGTGAGTATCTGAAAACTCCCTGAGAGCTTTTGTTCACAAATCATGAACACTAGCTTTGGGTTCTCTCGATTGGTTGGAAGGAGAGTCATCGGTAGAAGAGCTGTACGTGTGAGCCCACACTCACTCCGATCGTGGATAGAGAATAGCAAAGAAGACTAGTTGGTTGAGGCTCTTCTGGAACGTTACTTCTCTTCACAGGTTATGGAGGTTCTTCGACACACAGAGGTTAGTAAGATCTGTTTAATTTATACATATAGCATGTCAAACTTGTGTTTTTGAAAAAATACTATAATGTTAAAATTTTTAAAATTCCCGCTACGCACCTCAAACTGTTTTTTCCAACAAGATTTCCCACTCTTAGCCTTCTATTTCTTTCCATTCCCTAATTTAGGATTGGAACCAGATGTAGCTACCAAGTTAGCCTCACCACCAGCAGGAGTTTCCCTGATCAGATTTTCAGACTCATGTAACTACGTCATTAGCTCAAACAAGGTCACATCCTGTCTATTACTTAAATTATATGAGGCTCTGACCGGAATGAACTCCTTATATAAAGTCACAAAACCATAGTCATCTATGACTCAGTATTGATATCAGCTCCATTTGAGCCATAGCAACATAACCCATGACCAACATCATATGCTCCTTCACTAGAGTCCCTAGTTTTTGTTTGCAGTTTAAGAGTTTTTGAAAAGCCCTCATCGTTTTGTTAGGGCTTGACCTCTAAACATGTCTTCAAGATTATCCATGATCTAGTTTGTAGTCTCATAATCTTTATGTTGAGCTTGTAGCACATTATTCATGCTAACCATAACATAACAGCAGGCTTGATCATTAGCATCTATCTATCAATCATACGCTTGATTTGCTCTTGTATGGAATCCCCAAGAGGTTTGGGAGGACACAGTGTATTGGAAAAGTAATACACAGTGGAATTTTAAAAATTTATATTAGAGTATTTTCTAAAACACAAGTTTCACATGCTACATGCAGAAATTAACCAGATCTTACTAACATTTGAGCGTCGAAGAACTCCCGTAAACAGTGAAGAGAAGTAACGTTCTAAAAGAGCCTTAACCAACTGGTCTTCTTTGCTATTCTCTATTCACGATCGAAGTGAGTGTGGGCTCACACGTACAACTTTTCCTCCAAGTGACTTTCCTTCCAACCAATTGAGAGAACCCAAAGCTAATGTTCATGATTTGTGAACAAGAGCTCTTAGGGAGTTTTAGATTCTCACCAGCAAAGTATCACTCTTAATCTCTCAATTGATCTAAATAACTATGAGACTTACTCCCTATTTATAGAGGCTGGGTCTAGGGTCAATCCTTATAAGATAAGATCTCAAAAATTCGAATCAGAATCAAATTCGGATCAATATATGGTGAAATTCACATAAAAATGCATGGTCTTTTTATCGTGCATCGGCATGCCGATTTGCCTAATTAGCATGCCAAACTTGCCCCATCGACAGGCCAAACTTGAGGGTCAGCATGCCGAACTGCATAAAAAATCTCAGCAAATCTTTTATTTTTCACCCGAGATTCTATAAGATAAAGTCTCAATTTTAATTCAAATCATCCTAATAGAGAAGTTATCTAATTAAAATAACTTATCTAGATAATCTCTAGAAAAATAAATGAATTCCTAATAATTCTACAAGTTTATCTTGAATTAATTTTATCACAAAATTAATTCAACTGATAAATAGACATGAATTATTTGATTCTTTTGAATTTCAACTAATCTAATAATTCTGACATAAGTCACCAATTATTGGAAAAGCACACCGTATCGTTATAAGATTTTGTGAGTTAGTAGAGGGGACCAAATAGACCTATATAGTTTAAGCTCCTGATAATTACGAAACACAATATCCCAGATGTATCTTTCATAATTATCAACTCCAATGCTACTTCACTAAAAGTTTGGAGCTGCACTCTCGAACTACATAGAATTACGAAGCCCGTATAGCTAACTCTTTATGACATATCATAGTGTATCGTATCCCCAAAGGATAAGCCATAATTGTCTTAAGGACAAGTTCTGTCTTACCTTACTGATTATTTTTATCTTACATTCCATTATCTCACAATAAAAAAACTTACCATCCAAAGACAGTATACCATTCGGTTACAACTATGTATCCAAATGGTTAAGTGGTCCAGTTTTCCAATTACAAGATAATACATATAAGAGGATATCACTACCTCTAAAGAGGAGCTATGGATTCCATATCTATGAATAACAGGTCTACGCTATCAAGAGTCATGCCTCCAACGTACCAGCATGCATACCATTGTTAGGATGTGGGCGTCACCCTTTGGTACATCAAAAGACACAAGTCAAGACAATGGGCCCATTATTCATCTCAGGATTAAGATACAATACAAATGATTGTCTAAAGTGAATTGATTTGCCGAGAAAGAATTACTAATCCAAATCAATTCACTTTATGTCCCAATCCAACACATTGTCACCTATGACAACGTGCCAATGTTTCTATTCATGGAGTCCACCTCCAAAGGTCAAGACAAACCATCTTCGAATAGGAATACAGACAACATAACAATCCTTACATGAATAAAGCACCCAACTTTATTCCCTCAATTGTGGATCTTATGATTTAGATCATCACCTTAAGAATCGTGTTTTCGCATAATCTATCCATCATATGCGCAATTCTTAAAGGTTTAAATCTCCAGTCTTAGACTTTTGCTTGCGTGACATACATTCAACAAATATGAATGTAAAGAGGACAAGATTTGTGTTAGACATGTATGCCCTAAGGAGTAAAAATGTAATAAGTTTTTGGAGACATTTTTATCAATAAAGAATTTATTCATTATTTATATACCAAATCTTGTCCTCTTTATGTTCATATTTATTGAATGTATGTTAAGCAAACAATAGTCTGAGACTGTCGGTCTAAACCTTAAGAATTGGACATATGATAGATAGATTATGCAGAAGACACGATTCTCAAGGTGATGGTCTAAATCATAAGATCCGCAATTGAGGGAATAAAGTTGGGTGCTTTATTCATGCAAAGATTGTTATGTTGTCTATATCCTTTTGGGAGATGGTTTGCCTTGACCATCAGAGGTGGACTCTATGAATAGAAACATTGGCACGTTGTCATAGGTGGCGATGTGTTGGATTAGGACATAAAGTGAATTGATTTAGATTAATAATTTTGTCTTGACAAATTGATTCACGTTAGACAATCATTTGTGCTGTATCTTAATCTTGAGATGAATAATGGCCCGTTATATTGACTTCTGTCTTTTGATGTACCAAAGGGTGACACCGATATCTTAATAGTGCTGTGCAAGTCGGTACGTTGGAGGCATGACTCTTGATAGCGTAGACTTGTTATTCATAGATATGGAACCATAGCTCCCCTTAAGGAGTAATGATATCCTCTTATATGCGTTATCCTGTAATTGGAAAACTAGGGCACTCAACCATTTAGATACATAGGTGTAACCGAATGGTATACTGTCTTTAGATAGCGAGTTTTTTGATGGTGAGAAAATGGAACGTAAGATAAAAATAATCGGGAAGAGAAAACAAAACTTATCCTTCAGCCAATTATGGATAATTATATGACGATACGATACACTATGATATGTCATGGAGACTTAGCTATACAGGCTTCGTAATTCTATGTAGTTCGAGAGTGCAGCTCCAAGCTTTTAGTGGAGTAGCGTTAGAGTTGATAATTATGAAATGTATATCTGGGATATTGGGTTTCGTAATTATCGGGAGCTTAAACTATATAGGTCCATTTGGTCCCCTCGCTAGCTCACAACATCTTGTAATGACACAGCGTGTTTTCCCAATAGTTGGTGACTTATGTCAGATTTATCAAATTGGTTGAAATTTAGAAGAATCATATAATTCATGTCTGTTTATTGGTTGAATTAATTTTGTGATAAAATTAATTTAAGATAAACTTGTTGAATTATTAGGATCAGATAACTCTTGTCTGTTTATAGGTTGATTTAATTTTGGATAAATTAGATCAAGATAAACTTGTAGAATTATTAGGAATTCATTTATTTTTTTAGAGATTATCTAGATAAAATTGTTTTGATCATATAACTTTTCTATTGGGTTATTTGAGTTAAAACTGAGACTTTATCCTATAGAATCTCAGGTGAAAAATAAAAGATTTGCTGAGATTTTTATCGGCATTTTGGCCTACCGATCTACGTGGTCGGCCTGCCGATGGGCCTGTTCAACCTACCGATGAGCGAGGGATAAGATTACGTGTTTTTACGCAGATCTTATTAGATATTGATTCAAACTTGATACTGTTTTGAGTTTTTGAGACCTAATCTGATAAGGACTGACCCTAGGACCAACCTCTATAAATAAGGAGTAAGTCTTAAGAGTTACTTATATCAGTTGAAAGATTAAGAGTGATACTCTATTGGTGAACATCTGAAAATCTCCCTGAGAGCTTTTGTTCACAAATCACGAACACTTGCTTTGGGTTCTCTTGATTGGTTGGAAGGAGAGTCACCTAGTGGAAGGGCTGTACGTATGAGCCCATACTCACTCTGGTCATGGATAGAGAATAGCAAAGAAGACTAGTTGGTTAAGGCTCTTCTGGAACGTTACTTCTCTTCACATTTTACGAGGGTTCTTCGGCATACAAAGGTTAGTAAGATCTGCTTAATTTATGCATATAGCATGTCAAACTTGTGTTTTGGAAAATACTCTGATGTAAAATTTTTAAAATTTTGCTACATGCTATTTTCCCAATAATTGGTATCAGAACCATGATTTTTACATAAATTTACGAGTTTGTGATCATACTATATGTATAAATTTTGTGAGCTTAGTCCTCTCCTATGCTTGAATTTAATTTTATAATTAGTTGGCACTCTAGGTTTCTATATAATTTTATGTTGTCATGGATTATGTGGTGAATGTTTATTAATTAATTATGGTTGATTAAATCATTATTTAATTATTTATTAATTCATAAATTTATGCTAGTTATGGTTCCTTAGAGGTTAGAATGTGTATCTAGGTTTTTAATGTAATTAGATGACAGACTATCATCTCCGTCTAGGAATTATTATTTGTTTTAAATTTGTAAGAATTTTGTAATTAAATAATTATTCAGAGAAGGCGGATCGAGAAGATGGATTTAGAAGTCAGATCTAGAAGAATGATGATGGCGCTCCAAGGTATTTCCTGAGTCTCTAATTTTATGTTTTTGAGTTGTTAAAAATAAAATTGATGAATTGCATTAAAAATTGTATTTTCTAGAATGGGAGATTTTTGCTCAGTCGACATGCCGAACATCATAGTTCAACAGGCTAATGGTCATAGATCGGCAAGCCAGACGTGAGGTTCGGCAGGCCGTTAGTGGGGTAGAAATAAGGTGGCAGGCTGAACTTTCATGAGACGGCAGGCCGATCGTCCAGATCGGTCTACTAACCGAGAGCTGGAAAATTTCCAAACAAGGTGCAGTTTTTTCGGTGCAGTTTTAATTTTATTTTTGGGACAATTCTGAGAAACATTACATTTGGATATGACCGGAAATATGAAGTATTTGATTCATACGAGATTGAAGACTTAAAGATGGGCATCACATGAAGAAGGATACAACTTGAGGATTCAAGGATGAAGAATCGATAATATGTCTCGATTATTCTCTTGTAATCTTAGTTTTCTATTCTCTAGGGTGGAGACATAATAATACGGTTATTTATTATTTTGCTGATAGCTTTGCTTGATTGCTTTGGTTATGTGCATTATAATAAAATTTGAAGAGAGAACCTAAGGCATCCATCGTTGGTCCATAGGCAGAACATGGTGGTCTCGACCCCTAGGAAGGGATTTCTATCATGTACTAGATTGGATCTCTAAGAGGATAAGGTATTTTAGCATGATTTATGGTTGCACTCCCCTCAGTGGTGATTGTAAATCATGGATAAAATATTGAAATGATGGTTATACACTCACGTTAATTTTATTATTAACCTCCCCTAGGAGCTCTCTTAACAAAATTAATGGCCAAAGAAACGATTATTAATAGATGCTGGATCATACAGGTCTGGGATGACATATATTAATTAGGAGGGGATCCGTGTTCCTGATTGAATTTTGCATGACTCCCCTAGGAGCTTGTTGAATTCTGAGTTGGGAATTATCGTTGTAAGGTTGTGATATTTTCAAGGTTTTGACACATAAACAAATTTGTATGTTTTTACATGATTGTGTTAACTTACTAAATTATTATGTTATGTTTGCTTATGTTTGGTATATGATTCTTTATTGTAGATTAAAAATGTCTAAAAATGCTTTGTCATCGACACTTGACAAAAACCTATTAACCGGTGAGAACTATAATGATTGGAAACGAAACCTGGATATCGTCCTGTCCTTTGAGAAACTAAAATATCTACTGACAACCCCTTGTCCTCCCAAGCCTACAGGAGACTCAACTAATGTAAAATTCCAAGCGTGTGATTGTTGGCAAGATGATAATGATCAGGCCCGCTGCTATGTTATGGCCAGCATGAATAATGTGTTGCAGGCTCAACATCAGGATTATGAGACTATGAAGCAGATCTTGGATAATCTTGCGGATATGTTTAGAGGCCAGGCCATAACAAAGAGGCAAGGGGCTCTTCAGAAACTTCTAAACTATAGATAGAGGCCAGGGACATCTGTAAAGGAGCGTATGATGTTGGTCATGGGTTACCTCGCTGAGGCTCAAACCAATGGAGCTGACATCGACGCTGAAACTCAGATGACTATGGACTTTGATACTTTTTCAAAGGAATTTGTTTTGTTTAGAGCTATATTTAATTTAAGCAATCGATGGGATATGACCTTGACAGAACTGATGAAACAGTTACAAGAGTTTGAACTGCTGATCAGGGAGTCTCCAGCAGGTGGAGAGGCCAACATGGTAGCTACTTCTGGTTCCAATCCTAACTCTGGGAATGGAAAGAGGCATTGGGCCAAAAACAGGAAGTCTTCTATTCTTGCTAGTACCAAGAGCAAGAAGAAGAAGAAGAAGAACTTGACGAAGCTTAAGTGCTTCTTCTATGGAAAGGTCAGGCATATCAAGAAGCATTGTAAGGACTTCCTTTCCAAAGGAGGTAGGTGTGATCTTCTATAGTTAGAAACTTGTTTGGTTGAGGAATCTAGTGACATTTGGGTCATAGATTCTAGTGCAACTAATCATGTTTGTGTTTCTCTGCTGGGGTTCAAAGAAACGAGAAGTCTGCTACATGAAGACTTCACGCTTTGGATGGACGATGGATCCTTGGTCTCAGCAGAATCAATGGGAGACGTCCATCTTTATTTTGATAATTATTGGAATTTATTTTTGCAAGATTGTTTTTATGTTACTAAATTTAAAAGGAATTTAATTTCTATAGCTTATTTATTTAAAGACTCCTATTTGGTTTCTTTTAATGATAAAGTGGTGATTCATAAAAATAAATCTTTTATCTATTCTGGATGGATGCAAAATAATCTATATTTTATCAAACCTAAGATGGACTTATTGCTTAATGCTGAGATGAATGATAATAACTCTAAAAGACTTAAAACTTCTCACTCTAATAAGACTTATCTTTGGCATTTGCACCTTGTTCATAGTAACCTGAATAGGATTCAAAGGTTGGTAAGGGATGGACCTTTAAGTCACTTAAAGGTGAAATCTATACCTCAATGTGAATCTTGTTTGGAGGGTAAAATGACTAAAAGACCATTCAGGTTTATGGGCAATAGGGCTGAAGAGGTTCTAGAACTTATGCATAGTGAGGTTTGCAGACCGATGAACATCCGGGCACGAGGAGGGTATGAGTACTTAGTCACTTTTATTGACGATTACTCAAGCTATGGGTATATGTACTTGATGCACCACAAAAGAGAAACTTTTGACAAGTTCAGGAATTTTTGGGCTGAAGTGGAAAACCAATTGGGTAGACCCATAAAGGCACTTCGATCCGATTGAGGTGGAGAATACCTTTCTGATGAGTTCTTAGGACAATTATTAGAGAATGAGATTTTATCCCATTTGACTGCACCGGGCACTCCGTAGTAGAATGGCATAATGGAGAGAAGAAATAGGACTTTGTTGGACATGGTTAGGTCCATGATGAGTTATTCATCATTCCCTTTATCCTTTTGAGGATATGCACTACAAATCACATGTTAACTTTTGAACAATGTGCTTTCAAAATTGGTCACTAAAACTCCTCATGAGTTATGCACTGGAAGGAAGACATCCTTAAACCATATTCGCATACAGGGATGTCTAGCTCATGCCCTATTTAAGGATTCGAATAAGTTGGAAGTGTTGGAAAAACGGTGCACAGCGAAATTTAAAAAAAAATTATATTGGAGTATTTTTTTCAAAACACAAGTTTGACATCCTATATGTATAAATTAAATAGATCTTACTAACCTCTGTGTGCTGAAGAACCTTCGCAACCTGTGAAGAGAAGTAACGTTCCAGAAGAGCCTCAACCAACTGGTCTTTTTTGCTATTCTCTATCCACAATCGGAGTGAGTGTGGGCTCACACGTGCAGCTCTTCATTCATATTTGGAGACATTTTTGTTGAATGTATGTTAAGCAAACAATAGTCTGAGACTTGTGTTTTTGGAGACATTTTTATTAATAAAGAATTTATTCATTATTTATATACCAAATCTTGTCCGCTTTACGTTCATATTTGTTGGATGTATGTTAAGCAAACAATAGTCTGAGACTATCAGTCTAAACCTTAAGAATTGGGCATATGATGAACGGATTATGCGGAAGACATGATTCTTAAGGTGATGGTCTAAATCATAAGATCAGCAATCGAGGGAATAATGTTGGGCGCTTTATTCATGCAAAGATTGTTATGTTGTCTACATCCCTTTTGGGAGATGGTTTGTCTTGACCATCAGAGGTAGACTCTGTGAATAGAAACATTGGCACGTTGTTATAGGTGGCGATGTGTTGGATCGGGACATAAAGTGAATTGATTTGGATTAATAATTTTGTCTCAGCAAATCGATTCACTTTAGACAATCATTTGTGTTGTATCTTAATCCTCAGATGAATAATGGGCCCATTGTCTTGAATTGTGTCTTTTGATGTACCAAAGGGTGACACCCACATCTTAATAGTGGTATGCAAGTCAGTACATTAGAGGCATGACTCTTGATAGCATAGACATTTTATTCATAGATATGGAATCCATAGCTCATCTTCAAGAGTAATGCTATCCTCTTATATGCATTATCCTGTAATTAGAAAAATGAAGCGCTCAATCATTTAGATACATAGGTGTAACCAAATGGCATACTGTCTTTGGATAATAAGTTTTTCGATGGTGAGATAATGGAATGTAAGATTAAAATAATCGGGAAGGTAAAACAGAACTTGTCTTTAAGCCGATTATGGATAATCATATGGGGATACGATACACTATGTTATGTCATGGAGACTTGGCTATATGGGCTTTGTAATTCTATGTAGTTTGAGAGTATAGCTCCAAGCTTTCAGTGGAGTAGCATTGGAGTTAATACTTATGAAATGTATATCTAGGATATTGGGTTTTGTAATTATCGGGAGCTTGAACTATAGAGGTCCATTTGCTCCCCTTTGCTAGCTCACAACAACCTGTAACGGCACGGTGTATTTTTTCAATAATTGGTGACTTATGTTAGATTTATCAGATTAGTTGAAATTTGGATGAATCAAATAATTCATGTCTGTTTATCGGTTGAATTAATTTTGTGATAAAATTAATTTAAGATAAACTTGTTGACTTATTGGGATTAGATAATTCTTGTCTGTTTATCGGTTGATTTAATTTTGGATAAATTAGATCAAGATAAACATATAGAAGTATTAGGAATTCATTTATTGTTCTAGAGAATATCTAGATAAAGTTGTTTTGATCAGATAACTTCTCTATTGGGTTATTTGAATTAAAACTGAGACTTTATCCTATAGAATCTCGGGTGAAAAATAAAAGATTCGTTGAGATTTTTATTGACAGTTCGGTTTGCCGATCCATGTGTTGGGCCTACCGATGGGGGCTGGTCGACCTACCGATCAGGATCTTTGGCCTACCGATGAGCGAAGGATAAGATTACGTGTTTTTACGTGGTTCTTATAAAATATTGATCCAAGCTTGATTCTGTTTCAAGTTTTTGAGACCTAATTTGATAAGGACTGATCCTAGGACCAACCTCTATAAATAGGAAGTAAGTCTTAAGAGTTACTTTGATCAGTTGAGATATTAGGAGTGATACTCTATTGGTGAGCATCTGAAAAACTCCCTGAGAGCTTTTGTTCACAAATCAGGAGCACTTGCTTTGGGTTCTCTTGATATGTTGGAAGGAGAGTCACCAGATGGAAGGGCTTTACGTGTAAGCCCACACTCACTCCGGTCGTGGACAGAGAATAGCCAAGAAGACCAGTTGGTTGAGGCTCTTCTAGAACGTTACTTCTCTTCACATTTTGCGAGGGTTCTTAGGCATGCAAAGGTTAGTAAGATCTGGTTAATTTTTGCATATAGCATGTCAAACTTGTGTTTTGGAAAATTCTTTGATGTAAAATTTTTAAAATTCCACTACGTGCTATGTTTCCAACAATTGGTATCAAAGCCATGGTTTTTACATAAATTTACGAGTTTGTGATCATACTATATGTATAAATTTTGTGATCTTAGTCTCTCCTATGCTTGAATTTAATTTAATAGTGAGATGGCACTCTAGGTCTCTATATAATTTTATGTTGTCATGGATTATGTGGTGAATGTTCATTAATTAATTATGGTTGATTAAATCATTATTTAATTATTTATTAATTGATTAATTTATGCCCGTTATGGTTCCTTAGTGGCTAGAATGTGTATCTAGGTTTTTCATGTAGTTAGATGGCAGACTATCATCTCTGTCTATGAATTTATTTTAAATTTGTAAGAATTTTGTAATTAAATAATTATTTGAACAAGACGGATCGAGAAGACGGATTTAGAAGTCGGACTAGAAGAATGATGATGGCGCTCCAAAGTATTTCCTGAGTCTCTAATTTTATGTTTTTGAATTGTTAAAAATAAAATTGATGAATTGTATTAAAAATTGTATTTTCTGGAATGAGAGATTTCTGCTCGGTCGGCATATCGAACATCACAGTTCGGCAGGCCGAACGTGAGGTTTGACAGGCCGTTAGTGGGGCAGAAAATCAGGCGGCTCTGGCGGCAAGCCAAACTTTCATGAGTCCGTTGGCCGATCATCCAAATCGACAGGCCAATAGAGCATGACCGGCAGGCTGATCATCTAGATCGGCCTGCCAACCGAGAGTTGGAAATTTTCCAAAAAAGGTGTAGTTTTTTTGGTGCAGTTTTAATTTTATTTTTGGGACAATTCTGAGAAACATTAAATTTGGAAATGACTATAAATATGAAGTATTCGATTCATACAAGATTGAAGACTTAAAGATGGGCATTACATGAAGAATGATACAGCTTGAGGATTCAAGGATGAAGAAACGATAATATGTCTCAATTATTCTCTTGTAATCTTAGTTGTCTATTCTCTAGGGTAGAGCCATAATATTACGATTATGTATTATTTACTTGTAGCTTTGCTTGATTGCTTTGCTTGTCTGCATTATAAAAAAATTTACTATGTATATTGATAACATGTCATATAGAATAGGGAGTACCGCTCATATTAAAATTGTTCATGCGTATTTTTAAAATAAAGCCTTTATTTTAAAAGATTGAGTGGGAGAAGGTTTTCGAAGAGAGAACCTAAGGCCTCCATCATTGGTCCATAGGCAGAACATGGTGGTCCCGACCCCTAGGAAGGGATTTTTATCATGTACCAGATTGGATCTATAAGAGGATAAGGTATTTTAGCATGATTTGTGGTTGCACACCCCTAGGTGGTGATTGTAAATCATAGATAAAATATTGAAATGATGGTTATACACTCACGTTAATTTTATTATTAACCTCCCCTAGGAGCTCTATTAATAAAATTAATGGCCAAAGAAATGATTATTAATATATGCTGGCTCATACAGGTCCTGGATGGCATATATTAATCAAGAGGGGATCCGTTTTCCTGATTGAATTTGGCATGACTCCCCTAAGAGCTTGTTGGATTCTGAGTTAGGAATTATCGCTGTAAGGTTGTGATATTTTCAAGGTCTTGACACATAAACACATTTTGTATGTTTTTACATGATTGTGTTAACTTACTAAATTATTATGATATGTTTGCTTATGTTTGGTATATGATTCTTTATTGTAGATTAAAAATGTCTATAAATTCTTTGTCATCGACACTTGACAAAAACCTATTAATCGGTGAGAACTATAATGATTGGAAACGAAGCCTGGATATCATCCTGTCCTTTGAGAATTGAAATATCTACTGACAAACCCTTGTCCTCTTGAGCCTACGGGAGACTCAACTAATGAGCAATTCCAAGCGTATGATTACTGGAAAGATGCTAATGATTAGGCCTGCTGCTATGTTATGGCTAGCAAGAATAATGTACTGCAGGCTCAACATCAAGATTATGAGGCTGTGAAGCAAATCTTGTATAATCTTGAGGATATGTTTAGAGGCCAGGCCATAACAAAGCGGCAAGGGGCTCTTCAGAAACTTCTAAACTGTAGATAGAGGCCAGGGACATCTGTAAAGGAGCATATGATGTTGGTCATGGGTTATCACGCTGAGGCTCAAACCAATAGAGCCGACATCAATGCTGAAACTCAGAGGACTATGGTCTTTGAGACTCTCTCAAAGGAATTTATTTTGTTTAGAGCTACATTTAATTTAACTAATAGACGAGATATGACCTTGACAGAACTGATGAAGCAGTTATAGGAGTTTAAACTGCTGATCAGGGAGTCCCCTACGGGTGGAGAGGCCAACATGGTAGCTACTTCTGGTGCAAATCCTAACTCTGGGAATGGAAAGAAGCAACGGGCCAAAAACAGGAAGTCTTCTATTCTTGCTAGTACAAGAGCAAGGAGAAGAAGAAGAAGAACCCAAAGAAGCTTAAGTGCTTCTTTTGTGGAAAGGTCGAGCATATCAAGAAGCATCGTAGGGACTTCCTTTCCAAAGGAGCTAGGTGTGATCTTCTATATTTAAAAAATTTTTTGGTTGAGGAATCCAATGACATTTGGGTCATAGATTCTGGTGCAACAAATCATGTTTGTGTTTCTCCGCAAGGGTTCAAAGAAAATAGAAGTCTGCTGCATAAAGACTTCACGCTTCGGATGGGCGATGGATCCTTCGTCTCAGAGGAAGTAGTGGGAGATGTCCATCTTTGATAATTATAGGAATTTATTTTTGCAATATTGTTTTTATGTTCCTAAATTTAAAAGGAATTTAATTTCTGTAGCTTGTTTATTTAAAGACTCCTATTTGGTTTCTTTTAATGATAAAGTGATGATTCGTAAAAACAAATCATTTATCTGTTCTGGATGGAAGGAAAATAATCTATATTTTATCAAACCTAATATGGACCTATTGCTTAATGCTGAGATGAATGATAATAACTCTAAAAGACTTAAAACTTTTCACTCTAATAAGACTTATCTTTGGCATTTGCGTCTTGATCATATTAACCTGAATAGGATTCAAAGGTTGGTAAGGGATGGACCTTTAAGTCGCTTCAAGGTAGAATCTATACCTCAATGTGAATCTTGTTTGGTGGGTAAAATGACCAAAAGACCATTTGGGTCTAAGGGAAAAAGGGCCAAAGAGGTTATGGAACTTGTGCATAGTGATGTTTGTAGACCGATGAACATCCGGGCAGAAGGAGGGTATGAGTACTTCATCACTTTTATTGACGATTACTCAAGATATGGGTATATGTACCTGATGTACCACAAAAGGGAAACTTTTGACAAGTTCAGGGAGTTTCAGGCTGAAGTAGAAAAGCTATTGGGTAGACCCATAAAGGCACTTTGATCCAATCGAGGTGGAGAATACCTTTCTAATGAGTTCTTGGGACACTTATTAGAGAATGGGATTTTATCCCATTTGACTGCACCGGGCACTCCGAAGCAGAATGGCATAGCGGAGAGAGAAAATAGGACTTTATTGGACATGGTCAGGTCCATGATGAGTTATTCATCATTGCCTTTATCCTTTTGGGGATATGCACTACAAGCCGCATGTTATCCTTTGAACAATGTGGCTTCAAAATCGGTCCCTAAAACTCCTCATGAGTTGTGAACGGGAAGGAAGACATCTTTAAACCATATTCGCATATGGAGATGTCTAGGTCATGTGCTGTTTATGGATCTGAATAAGTTAGAAGCACGTTCAAAAGTTTGCGTGTGTGTAGGATATCCAAAAGGGACTAAAGGGGGTTATTTTTATAACGCAAAGGAAAATAAAGTCATGGTTTAATCTAATGCAACTTTCCTTGAGGAAAGTTACATGGACGACTTTAAACCTCGAAGAAAATTGGTGCTTGAGGAGTTAAGGAGTGATCCGATCACTCCAGAGGTTCCGAATTAAACCATTATGATCAGTGTAGAAAACCAAGCAAACCTGAACAACAACCTCAAGGGCTTTGGCGTAGTAAGAGGATCGGGCGTCAACCTGAGAGGTATATTTTCAATGGAGAGGTCTTCTTGGCTGAACTCGATAAACATGACAGGAATCCTTATAGTTACACAGAGACTTTGGAGGATGTTGATTCAAAACTCTGGATAGAGGCCATGAACATTAAGATGAAGTCTATGGTGACTAATCAGGTCTAGGAGCTTATAGATCTTCTTGAAGGGGTAAAACCGATAGGGTGTAAGTGGATCTACAAGCGGAAAGAGGGGTGGATGGAAAGGTCAAAACCTGTAAGGCTAAACTGGTAGCTAAGGGTTATACGCAAAAGGAAGGAATCGATTATGAGGAAACCTTTTAGCCTATAGCCATGCTTAAGTCCATCCAGATTCTCTTTACCATAGCTGCCGCTCTTGATTACGAGATTTGACAGATGCATGTTAAGGCGACTTTTCTAAATGGCTATCTCAATGAGTCCATTTATATGGAACAACTAGACGGGTTCCAGGTCACGAGTTAAGAGGGTAAAGTTTGTAAGCTGTTAAAGTCAATTTATGTACTTAAGTAGACTTCTCGTTCTTGGAACATAAGATTTGATCAAGTGATCAAGACTTATGGGTTCTCACAAAATGTGGATGAACCATGTGTTTGCAAATACATAAGGGATGGGTAGGTGGTTTTTCTACTGCTTTATTTAGATGACATTCTACTAATTAGTAATGACATAGGGGCATTGTCATCGGTCAAATTATGAATGACCAAGCAGTTTGACATGAAAGACTTGGGTGAGGCTAATTTTGTTCTTGGTATCCAGATTTTTAGAGATAGGAAGAACAAAATAATAGGTTTTTTCTAGGCCAGCTGCATAGATAAAATTCTTAGGAGTTTTGCAATGTAGGATTCCAAGAAAGGTGGGCAACCATCTAGGTCTGGAATTACTCTTTCTAAGAAAGACTCTCTAAAGTCTTATGAAGAAAGAGAATACATGAAGATGGTGCCTTATGCTTCGGCAGTGGGTAGTCTCATGTAAGCCATGCTTTGCACACGACCAGATATTAGTTATGCGGTCAGGATTGTAAGTGGATTTCAGGCGGATCCAGGACTGAGCCTTTTGGTTGCGGTTAAGCATATTTTCAAGTACTTGAGAAGGACTCGAGGGTATATACTTGTGTATTCAGGTGAGGACTTGACCCCTCTAGGATGCACTGACTCAGATTTTCAATCCTATCTGGATTCTAGGAAATTGACTTCGGGTTTTATGTTTACTCTAGGTGGCGGTACCATTAGTTGGAGAAGTGTAAAACAAGATTGCACTTTGGATTCAACGATGGAGGCCGAGTATGTGGTAGCTAGTGATGCTTCGAAAGAAGCGGTGTGGCTATGCAAGTTCCTTGAGGATCTTGAGGTAGTTCTTGGTATGGATAAAGCGGTATCACTATACTGTGATAACAGTGCGGCGGTAGCTAATGCTAAGGAACTAAGATTTCACAAGAAGAGTAAGCATATTGATCGGAAGTATCATGTGATAAAGGACTTTGTTGAGGGTAGGCATGTCACGATGTGCAAGATCGTATCAGAGCAGCAGCATAAAAGCCATCTTGACATCCGTTGACTAAATCTCGTAGCTGAGAGCAGCAGCTATGGACAAGAGAATTCGGATGGACTTGAGCATGGCTATAGGCAAAAAGGTTTTCTCATAATTAATTCCTTCCTTCTGCGTATAACCCTTAGCTATTTGCGTTTGGTTTTTCCATATAAATGGACTCATTAAGATAGCCATTCAGAAAAGCCGTCTAGACATCTATCTACCAAATATTGTAGTTGAGAGCAGCAGCTATGGACAAGAGAATCTGGATGGACTTGAGCATGGCTACAGGCGAAAAGGTTTTTCCCCTTCTGGAAGATCCACAAGTTGTTAGACCTGATTAGTCTCCATAGACTTCATCTCTGTGTTCATGGCCTCTGTCCAGAGGTTCGAATCAACATCCTCCATAGCCTCTGCGTAAGTATAAGGATCCCTGTCATGTTCATCCTGTTCAGCCAAGAAGACCTCCCTATTGAACATATACCTCTCAGGTTGACGCCCGATCCTCCCACTACGCCGAAGCCCCATAGGTCGTTGTTCAGGTTCGTTTGGTTTTTCTACATTGATTGAAATCGTTTCATTTGAAACCTCCAAAAAGATTGAATCACTCCTTAACTCCTCAAGCACCACTTTGCTTGGAGGTTTAAAGTCGTCCATATAACTCACCTCAAGAAAAGTTGCATTAGTTGAAACCACGACTTTATTTTCCTTTGGGTTATAGAAATAACCCCCTTTGGTTCCTTTTGGATATCCTATAAACATGCAAACTTTAGAACGTGCTTTCAACTTATTCGTATCCTTAAATAAGACATGAGCTGGACATCCCCATATGCGAATATGGTTTAAGGATGTCTTCCTACCCATCCACAACTCGTGAGGAGTTTTAAGGACCGATTTTGAAGGCACATTGTTCAAAAGATAACATGCAGTTTGTAGTGCATATTGCTAAAAGGATAAAGGCAATGATGAATAACTCATCATGGACCTTACCATGTCTAATAAAGTCCTATTCCTCCTCTATGCTATGCCATTATACAGTGGAGTGCCTGACGCAGTCAAATGGGATAAAATCTCATTCTCTAATAAGTGTCCCAATAACTCATCAAAAAGGTATTCTCCACCTGGATCGGATCGAAGTGCCTTTAAGGGTCTACCCAATTGCTTTTCCACTTCAGCCTGAAACACCTTGACCTTGTCAAAAGTTTTGCTTTTGTGGTGTATTAGGTACACATACGCATATCTTGAGTAATCGTCAATAAAAGTGACGAAGTACTCATACCCTTCTCGTGCTCGGATGTTCATTGGTCTGCAAACATCACTATGCATAAGTTCTAGAACCCCTTTGGCCCTATTGCCTTCAGAGCCGAATGGTCTTTTGGTCATTTTACCCACCAAACAAGATTCATATTAAGGTATAGATTCCACCTTTAAGTGACTTAAAGGTCTATCCCTTACCAACCTTTGAATCCTGTTCAGGTTAATATGACTAAGGCGCAAATGCCAAAGATAAGTCTTATTAGGGTGACAAGTTTTAAGTCTTTTAGAGTTATTACCATTCATCTCAACATTAAGCAGTAAGTCCATCTTAGGTTCGATAAAATATAGATTATTTTGCGTCCATCCATAACAGATAAAAGATTTGTTTTTGTTAGATATGTATGCCCTAAGGAGTAAAAATATAATACGTTTTTGGAGACATTTTTATCAATAAAGAATTTATTCATTTACATATACCAAATCTTGTCCTCTTTACATTCATATTTGTTGAATGTATGTTAAGCAAACAGTAGTGTGAGACTATTGGTCTAAACCTTTAATAATTGGGCATATGATGGACTGATTATGCAAAAGACACGATTTTTAAGGTGACGGTCTAAAACATATGATTTGCAATCGAGGGAATAAAGTTGGGCACTTTATTCATGCAAAGATTGTTATGTTGTCTATATCCCTATTGGGAGATGGTTTGTCTTGACCATCAGAGTTGGACTCCGTGAATGGAAACATTGGCACGTTGTCATAGGTCACGATGTGTTGGACTGGGACACAAAGTGAATTAATTTGGATTAATAATTCTATCTTGGCAAATTGATTCACTTTAGACAATCATTTGTATTGTATCTTAATCCTGAGATGGATAGTGGGCCCGTTGTCTCGACTTGTGTCTTTTGATGTACCAAAGGGGGACACCCACATCTCTACAATGGTATGCATGTCGGTACGTTGGAGGCATGACTTTTGATAGCGTAGACTTGTTATTCATAGATATGGAATCCATAGCTCCTCTTTAGGAGTAATGATATCCTCTTATATGCGTTATCCTATAATTGAAAAACTGGAGCGCTCAACCATTTGGATAATAGGTGTAACCGAATGGTATACTATCTTTGGATGGTAAGTTTTCTAATGATGAGATAATGGAACGTAAGATAAAAATAATCAGGAAGGTAAGATAGAACTTGTCCTTAAGCTGATTATGGATTATCATATGGGGATACGATACACTTTCAAATGTCATGGAGACTTAGCTATATGGGCTTCGTAATTCTATAAAGTTCGAG
This sequence comes from Artocarpus heterophyllus, assembly GCA_025403435.1. Lineage (NCBI taxonomy): Eukaryota > Viridiplantae > Streptophyta > Magnoliopsida > Rosales > Moraceae > Artocarpus > Artocarpus heterophyllus. The sequence continues at coordinate 27,016,349 of CM046345.1, read as the reverse complement.
AGTGCAGCTTCAGGCTGTTAGTGGAGTAGCATTGTTGTTGATAATTGTGAAATGTATATCTGGGATATTGGTTTTCATAATTATTGAGAGCTTGAACTTTATAGGTCCATTTTGGTCCCCTTTGCTAGCTCACAAAATCCTGTAACGATACGGCGTGCTTTTTCAATAATTAGTGACTTATGTCGGATTTATCATATTGGTTTAAAATTTGAAAGAATCAAATAATTCATGTCTGTTTATTGGTTAAATTAATTTTGTAATAAAATTAATTTAAGATAAACTTGTTGAATTATGGGGATAGAATAATTCTTGTCTGTTTATCGGTTGATTTAATTGGATAAATTAAATCAAGATAAACTTGTAGAATTATTGTGAATTGATTTATTTTCTTAGAGATTATCTTGATAAAGTTTGTTTTGATCAGATAACTTCTCTATTGGGTTATTTAAATCAAAACTGAGACTTTATCCTATAGAATCTTGGGTGGAAAATAAAAAATTCACAGAGATATTTATGTAGCAGTTTGGCCTGTCGATCTATGTGTTCGGCCTGCCGATCAGCGATAAATAAGATTACACGTTTTCACACGGATCTTATCAGATATTGATCCAAACTTGATTCTATTTTGAGTTTTTGAGACCTAATCGGATAAGGACTAACCCCAGGACCAATCGCTATATAAAGGGAGTAAGTCTCATGAGTTACTCCGATCAATTGAGAGATTAAGAGTGCTACTCTTCTGGCGAGCATCTAAAAACTCCCTGAGAGCTTTTGTTCACAAATCACAAACACTAGCTTTGGGTTCTCTTCATTGGTTGGAAGGAGAGTCACCGGTGGAAGAGCTGTATGTGTGAGCCCATACTCAGTCCAATCGTGGATAGAGAATAGCAAAGAAGACTAGTTAGTTAAGGCTCTTCTGGAACATTACTTCTCTTCACAGGTCGCAGAGGTTCTTCGGCACATAAAGGTTAATAAGATCTATTTAATTTATACATATGGCGTGTCAAACTTGTGTTTTGAAAAAATACTCTGATGTTAAAATTTTTAAAATTTCCGCTGTGCACCTCACACTATTTTTTCCAACAATTGGTATCAAAGCCGAGGTTTTTACATAAATTTACAAGTTTGTGATCATACTGTATGTATAAATTTTGTGATCTTAATCTCTCCAATGCTTGAATTTAATTTTACAAATAGAGTTGGCACTCTAGGTTTCTATATAATGATATATTTTCATGGATTATGTGGTGAATGTTCATTAATTAACTACGGTTGATAAAATTGCTATTTAATTATTTATTAATTAATTAATTTATGCCGGTTATGGTTCCTTAGAGGTTAGAATATGTATCTTGGTTTTTCATGTAATTAGATGACGGACTATCATCTCCGTCTAGGAATTGTTATTTAATATTAAATTTGTAAGAATTTTGTAATTAAATAATTATTCGAAGAAGACAGATTGAGATGTCAGATCTGAAAGATCGATGATGGCACACCCAGGAATTTCCTGTGTCTCTAATTTTATGTTTTTGAATTGTTAAAAATAAATTGATGAATTGCATTAAAATTGTATTTTCTAGAATGGAGATTTCTGCTCGGTCGGCATGGCAAACCTTCAGTTCAGCAGGCCGATGGTCATAGATCGGCAGGCCTGACATGTGGTTTAGCAGGCCGATAGTGGGGTAGAAATAGGCTAGCTCTGCCGGTAGGCCAAACTTCCAGTTCGACATGCCAAACTTTCATGGGTTGGCAGGTCGATCTAAGGCCGATGAAGCATGCCGGCAGGCCGATCTGGGTGATGTCCAGATCGGCCTGCCGGCATGCTTCATATTCGCATGTGGGGATGTCCGGCTCATGTCCTATTTAAGGATCCGAATAAGTTGGAAGCACGTTCGGAAGTGTGCTGTTTGTAGGATATCCAAAAGGGACTAAAGGGGGTTATTTTTATAACCCGAAGGAAAATAAAGTCGTGGTTTCTTCTAATGCAACTTTCCTTGAGGAGAGTTACATGGACGACTTTAAACCTCGAAGCAATGGTGCTTGAGGAGTTAAGGAGTGATCAAATCACTCTGCATGTTTCGAATGAAATCATTCCAATCAGTGTAGAAAAACCAAACAATCTTGAACAACAATCTCAGGGGCTTCGGCGTAGTAGGAGGATCAGGCGTCAACCTGAGAGGTATATGTTCAATGGGGAGGTCTTCTTGGCTGAACCGGATGAACATGATAAGGATCCTTATACCTACGCAGAAGCTATGGAGGATGTTGATTCAAAACTCTGGACAGAGGCCATGAACATAAAGATGAAGTCTATGGAGACTAATCAGGTCTGAGAGCTTGTGGATCTTCCTGAAGGGGTAAAACCCATAGGGTGTAAGTGGATCTACAAGAGAAAAAGAGGAGTGGATGGAAAGGTTGAAACCTTTAAGGCTAGACTGGTAGCTAAGGGTTATACGCAAAAGGTAGGAATCGATTATGAGGAAACCTTTTTGCCTGCAGCCATGCTTAAGTCCATCCGGATTCTCTTATCCATAGCTGCCGCTCTCGAGTATGAGATTTGGCAGATGGATGTCAAGACGACTTTTCTAAATGGCAATCTTGATGAGTCCATTTATATGGAACAGCCAGACGGGTTCAAGGTCACGGGTCAGGAGGGTAAGGTTTGTAAGCTGTTAAAGTCAATTTATGGACTTAAGCAGGCTTTTCATTCTTGGAACATAAGATTTGATCAAGTGATCAAGACTCATGGGTTCTCACAAAATGTGGATGAACCATGTGTTTATAAACACATAAAGGATGAGAAGGTGGTTTTTCTACTCCTCTATGTATATGACATTCTGCTAATTGGCAATGACGTTGGGACGTTGTCATCGGTCAAATTATGGTTGACCAAGTAGTTTGACATGAAGGACTTGGGTGAGGCTAATTTTGTTCTTGGTATCCAGATCTTTCGGGATAGGAAGAACAAAATGATAGCTTGGTCACAAGCTGGCTACATAGATAAAATTCAAAGGAGGTTTACAATGCAGGATTCCAAGAAAGGTGGACAACCATCTAGGTCTGGAATTACTCTTTCTAAGAAAGACTCTCCAAAGTCTTATGAAGATAGAGAATGCATGAAAAAGGTGCCTTATGCTTCAGCAGTGGGTAGTCTCATGTATGCCATGCTTTGCACACGACCAGATATTAGCTATGCGGTCGAGATTGTAAGTCGATTTTAGGCGGATCCAAGACCGAGCCAATAGGCTGCGGTAAAGCATATTTTTAAGTACATGCAGAGGACTTGAGGGTATATGCTAGTATATTCGGGTGAGGACCTAATTCCTCTAGGATATACTGATTCGGATTGTCAATCCTGTCTGGATTCTAAGAAATCGACTTTGGGTTTGTGTTTACTATGGGTGGCAGTGCCATCAGTTGGAGAAGTGCGAAGCAAGATTGCACTTCGGATTCAACGATGGAGGCCGAGTATGTGGTAGCTAGTGATGCTTCAAAAGAAGCAGTATGGCTCTGCAAGTTCCTTAGGGATCTTGAGGTTGTTCCAGGCATGGATAAGGCGGTATCACTGTACTGTGATAACAGTGTGGCGGTAGCTAATGCTAAGGAACCAAGATTTCACAAGAAGAGTATACATATTGATCGAAAGTATCATGTGATAAAGGACTTCGTTGAGGGCGGAGATGTCACGATGTGCAAGATCGCGTCAGAGGACAATTTAGCTTATCCATTTAGGAAGACACTTAAGTGCAAGAAGAAGAAGAAGAAGAACAGGAAGTCTTCTGTTCCTGCTAATACCAAAAGCAAGAAGAAGAAGAAGAAGAACCCAAAGAAGCTTAAGTGCTTCTTCTATGGAAAGGTCGGGCATATTAAGAAGCATTGCAAGGACTTCCTTTCCAAAGGGGGTAGGTGTGATCTTCTGTATTTAGAAGCTTGTTTGGTTGAGGAATCCAGTGACATTTAGGTCATAGATTCCGATGCAACTAATCATGTTTGTGTTTCTCTACAGTGGTTCAAAGAAACGAGAAGTTTGCTACATGAAGACTTCACACTTTGGATGGGCGATAGATCCTTGGTCTTAGCGGAAGCAGTGAGAGATGTCCATCTTTACTTTGATAACTATAGGAATTTATTTTTGCAAGATTGTTTTTATGTTTCTAAATTTAAAAGGAATTTAATTTTTGTATCTTGTTTATAAAGACTACTACGTGGTATCTTTTAATGAAAAAGTGGTAATTCGTAAAAATAAATCATTTATCTGTTCTAGATGGATACAAAATAATCTATATTTTATCAAACCTAAGATGGACTTATTGCTTAATGTTGAGATGAATGATAATAACTCTAAAATACTTAAAAGATCTCACTCTAATAAGACTTATCTTTGGCATTTGCGCCTAGGTCACATTAACCTGAATAGGATTCAAAGGTTGGTAAGGGACGGACCTTTAAGTCACTTAAAGGTGGAATCTATACCTCAATGTAAATCTTGTTTGGCGGGTAAAATGACCAAAAGACCATACGGGTCTAAAGGCAATAGGGCCAAAGGGGTTCTAGAACTTGTGCATTGTGATGTTTGCGGACCGATGAACATCCGGGTACGAGGAGGGTATCAGTACTTCGTCACTTTTATTGATGATTACTCAATATGTGGGTATGTCTGCCTGATGCACTACAAAAGCAAAACTTTTGACAAGTTTAGGGAGTTTCGGGTTGAAGTGGAGAATACCTTTTTGATGAGTTCTTGGGACAGTTGTTAGAGAATGGGATTTTCTCCCATTTGACTGCGCCGGACACTCCACAGCAGAATGGCGTAGTGAAGAGAAGAAATAGGACTTTGTTGGACATGCTCAGGTCCATGATGAGTTATTCATCATTCCCTTTATCGTTTTGGGGATATGCACTACAAACTGCATGTTGTCTGTTGAACAATGTGCCTTCAAAATTGGTCCCTAAAACTCCTCATGAGTTATGGACAAGAAGTAAGACATCCTTAAACCATATTCACATATGGGGATGTCCGGCTCATGTCCTGTTTAAGGATCCAAATAAGTTGAAAGCACGTTCGGAAGTTTACGTGTTTGTAGGATATCCAAAAAGGACTAAAGGGGGTTATTTTTATAACCCAAAGGAAAATAAAGTCATGGTTTCTGCTAATACAACTTTCCTTGAGGAGAGTTACATGGATAACTTTAAACCTCGAAGCAAAGTGGTGCTTGAGGAGTTAAGGAGTGATCAAATCACATCGGAGGTTTCAAATGAAACCGTTCTGATCAGTGTAGAAAAACCAAACAAACTTGAACGACAATCTCAGGGGCTTCGGCGTAGTGGGAGGATCGGGCGTCAACCTGAGAGGTGTATGTTCAATGGGGAGGTCTTCTTGGTTGAACTGGATGAACATGACAAAGATCCTTATACTTATGCAGAAGCTATGGAGGATGTTGATTCAACACTTTGGACAGAGGCCATGAACATAGAGATGAAGTCTATGGAGACTAATTAGGTCTAGGAGCTTGTAGATCTTCCCGAAGGGGTAAAACCCATAGGGTGTAAGTGGATCTACAAGAGAAAAAGAGTAGTGGATGGAAAGGTTGAAACCTTTAAGGCTAGACTGGTAGCTAAGGGTTATACGCAAAAGAAAGGAATCGATTATGAGGAAACCTTTTTGCCTGTAGCCATGCTTAAGTAAAAATGTAATACATTTTTGGAGACATTTTTATTAATAAAGAATTTATTCATTTACATATAACAAATCTTGTCCTCTTTACGTTCGTATTTGTTAAATGTATGTTAATCAAATAGTAGTCTAAGACTGTTCGTCTAAACCTTTAAGAATTGGGCATATGATGGACTGATTATGCAGAAGACACGATTCTTAAGGTGACGGTCTAAAACATATGATCCGCAATTGAGGGAATAAAGTTGGGCGCTTTATTCATGCAAAGATTGTTATGTTGTTTATATCCATATTGGAAGATGGTTTGTCTTGACCATCGAAGTTGGACTCCGTGAATAAAAACATTGGCACGTTGTCATAGGTGACGATGTGTTGGATCGGGACACAAAGTGAATTGATTTAGATTAATAATTCTGTCTTGGCAAATCGATTCACTTTAGACAATCATTTGTATTGTATCTTAAGCCTGAGATGGATAGTGGGCCCGTTGTCTCGACTTGTGTCTTTTGATATACCAAAGGGTGACACCCACATCTCTATAGTGGTATGCATGCCGGTACGTTGGAGGCATGACTTTTGATAGCGTAGACTTGTTATTCATAGATATGGAATCCATAGCTCCTCTTTAGGAGTAATGATATCCTCTTATATGCGTTATCCTGTAATTGGAAAACTGGAGCGCTCAACCATTTGATACATAGGTGTAACCGAATGGTATACTATCTTTGGATGGTAAGTTTTCTAATGGTGAGATAATGGAACGTAAGATAAAAATAATCGGGAAGGTAAGACAGAACTTGTTCTTAAGCTAATTATGGATTATCATATAGGGATACGATATACTTTGATATATCATGGAGACTTAGCTATACGGGCTTCGTAATTCTATAAAGTTCTAGAGTGCAGCTCCAAGCTTTTAGTGAAGTAGCGTTGGAGTTGATAATTGTGAAATGTATATTTGGGATATTGGTTTTCATAATTATCGAGAGCTTGAACTTTATAGGTCCATTTTGGTCCCCTTTGCTAGCTCACAAAATCCTATAACGATACGATGTGCTTTTTCAATTATTGGATTTATCGGATTGGTTTAAAATTTGAAAGAATCAAATAATTCATGTCTGTTTATTGGTTAAATTAATTTTGTAATAAAATTAATTTAAGATAAACTTATTGAATTATGGGGATAGGATAATTCTTGTCTGTTTATCGGTTGATTTAATTGGATAAATTAAATCAAGATAAACTTGTAGAATTATTGTGAATTGATTTATTTTCTTAGAAATTATCTTGACAAAGTTTGTTTTGATCAAATAACTTCTCTATTGGGTTATTTGAATCAAAACTGAGACTTTATCCTGTAGAATCTCGGGTGGAAAATAAATGATTTATGGAGATATTTACGCGACAGTTCGGCCTGTCGATCTACATGTTCGGCCTGCCGATGGGCCCTGTTCGGCCTGCTGATCAGCGATAGATAAGATTACATGTTTTCACGTGGATCTTATTAGATATTGATCCAAACTTGATTCTGTTTCAAGTTTTTGAGAACTATTTTGACAAGGACTGACCCCAAGACCAATCGCTATATAAAGGGAGTAAGTCTCATGAGTTAGTCAGATCAATTGAGAGATTAAGAGTGATACTCTTCTGGCGAGCATCTGAAAACTCCCTGAGAGCTTTTGTTCACAAATCACAAACACTAGCTTTGGGTTCTCTTGATTGGTTGGAAGGAGAGTCACCGATGGAAGAGCTGTACGTGTGAGCCCACACTCACTCCAATCGTGGATAGAAAATAACAAAGAAGACCAGTTGGTTGAGGCTCTTTCGGAACGTTACTTCTCTTCACGGGTCGTAAAGGTTCTTTGGCATATAAAGGTTAGTAAGATCTGCTTAATTTATACATATGGCGTGTCAAACTTGTGTTTTGGAAAAGTACTCTTATGTTAAAATTTTTAAAATTTCTACTGCGCACCTCACACTATTTTTTCCAACAGTTTTTACGAATCACCGTTTTATCATTAAAAAAAACCAAATAGGAGTCTTTAAATAAATAAGCTATAGAAATTAAATTCCTTTTAAATTTAGGAACATAAAAACAATCTCATAAAATTAAATTCCTATAATTATCAAAATAAAGATAGATGTCTCACACTGCTTCTGCTATGGCCAAGGATCCATCGCCTATCCGAAGCGTGAAGTCTTTAAGTAGCAGACTTCTAGTTTCTTTGAACCCCTACAGAGAAACTTAAACATGTCAGAAGTAGCAGACTTCTAGTCGCATCAGATCTATGACCCAAATGTCACTAGATCCCTCAACAAAACAAGTTTCTAAATACCAAAGATCACACTACCTCCTTTGGAAAGGAAGTCCTTGCAATGCTTCTTTATGTGCCCGATCTTCCTTAAGCTTCTTTGGGTTCTTCTTCTTCTTTTTCTTGCTCTTGGTGCTAGCAGGAATAGAAGACTTCCCGTTCTTGGCCTGTTGCTTCTTTCCATTCCCAGGGTTGGGATTGGAACCGAAGCAGCTACCATGTTGGCCTCAACACCCGTAGGAGACTCCCTGATCAACAGTTCAAACTCCTGTAACTGTTTCATTAATTCCATTAAGGTGATAGCCTACCTATTGCTCAAATTAAAAGTAGCTCTAAACAAAATAAATTCCTTTGCAAAGTCTCAAATACCATAGTCATCTGAGTTTCAACATCGATGTTGGCTCTATTAGTTTGAGCCTCAGCGAGGTAACCCACGACCAACATCATGTTTTCCTTTACAGACGTCCGCAGTCTCTGTTTACAGTTTAAGAGTTTCCGAAGCACCCCTTGCCACTTTGTTATGGCCTGGCCTCCAAATGTGTCTTCAAGATTATCCAAGATCTCCTTTATAGTCTCATAATCTTCATGTTGAGTCTGCAGCACGTTATTCATGCTAGCCATAACATAGTAGCGGGCCCAATCATTTGCATCTTTCTAGCGATCGTACACTTGGAATTGCTCATTAGTGGAATCTCCCACAAGTTTGGGGGGACAAGAGATTGTCAACACAAATTTTAGTTTCTCAAAAGAGAGGACGATATTCAGGTTCCGTTTCTATTCATTATAATTCTCTTCGGTTAATAGGTTTTTGTCAAGTATCAAAGATAAAGCGTTTTTAGACATTTTTAATCTACAATAAAGAATCATATATCAAACATAAGCAAACATATCATAATAATTAGTAAGATAACACAATCATGTGAAAACATACAAATGTGTTTATGTGTCAAAACCTTGAAAATATCACAACCCTACAACGATAATTCCCAACTCAGAATTCAACAAGCTCCTAGGGGAGTCATGCCAAATTTAATCAGGAACATGGATCCCCTCCTGATTAATATATGCCATCTAGGGCCCGTTTGATCCAGCATATATTAATAATCGTTTCTTTGACCATTAATTTTATTAACAGAGCTCTTAGGGGAGGTTAATAATAAAATTAACGTGAGTGTATAACCATCGTTTTAATATTTTATCCATGATTTATAATCACCACCTAGGGGTATGCAATTATAAATCATGCTAATCTAGGTCTCTTGATCTAGGTGATCAGCTTGCCGGTCATGACCCACCGGCCTGTCGATCTATGATGAATCGGCTTGCCGATTCTTGACAGATCGGCTTGCCGCTAGAGCCACCTGAATTCTGCCTCATTGACAGCCTACTGAACCACACGTCTGTCTTATAGATCTGCGACCATCTGCCTACCAAACTAGAGGGTTCGGCATGCCAATCGAGCGAAAATCACCCTTTCCAGAAAATACAATTTTTAATGTAATTCATCAATTTTATTTTCAACAATTCAAAAACATAAAATTAAAAACTCAGGAAATACCTAGGAGCGTCATCATTCATCTTCTAAATCCACTTTCTAGATCCGTCTTTTAGATTCATCTTCTTCAAATAATTATTTAATTACAAAATTCTTACAAATTTAAAATAAAACAATAATTCCTAGACGGAGATGATAGTCTGCTATCTAATTACATGAAAACATAGATACACACTCTAACCTCTAAGGAACCATAACCGGTATAAATTAATTAATTAATAAATAATTAAATAATAATTTAATTAACTATAATTAATTAATAAACATTCACCACATAATCCATGACAACATATAAAATATGTAGAAACCTAGAGTGCCAACTCTCTATAAAATTAAATTCAATCATAGGAGAGATTAAGATCACAAAATTTATATATATAGCATGATCAGAAACTTGTAAATGTATGTAAAAACCATGGCTCTAATACCAATTGTTGAAAAAATAATACGCAGCAGAATTTTAAAAATTTTATATCAGAGTATTTTCTAAAACACAAGTTTGACATGCTATATGCATAAATTAACTAGATCCTACTAACCTTTGAGTGTTGAAGAACTCCTGTAAACAGTGAGGAAAAGAAATGTTCTAGAAGAGCCTCAACCAACTAGTCTTCTTTGCTATTCTCTATCCACAATCGAAGTGAGTGTGGACTCACACGGACAGCTCTTCCTCCAAGTGACTTTCCTTGATGAGGACATCGTTAGCACAAGTAAGAGCACGTGGGATGAGACATATTTAGATCCAATTCAAGTTCACATTGGTCCGGTTACGAGAGCTCGTGCGAAGAAGTTTAAAGAAATGCTTATCCGGCTGATTCAAGCAACTTGGGCTCAAGCCATTACATGCAGGCCCATTGAGGGAATTGCATGTGACATCTAGACCATCAAATGCGTGATTCAAGCTCTAGAAGGGATCGAGTAATTTCCATTTCAGTTACTTTCCCGTTTTGAGGCGACACGTGGTGAGAAGAATTAGCTATTTACCTTTTAATGTCTAGTTTCCTTTTTGCATTTGTTTTATTTCTATTATTGTAAGGCTTTTAAGCCATTAAGGGAACTTTCCTTATTTGCTTTAGATTTGACGTTTGGTAATTGATTTGCCCGAAATTCCATGGGCAATTAGGAGCTGAAAATTCATATAGGGGAACCCCTATATATTGTAACGAATTTCATTCAATGGGAAATAAGTTTTAACACACAATTTGAGGTTTAATTCTCTTTGGTTCCTAAACGAACTATTCAAACTTATCAGAAAATTTCGTGGCGTTCATAGACTTATCAATCAGTCCATCCATAGCTGATTGTGGCGTCCTCATATACCAAGACTTATCAATCAGTCCATCCATAGCTGATTATAAAGTCCTCACATACCAAGGTTCGTGCTTCTTGTTAGGCATCGGGTCGCGGCTCCATTCAAAACCGGTTAGGAATTTGATCTTGGAAACCAATTTTGGTTAGGGTCGCTTCAGTTCTTGGAGGGGTTCTTATCACTACGCCATTCTGTTACGGAGTGCCCGGAGCAGTCAAATGGGATAAAATCCCATTCTCTACTAAGTGTCAAAGGAACTCATCATAAAGGTATTCCCCACCTCGATCCGATCGAAGTGCCTTTATCGGTCTACCTAATTGCTTTTCCACTTTTACCCAAAGCTCCTTGCACTTGTCAAAAGTTTTGCTTTTGTGGTGCATCAGGTACACATACCCATATCTTGAGTAATCGTCAATAAAAGTGACAAAGTACTTATACCTTTCTCGTGCTCGGATATTCATCGGTCCGCAAACATCACTATGCACAAGCTCTAGAACCCCTTCGGCCCTATTGCCCTTAGACCCAAATGGTCTTTTGGTCATTTTACCCTCTAAACAAAATTCACATTGAGGTATAGATTCCACCTTTAAGCGACTTAAAGGTCCATCCCTTACCAACCTTTGAATCCTGTTCAGGTTAATATGAGCAAGGCGCAAATGCCAAAGATAAGTTTTATTAGAGTGAGAAGTTTTAAGTCTTTTAGAGTTATTATCATTCATCTCAGCATTAAATAATAAGTCCATCTTCGGTTTGATAAAATATAGATTATTTTGCATCCATCTAGAACAGATAAAAGATTTGTTTTTACGAACCACCACTTTATCATTAAAAAAAACCAAGTAGAAGTCTTTAAATAAACAAGCTATAGAAATTAAATTCCTTTTAAATTTAGGTACATAAAAATAATCTTGCAAAAATAAATTCCTATAATTATCAAAATAAAGATGGACATCTCTCACTGCTTCTACTGAGACCAAGGATCCAATGCCCATCTAAAGCGTGAAGTCCTCATGCAGTAGACTTCTCATTTCTTTGAACCCCTACAAAGAAACACAAACATGATTAGCTACACCAGAATCTATGACCCAAATGTCACTTGATTCCTCAACCAAATAAGTTTCTAAATACAGAAGATCACACCTACCTCCTTTGGAAAGGAAGTCCTTGCAATGCTTCTTGATATGCCTGACCTTCCCACAGATGAAGAACTTAAGCTTCTTTGGGTTCTTCTTCTTCTTTTTCTTACTCTTGGTAGCAGGAATAGAAGACTTCCCTTTCTTGGTTCGTTGCTTCTTTCCATTCCCAGAGTTCAGATTGGAATCAGAAGCAGCTACCATGTTGGCCTCACCACCCACAGGAGACTCCCTGATCAGCAGTTTGAACTCCTGTAACTATTTCATCAATTTTGTCAAGGTCATATCCCGTCTATTGCTTAAATTAAATGTTACTCTAAATGGAATAAATTCCTTAGACAGAGTCTCAAAGACCATAGACATCTAATTTTCAGCATCGATGTCGGCTCTATTGGTTTGAGCCTCAACGAGGTAACCTATGATCAACATCATATGCTCCTTTACAGATGTCCCCAGCCTGTGTCTATGGTTTAGAAGTTTCTGAAGCACCCCTTGCCACTTTGTTATGGCTTGGCCTCCAAACATATCTTCAAGATTATCCAAGATCTGCTTTACAGTCTCATAATCCTGATGTTGAGCCTGCAGCACGTTATTCATGCTAGCCATAACATAGCAGCAGGCCTGATCAATAGCATCTTTCCAGCGATCATACGCTTAAAATTGCTCATTAGTTGAGTCTCCCGTAGGCTCGGGAGGACAAGGGGTTGTTAGTACATATTTCAGTGTCTCAATGGAAAGGACGATATCCAGGTTTTGTTTTCAATCATTATAATTCTCTCCAGTTAATAGGTTTTTTTCAAGTATCGATGATAAAACATTTTTAGACATTTTTAATCTACAATAAAGAATCATATACTAAACATAAGCAAACATATAATAATAATTTAGTAAGATAACACAATCATGTAAAAAATACAAATGTATGTATGTGTCAAAACCTTGAAAATATCACAACCCTACAATGATAATTCCCAACTCATAATTCAACAAGCTCCTAGGGGACTCATTGATATGAACCCAGTTAGGTGGGTTCATATCACTCATGCCAAATTCAATCAGGAACACGGATCCCCTCCTGATTAATATATGCCATCCAGGACCCAAATGACCCAGCATATATTAATAATCGTTTCTTTGGCCATTAATTTTATTAACAAAGCTCATAGGGGTGGTTAATAATAAAATTAACGTAAGTGTATAACCATCGTTTCAACATTTTATCTATGATTTATAATCACCACCAAGGGGTGTACAACCATAAATCATGCTAAAATACCTTATCTTCTCAGAGATCCAATTTGGCACATGATAGAAATCCCTTCCTAGGGTCGAGACCACCATGTTCTGCCTATGGACCAACGATGGAGGCATTAGGTTCTCTCTTCCAAAACCTTCTCCCACTCATTTTTTTGAAATCAAGGTTTTATTTTAAGAATATGCATGAACAATTTTAATACGAGTAGCACTCCCTATTCTATATGACATGTTATCAATATACATGGTAAATCATATTATAATGCAGACAAGCAAAGCAATCAAGCAAAGCTACAAGAAAAATAAGAAACAACCATAATATTATGGTTCCACCCTACATAATAGAAAACTAAGATTACAAGAGAATAATCGAGACATATTATCGATTCTTTAGCCTTGAATCCTCAAACTGTATCCTTCTTCATGTAATTCCCATCTTCAAGTCTTCAATCCCGTATAAGTCGAATACTTCATATTTCCGGTCATATCCAAATTTAATGTTTATCAAAATTGTCCCAAAAATAAAATTAAAACTGAATCGAAAAAATTGCACCTATTATGGAAATTTTCCAGCTCTTGATCGGCAGGTCAATCTGGGTGATCAGCCTGCCGGTCATGCTCCATCGACCTACCGATCAGGAGGATCGGCCTACCGACTCGTGAAAGTTTGGCTTGCCAAACTGGAAGTTCAGCCTGCTGCCAGAGCCACCTGATTTCTGCCCCACTGACGGCCTACCGAACCACAAGTCTGGCCTGCCGATCTACGACCATCTGCCTGCCAACTCTCTATAAAATTAAATTCAAGCATAGGAGAGATTAAGATCACAAAATTTATACATATAACATGATCACAAACTCGTAAATTTATGTAAAAAAATAGCTTTGATACCAATTGTTGGAAAAAATAGTACGCAGTGAAATTTTATAAATTCTATATCAGAGTAATTTCTAAAACACAAGTTTGACATGCTATATGCATCAATTAACCAGATCTTACTAAACTTTGTGTGCCGAAGAACCCTCGTAAAACTTGAAGTGAAGTAACGTTCTAGAGGAGCTACAACCAATTGGTCTTCTTTGTTATTCTCTATCCACGACTGGAGTGAGTGTGGGCTCACACATACAGCTCTTCCACTAGGTGACTCTCATTCTAACCAATCAAGAGAACCCAAAGCAAGTGTTCATAATTTATGAACAAAAGCTCTTAGGGAGTTTTCAGATTCTCACTAACATAGTATCACTTTTAATCTCTCAATTGATCCTTTTTTTTGGTAACTCTTAAGACTTACTCCCTTAATATAGAGATTCATTCTGGGGTCAGTCCTTATCAGATTAGGTCTCAAAACTCGAAATAGAATCAAGTTCGGCTCAATATCTGATAAGATCTGCATGAAAACGCATGATCTTATCCTTCACTAACCGACAGGCCAAACCACCTGATCAGCAGGCCGAACAGGCCCCATCGGCAGGCAGAACACGTCCATCGGCAGCCAAATTGCCAAATAAAAATCTCACAAATCTTTTATTTTTCACCTAAGATTCTATAGGATAAAGTCTCAGTTTTAATTCAATAACCCAATAGAGAAGTTATCTTATCAAAACAACTTTATCTACATAATCTCTAAGAAAATAAATCAATTTCTAATAATTCTGCAGGTTTATCTTGATCTAATTTATCTAAAATTAAATCAACCAAAAAACAAACAAGAATTATCCGATCCCAATAATTCAACAAGTTTATCTTGAATCAATTTTATCATAAAATTAATTCAACTGATAAATAGACATGAATTATCTGATTCTTTCAAATTTTAACCAATCTGATAAATCCAACACAAGTCATCAATTATTGAAAAAACACGTCGTATCGTTACAAGATGTTATGAGCTAGCAAAGGGGACCAAATGGACCTATATAGTTTAAGCTCCCGATAATTATGAAATCCAATATCCCAGATATACATTTCATAATTATCAACTCCAACGCTACTCCACTAAAAGCTTGGAGCTGCACTCTCGAACTACATAGAATTATGAAGCTTATATAGCTAAGTCTCCATGACATATCATAGTGTATCGTATCCCCATATGATAATCTATAATCAGCTTAAGGACAAGTTTTGTCTCACTTTCCTGATTATTTTTATCTTATGTTCCATTATCTTACCATCAAAAAACTTACTATCCAAAGATAGTATACCATTCAGTTACACCAATGTATCCAAATGGTTGGGCGCTCCAGCTTTTTAATTATAGGATAACGCATATAAGAGGATATCATTGCTCCAAAAGCGGAGCTATGGATTCCATATCTATGAATAACAGGTCTACGCTATCAAGAGTCATGCCTCCAATGTACCAGCATGCAAACAACTATTAAGATGTGGGTGTCACCCTTTCGTACATCAAAAGATACAAGCCAAGACAACGAGCCCACTATTCATTTCAGTATTAAGATACAACACAAATGATTGTCTAAAGTGAATCGATTTATAGAGAGAGAATTATTAATCCAAATCAATACACTTTATGTCCCGATCCAACACATCATCACCTATGACAACGTGCCAATGTTTCTATTCATGGAGTCCACCTTCGGTGGTCAAGACAAACCATCTCCCAAAAGGGATATAGACAACATAATAATCTTTGCATGAATAAAGTGCCCAACTTTATTCCCTCGATTGTGGATCTTATGATTTAGACCATCACCTTAAGAATCATGTCTTCTGCATAATCCGTCCATCAAAGGCCCAATTCTAAAGGTTTAGATCGACAGTCTCAGACTATTGTTTGCTTAACATACATTCAAAAAATATGAACGTAAAGAGGACAAGATTTGGTATATAAATATTAAATAAATTCTTTATTGATAAAAATGTCTCTAAAAACTTATTACATTTTTACTCCTTAGGGCATACATGTCTAACACAGAAAACTTACCATCCAAAGCTAGTATACCATTCGGTTACACCTATGCATCCAAATGGTTGAGCGCTCCAGTTTTCCAATTATAGGATAACACATATAAGAGATATCATTACTCCTAAAAAGGAGCTATGGATTCCATATCTATGAATAACAGGTCTATGCTATCAAGAGTCATGCCTCCAACATACCTGTAGGCATACCACTATTAAGATGTGGGTGTCACCCTTTGGTACATCAAAAGACACAAGTCAAGACAATGGGCCTACTATTCATCTCAGGATTAAGATACAATACAAATGATTGTCTAAAGTGAATCGATTCGCCGAGATAGAATTATTAATCCAAATCAATTCAGTTTATGTCCTGATCCAGCACATTGTCACCTATGACAACGTGCCAATGTTTCTATTCATGGAGTCCACCTCTGATAGTCGAGACAAACCATCTCCCAATTGGGATATAGACAACATAACAATCTTTACATGAAAAGCGTCCAAGTTTATTCCCTCGATTGAGATCTTACATTTTAGACTATCACCTTAAGAATTGTGTCTTCCACAAAATCTGTCCATCATATGCCCAGTTCTTAAAGTTTTAGATAGACAGTCTCAGACTTTTGTTTGCTTAACACACATTCAACAAATATGAACGTAAAGAGGACAAGATTTGGTATATAAATAATAAATAATTTCTTTATTGATAAAAATGTCTCCAAAAACATATTACATTTTTACTCCTTAGGGCATACATGTCTAACATACATGACGCAACAAAGTCAAGGGAGCTTCCAATCGGTCGGTGACGATGACATTTTGATGAGGACACTAGGGAAACTAGAACATTTAGGACATGTTTGCGGTCAATCGAAGTATGTGAAGTAGTCTCAATACTTCGACCTCTAATTAGGTAATTCAAAATTGAATTCCCAAATGTCAAAGATGTAGATGGAGATTGTAGAACTGCGAGGTCATGTGACCGAGCTCATTTCCCAAGGACATGCCAAGTCGACGGATGATAGCATCTCACAACGCAATAGCTTCAAGGCTAGTTGTAACCCTCCCAATAATGTAGTAGAAGCTCCAAAAGCTCCAGAAGTCCAATTGCCACCTCCTTGTCAAGAGCCCGAACAATGCAAGCTCTTTTTTGAGGATAGAATTAATGGTGGGTGTGCACTTGTTGTGCTTGGGAAGGTGTGGATGTAGAGTTTTGCAATTGATACAGTTCATGGACAACTATTTGGGAAAGAAAATGTGTGCATTAGCATCACTACCGTCAGAGTTAGAACAGTTGAATTGCCTATTCCAACATTTGAAGTGATAATTGTGGCTAAAGCAGCCGAAAGCTTCGTCTCATGGCCGAAGGGTTAGATGAAGTCATCACATTGACGAAGACGAGTTCAGCGCTTAGCCACGTTCCACAAGATCTAAGCGAAAAGAAACACCAAAAAAAGAAAAGCTCTGTAAAAGCAAGACAATCACAACCTAAGGTGGAAAAAGAAAAAGAACAACCTGTTGCTAATGAGCAACTGCCTGCATTTAACTTCACTTTAGCACCTCAATAATTTATGTAGTTGGCTCTATACGCACATTCTTTCATGTGAGATGGGTTCCATGATTCAATGCCCGATATCGGTAAATGCCACTGGTAATGAATTGCCTATCTATGTAACGCCCCAAAATTAATTAAGTGATATTAGAATGTAAAATGGTGGATTATTGTGCCATAATGAATATTTTAAACTTAATTTGACCATTTGATGAAATTCTTGAATTTAAAGTTGTTTTTATTATTTTGATGATTTTTAGTTATCTCTAATTGTTTTAATTGTTGTTATGAATTTTGAAACAAAACAATTTGTTAAATACCAAAGAAGTCCTATTTGAAAACAATGTGCTGCTGCACACGGTTTTGTGCAACCAACAGGCTCTCCCTTGCTTTATTTATTTCATTCCTCTCTCTCCCTTCCCCTCACTCATTACCTCTCTCTCTCTTCCCTCTCTTTCTCGCGTCTCTCTCCCACTCACTCTGCCTCTCTCTTTCTCTCCCATTTTCTCCCAAAATTTTTTAATCAAATCGAGCCCCAAGCATCGGTTAGTGGATTGGAGGCTCAGGAACGTGATTGACCAACCAAAAACGTGATTTAAAGCTTCGATTCAAGGTTAGTTTTTGAATTTCAAAACTTTTTCAAATTTTTAATTTTTCTTGCATTTTGAAATTTAAGCTTATTTGAACTTAGAAAACCTTTGATCTAAGTTAGGGAAACTTAGAATAACTAGATCTAAGCTTTGTTTGAAGAAAAACGAATTCGATTCAAGATTTTTTATTTTTCTCTATTTTTAGATTTTCTTGGATTTTGTGTGCAAATCTTGTTTAAATGAGTTTAAAAGTGTCCTATTATGTTTGCTATCATTTGTGCTTGCTTTCCATGCCTGAGAATTGAGCAAAATAGGATGAAATGGAGATTTAGGCTTGGGAGGCCAAGAACCCGTGCCTAAAAAATTCTAGAATTTTCCAGTTCGATAGGCCAAACTTTGTGTTCAGCAGGCCAGATTCATGGGTTCGGTAGGACGGATTCATACATCTGGCAGGCTGAACCTGGAAAAAGTTCAGCAGACTAGACCTGGTGTTTTGGCAGGTCAAACTATGCAATTCGATTGGCCAAACCAGGGTGATCGGCAGGCCGACCGAGCATGGTGAGATTTTGTACTTTTTCATCCTTTTTTATTATTTTGAACCCTGATTGATATCCCAACTTTATAAAATGATTTTGTTAATACAAATGGCACACTAGGACACCATGAAATAATTTAGTAATGTAGAATATCTTAAACTAGATGCTGATAGACCTAGTTTCTATTTAAGGTCGTTTGTGATTCTACAAAGCTAACGTATAGCGGACCAAGATTACAGTGTGGGACATTGACACGAGTGTTGAAGTGGGACTTCTACCCTTTCTTTGATAACCTAGTTTTAAATGATTTTAGCCTTAAAAGGGTTTTTATCAAAATGTTTTCAACGGTTGATTGAAAAAGGAAATCTTATCGGTTATTTTTTTATAAACTGCGGATTGAGGTGAATTTCATAATGAACTCCATAATGATGTAAATGAAAATATTTGGTAAATGGGTTTTAAATAATAATAGAAAGGAATATAAGGGCATGATGCCATATCAGAGATCGGGTCATGTAGCGTGCGACCTCGAGGGCAGGTCCTGAAACCCAGCTAGGCCACTACGATGGTGTTATACATATGGTTTGCCCAAAAAAAGAAAATGATGCTCTTTCTGGTCGACCAATAAACTATTTTTGGGTAAGATTGATTTTGTTCAATTTTATTTATTCAAGTATTTTCTTTAGTAATTTCTTGACTGATGAAATTTCCTTTTAAAATTTAATGTTTCTTAAAATATAGTCCTACTGAGCCTTTCACTCACATTTTATTTGTTTTCAAACTTTTCTCCCTCTAGGTTGATTTTAGCTTAGGTTTAGAGAGGATTCGATAGACAGGACTCAGGAGCAATAGAGGACCTAGTAGGTTATTTAAATTATAATATCAAGGCATGTCACATTTTAACTTTCTCTTTACTTGGATGTGGTTGTAATATAATATTGTCAGTACTATGTGTGTGCACAGGACGTGGGTCAATGGGACCCATTCTCATTTCTTATATTTGTTTGCACTTTCTTATTATTTTCTTTAACATTCTTATTTGTTTAATTATTATAAATGCTTGTTTTAAAAGGGCCTTTAAAATTTTCCATATTTTCATAATTAATTTAAATGCTTACACTCATGTTTTCACTAAATTCTCATTAATTAGCTTAACTAACCCACCACGTCAACTCCCGTACTTTGGGGCATGATAGAACGATATCAGAACCTAAGGTTATGAACCTAGGGAATTGTGTACACATAAGTATGACAATGAAATACCACTGATAGTCTAAATTTTCTTTCCAGAAGTGAGAGAATGGCACCTAGATGACGTTTGACAGCTAACGCTAAGTTTGGAAATGATGAGGGCATGATGAGAGCCATGTTTGCTGCATTTTGGTAGATGGCAGCTAGGGCAAGGCTGGAAGATTTTGATGTTAGTCGTTAACATAGGTATTTTAAGAAATTCTAGCGTGCGTCTATTTTGACCTTCGATGGAAATAGGGACTCGCAAGTGGTAGAATATTGGCTGGACTCGATCGGGAAACACTTGGATACTCTTGGTGTGCCAGCTTAATATCGTGTGGAGTTTGCAGCATATAAGTTCGAAGGTAGCGCCAACACTTGGTGGAAGCAAGCTAAACGCTTGGAATGCAATGGTAACATCAGTTGGGATAGGTTCGAGGAGCTATTCTACGATTGATATTTTTTGCAAGGGTATATAGAGACCAAAAGGTGGCTGAGTTCTACAGGTTGCAGCAGGGTGACTTGTCCATTCGGGAGTATGAGGTAAGGTTTAATGAGCTGGCCAGGTTAGCTCCATCGATAGTGGAGTTGGAACACGAGAAATGTATTAAGTTTAAGGAAGGGCTCAAGGCTCCTATTTGACGATAGGTGGTTGCCCTACAACTTAGGAATTTTAGAGAGCTTGTGTCATCAACAATATCAGTGGAAAATGATTATACGTAGTATTGTCAGGATCGAGCAAAGACATCAGGAGGGCCCTAGAGGAGCGGTAGGAGGAGTACTAGTAGCTGTCCAACTCTGGAAAAGAACAAACAGGGTGGCATGAATAGTGGTAGCAGTAGTTCATCAAGCAGTAGGCGCAACAACCCCTACAGCTTTCATTGTCATTATTGCCAGTAGCCAGGACATATCAAGAGGAATTGTCCGATCAGGAGCGCTCATCTAGGATCTCAGACCAGAGAAGGAGCCAATCATCAGCCTCAGCCTTAGACCCTACCTCTGCCTCTGCAGTACCCTCAACTTTAGTTCCACCAGTTCTCTCCTTAGCAATCGCCATACCCAGCACAAGTACATCAGTCGTAGAACTTCCAATGCAATGACCCTTAGTACCAAGCACTAAGTACAGCTAGCGTATAGTCACCTCCGTCACAACAGTATCGACCAAATAATCCAGGTCCTAGCAATGCTGGTAGAGGAAAAGGAAAAGCTCTAGTTTAGGTTCATGCGATGGCAAGGAAGTTCAGATGCCCAAACCAGCAATGCGGTTGTCGATGGTATGATCCTAGTTTCTCAATCCTTAGCTCATGTTTTATTTGATACTAGTACCACTCATTCTCTCATTTCGAGTTCTTTTCTACATGCCTTGGGATTAGAGATAGAAGAGTTTAATGAACTCCTAGTTATAGCTTCACCCTTGGGGCGGGTGTGTGCAAATTGTGTATGTAAAGCTTGGAAAATAAAGATCGGGGATGAGATTTTGAAAAGTGATTTGATTGTACTCCCCATGATATCATATGATGTAATCCTAGGAATGGACTGGTTATCCAACTATAATGTAGTTGTAAACTGCCAACTTAGAAAAGTGACCCTAGTGTCTGATAGGGGACGATGATCACTTACCAGGGTGGTGGTGATCGGTTAATGAGTGAGCGTCTCGTGAAAACATGTCTTGGAGGGCAAAAGAAACTAGCTTGCTATGCCTTCTTCATGAATCTAGAAATAGAGCCCTATGCCTCAAGAAGAAATGCAGCAATCCTAGTAGTTGATGAGTATGAAGATGTCTTCCCCAATGAGTTGCTAGGATTACCACCACATCGGGAGATCAAATTTGGCATTGAGTTACTTCCAGGAACAACACCGATTTTAGTGGCACCTTATTGGATGGCATCGGCAGAAATGAAAGAATTAAGAAAGTAGCTTTAGGAGCTTGTTGATAAGGGCTATATTCATAATAGTACATCGCCATGGGGAGCACCGGTTTTGTTCACTAAGAAACATGATGGGACTCTCAGGTTGTGTATAGATTATCGACAACTGAATCAGGTCATGGTGAAGAATAAGTATCCTTTGCCCAGGATCGATGAGCTATTCGATCAGTTGGGTGGTTCGTGGTATTTCTCAAAGATTGATTTGCGGTCAGGATACCATCAGCTCAAGATAAAGGAGGAAGATATTCCCAAGATAGCTTTCAGGACCCGATATGGACACTTTGAGTTTCTGGTGATGCCATTTGGGTTGACAAACGCTTCGACAGCTTTCACGGATTTGATGAATAGGATATTCAGGCCATATCTAGATCAATTTATGATCGTGTTTATTGATGATATCCTAGTGTATTCTATGACTTGGGAGGAGCATGAGCAGCATCTCAAGATCGTGCTTTAGACTTTGCGGGAGCACCAGGTGTATGCCAAGAAAGAAAGTGCGAGTTTTGATTAAAAGAAGTTAAGTTTCTAGGTCATGTCATCTTCAAGCAAGGTATTTTAGTAGATCCGTCCAAGGTAGAAGCCATAGTGGAATGGGAACAAATGAGGAATGTAACGGAAATCCATAGTTTCTTGGGACTTACAAGTACTACAGAAAAGTTGTAAAGGATTTTTTGAAGATAGCAACTCCATTGACAAGATTGATCAGGAAGAACGTCAAGTTTGAGTGGGATGAAGAATGTGAGCTCGCTTTTTAGGAATTAAAGAATCAGTTGACTTTAGCCCTAGTATTGGTTATTCCCAACAATGATGAGCCGTACAAGGTTTACACAAATGCTTCAAGGCATGGACTTGGATGTGTATTGATGCAACATAGATGCGTGGTGGCATATGGATCGAGGCAGCTATGACCCCACGAGCAGAATTATCCTACTCATGATTTGGAGCTCATAGTGGTGATTCATGCACTGAAGAGCTGGAGATGCTATTTGTATGGGGTGACATTTTAGGTTTTCTCTGATCATAAGAGCTTAAGGTATCTGTTCACTCAAAGGGATCTCAACTTGAGGCAGCAGAGATGGATAAAGTATATAGAAGATTATGATTTCACGCTGCAGTACCATCCTAGGAATGCTAATGTAGTCATAGATGCGCTTAGTAGGAAGTCTTTAGGAATTCTCACTTGTTTGTCTCTTGAAGATTGGAAAAGAGATGCGACAGTGAATGAGTATAGACTATGGTATTATGAAGACTATGATCGAGCTTTGGTGTACCATATGGAGATGACCCTAGGTCTTGTTCAGATGGTGAAATAGAATTAGTGGTTGGATCAGCATCTACGGGGAATTTGGACGTGGATTTAGGATGGAGAGCAATTCGAAGAATGGACGATTCATGTGGATGGATCGTTGTACTTCAAGGAGCACCTAGCAGTTCCAGCAATCATAGAGGTGATGAAAGCCGTTACGGCCAAAGCCCACAAGTCATAGTTCGTCATTCATCCAAGGAGCACAAAGATGTATCGTGATTTGAAAAGGCAATATTGGTGGAGAGGTATAAAGAAGGACATCCAAGAATACGTGGCCAAGTGTACGACTTGTCTTTAGGTGAAACCCAAGAGTCAAAAGCCTACAAGTCAGCTTTAGCCGCTTCCTATTCTAGGGTGGAAATGAGAGCACGTGATGATAGATTTCCTTACTGGTTTGCCAAGGACGGAACAAAGGCATGATGCAATTTGGGTCGTGATCAACAGGTTAATGAAATTGGTGCATTTCATCCCTTTTAGGTCAACATGTTTGAGGAGAGTTCTTGGAGAGTTGTACCTACAGAATATAGTGTGATTGCACAGAGTTCCCTTGTCTATCACATCTGATAGAGACACCAGATTCAATGCTAAGTACTAAAAAAGCTTTCGGGAGGCTTTAGTTATAGATTTGAATTTCAGTATGGCATTTCATCCTCAGACTGATGGACAATCTAAGCGAGTTATTTAGATTCTCGAGGACATGTTGCGTGCTTGTGCATTAGACTTTGGCAGGAACTAGAAGAAATATTTGCATCTGACAAAGTTCATGTACAACAACAGCTATCAAGCAAGCATTGGCATGGCACCGTTTGAGGCACTGTATGGATGACTGTGTTAGTCACCGGTGTGTTGGGTAGAACCAGAAGACAGGATCATTCTTGGGCCGGATGAGATTTGTGATAGTAACGAGAAAGTCAACATAATTTGAGATCGATTGAAGGCAGCTCAGTGTTGATAGAAGAGTTATGCGGATAGAAGACGTCGTCCCTTGGAATTTGCAGTAGGAGATTTTGTCCTCTTGAAAGTATTGCCTCATAAAGGCATTATGAGGTTTGGAGTAAGTGGTAAGCTTGCACCGAGATATATTGGACCATTCGAGATCACTCGGCATGATGGTGTGGTCGCTTATCGACTCGACCTCCTCTTGAACTATCTCATGTTCATGATGTGTTCCACATGTCAATGCTTAGGAAGTGCCAGCCTGAGCAAAGTAAGGTAGTTTCATTTCACGATATGCAGGTTTGGGAAGACACGATATACGAGGAAATGTTGATTTAGATTATCGATCAAAAAGTGATCAGCTTGCGTCGTCATGATATACCGTTAGTAAAGGTCATGTGGCAGCATCACGGGGTTGATGAAGTCAGTTGAGAATTAGAGTCGAGCATGTGACAATCGTATCCGCACTTGTTTTGTTTCGGAACTAATATGCAAATTTTGAGGGTGAATTTTCTTTTAGGGGTAGAGAGTTGTAACACCTCAAAATTAATTAATTGATATTAGAATGTAAAATGATGGATTAGTGTGCCATAATGAATATTTTAAACTTAATTTGATCATTTGGTGCAATTCTTGAATTTAAAGTTGTTTTTATTATTTTGATGATTTTTAGTTATCTCTAATTGTTTTAATTGTTATTTTGAATTTTGAAACAAACAATTTGTCAAATACCAAATAAGTCCTATTTGAAAACAATGTGTTGCTGCACATGGTTTTAAACAGCCAACAGACTCTCCCTTTCTTTATTTATTTCACTCCTCTCTCTCCCTTCCCCTCACTCATCAACTCTCTCTCTCTTCCCTCTCTTTCTCGCGTCTCTCTCCCACTCACTCTGCCTCTCTCTTTCTCTCCCATTTTCTCCCAAAATTTTGAATCAAATCGAGCCCTAAGCGTCAGTTAGGTGCGTTGGAGGCTCGGGAACATGATTGACCAACCAAAAATGTCATTTAAAGCTTCGATTCAAGGTTAGTTTTCAAATTTCAAAACTTTTTCAAATTTTCAATTTTCTTGCATTTTGAAATTTAAGCTTATTTGAACTTTGAAAACCTTTGATCTAAGTTAGGGAAACTTAGAACAACTAGAATCTAAGCTTTGTTTGAAGAAAAATGAATTCAAATCAAGATTTTTCATTTTTCTCCATTTTTAGATTTTCTTGGATTCTGTGTGTAAATCTTGTTTAAATGAGTTTAAAAGTGCCCTATTATGTTTTTCTATCATTTGTGCTTGCTTTCTATGCTTGAGAATTGAGAAAAACAGGTTGAAATAGAGATTTGTGCTTGGGAGGCTAAGAAACCGTGCTTGGAAAATTCTAGAATTTTCCAGTTCTACAGGCTGGATTGATGAGTTTCGTAGGTCGGATTCATACGTCCAGCAAGCCAAACCTAGAAAAAGTTCAGCCGACTAGACTTGATCATCCGACAGGCCAAACTGTGCAGTTTGGCTGGCCAAACCAAGGTGATCAGCAGGCTGACCGAGCATGGTGAGATTTTATGATTTTTCATCCATTTTTACTATTTTGAACTCCGATTGAAATTCCAACTTTATAAAATGATTTTATTAACACAAATGGCACACTAGGACACCATGAAATAATTTAGCAATGTAGAATGTCTTAAAGTAGATACTGATAGACCTAGTTTCTATTTAGGTCATTCGTGATTCTACGGAGCTAACGTATAACAGACTGGGATTATGGTGTGGGACACCAGCATGAGTGTTGAGGTAGGACTTCTACCCTTTCTTTGAAATCCAGTTTCAAATGATTTTGACCTTAAAAGGGTTTTTATCAAAATGTTTTCAATAGTTGATTGAAAAAGGAAATCTTATCGGTTATTGTTTTATAAACCGTGGATTGAGGTAAAATTCATAATGAACTCTATAATGAATGTAAATGAAATTACCTGGTAATTGGGTTTTAAATAATAATAGAAAGGAATATAAGGGCATGATGCCATATCAGAGATTGGGTCGTATAGCGTGCGACCTTGGGGGCAGGTCCTGAAACCCAGTTGGGCCACTATGGTGGTGTTTTACATATGGTTTTCCCAGGAAAAGAAAATGATGCTCTTTCTGGTCGATCAATAAACTGTTTTTGGGTAAGATTGATTTTGTTCAATTTTATTTATTAAAGTCTTTTCTTAAGTAATTTCTTGAATAATCAAATTTCCTTTTAAAATTTAATGTTTCTTAAAAGATAGTCCTACTGAGCCTTTTGCTCACATTTTATTTGTTTTCAAACTTTTCCCCCTCTAGGTGGATTTTAGCTTCGGTTCAGAGAGGATTCGACCGACAGGACTCAAGAGCAGTAGAAGGACCTAGTAGGTTATTTAAATTATAATATCAAGGCATGTAACATTTTAACTTTCGCCATGGGAGGACCAAATATATTGGTTTGACCCCCTAGGACACCCACCACATAAGGATTTCGTATCAGTCACAAGATTGTAAGTATTAATGTTCTCTTATAAAATTACCTGTTTTTAGTCCCACATAATTGTATCATCTATTAATTCATTTAAACATGACACATTGTTAGGGCACTTAACGATTGGAAGCTTCAAGCGAGAAGCGGTGTCACAAAATGATCAAACAGAACACTATATTCCAAACATAAGTGTCCAAGACAACAAGGAAATGTAGAATGTGGTTTTTTTATTCTACGTTTCATGTGGGATATAATTACAAGTGGTATACAAGCCTTAAGAAAAAAAGATTTTTATATACATACAAATATACATGAAGTTAGATTAGAGTGGGTACAATTTGTAAATAGGTATGTGCTCTTTAGATAGATAGATGGAGATAGCAGATAAACAATTGTTTGAAATAGCTCAAAGGTAAATGATCTTGTAAATACCTTGTCATTTCAATATATACCATTTTTTGTATGCAATTAGGGCCTTCCTGTAATGGATAACACATAGGACTTGCTATCCTTTGGGAAATCAAAATTTTTGGAGATTTTTTTTCTGGCGATACTAATTTTCTACGACGGTTTTCTGAAAAACAATTGTAGAAAATTATTACCCAGATCCCCTTTTCCATGCCATTTTTCCTATTACACGACAGTAAAAAACCGTCATGAAAACTCCATTTTGTACCACGACTAAAGTTTTCACGACGGTTTTTAACTGTAGTGAAATTTTTTCACGATGGTTATAAACCATTGTGGAATCCTTAGTTTGTAGTAATGAAAGTTGTAATAATGATGTTCAAGGATTACAGTGGATTT
Source organism: Artocarpus heterophyllus (assembly GCA_025403435.1). Taxonomy (NCBI): domain Eukaryota; kingdom Viridiplantae; phylum Streptophyta; class Magnoliopsida; order Rosales; family Moraceae; genus Artocarpus; species Artocarpus heterophyllus. The sequence goes on along the minus strand of CM046345.1, from coordinate 26,988,816 downwards.
AATAGATAAAGGAGCGTAGTTATACCTATAAGGTACAAAATTAGGGGAAAAGTTCACTTTTCACCTAAATGGAGAGTTTTTATATAAGTTTTCTTAACAAAAAGGATCCATTAATGATGTGAGATCTCATATGATAATGATGTATAGCTATGAAAACAATAATGAGTGGAGGATGTGAGTTTTACGCAAATTTCTTGGTTAAAATGCTCTAGAAAACCCTAAATTACAAATTTTTCAATGTTTGCATTTTTGTGTCATGATTAGGGTATTTGTCAAATTTTAAGTGGCTTAAGAATTTATTATTCCATGTTTGATAAGTTATGGAAGATTTCTAGAGGAATGGATAAAGTTTTGATAACAAATGGTTAAGAACTCAAAGATGGAGTTTGTAGTGTACTAAAATTTTGGTGTAAGCATATGCACCAAATTTAGTAGGCTAAATGAGTAGCCATGACCTAACTTGTACTTTAGCTTTTGTATGAATGTTTAACACCTCATTAAGGGGATGAGTATGCTGAACTAAGGACACTAAGCTAGCCAAGGTGAAGCCACTTTATTTTGAATAATTTAAGGTGTGTTCTTGGTCGTTTAAAAAGCTTATAGGCAACTAGGTGTCATTTTTAGACCTAAAAACTCTAATTTTGACTCTCCAAGCTCAAAAACTTCCTTTCTCCATCTATTTTTTGTGAGAAAAAAAGAATTCCTTGATGGTTTGTCAAGTTTTGGGGGCCAAATCACAAGAAAAACCTAACCGGGTCAAGGTAAGGGGTTGTTTCGGTTTACAGGATGTTTGGTGTTAGTTTAGAGGGCTTTCCTTTGAGTTTTGATGGGATATTTGAGCCTAATGACCTCTAATATGTCATGAACATGTGAATTCAATTGGAAAGTGGTGGTTTCAAGTTTGTTTTTGGTGGCTGTCTAGAATCAGTTAAATTTTCAAAGTGCTTTAGGTTTTGTCTTTATTTCCTAGGGTAGAAGGCTGCTTTGAAGCTGAAATTTTGAAGATATGTTGATTTATAAGTTTTTAAATCCCCTTAAAATAGTTTTAGCAAATTCAATTTGGTTTGGGAGTTATAGGCTTAACACTAAACTTGGTTCCTGAGGTATATTTATGTTCTGGCTTGTGCTGGTTTTGACATTTTGTGAAGTTAAAACTTATTCAAACCTTGGAAATAGATTAAAGTGAAGCTAATTATAAGGATTAGACTTAGAATAAATATATAAAATAGGAAAATGAGATCCTTAATGTTTGATTATTAGTCATTGTCGAATTGGTAGTAATGTAAGCAAAAATTTTCAATCTTTCAGAGGTGTGAAATACTAGACTCCACGAGAGCTTTAGGGACAATCTCATTGAGTAAGGTAAATAGAATTTCACCTGTATCACCACAATTGTTGTGCATTTGATGTTGTGGATTGAGATGTGAAAGTTATGCCCCTTCCATTGTATGTTGTGATTTCAAATATATGCCAGCGTGAAAGGGATTATGAAAAATGTGAAATTGATTATACTAGTGAGCTGTGACGGGACTCTAAGCATCTAGGATACAATGATGTGAAACTTTTAAGTGTTAGGGATACAATGATTAGGCTTTTTGGATGCCATGTGAAATGTTAAGCATGTAGGACGCCAATGATTTAAGTACCTAAGGTGTAATACTTGCTCTCCAGTGATACGAACCCCGCCAAGAACTGACGCGACCCTAACCAAAATTGGTTTCCAAGATCAAATTCTTAACCAGTTTTGAATGGAACTGCGACCCGATGCCCAACAAGAAGCACGAACCTTGGTATGTGAGGACGCCACAATCAGCTATGGATGGACTGATTGATAAGTCTTGGTATGTGAGGACGCCACAATCAGCTATGGATGGATTGATTGATAAGTCTATGAACGCCACAGAATTTTTCGATAAGTTCGAATAGTTCGTTTTGGAACCAAAGAGAATTAAACCTCAAATTGTGTGTTAAAACTTATTCCCCATTGAATGAAATTCATTACAATATATAGGGGTTCCCCTATGCGAATTTTTAACTCCTAATTGCCCATGGAATTTTGGGCAAATCAATTACCAAAACGTCTAATGTAAAGCAAGAAGGAAAGTTCCCTTAATGGCTTAAAAGCCTTACAATAATAGAAATAAAACAAACACAAAAAGGAAACTAGACATTAAAAGGTAAATAGCTGATTCTTCTCGCCACTTGTCACCTCAAAACGGGAAAGTAACTGAAATGAAAATTACTTGGTCCCTTCTAGAGCTTGAATCATGCATTTGTTGGTCTGGATGTCACATGCAATTCCCTCAATGGGCCTCCATGCAATAGCTTGAGCCCAAGTTGCTTGAATCAGCCCAATAAGCATTTCTTTGAACTTCTTCGCACGAGCTCTCGTAACCGAACTAAGGGGAACTTGAATTGGATCTGAATATGTCTCCTCCCACGTGCTCTTGCTTGTGCTAATGATGTCCTCATCATCCAGGGAACACTAAACAGTGTGCACACTATGTCAAGAGTATGAAAGACACAATGAAGAGTAAATGATATGAAATAATAATAAAGTGAAAACATAAAAAGTAAACATATATTAATTAAGCTAATTCATTCAAACGCTACTCATGCTTCCATAATTCTACTTATTGCGCATTAGCTCACTCATTTTTATGGTGATGTAGATAAGGGTAGTCTCAGCACTAGCTAAGGACTAGATGGTTGGCTAGCATGCTCTCGATCCTCGAGGCTAATGTATATGGACTAGCTAACCTATTATTTTGTGGTCTTATTGTTTATGCATTTTGGTGAGCCAGAAGGACTGTATATGGTACACAGTTGAGCCTAGTTTTGAGAGATGTATTGTATCGTATATATTTAGCCAGCCATTTAAGGTGCATAACATATATTTTGATATCCTTACTAGTTAAAAATTTTTAAAAGTTAAAATTTTCCCGTATTTTTATACTCTTTTGAATGACATATTAAAGTTAACATAAGTAAAAGGTAAGATGTAACACTATTTAATGTTACTAGATGGTCTTTAGGATTATATTTGGTGGGCTTAAGTTGAGGCTCTTCTAGTGCATTCTTCTCTACACAAATTCAAGCCCACTTTGGTATACAAAAGTGGTCTGTGAGATCTGTCATTAATTTATGTATTTAGCATGTCAAACTTGTGTTTTGAAAAATATTCTAGTTTAAAATTATTTAAATTTCTGATGCAAACCTATTTTTGAACAAACACATGGTTCATCCATATTTTGTTTAAACCCATAAGTCTTTATTACCTGATCAAATCTTATTTTCTAAGAACGAAAAGCCTGCTTATATCCATAAATTGACCTTAGCAGCTTACAGACCTAACCCACTTAATCTTTAGCCTTGAACCCATCTAGTTGTACTATATATATAGACTCATCAAGATAGTCATTTAGAAAGGCCGTCTTGACATCTATTTGCCAAATCTTGTAGTCAATAGCAGCAGTTATAGATAAGAGAATGCGGATAGACTTAAGCATGGTTATAGCGTAAAGGTTTCCTCGTAATCGATTCCTTCCTTTTACATGCATCCATTCGCTACTAATCTAGACTTATAGGTTTCAAGTTTCCCATCTGCTCCTCTCGTTCTCATTTGGATCCACTTACACCCTGTGGGATTTACCCCTTCAGGAAGATCCACAAGTTCTCAGACTTGATTAGTTTCCATAAACTTCATCTTAGTGTTCATAGCTTCTATTTAGAGCTTTGAATCAACATCCTCTATAGCCTCTACATAAGTGTAAGTATCCCTACCATGTTTAACCAGTTCAGCCAAGTACTCTTCACCATTGAGCATATACCTCTTGGGTTGATGCCTTATCCTTCCATTACACTAAAGCCCCTTAGGTTGTTGTTTGGACGGTTTTCTACATTGATTGGATTGGTTTCAACCAGAACCCTCGAAGTGATCAAATCACTCGCCAACTCCTCGAGTACTACTTTACTTCGAGGCTTAAAGTTATTCATGTAACTTTCCTCAAGGAATGTTGTATTTGTTGAAACCACGATCTTATTTTCTTTTAGGTTATAGAAATCACCCCCTTTAGTCCTTTTGGATATCCTATAAACACAAACTTCTGAACGCGCTTCCAACTTATTTGCTTCCTTATATAGGACATGAGCTAGATATCCCTATATGCGAATATGTTTAAGGATGTCTTTCTACCCATCCACAACTTGTCAGGAGTTTTAGGAACCGATTTTGAAGGTACTTTGTTCAAAAGATAACATTCGATTTATAGTGCATATCCCTAAATGGATAAAGGTAAGGTTGAATAACTCATCATGGACCTAACCATGTCCAACAAAGTCCTATTCCTTCTCTCAGCTATGCATTCTACTGTGGAGTACCTGGCGCAATCGAATGAGACAAAATCCCATTCTCTAATAAGTGTCCAAAGAACTCATCAAAGAGGTATTCACCACCTCTATCAATCAAAGTGACTTTATGGGTTTACCTAATTGCTTTTCTGCTTCAGTCCAAAACTCCCTGAACTTGTCAAAAGTTTCGCTTTTATGATGCATTAAGTAGATGTACCCATATCTTGAGTAATAATCGATAAAAGTGACAAAGTACTCATACCCTCTACATGCCCTAATGTTCATGGGACCATAAAACCCCTTCGGCCTATTGCCCTTAGGGCCAAATGGTTTTTTGGTCATTTTGCCCACCAAACAAGATTCACATTGTGGTATAGATTCCACCACTAAGTGACTTAAAGGCCCATCCTTTACCAACCATTGAATCCTATTTTGGCTAATATAACCTAATCGCAAATGCCAAAGATAAGTCTTATTAGAGTGAGAAGTCTTAAATCTTTTAGAGTTATTATCATTAATTTTAGTGTTAAGCAGCATATATATGTTAGGTTTGATAAAATAGAGATTGTTTTGCATCCATCCATCACAGATAAAAGATTTCTTTTTACGAATCACCACTTTATTATTAAAAGATACTGAATAAGAGTCCTTAAATAAACAAGCTATAGATATTAAATTCCTTCTAAGTACAGGAACATAAACAATCTTTCAAAACCAAAATCCTACAATTATCAAAATAAAGATGGATATCTCCCACTGCTTCAGCTAACACCAAAGATCCATCAACCATCCATAATGTGAAGTCCTCATGCAGTAGACTTCTTATTTCTTTGAACCCCTGCAAAGAAACACAAATATGATTAGTTGCTCTAAAATCTATGACCCAAGTTTCACTTGATTCCTTAACTAAACAAGTTTCAATAACTAGAAATTCACACTTACCTCCTCAAAAAAGGAAGTCCTTGCAATTTTTCTCGATGTGCCCAATTTTCCCATAGAAAAGCACTTTAGCTTTTTTGGGTTCTTCTTTCTCTTCTTCTTGTTCTTGCCATTTGTCAGAATAGAAGATTTGTTAGACATGTATGCCCTAAGGAGTAAAAATGTAATACATTTTTGGTGATATTTTATCAATAAAGAATTTATTCATTTATATATACCAAATCTTGTCCTCTTTACGTTCATTTTTGTTGAATGTATGTTAAGCAAACAGTAGTTTGAGACTGTTAGTCTAAACCTTTAAGAAATAGGCATATGATGGACTGATTATGCGGAAGACACGATTCTTAAGGTGACGGTCTAAAATGTATGATCCGTAATCGAGGGAATAAAGTTGGGTGCTTTATTGATGCAAATATTGTTATGTTGTCTATATCCCTATTGAGAGATGGTTTGTCTTGACCATCGGAGTTGGACTCCGTGAATAGAAACATTGGCACGTTGTCATAGGTGACGATGTGTTGGATTGGGACACAAAGTGGATTGATTTGGATTAATAATTCTATCTTGGCAAATCGATTCACTTTAGACAATCATTTGTATTGTATCTTAATCCTGAGATGGATAGTGGGCCTGTTGTCTCGACTTGTGTCTTTTGATGTACCAAAGGGTGACTCACACATCTCAATAGTGGTATGCATGCCGGTACATTAGAGGCATGACTCTTAATGGCGTAGACTTGTTATTCATAAATATGGAATCCATAGCTCCTCTTTAGAAGTAATGATATCCTCTTATATGCATTATCTTGCAATTGGAAAACTGGAGCGCTCAACCATTTGGATACATAGGTGTAACCGAATGGTATACTATCTTTAGATGGTAAGTTTTCTAATGGTGAGATAATGGAACGTAAGATAAAAATAATCGGGACAATAAGACGAAACTAATCCTTAAGCCGATTATAGATTATCATATGGGGATACGATACACTATGATATGTTATGGAGACTTAGCTAAACGGGCTTCGTAATTCTATAAAGTTCGATAGTGCAGCTCCAAGCTTTTAGTGGAGTAGTGTTGGAGTTGATAATTATGAAATGAATATCTAGGATATTGGGTTTCATAATTATCATGAGCTTGAACTTTATAGGTCCATTTAGTTCCCCTTTGCTAGCTCACAAAATCCTTTAACGATACGGCGTGCTTTTTCAATAATTCGTGACTTATGTCAGATTTATCATATTGGTTTAAAATTTGAAAGAATCAAATAATTAATGTCTGTTTATTGGTTGAATTAATTATGTAATAAAATTAATTTAAGATAAACTTGTTAAATTATTGGGATCGGATAATTCTTGTCTGTTTATCGGTTGATTTAATTGGATAAATTAAATCAAGATAAACTTGTAGAATTATTGTGAATTGATTTATTTTCTTAGAGATTGTCTTGATAAAGTTTGTTTTGATCAGACAACTTCTCTATTGGGTTATTTGAATTAAAACTGAGACTTTATCCTATAGAATCTCAAGTGGAAAATAAAAGATTCGTGGAGATATTTACACGGCAGTTCGGCCTACCGATCTACGTGTTCGGCCTGCCGATCAACGAGAGATAAGATTACACGTCTTCACGTGGATCTTATCAGATATTGATCCGAACTTGATTCTCTTTTGAGTTTTTGAGACCTAATCTGATAAGGACTAACCCCAAGACCAATCGCTATATAAAGGGAGTAAGTCTTATGAGTTACTCAGATCAATTGAGAGATTAAGGGTGATACTCTTCTGGTGAGTATCTGAAAACTCTCTGAGAGCTTTTGTTCACAAATCACGAACACTAGCTTTCGGTTCTCTCAATTGGTTAGAAGGAGAGTCACTGGTGGAAGAGCTGTACATGTGAGTCCACACTCACTCCGATCGTAGATAGAGAATAGCAAAGAAGACTAGTTGGTTGAGGCTCTTCTAGAACGTTACTTCTCTTCACAGGTTGCGGAAGTTCTTCGGCTCATGGAGGTTAGTAAGATCTATTTAATTTATACATATAGTATGTCAAACTTGTGTTTTAGGAAAAATACTCTAATGTTAAAATTTTTAAAATTCACGCTGCACACCTCAAACTATTTTTTCCAACAATTGGTATCAGAGCCATAGGTTTTTACATAAATTTACAAGTTTGTGATCATACTATATGTATAAATTTTGTAATCTTAATCTCTCTTATGCTTGAATTTAATTTTATAGAGAGTTGGCACTCTAGGTTTCTATATAATTATATGTTGTCATGGATTATATGGTGAATGTTCATTAATTATGGTTGATTAAATTGTTATTTAATTATGTATTAATTAATTAATTTATACCGGTTATGGTTCCTTAGAGGTTAGCATATGTATCTAGGTTTTTCATGTAATTAGATGGCGGACTATTATCTTCGTCTAAAAATTGTTATTTAATTTTAAATTTGTGAAAATTTTGTAATTAAATAATTATTCAGAGAATACGAAACTACAAAACAGATCTAAAAGATGGATGATGGCGCACACAGGTATTTTCTAAGTCTCTAATTTTATGTTTTTGAATTGTTGAAAATAAAATTGATGAATTGCATTAAAATTATATTTTTTGAATGGAGATTTCTGCTAGGTCAGCATGACGAACATCACAGTTCGGCAGGCCGATGGTCACAGATCGACAGGCCGTCAACGGGGCAGAAATTGGCTGGCTTTGCTGGCAGGTTGAACTTTCAGTTCGGCATGCCAAACTCTCATGGGTTGGCAGGCTGATCTTTTCGATCGGCCTGCCGACCGAGAGTTGTAAAATTTCCAAAAAAGGTGCAATTTTTGCGGTGTAGTTTTAATTTTATTTTTTAGATGATTCTGAGAAACATTAAATTTGGATATGACCAGAAATATGAAGTATTTGATTCATACGGGATTGAAGACTTGAAGATGGAAATTACATGAACAAGGATACAACTAAGGATTCAAGGATGAAGAATCGATATATGTCTCGATTATTCTCTTGTAATCTTAGTTTTCTATTCTCTAGGGTGGAACCATAATATTACGGTTATTATTATTTTGCTTGATTGCTTTGCTTGCCTGCATTATATATGATTTGCCATGTATATTGATAACATGTCATATAGATAGGAAGTGCTGCTCATATTAAAATTGTTCATGCATAATTTTAAAATAAAACCTTGATTTCAAAAGATTGAGTGGGAGAAGGTTTTCGAAGAGAAAACCTAAGGCCTCCATCGTTGGTCCATAGGAAGAACATGGTGGTCCCGACCCCTAGGAAGGGATTTCTATCATATACTAGATTGGATCTCTGAGAGGATAAGGTATTTTAGCATGATTTATGGTTGCACACCCCTAGGTGGTGATTATAAACCATGGATAAAATATTGAAACGATGGTTATACACTCACGTTAATTTTATTATTAACCTCCCCTAGGAGCTCTATTAATAAAATTAATGGCCAAAGAAATGATTATTAATATATGCTGGATCATGTGGGTCCTGGATGGCATATGTTAATCAGGAGGGGATCCGTGTTCCTGATTGAATTTGGCATGACTCCCCTAGGAGCTTGTTAAATTATGAGTTGGGAATTATCATTGTAAGGTTGTGATATTTTCAAGGTTTTGACACATAAACACATTTGTATGATTTTACATGATTGTGTTATCTTACTAAATTATTATGATATATTTGCTTTTGTTTGGTATATGATTCCTTATTGTAGATTAAAAATGTCTAAAAACGCTTTATCAACGATACTTGATAAAAACCTGTTAACTGGTGAGAATTACAATGATTGAAAACGGAACCTGGATATCATCCTGTCCTTTGAGAAACTGAAATATGTTCTAATAACCCCTTGTCCTCCCGAGCCTATGGGAGACTCATCTAATGAGCAATTCCAAGCGTATGACCGCTGGAAAGATGCCAATGATCAGGCCCGCTGTTATGTTATGGCTAGTATGAATAATGTGCTCCAGGCTCAACATCAAGATTATGAGACTGTGAAGCAGATCTTGGATAATCTTGAGGACATGTTTGGAGGCCAGGCCATAACAAAGCGGCAAGAGGCACTTCAAAAACTCTTATACTATAGACAGAGACCGGGGACATCTGTAAAGTAGCATATGATGTTGGTCATGGGTTACCTCACTGAGGTTCAAACCAATGGAGCCGACATCGATGCTGAAACTCAGATGACTATGGTCTTTGAGACTCTGTCTAAGGAATTTATTCTATTCAGAGCTACATTTAATTTAAGCAATAGACGGGATATGACCTTGACAGAACTAATGAAATAGTTGTAGGAGTTTGAACTGCTGATCAGGGAGTCTCCTGCAGGTGGTGAGGCAAACATAATAGCTGCTTCTAGTTCCAATTCTAACTCTGAGAATGGAAAGAAGCAACGGGCCAAGAATGGGAAGTCTTCTGTTCCTACTAATACTAAGAGCAAGAAGAAGAAGAAGAAGAACCCAAAGAAGCTTAAGTACTTCTTCTGTGGAAAGGTCATGCATATTAAGAAGCATTGCAAGGACTTCCTTTCCAAAGGAAGTAGGTGTGATCTTATGTATTTAGAAACTTGTTTGGTTGAGGAATCCAGTGACATTTGGGTCATAGATTCTGGTGCAACTAATCATGTTTGTGTTTCTCTATAGGGGTTCAAAGAAACGAGAAGTCTACTACATGAAGACTTCACGCTTCGAATGGGCGATGGATCCTTGGTCTCAGCGGAAGCAGTGGGAGATGTCCATCTTTACTTTGATAACTATAGGAATTTATTTTTATAAGATTGCTTTTATGCTCCTAAATTTAAAAGGAATTTAATTTCTGTATCTTGTTTATTTAAAGACTCCTACATGGTATTTTTAATGAAAAAGTGGGGATTTGTAAAAACAAATCTTTTATCTGTTCTACATGGATGCAAAATAGTCTATATTTTATGAAACCTAAGATGGACTTATTGCTTAATGCTGAGATGAATGATAATAACTCTAAAAGACTTAAAACTTCTCACTCTAATAAGTCTTATCTTTGGCATTTGCGCCTTGGTCACATTAACCTGAATAGGATTCAAAGGTTGGTAAGGGATGGACCTTTAAGTGACTTAAAGGTAGAATCTATATCTCAATGTGAATCTTGTTTGGAGGGTAAAATGACCAAAAGACCATATGGGTCTAAAGGCAATAGGGCCAAAGGGGTTCTTGAACTTGTGCATAGTGATGTTTGCGGCCGATGAACATTCGAGCATGATGAGGGTATGAGTACTTCATCACTTTTATTGACGATTACTCAAGATATGGGTATGTGTGCCTAATGAACCACAAAAGCGAAACTTTTGACAAGTTCAAGGAGTTTTGGGTTGAAGTGAAAAAGCAATTGGGTAGACCCATAAAGACACTTCAATCCGATCGAGGTGGAGAATACCTTTCTGATGAGCTCTTAGGACACTTGTTAGAGAATGGTGTTTTATCCCATTTGACTGCGTCGGGCACTCCGCAGTAGAATGGCGTAGCAGAGAGAAGAAATAGGACTTTGTTATACATGGTCAGGCCCATGATGAGTTATTCATCATTACCTTTATCCTTTTAGGGATATGCACTACAAACTGTATATTATCTTTTGAATAATGTGCCTTCAAAATCGGTCCCTAATACTCCTCACGAGTTGTGGACAAGAAGAAAGACATCCTTAAACCATATTCATATATGGGGATGTCTAGATCATGTCCTGTTTAAGGATCCGAATAAGTTGGAAGCACGTTCGGAAGTTTGCGTGTTTACAGGATATCTAAAAGGAACTAAAGGGGGTTATTTTTATAACCCAAAGGAAAATAAAGTTGTGGTTTCTACTAATGCAACTTTCCTTGAGGAGAGTTACATGGACGACTTTAACCCTCGAAGAAAAGTGATGCTTGTGGAGTTAAGGACTGATCAGATCACTCCAGAGGTTCCAAATGAAACCGTTCCGATCAGTGTAGAAAAACCAAACAAACTTAAACAACAATCACAGGGGCTTCGGCGTAGTGGGAGGATCGAGCATCAACCTAAAAGGTATATGTTCAATGGGGAGGTCTTCTTGGCTGAACCGGATGAACATGACAAGGATCCTTATACTTACACAGAAGCTGTGTAGGATGTTGATTCAAAACTCTAGACAGAGGCCATGAACATAGAGATGAAGTCTATGGAGACTAATCAGGTTTGGGAGATTGTGGATCTTCCTGAAGGGGTAAAACCCATAGGGTGTAAGTGGATGTACAAGAGAAAAAGAGGAGTGGATGGAAAGGTCAAACCTTTAAGGCTAGACTCGTAGCTAAGGGTTATACGCAAAAGGAAGGAATCGATTGTGAGGAAACCTTTTCGCTTGTAGCCATGCTTAAGTCCATCCGGATTCTCTTATCCATAGCTGCCGCTCTCGACTATGAGATTTGGCAGATGGATGTCAAGACGACTTTTCTAAATAGCTATCTTGCTGAGTCCATTTATATAGAACAGCCAGACGGGTTCAAGGTCATGGGTCAAGAGGGTAAGGTTTTTAAGCTGCTAAAGTCAATTTATGGACTTAAGTAGGCTTCTCGTTCTTGGAACATAAGATTTGATCAGGTGATCAAGACTTATGGGTTCTCAAAAAATGTGGATGAACCATGTGTTTACAAGCACATTAAGGATGGGAAGGTGGTTTTTCTACTGCTCTATGTAGATGACATTCTTCTAATTGGCAATGACGTTGGGGCGTTGTCATCGATCAAATTATGGTTGACCAAGCAGTTTGACATGAAGGACTTGGGTGAGGCTAATTTTGTTCTCGGTATCCAGATCTTTCGGGATAGGAAGAACAAAATGATAGCTTTGTCATAGGCTGGCTACATAGATAAAATTCTTAGGAGATTTGCAATGTAGGATTCCAAGAAAGGTGGGCAACCATCTAGGTCTTGAATTACTCTTTCTAAGAAAGACTCTCCAAAGTCTTGTGAAGAAAGAGAATACATGAAGAAGGTGCCTTATGCTTCGGTAGTGGGTAGTCTCATGTATACGATGCTTTGTACACGATCGGATATAAGTTATGCGGTTGAGAATCTAAGTAGATTTCAGGCAGATCCAGGACCGAACCATTGGGTTGTGGTAAAGTATATTTTCAAGTACCTAAGAAGGACTCGTGGGTATATGCTTGTGTATTCGAGTGAGGACTTGACTCCTCTAGGATACACTGACTCGGATTTTCAATCCTGTCTGGATTCTAGGAAATTGACTTTGGAGTTTGTGTTTACTTTGGGTGACTGTGCCATCAGTTGGAGAAGTGCGAAGCAATATTGCACTTCGGATTCAACAATGGAGGCCAAGTATGTGGCAGCTAGTGATGCTTTGAAAGAAGCAGTGTAGCTCCACAAGTTCCTTAGGGATCCTGAGGTTGTTCCTGGTATGGATAAGGTGGTATCACTGTATTGTGATAACAATGCGGCAGTAGCTAATGCTCAGGAACCAAGATTTCACAAGAAGAGTAGGCATATCAATCGGAAGTATCTTGTGACAAAGGACTTTGTTGAGGGCAGGCATGTCATGGTGTGCAACATCGCATCAGAGGACAATTTAGCTGATCCATTTACAAAGACACTTATAGGGAGAGTCTTCAAGAAACATGTGGAAGCTATGGGGATGCGAGATTTGCTGTATTTACTCACTTAGTGCAAGTGGGAGATTGATAGACATGTATGCCCTAAGGAGTAAAAATGTAATACGTTTTTGAAGATATTTTTATCAATAAAGAATTTATTCATTTATATATACCAAATCTTGACCTCTTTACGTTTATTTTTGTTGAATGTATGTTAAGCAAGCAGTAGTCTGAGACTGTTAGTCAAAACCTTTAAGAATTGGGCATATGATGGACTGATTATATGGAAGACACGATTCTTAAGGTGACGGTCTAGAACGCATGATCTGCAATTAAAGGAATAAAGTTGGGCACTTTATTCATGCAAAGATTGTTATGTTGTCTATATCCCTATTGGGAGATGGTTTGTCTTGACCATCGGAGTTGGACTCCGTGAATAGAAACATTGGCACGTTGTCATTGGTGATGATGTGTTGGATCAGGACACAAAGTGAATTGATTTGGATTAGTAATTCAGCCTTGGCAAATCGATTCACTTTAGACAATCATTTGTATTGTATCTTAATCCTGAGATGGATAGTGGGCCCGTTGTCTCGACTTGTGTCTTTCGATGCACCAAAGGGTGACTCCCACATCTCAATAGTGGTATGCATGCCGGTACGTTGGAGGCATGACTCTTGATGGCGTAGACTTGTTATTCATAGATATGGAATCCATAGCTCCTCTTTAGAAGTAATGATATCCTCTTATATACATTATCCTGTAATTGGAAAGCTTGAGTGCTCAACCATTTGGATACATAGGTGTAACCGAATGGTATACTATCTTTGGATGGTAAGTTTTCTAATGGTGAGATAATGGAACATGAGATAAAAATAATCGGGAAGGTAAGATAGAACTTGTCCTTAAGCCGTTTATGGATTATCATATGGGGATACGATACACTATGATATGTCATGGAGACTTAGCTATACGGGCTTCATAATTCTATAAAGTTCGTGAGTGCAGCTCCAAGCTTTTAGTGGAGTAGCGTTGGAGTTGATAATTGTGAAATGAATATCTGGGATATTGGGTTTCATAATTATCGTGAGCTTGAACTTTATAGGTCCATTTTGGTCCCCTTAGCTAGCTCACAAAATCCTGTAACAATACGGCGTGTTTTTTTAATAATTGGTGACTTATGTTGGATTTATTAGATTGGTTTAAAATTTGAAAGAATCAAATAATTCATGTCTGTTTATTGGTTGAATTAATTTTATAATAAAATTAATTTAAGATAAACTTGCTGAATTATTGGGGTCGGATAATTCTTGTCTGTTTATTGGTTGATTTAATTGGATAAATTAAATCAAGATAAACTTATAGAATTATTGTGAATTGATTTATTTTATTAGATATTATCTTGATAAAGTTTGTTTTGATCAGATAACTTCTTTATTGGGTTATTTGAATTAAAACTGAGACTTTATCCTATAGAATCTCAGGTGGAAAATAAAAGATTCGTGGAGATATTTACGTGGCAGTTCAGCCTGTCAATCTACGTGTTCGGCCTGTCGATTGGGCCTGTTCGGCCTGCCGATCAGCGAGAGATAAGATTACGTGTCTTTACGTAGATCTTTTCAGATCTTGATCCGAACTTGATTCTGTTTCGAGTTTTTGAGACCTAATCTGATAAGCACTGACCCCAGGACCAATCGCTATATAAAGGGAGTAAGTTTCATGAGTTACTCAGATCAATTGAGAGATTAAGAGTGATACTCTTCTGGTGAGTATCTGAAAACTCCCTAAGAGCTTTTGTTCACAAATCACGAACACTAGCTTTGGGTTCTCTCAATTGGTTGGAAGGAGAGTCATCGGTGGAAGAGTTGTACGTGTGAGCTCACACTCACTCCGATCGTAGATAGGGAATAGCAAAGACGACTAGTTGGTTAAGGCTCTTCTGGAACGTTACTTCTCTTCACAGGTTGTGGAGGTTCTTCGGCACACAGAGGTTAGTAAGATCTGTTTAATTTATATATATAGCATGTCAAACTTGTGTTTTTGAAAAAATACCCTAATGATAAAATTTTAAAATTCCCGCTGAGCACCTCAAATTGTTTTTTCCAACAAGATTTCCCACTCTTAGCCCTCTATTTCTTTCCATTCCCTAATTTAGGATTGGAACCAGATGTGGCTGCCAAGTTAGCCTCACCACCAACAGGAGTTTCCCTGATCAGATTTTCAAACTCATGTAACTGCATCATCAGCTCAAACAAGGTCACATCCTGTCTATTGCTTAACTTATATGAGGCTCTGATCGGAATGAACTCCTTATATAAAGTCTCAAAAACCATAGTCATCTATGACTCAGTATTGATACCAGCTCCATTTGAGCCATAGCAACATAACCCATGACCAACATCATATGCTCCTTCACTAGAGTCCTTAGTTTTTGTTTGCAGTTTAAGAGTTTTTGAAAAGCCCCTCATCGTTTTGTTAGGGCTTGACCTCTAAACATGTCTTCAAGATTATCCATGATCTACTTTGTAGTCTCATAATCTTTATGTTGAGCTTGTAGCACATTATTCATGCTAACCATAACATAACAACGGGCTTGATCATTAGCATCTATCTAGCAATCATACGCTTGGATTTGCTCTTGTATGGAATCCCCAAGAGGTTCAGGAGGACACAGTGTATTGGAAAAGTAATACGCAGTGGAATTTTAAAAATTTATATTAGAGTATTTTCTAAAACACAAGTTTCACATGCTACATGCAGAAATTAACCAGATCTTACTAACATTTCAGCGCCGAAGAACTCTCGTAAATAGTAAAGAGAAGTAACGTTCTAAAAGAGCCTCAACCAACTGGTCTTCTTTGCTATTCTTTATTCACGATGGAAGTGAGTGTGGGCTCACATGTACAACTTTTCCTCCAAGTGACTTTCCTTCCAACCAATTGAGAGAACCCAAAGCTAGTGTTCATGATTTATGAACAAGAGCTCTTAGGGAGTTTTAGATTCTCACCAGCAAAGTATCACTCTTAATCTCTCAATGATCTAAATATTTTATGAGACTTACTCCCTATTTATAGAGGTTGGGTCTAAGGTCAATCCTTATCAGATAAGGTCTCAAAAATTTGAATCAGAATCAAATTCGGATCAATATCTAGTGAAATTCACATAAAAATGCATGATCTTTTTATCGCGCATCGGCAGGCCGATTTGCCTAATCAGCAGGCCAAACTTGCCCCATCGGCAGGCCGAACTTGAGGGTCAGCATGCCAAACTGCATAAAAAATCTCAACAAATCTTTTATTTTTCACCCGAGATTCTATAAGATAAAGTCTCAATTTTAATTCAAATAATCCTAATAGAGAAGTTATCTAATTAAAACAACTTATCTAGATAATCTCTAGAAAAATAAATGAATTCCGAATAATTCTACAAGTTTATCTTGATTTAATTTATTCAAAATTAAATCAACTGATAAAAAAACAAGAATTATCCGATTTCAATAATTCAACAAGTTTATCTTGAATTAATTTTATCACAAAATTAATTCAACTGATAAATAGACATGAATTATTTGATTCTTTTGAATTTTAACCAATCTAATAATTCTGACATAAGTCACCAATTATTAGAAAAGCATACCGTATCGTTATAAGATTTTGTGAGTTAGCAGAGGGGACCAAATAGACCTATATAGTTCAAGCTCTTGATAATTATGAAACCCAATATCCTAGATGTATATTTCATAATTATCAACTCCAACGTTACTTCACAAAAAGCTTGGAGCTGCACTCTCGAACTACATAGAATTACGAATCCCGTATAGCTAACTCTTCATGACATATCATAGTGTATCGGATCCCCAAAGGATAAGCCATAATTTTCTTAAGGACAAGTTCTGTCTTACCTTACTGATTATTTTTATCTTAAGTTCAATTATCTCACCATCAAAAAACTTACCATCCAAAGATAGTATACCATTCGGTTACAACTATGTATCCAAATGGTTAAGTGCTCCAGTTTTCCAATTATAGGATAATGCATATAAGAGGATATCACTACCTCTACAGAGGAGCTATCAATTCCATATCGATGAATAACAGGTCTACGCTATCAAGAGTCATGCCTCCAACGTACCAACATGCATACCATTATTAGGATGTGGGTGTCACCCTTTGGTACATCAAAAGACACAAGTCAAGACAATGGACCCATTATTCATCTCAGGATTAAGATACAATACAAATGATTGTCTAAAGTAAATCAATTTGTCGAGAAAGAATTACTAATCCAAATCAATTCACTTTATGTCTCGATCCAACACATTGTCACCTATGACAACGTGCCAATGTTTCTATTCATGGAGTCTACCTCTAAAGGTCAAGACAAACCATCTTCCAATAGGGATATAGACAACATAGCAATCCTTACATGAATAAAGCACCCAACTTTATTCCCTCGATTGTAGATCTTATGATTTAGACCATCACCTTAAGAATCGTGTCTTTCGCATAATCTATCCATCATATGCCCAATTCTTAAAGGTTTAAATCAACAGTCTTAGACTTTTGCTTGCGTGACATACATTCAACAAATATGAATGTAAAGAGGACAAGATTTGTGTTAGACATGTATGCCCTAAGGAGTAAAAATGTAATAAGTTTTTTGGAGACATTTTTATCAATAAAGAATTTATTCATTATTTATATACCAAATCTTGTCCTTTTTATGTTCATATTTGTTGAATGTATGTTAAGCAAACAATAGTCTGAGACTGTCAGTCTAAACCTTAAGAATTGAACATATGATAGACGGATTATGTGAAAGACACGATTCTCAAGGTGATGGTTTAAATCATAAGATACGCAATAGAGGGAATAAAGTTGGGTGCTTTATTCATGCAAAGATTGTTATGTTGTCTATATCCTTTTGGGAGATGGTTTGCCTTGACCATCAGAGGTGGACTCTATGAATAGAAACATTGGCACATTGTCATAGGTGGCGATGTGTTGGATTGGGACATAAAGTGAATTGATTTAGATTAATAATTCTATCTCGACAAATCGATTCACTTTAGACAATCATTTGTGTTGTATCTTAATCTTGAGATGAATAATGGCCCGTTATCTTGACTTGTGTCTTTTGATGTACTAAAGGGTGACACCCATATCCTAATAGTGGTGTGCAAGTCGGTACGTTGGAGGCATGACTCTTGATAGCATAGACTTGTTATTCATAGATATGGAACCATAGCTCCACTTAAGGAGTAATGATATCCTCTTATATGTGTTATCCTGTAATTGGAAAACTAGGGCACTCTACCATTTAGATACATAGGTGTAACCGAATGGTATACTGTCTTTAGATAGTAACTTTTTCGATGGTGAGAAAATGGAACGTAAGATAAAAATAATCGGGAAGAGAAAACATAACTTGTCCTTTAGCCAATTATTGATAATCATATGGGGATACGATACACTATGACATGTCAAGGAGATTTAGCTATACAGGCTTCGTAATTCTATGTAGTTTGAGAGTACAGCTCCAAGCTTTTAGTGGAGTAGAGTTAGAGTTGATAATTATGAAATATATATCTGGGATATTGGGTTTCGTAATTATCAGGAGCTTAAACTATATAGGTCCATTTGGTCACCTCTGCTAGCTCACAACATCTTGTAACGACACAGCGTGTTTTTTCAATAATTGGTGACTTATGTGAGATTTATCAGATTGGTTGAAATTTGGAAGAATCAAATAATTCATATCTGTTTATTGGTTGAATTAATTTTGTGATAAAATTAATTTAAGATAAACTTGTTGAATTATTAGGATCAGATAACTCTTGTCTGTTTATCGGTTGATTTAATTTTGGATAAATTAGATCAAGATAAACTTGTTGAATTATTAGGAATTCATTTATTTTTTTAGAGATTATCTATATAAAGTTGTTTTTATCACATAACTTCTCTATTGGGTTATTTGAGTTAAAACTGAGACTTTATCCTATAGAATCTCAGGTGAAAAATAAAAGATTCGCTGAGATTTTTATCAGCATTTTGGCCTGCCGATCTACGTGTTCGGCCTGCCGATGGGGCCTCTTCAACCTACCAATGAGCGAAAGATTAGATTACGTGTTTTTATGTAGATCTTATTAGATATTGATCCGAACTTGATTATGTTTTGAGTTTTTGAGACCTAATCTGACAAGGACTGACCCTAGGACCAACCTCTATAAATAAGGAGTAAGTCTTAAGAGTTACTTAGATCAGTTGAAAGATTAAGAGTGACACTCCATTAGTGAACATCTGAAAAACTCCCTGAGAGCTTTTGTTCACAAATCACGAACACTTGCTTTGGGTTCTCTTGATTGGTTGGAAGGAGAGTCACCTAATGGAAGGGCTATACGTATGAGCCCATACTCACTCCAGCCGCGGATAGAGAATAGCAAAGAAGACCAGTTGGTTGAGGCTCTTCTGGAACGTTACTTCTCTTCACATTTTACGAGGGTTCTTCGGCATACAAAGGATAGTAAGATCTGCTTAATTTATGCATATAGCATGTCAAACTTGTGTTTTGGAAAATACTCTGATGTAAAAGTTTTAAAATTTCACTACATGCTATTTTTCCAACAATTGGTATCAGAGCCATGATTTTTACATAAATTTATGAGTTTGTGATCATACTATATGTATAAATTTTGTGATCTTAGTCCTCTCCTATGCTTAAATTTAATTTTATAATGAGTTGGCACTCTAGGTTTCTATATAATTTTATGTTGTCATGGATTATGTGGTGAATGTTTATTAATTAATTATGGTTGATTAAATCATTATTTAATTATTTATTAATTGATTAATTTATGCCAGTTATGGTTCCTTAGAGGTTAGAATGTGTATCTTGGTTTTTAATGTAATTAGATGGCGGATTATCATCTCCGTCTAGGAATTATTATTTATTTTAAATTTGTAAGAATTTTGTAATTAAATAATTATTCGAAGAAGGCGGATCGAGAAGACGGATTTAGAAATTAGATCTAGAAGAATGATGATGGCGCTCCAAGGTATTTCCTGAGTCTCTAATTTTATGTTTTTGAATTATTAAAAATAAAATTGATGAATTGCACTAAAAATTGTATTTTTTGGAATGGGAGATTTCTGCTCAGTCGGCATGCCGAACAACATAGTTCAGTAGGCCAATGGTCATAGATCAGCAAGCCAGACGTGAGGTTTGGCAGGCCGTCAGTGGGGTAGAAATCAGGTGGCAGGCTGAACTTTCATGAGTCGACAGGCCGATCGTCCAAATCGGTCTACTAACCGAGAGTTGTAAAATTTCCAGAAAAGGTGTATTTTTTTCAGTGCAGTTTTAATTTTATTTTTGGGACAATTCTAAGAAACATGAAATTTGGATATGACCGAAAATATAAAGTATTTGATTCATGCGGGATTGAAGACTTAAAGATGGGCATCACATGAAGAAGAATACAACTTGAGGATTCAAGGATGAAGAATCGATAATATGTCTCGATTATTCTCTTGTAATCTTAGTTTTCTATTCTCTAGGGTGGAGCCATAATATTACGGTTATTTATTATTTTGCTTATAGCTTTGCTTGATTGCTTTGCTTATCGGCATTATAATAAAATTTGAAGAGAGAACCTAAGGCATCCATCGTTGGTCCGTAGGCAGAACATGGTGGTGTCGACCCCTAGGAAGGGATTTCTATCGTGAAACAGATTCGATCTCTAGACCTTTTTATTAATAAAGAATTTATTCATTATTTAGATACCAAATCTTGTCCGCTTTACGTTCATATTTGTTGAATGTATGTTAAGCAAACAATAGTCTGAGACTATCAGTCTAAACCTTAAGAATTGGGCATATGATGAACGGATTATGCAGAAGACATGATTCTTAAGGTGATGGTCTAAATCATAAGATCCGCAATCGAGGGAATAATATTGGGCGCTTTATTCATGCAAAGATTGTTATGTTGTCTATATGCCTTTTGGGAGATGGTTTGTCTTGACCATCAGAGGTGGACTCCGTGAATAGAAACATTGGCACGTTGTCATAGGTGGCGATGTGTTGGATCGGGACATAAAGTAAATTGATTTGGATTAATAATTCTATCTCAGCAAATCGATTCACTTTAGACAATCATTTGTGTTGTATCTTAATCCTCAGATGAATAATGGGCCCGTTGTCTTGACTTGTGTCTTTCGATGTACCAAAGGGTGACACCCACATCTTAATAGTGGTATGCAAGCCAGTACGTTAGAGGCATGACTATCTAGATAAAGTATTAGGAATTCATTTATTTTTCTAGAGAGTATCTAGATAAAGTTGTTTTGATCAGATAACTTCTCTATTGGGTTATTTGAATTAAAACTGAGACTTTATCCTATAGAATCTCGGGTGAAAAATAAAGGATTCGTTGAGATTTTTATCGACAGTTCGGTTTGTCGATCCATGTGTTCGGCCTACCGATGGGGGCTGGTTGACCTACCGATCAGGCTGTTTGGCCTACCGATGAGCGAAGGATAAGATTACGTGTTTTTACATGGATCTTATAAGATATTGATCCGAGCTTGATTCTGTTTCAAGTTTTTGAGACCTAATTTGATAAGGACTTACCCTAGGACTAACCTCTATAAATAGGAAGTAAGTATTAAGGGTTACTTTGATCAGTTGAGATATTAAGAGTTATACTCTATTGGTGAGCATCTGAAAAACTCCCTGAGAGCTTTTGTTCACAAATCACGAGCACTTGCTTTGGGTTCTCTTGATATGTTGGAAGGAGAGTCACTAGATGGAAGGGCTTTACGTGTAAGCCCATACTCACTCCGGTCGTGGATAGAGAATAGCCAAGAAGACCAGTTGGTTGAGGCTCTTCTAGAACGTTACTTCTCTTCACATTTTGCGAGGGTTCTTAGGCATGCAAAGGTTAGTAAGATCTGGTTAATTTTTGCATATAACATGTCAAACTTGTGTTTTAGAAAATTCTCTTATGTAAAATTTTTAAAATTCCACTGCGTGCTATTTTTCCAACAATTGGTATCAAAGCCATGGTTTTTACATAAATTTACGAGTTTGTGATCATACTATATGTATAAATTTTGTGATCTTAGTCTCTCCTATACTTGAATTTAATTTTATATTGAGATGACACTCTAGGTCTCTATATAATTTTATGTTGTTATGGATTATGTGGTGAATGTTCATTAATTAATTTTGGTTGATTAAATCATTATTTAATTATTTATTAATTGATTAATTTATGCCTGTTATGGTTCCTTAGAGGCTAGAATGTGTATCTGGGTTTTTCATGTAGTTAGATGGCAGACTATCATCTCTGTCTACGAATTATTATTTATTTTAAATTTGTAAGAATTTTGTAATTAAATAATTATTTGAAGAAGACGGTTCGAGAAGACAGATTTAGAAGTCGGATTAGAAGAATGATGATGGCGCTCCAAGGTGTTTCCAGAGTCTTTAATTTTATGTTTTTGAATTGTTAAAAATAAAATTGATGAATTGTATTAAAAATTGTATTTTCTGGAATGGGAGATTTCTGCTCAGTCGGCATATCGAACATCACAGTTCGACAGGCAGTTAGTGGGGTAGAAATCAAGTGGCTTGGCGGCAGGCCAAACTTTCATGAGTCGGTTGGCTGATCGTCTAGATCGGTAGGCCAATAGAGCATGACCGGCAGGCCGATCATATAGATCGGCCTGCCAACCGAGAGCTAGAAAATTTCCAAAAAAGGTGCATTTTTTTTAGTGCAGTTTTAATTTTATTTTTGGGACAATTCTGAGAAACATTAAATTTGGAAATGACTAGAAATATGAAGTATTCGATTCATACAAGATTGAAGACTTAAAGATGGGCATTACATAAAGAAGGATACAGCTTGAGGATTCAAGGATGAAGAAATGATAATATGTCTCAATTATTCGCTTGTAATCTTAGTTGTATATTCTCTAGGGTAGAGCCATAATATTACGATTATGTATTATTTACTTGTAGCTTTGCATGATTGCTTTGCTTGTCTGCATTATAATTAAATTTACTATGTATATTGATAACATGTCATATAGAATAGGGAGTACCGCTCAAATTAAAATTGTTCATGCATATTTTTAAAATAAAGCCTTGATTTTAAAAGATTGAGTGCGAGAAGGTTTTCAAAGAGAGAACCTAAGGCCTCCATCATTGGTCCATATGCAAAACATGGTGGTCCCGACCCCTAGGAAGGGATTTTTATCATGTACCAGATTGGATGTCTAAGAGGATAAGGTATTTTAGCATGATTTGTGGTTGCACACCCCTAGGTGGTGATTGTAAATCATAGATAAAATATTGAAACGATGGTTATACACTCATGTTAATTTTATTATTAACCTCCCCTAGGAGCTCTATTAATAAAATTAATGGCCAAAGAAATGATTATTAATGTATGCTGGCTCATACAGGTCCTAGATGGCATATATTAATCCAGAGGGGATCCGTGTTCCTGATTGAATTTGGCATGACTCCCCTAAGAGCTTGTTGAATTATGAGTTAGGAATTATCATTGTAAGGTTGTGATATTTTCAAGGTCTTGACACATAAACACATTTTGTATGTTTTTACATGATTGTGTTAACTTACTAAATTATTATGATATGTTTACTTATGTTTGGTATATGATTCTCTATTGTAGAATGAAAATGTCTAAAAATGCTTTATCATCAATACTTGACAAAAACCTATTAATCGGTGAGAACTATAATGATTGGAAATGGAACCTAGATATCGTCCTGTCCTTTGAGAAACTAAAATATCTACTGACAACCCCTTGTCCTCCTAAGCCTACGGGAGACTCAACTAATGAGCAATTCCAAGCGTATGATCACTGGAAAGATACTAATGATTAGGCCTGCTGCTATGTTATGGCCAACAAGAATAATGTACTGCAGGCTCAACATCAAGATTATGAGGCTGTGAAGCAAATCTTGGATAATCTTGAGGATATGTTTAGAGGCCAGGCCAAAACAAAGCGGCAAGGGGCTCTTCAAAAACTTCTAAACTGTAGATAGAGGCCGGGGACATCTGTAAAGGAGCATATGATGTTGGTCATGGGTTACCTCACTGAGGCTCAAACCAATGGAGCCGACATCAATGCTGAAACTCAGATGACTATGGTCTTTGAAACTCTCTCAAAGGAATTTATTTTGTTTAGAGGTATATTTAATTTAACTATTAGACGGGATGTGACCTTGACAGAACTGATGAAACAGTTACAGGAGTTCGAACTGCTGATCAGGGAGTCTCCTACGGGTGGAGAGGCCAACATGGTAGCTACTTCTGGTGCAAATCCTAACTCTGGGAATGGAAAGAAGCAACGGGCCAAAAACAGGAAGTCTTCTATTCTTGCTAGTACAAGAGCAAGGAGAAGAAGAAGAACAAGAAGAACCCAAAGAAGCTTAAGTGCTTCTTTTGTGGAAAGGTCGGGCATATCAAGAAGCATCGTAGGGACTTCCTTTCCAAAGGAGCTAGGTGTGATCTTCTATATTTAAAAAATTTTTTGGTTGAGGAATCCAGTGACATTTGGGTCATAGATTCTGGTGCAACAAATCATGTTTGTGTTTCTCCGCAGGGGTTCAAAGAAAATAGAAGTTTGCTGCATAAAGACTTCACGCTTCGGATGGGCGATGGATCCTTCGTCTCAGCGGAAGTAGTGGGAGACGTCCATCTTTATTTTGATAATTATAGGAATTTATTTTTTGCAATATTGTTTTTATGTTCCTAAATTTAAAAGGAATTTAATTTCTATAGCTTGTTTATTTAAAGACTCCTATTTGGTTTCTTTTAATGATAAAGTGATGATTCGTAAAAACAAATTATTTATCTGTTCTGGATGGAAGGAAAATAATCTATATTTTATCAAACCTAATATGAACTTATTGCTTAATGCTGAGATGAATGATAATAACTCTAAAAGACTTAAAACTCCTCACTCTAATAAGACTTATCTTTGGCATTTGCGTCTTGATTATATTAACCTGAATAGGATTCAAAGGTTGGTAAGGATGGACCTTTAAGTCGCTTAAAGGTGGAATCTATACCTCAATGTGAATCTTGTTTGGTGGGTAAAATGACCAAAAGACCATTTGGGTCTAAGGGCAATAGGGCCGAAGAGGTTATGGAACTTGTGCATAGTGATGTTTGTAGACCGATGAACATCCGGGTAGAAGGAGGGTATGAGTACTTCGTCACTTTTATTGACGATTACTCAAGATATGGGTATATGTACCTGATGTACCACAAAAGGGAAACTTTTGACAAGTTCTGGGAGTTTCACGCTGAAGTGGAAAAGCAATTTGGAAGACCCATAAAGGCACTTCGATCCGATCGAGGTGGAGAATACCTTTCTGATGAGTTCTTGGGACACTTATTAGAGAATGGGATTTTATCCCATTTGACTGTACCGGGCACTCCATAGTAGAATGGCATAGCGGAGAGATGAAATAGGACTTTATTGGACATGGTCAGGTCCATGATGAGTTATTCATCATTGCCTTTATCCTTTTGGGGATATGCACTACAAACCGCATATTATCTTTTGAACAATGTGGCTTTAAAATCGGTCCCTAAAACTCCTCATGAGTTGTGGACGGGAAGGAAGACATCCTTAAACCATATTTGCATATGGAGATGTCCAGGTCATGTGCTGTTTAAGGATCTGAATAAGTTAGAAGCACGTTCAAAAGTTTGCGTGTTTGTAGGATATCCAAAAGGGACTAAAGGGGTTATTTTTATAACCCAAAGGAAAATAAAGTCATGTTTGAACTAATGCAACTTTCTTGAGGAGAGTTACATGGACGACTTTAAACCTCGAAGAAAAGTGGTGCTTGAGGAGTTAAGGAGTGATCCGATCACTCTAGAGGTTCTAAATGAAACCATTCTGATCAGTGTAGAAAACCATGCAAACCTGAACAACAACCTTAGGGGCTTTGGCGTAGTGGGAGGATCGGGCGTCAACCTAAGAGGTATATTTTCATTGGAGAGGTCTTCTTGGCTAAACTAGATAAACATGACAGGGATCCTTATACTTATGCAGAGGCTATGGATGATGTTGATTTAAAACTCTAGATAGAGGCCATGAACATTAAGATGAAGTCTATGGAGACTAATCAGGTCTGGGAGCTTGTAGATCTTCCTGAAGGGGTAAAACCGATAGGGTGTCAGTGGATCTACAAGCAGAAAGAGGGGTGTATGGAAAGGTCAAAACGTTTAAGGCTAAACTGGTAGCTAAGGGTTATGCGCAAAAGGAAGGAATCGATTATGAGGAAACCTCTTAGCCTGTAGCCATGCTTAAGTCCATCTGGATTCTCTTTACCATAGCTGCCGCTCTCGATTACAAGATTTGACAAATGCATGTCAAGGCAGCTCTTCTAAATGGCTATCTCAATGAGTCCATTTATATGGAACAACCAGACGGGTTTCAGGTCGCGGGTTAAGAGGGTAAAGTTTGTAAGCTGTTAAAGTCAATTTATGGACTTAAGTAGACTTCTCGTTCTTGGAACATAAGATTTGATCAGGTGATCAAGACTTATGGGTTCTCACAAAATGTGGATGAACCATGTGTTTGCAAATACATAAGGGATGGGAAGGTGGTTTTTCTACTGCTTTATGTAGATGACATTCTGCTAATTAGTAATGACATAGGGGCATTGTCATTGGTCAAATTATGAATGACCAAGCAGTTTGACATGAAAGACTTGGGTGAGGCTAATTTTGTTCTCGGTATCTAGATCATTAGGGATAGGAAGAAAAAAATAATAGCTTTGTTCCAGGCCAACCGCATAGATAAAATTCTCAGGAGGTTTGCAATATAGGATTCCAAGAAAGGTGAGCAACCATCTAGGCCTGGAATTACTCTTTCTAAGAATTACTCCAAAGTCTTATGAAGAAAGAGAATACATGAAGAAGGTGCCTTATGCTTCGGCAGTGGGTAGTCTCATGTAAGTCATGCTTTGCACACCACCAGATATTAGTTATGCGGTCAGAATTGTAAGTGGATTTCAGGCGGATCCAGGACTGAGCCTTTGGGTTGCGGTTAAGCATATTTTCAAGCACCTAAGAAGGACTCGAGGGTATATGCTTGTGCATTCGAGTGAGGACTTGACCCCTCTAGGATGCACTGACTTGGATTTTCAATCCTATCTGGATTCTAGGAAATCAACTTCGGGTTTTTTGTTGACTCTGGGTGGCGGTGCCATTAGTTGGAGAAGTGTAAAACAAGATTGCACTTCGGATTCAACGATGGAGGCCGAGTATGTGGTATCTAGTGATGCTTTGAAAGAAGCAGTGTAGCTATGCAAGTTCCTTGAGGATCTTGAGGTAGTTCTTGGTATGGATAAAGCGGTATCACTGTACTGTGATAATAGTGCGGTGGTAGCTAATGCTAAGGAACCAAGATTTCACAAGAAGAGTAAGCATATTGATCGGAAGTATCATGTGATAAAGGACTTTGTTGAGGGTAGGCATGTCATGATGTATAAGATCATGTCAGAGCAGCAACAGAAAAGTCGTCTTGACATCCAGCTGCCAAATCTCATAGTTAAGAGCAGCAGCTATGGACAAGAGAATTCAAATGGACTTGAGCATGGCTACAGGTGAAAAGGTTTTCTCATAATTAATTCCTTCCTTTTGCGTATAACCCGTAGCTATTTGTGTTTGGTTTTTCCATATAAATGGACTCATCAAGATAGCCATTCATAAAAGCCGTCTTGACATCTATCCGCCAAATCTTGTAGTTGAGAGCGGCAGCTATGAACAAGAGAATCTGGATGGACTTAAGCATGGCTACAGGCGAAAAGGTTTCCTCATAATTGATTCCTTCCTTTTGCGTATAACCCTTAGCTACTAGTCTAGCCTTAAAGGTTTCGACCTTTCCATCCACTTCTTTTTTCCTCTTGTAGATCCACTTACACCCTATAGGTTTTTCCCCTTCTGGAAGATCCACAAGTGGTTAGACCGGATTAGTCTCCATAGACTTCATCTCTGTGTTCATGGCTTCTGTCCAGAGGTTCGAATCAACATCCTCCATAGCCTCTGCATAAGTATAAGGATCCCTGTCATGTTCATCCTGTTCAGCCAAGAAGACCTCCCTATTGAACATATACCTCTCAGGTTGACGCCCGATCCTCCCACTACGCCGAAGCCCCATAGGTCGTTGTTCAGGTTTGTTTGGTTTTTCTACACTGATTGAAATCGTTTCATTTGAAACCTCCAAAGTGATTGAATCACTCCTTAACTCCTCAAGCACCACTTTGCTTGGAGGTTTAAAGTCGTCCATATAACTCACCTCAAGAAAAGTTGCATTAGTTGAAACCACGACTTTATTTTCCTTTGGGCTATAGAAATAACCCCCTTTAGTTCCTTTTGGATATCCTACAAACACGCAAACTTTTAAACGTGCTTCTCACTTATTCAGATCCTTAAACAGCACATGACCTGGACATCTCCATATGCGAATATGGTTTAAGGATGTCTTCCTTCCTGTCCACAACTCATGAGGAGTTTTAGGGACCGATTTGAAGCCACATTGTTCAAAAGATATCATGCGGTTTATAGTGCATATCCCCAAAAGGATAAAGGCAATGATGAATAACTCATCATGGACCTGACCATGTCCAATAAAGTCCTATTTTCTCTCTTTGCTATGCCATTCTGCTGCGGAGTGCCCGATGCAGTCAAATGGGATAAAATCCTATTCTCTAATAAGTGTCCCAAGAATCCATCAGAAAGGTATTCTCCGCCTTGATCGGATCGAAGTGCCTTTATGGGTCTTCCCAATTGCTTTTCTACTTCAGCCTGAAACTCCCTAAACTTGTCAAAAGTTTCCCTTTTGTGGTACATCAGGTACATATACCCATATCTTGAGTAATCGTCAATAATAAATATTATCATGGTAAATCATATTATCATGAAGACAAGCAAAGCTCAATGCAAAGCCACAAGCAAAATAATAAATAAATAGCCGCAATATCATGGTTCCATTCTAGAGAAAAGAAAAATAAAGATTACAATAGATTAATTGAAACATATTATTGACTCTTCATCTTGTATCTCTAGTTATATCCTTCTTCATGTGACATCCATCTTTAATCCTTCAATCCCTTATAGATCAAAAAATTTATCTTTCTGGTCATCATAAAATTTCATGTTTCTCAAAAATGTTTCAAAAATGAAATAAAAAACTAAACCAAAAAAACACACCATTTTTGAAAAATGTTTTACCCTCTGTCAGCCTATTAAATTGGATGTTTAGCTTGTTGGTCTGACCATTGGCCTACTGAACTTAAGGTTTGGCCTGCCAACCAAGCTGAACTCATATTCCACCCCATTGCTAGCCTACGAAACTAGAAGTTCTGCCTACCAGTCTACAACAATTGGCCTAATGACCTGAAGGGTTCAGCATTCTGATTGAGTTGAACTTAGTGTTTTTCTAGAAAATAGTTTTTAAGTAGTTTTCAATCTTGTTTTCAACAATTCAAAAGCATAAAAATTTATAAATACAAAAAAACAATAGAACTCCATCATCTCCATCTTCTAGATCCGTCTTCACTTCAAATGATTATTTAATTACAAAATTTTACAAATTTAAAATTAAAATAATAATTCCTAAATGGTGATGATAGACCGCCATCTAATTACATGAAAAACTTATATATATATTATAACATCTAAGGAACCATAACCGGCATAAATAAATTAATTACTAAATAATTAAATGAAAATTTAATCAACCATAATAAATTAATTAACATTCACCAAATAATGTCATGACAACATTTAATTATATTGAAACCCAAGAGTACCAACTCTCTAAAAAATTATAAATTCAAGCATATGAGAGAATAAATTCAAACTCAAAAATCATTGTAAAACTAGGCTTTAATACTAATTGTTGAAAAAGGGTACGCAGCGAAATTCTAAAATTTTAAATCAGAGTATTTTCTAAAACACGAGTCTGACATGCTAAATACACAAATTAATGACAGATCTTACTAATTTTTTACATACCAAAGTGGGCTCGAATTCGTGTAGAGAAAAATGTTCTAGAAGAGCTTCAACCATCTGATCTTCTTTGCTATTCTCTACCCATGATCGAAGTGTGGGTAGTCACACCTCATACAACTCTTCCTCCAGTGACTCTCCTTCTAACCACTTGAGAAGACCTAAAACTAAGATTCTTGATATTGAACAATAGTTCTAAGGGAGTTTCAGAGTTTATCAAACTAGAATACTTACTCTATGCTTCTCAAATGATCTAAATGACTGAGAAAACTCACCGTCTATTTATAATGATTGAATTTGGGGTTAAACCTTATCAGATTAGGCCTCAAAATTTGAGTTTGGATCGACTTCTAATGAAAAACACATATATAGATTATTGCACAAATCAACCTATTGAACTTTCTCCATCGGTAGGCCCAAGTTTTCCATTAGCCTGCCGAACTTACAATAATCTTGATCAATGAGAGTATCTTATTTTCCCCCTGAGAATCTTAGATAGAAGCTCAGTTTTAATTCAAATAACCCAATAGAGAAGTTATCTGATTAAAATAGTCATATCCAGATAATCCTATAGAAAATAAAATATTATCTAAATAATTCAACATGTTTATCTTAAATCAATTTACAAAATTAATTTAACCGATAAACTAACAAAAATTATAAAATTCAATCTTATCGAATTTTAGCGAATCTAATAATTTAACATAAGTCACTAATATGTAGGGAAAGCATGCCATATTGTTACAATATTTTTAATAAGCTAACAAAAGGGATGCGACGAACATATATAATATAAGCTCTTATAATTATAAAATACAAATATCTCAAATATATATTTTATAATTATTAACTTTAATGCTACTCCACTAAAAGCTTAAAGTTACAGTCTTGAACTATATAAAATTATGAAGCCTTAATAAGCTAACTGTCCATGACATATCATAATGAGTTACATCCCTATAAGATTTTCATAATTGACTTAAGGATAAATTTTGTTTTACCTTCCTAATTATTTTTATCTTACATTCTATTATCACAACATTGGAATACTTACTATCCATAAACAGTATACCATTTGGTTACATCTATCTATCCAAATGGTTGAACACTTTAGTCTTCCAATTATAGGATAATGCATAAAAGAGAATATCATTAACTCTACAAAAGGAGCTATAGATTCCATATCTATGAATAAGGAGTCTACATGAATCAAGAGTCAAGTCTCCAACATACCAATATGCGTACCATCATTAACTCAAAATGTCACCCTTGTTGGAAACAAAGTGCGCAGCGGAATTTTAAAAAATTTTTCATCAGAGTATTTTCCAAAACACAAGTTTGACATGTTATATGTATAAATTAAACAGATCTTACTAACCTCAGTATGCCGAAGAACCTCCGCGACCTGTGTAGAGAAGTAACGTTCCAGAAGAGCCTCAACCAACTGGTCTTCTTTGCTATTCTCTATCCACAACCGGAGTGAGTGTGGGCTCACACGTACAGCTCTTCCACCGGTGACTCTCCTTCCAACCAATAGAGAGAACCCAAAGCTAGTGTTCGTGATTTGTGAACAAAAGCTCTCAGGGAGTTTTTAGATGCTCACTAGAAGAGTATCACTCTTAATCTCTCAAATTGATCTGAGTAAATCATTAGACTCACTCCCTTTTTATACCTATTGGTCCTTGGGGTCAGTCCATATCAGATTAGGTCTCAAAAATCGAAATAGAATCAAGTTCGGATCAATATCTGATAAGATACGCGTGAAAAACGCGTAATCTTAGCTGTCGCGGTCG
Organism: Artocarpus heterophyllus; assembly: GCA_025403435.1. Taxonomy (NCBI): domain Eukaryota; kingdom Viridiplantae; phylum Streptophyta; class Magnoliopsida; order Rosales; family Moraceae; genus Artocarpus; species Artocarpus heterophyllus. Next base: position 26,957,036 of record CM046345.1, on the reverse strand, counting down.
GCATGCCGAACTGTGAGATAGGCAGGCCGAACTGGCCAGTTCGGCAGGCCGAACACGTCATCCGGCATGCCGAACTGCCGAGAAAAAATCTCCGCGAATCTTTTATTTTCCACCCGAGATTCTAAAGGATAAAGTCTCAGTTTTGATTCAAATAGCCCAATAGAAAAGATATCTGATCAAAACAAACTTTATCAAGATAATCTCTAAGAAAATAAATCAATTCACAATAATTCTACAAGTTTATCTTGTTCTAATTGTCCAAAATTAAAACAACCGATAAACAGACAAGAATTATCCGAACGCCATAATTCAACAAGTTCATCTTGAACTAATTTCTTACATAATTAATTCAACCGATAAACAGACATGAATTATTTGATTCTTATAAATTTTAAACCAATCTGATAAATCCGACATAAGTCACCAATTATTGGAAAAGCACGCCGTGTCGTTACAGGATTTTGTGAGCTAGCAAAGGGGACCAAAATGGACCTATAAAGTTCAAGCTCATGATAATTATGAAACCCAATATCCCAGATATACATTTCACAATTATCAACTCCAACGCTACTCCACTAAAAGCTTGGAGCTGCACTCTCGAACTTTATAGAATTACGAAGCTCGTGTAGCTAAGTCTCCATGACATATCATAGTGTATCGCATCCCCATATGATCATCCATAATCGGCTTAAGGACAAGTTCTGTCTTACCTTCCCGATTATTTTTATCTTACGTTCCATTGTCTCACCATTAGAAAACTTACCATCCAAAGATAGTATACCATTCGGTTACACCTATGTATCCAAATGGTTGAGCGCTCCAGTTTTCCAATTACAGGACAACGCATATAAGAGGATATCATTACTCCTAAAGAGGAGCTATGGATTCCATATCTATGAATAACAAGTCTACGCTACCAAGAGTCATGCCTCCAACGTACCGGCATGCTTGCCACTATAGAGATGTGGGAGTCACCCATTGGTACATCAAAAGACACAAGTCGAGACAACGGGCCCATTATTCATCTCAGGATTAAGATACAATACAAATGATTGTCTAAAGTGAATCGATTTGACAAGACAGAATTATTAATCCAAATCAATTCACTTTATGTCCCGATCCAACACATCGTCACCTATGACAATGCGCCAATGTTTCTATTCACGGAGTCCAACTCCGATGGCCAAGACAAACCATCTCCCAAAAGGGATATAGACAACATAACAATCTTTACATGAATAAAGCGCCCAACTTTATTCCCTCGATTGCGGATCATATATTTTAGACCATCACCTTAAGAGTCGTGTCTACCGCATAATCATCCCATCATATGCCCAACTCTTAAGGTTTAGACTGACAGTCTCAGACTACTGTTTGCTTATCATACATTCAACAAATATGAACGTAAAGAGGACAATATTTGGTATATATATAAATGAATAAATTCTTTATTGATAAAAATGTCTCCAAAAACGTATTACATTTTTACTCCTTAGAGCATACATGTCTAACAATCTCCCACTTGCACTAAGTGAGTAAATACTGCAAATTTCGCATCCCCATAGCTTCCACATGCCTTTCGAAGACTCTCCCAGAAAGTGTCTTCGTAAATGGATCAGCTAAATTGTCCTCTGACGCGATCTTGCACACCGTGACATGCCCGCTCTCAACGAAGTCCTTTATCACATGATACTTCCGATCAATATGCTTACTCTTCTTGTGAAATCTTGGTTCCTTAGCATTAGCTACCGCCGCACTGTTATCACAGTACAGTGATACCGCTTTATCCACACCAGGAACTACCTCAAGATCCCCAAGGAACTTGCGGAGCCACACTGCTTCTTTCGAAGCATCACTAGCCGCCACATACTCGGCCTCCATCGTTGAATCCGAAGTGCAATCTTGCTTCGCACTTCTCCAACTGATGGCACCGCCACCTAGAGTAAACACAAACCCTGAAGTCGATTTCCTAGAATCCAGGCAGGATTGAAAATCCGAATCAGTGTATCCTAGAGGAGTTAAATCCTCACCCGAATACACAAGCATATACTCACGAGTCCTTCTCAGGTACTTGAAAATATGCTTTACCGCAACCCAATGGTTTGGTCCTGGATCCGCCTGAAATCGACTCACAATCCCGACCGCATAGCTAATATCTGGTCGAGTGCAAAGCATGGCATACATGAGACTACCTACTGCCGAAGCATAAGGCACCTTCTTCATGTATTCTCTTTCTTCATAAGACTTTGGAGAGTCTTTCTTAGAAAGAGTAATTCCACACCTAGATGGTTGCCCACCTTTCTTGGAATCCTGCATTGCAAACCTCCTGAGAATTTTATCTATGTACCCGGCCTGTGACAAAGCTATCATTTTGTTCTTCCTATCCCGAAAGATCTGGATACCGAGAACAAAATTAGCCTCACCCAAGTCCTTCATGTCAAACTGCTTGGTCAACCATAATTTGACCGATGACAATGCCCCAACGTCATTGCCAATTAGCAGAATGTCATCTACATAGAGTAGTAGAAAAACCACCTTCCCATTCTTAATGTGTTTGTAAACACATGGTTCATCCACATTTTGTGAGAACCCATAAGTCTTGATCACTTGATCAAATCTTATGTTCCAAGAACGAGAAGCCTGCTTAAGTCCATAAATAGACTTTAGCAACTTACAAACCTTACCCTCTTGACCCGTGACCTTGAACCCGTCTGGTTGTTCCATATAAATGGACTCATCAAGATAGCCATTCAGAAAAGCCGTCTTGACATCCATCTGCCAAATCTCGTAGTCGAGAGCGGCAGCTATGGACAAGAGAATCCGGATGGACTTAAGCATGGCTACAGGCGAAAAGGTTTCCTCATAATCGATTCCTTCCTTTTGCGTATAACCCTTAGCTACCAGTCTAGCCTTAAAGGTTTCGACCTTTCCATCCACTCCTCTTTTCCTCTTGTAGATCCACTTACACCCTATGGGTTTTACCCCTTCGGGAAGATCCACAAGCTCCCAGACCCGATTAGTCTCCATAGACTTCATCTCAATGTTCATGGCCTCTGTCCAGAGTCTTGAATCAACATCCTCCATAGCTTCTGTGTAAGTATAAGGATCCCTGTCATGTTCATCCGGTTCAGCCAAAAAGACCTCCCCATTGAACATATACCTCTCAGGTTGACGCCCGATCCTCCCACTACGCCGAAGCCCCTGAGGTTGTTGTTCAGGTTTGTTTGGTTTTTCTACACCGATCGGAATGGTTTCGTTCGGAACCTCCGGAGTAAACGGATTACCCCTCATCTCCTCAAGCACCACTTTGCTTTGAGGTTTAAAGTCGTTCATGTAACTCTCCTCAAGGAAAGTTGCATTAGTTGAAACCACGACTTTATTTTCCTTTGGGTTATAAAAATAACCCCCTTTAGTCCCTTTTGGATATCCTACAAACACGCAAACTTCTGAACGTGCTTCCAACTTATTCGGATCCTTAAACAGGACATGAGCTGGACATCCCCATATGCGAATATGGTTTAAGGATGTCTTCCGTCTTGTCCACAACTCGTGAGGAGTTTTAGGGACCGATTTTGAAGGCATATTGTTCAAAAGATAACATGCGGTTTGTAGTGCATATCCCCAAAAGGATAAAGGCAATGATGAATAACTCATCATGGACCGAATCATGTCCAACAAAGTCCTATTCCTTCTCTCCGCTACGCCATTCTGCTGCGGAGTGCCCGGCGCAGTCAAATGGGATAAAATCCCATTCTCTAACAAGTGTCCCAAGAACTCATCAGAAAGGTATTCCCCACCTCGATCAGATCGAAGTGCCTTTATGGGTCTACCCAATTGCTTTTCCACTTCAGCCCGAAACTCCCTGAATTTATCATAAGTTTCGCTTTTGTGGTGCATTAGGTACACATACCCATATCTTGAGTAATCGTCAATAAAAGTGACGAAGTACTCATACCCTCCTCGTGCCCGGATGTTCATCGGTCCGCAAACATCACTATGCACAAGTTCTAGAACCCCTTCGGCCCTATTGCCCTTAGACCCGTATGGTCTTTTGGTCATTTTACCCTCCAAACAAGACTCACATTGAGGTATAGATTCCACCTTTAAGTGACTTAAAGGTCCATCCCTTACCAACCTTTGAATCCTATTTAGGTTAATATGGCCAAGGCGCAAATGCCAAAGATAAGTCTTATTAGAGTGAGAAGTTTTAAGTCTTTTTGAGTTATTATCATTTATCTCAGCATTAAGCAACAAGTCCATCTTAGGTTTGATAAAATATAGATTATTTTGCATCCATCCAGAACAGATAAAAGATTTGTTTTTACGAATCACCACTTTTTCATTAAAAGATACCACGTAGGAGTCTTTAAATAAAGAAGATACAGAAATTAAATTCCTTTTAAATTTAGGAACATAAAAACAATCTCGCAAAATTAAACTCCTATAATTATCAAAATAAAGATGGACATCTCCCACTGCTTCCGCTGAGACCAAGGATCCATCGCCCATCCGAAGCGTTAAGTCTTCACGAAGTAGACTTCTCGTTTCTTTGAATCCCTGCAGAGAAACACAAACATGATTAGTTGCACCAGAATCTATGACCCAAATGTCACTGGATTCCTCAACCAAACAAGTTTCTAAATATAGAAGATCACACCTACCTCCCTTGGAAAGGAAGTCCTTGCAATGCTTCTTTATATGCCCGACCTTACCACAAAAGAAGCACTTAAGCTTCTTTGGGTTCTTCTTCTTCTTCTTCTTGCTCTTGGTAGCAATAGGAATAGAAGACTTCCCACTCTTGGCCCGTTGTTTCTTTCCATTCCCAGAGTTAGGATTGGAACCAGAAGCAGCTACCATATTGGCCTCTCCACCAGCAGGAGAGTCCCTGATCAGCAGTTCAAACTCTTGTAACTGTTTCATCAGTTCTGTCAAGGTCATATCCCGTCTATTGCTTAGATTAAAAGTAGCTCTAAACGGAATAAATTCCTTTGACAGAGTCTCAAAGACCATAGTCATCTGAGTTTCAGCATCGATGTCGGCTCCATTGGTTTGAGCCTCAGCGAGGTAACCCATGACCAACATCATGTGCTCCTTTACAGATGTCCCCGGTCTCTGTCTACAGTTTAAGAGTTTCCGAAGCGCCCCTTGCCGCTTTGTTATGGCCTGGCCTCCAAACATGTCCTCAAGATTATCCAAGATCTGCTTCGCAGTCTCATAATCCTGATGTTGAGCCTGCAGCACATTATTCATGCTAGCCATAACATAGCAGCGGGCCTGATCATTAGCATCTTTCCAGCGTTCGTACGCTTGGAATTGCTCATTACTTGAGTCTCCCGTAGGCTCGGGAGGACAAGGAGTTGTCAGAACATATTTCAGTTTCTCAAAGGAAAGGACGATGTCCAGGTTCCGTTTCCAATCATTATAGTTCTCACCGGTCAATTGGTTTTTGTCAAGTATCGATGATAAAGCGTTTTTAGACATTTTCAATCTACAATAAAGAATCATATACCAAACATAAGCAAACATTTATAATAATTTAGTAAGTTAACACAATCATGTAAAATCATACAAATGTGTTTATGTGTCAAAACCTTGAAAATATCACAACCTTACAACGATAATTCCCAACTCAGAATTCAACAAGCTCCTAGGGGAGTCATGCCAAATTCAATCAGGAACATGGATCCCCTCCTGATTAATATATGCCATCCAGGACCCGTATGATCCAGCATATACTAATAATCGTTTCTTTGGCCATTAATTTTATTAACAGAGCTCCTAGGGGAGGTTAATAATAAAGTTAACGTGAGTGTATAACCACCGTTTTAATATTTTATCCATGATTTATAATTACCACCTAGGGGTGTGCAACCATAAATCATACTAAAATACCTTATCCTTTCAGAGATCCAATCTGGTACATGATAGAAATCCCTTCCTAGGGGTTGGGACCATCATGTTCTTCCTATGGACCAACGATGGAGGCCTTAGGTTCTCTCTTCGAAAACCTTCTCCCACTCAATCTTTTGAAGTCAAGGTTTTATTTTAAAATTTATGCATGAACAATTTTAATATGAGCGGCACTCCCTATTCTATATGACATGTTATCAATATACATGGTAAATCATATTATAATGCAGACAAGCAAAGCAATCAAGCAAAGCTACAAGCATAATAATAATAACCGTAATATTATGGTTCCATCCTAGAGAATAGAAAAAATAAGATTACAAGAGAATAATCGAGACATTTATCGATTCTTCATCCTTGAATCCTTAAGCTGTATCCTTCTTCATGTAATATCCATCTTCAAGTCCTCAATCCCGTATGAATCGAACACTTCATATTTCCGGTCATATCCTAATTTAATGTTTCTCAGAATCGTCCCAAAAATAAAATTAAAACTGCACTGAAAAATCGCACCTTTTCTGGACGCCTGGCAGCTCTCGGTCGGCAGGCCAATCTGGGTGATCGGTCTGCCGATCATGGTGGTTCGGCCTGCCGAACATGAAGGTTCGGCCTGCCGGCAGAGCACCAAAATTTCTGCCCCACTGTCGGTCTGCCGGACCATGCGTCCGGCCTGCCGATCTGTGACATTCGGCCTGCCGAACTGTGAGGTCCGGCATGCCGACCGAGCAGAAAACCCTCAATCCAGAAAATACAATTTTAATGCAATTCATCAATTTTATTTTCAACAATTCAAAAACATAAAATTAGAGACTCAGGAAATACCTGGAGGCGCCATCATCTATCTTCAAGATCCGACTTCTCGTTCCGTCTTCTCCGAATAATTATTTAATTACAAAATTCTTACAAATTAAATAATAATTCCTAGACGGAGATGATAGTCCGCCATCTAATTACATGAAAAACCTAGATACACATTCTAACCTCTAAGGAACCATAACCGGTATTAATTAATTAATAAATAATTAAACAACAATTTAATCAACCATAATTAATTAATAAACATCCACCATATAATCCATGACAACATATATATTATATAGAAACCTAGAGTGCCATCTCTCTATAAAATTTAATTCAAGCATTGGAGAGATTAAGATCACAAAATTTATGCATATAACATGATCACAAACTTGCAAATTTATGTAAAAACCTCGGCTCTGATACCAATTGTTGGAAACAAAGTGCGCAGCGGAATTTTAAAAAATTTTTCATCAGAGTATTTTCCAAAACACAAGTTTGACATGTTATATGTATAAATTAAACAGATCTTACTAACCTCAGTATGCCGAAGAACCTCCGCGACCTGTGTAGAGAAGTAACGTTCCAGAAGAGCCTCAACCAACTGGTCTTCTTTGCTATTCTCTATCCACAACCGGAGTGAGTGTGGGCTCACACGTACAGCTCTTCCACCGGTGACTCTCCTTCCAACCAATAGAGAGAACCCAAAGCTAGTGTTCGTGATTTGTGAACAAAAGCTCTCAGGGAGTTTTTAGATGCTCACTAGAAGAGTATCACTCTTAATCTCTCAAATTGATCTGAGTAAATCATTAGACTCACTCCCTTTTTATACCTATTGGTCCTTGGGGTCAGTCCATATCAGATTAGGTCTCAAAAATCGAAATAGAATCAAGTTCGGATCAATATCTGATAAGATACGCGTGAAAAACGCGTAATCTTAGCTGTCGCGGTCGGCATGCCGAACTGTGAGATAGGCAGGCCGAACTGGCCAGTTCGGCAGGCCGAACACGTCATCCGGCATGCCGAACTGCCGAGAAAAAATCTCCGCGAATCTTTTATTTTCCACCCGAGATTCTAAAGGATAAAGTCTCAGTTTTGATTCAAATAGCCCAATAGAAAAGATATCTGATCAAAACAAACTTTATCAAGATAATCTCTAAGAAAATAAATCAATTCACAATAATTCTACAAGTTTATCTTGTTCTAATTGTCCAAAATTAAAACAACCGATAAACAGACAAGAATTATCCGAACGCCATAATTCAACAAGTTCATCTTGAACTAATTTCTTACATAATTAATTCAACCGATAAACAGACATGAATTATTTGATTCTTATAAATTTTAAACCAATCTGATAAATCCGACATAAGTCACCAATTATTGGAAAAGCACGCCGTGTCGTTACAGGATTTTGTGAGCTAGCAAAGGGGACCAAAATGGACCTATAAAGTTCAAGCTCATGATAATTATGAAACCCAATATCCCAGATATACATTTCACAATTATCAACTCCAACGCTACTCCACTAAAAGCTTGGAGCTGCACTCTCGAACTTTATAGAATTACGAAGCTCGTGTAGCTAAGTCTCCATGACATATCATAGTGTATCGCATCCCCATATGATCATCCATAATCGGCTTAAGGACAAGTTCTGTCTTACCTTCCCGATTATTTTTATCTTACGTTCCATTGTCTCACCATTAGAAAACTTACCATCCAAAGATAGTATACCATTCGGTTACACCTATGTATCCAAATGGTTGAGCGCTCCAGTTTTCCAATTACAGGACAACGCATATAAGAGGATATCATTACTCCTAAAGAGGAGCTATGGATTCCATATCTATGAATAACAAGTCTACGCTACCAAGAGTCATGCCTCCAACGTACCGGCATGCTTGCCACTATAGAGATGTGGGAGTCACCCATTGGTACATCAAAAGACACAAGTCGAGACAACGGGCCCATTATTCATCTCAGGATTAAGATACAATACAAATGATTGTCTAAAGTGAATCGATTTGACAAGACAGAATTATTAATCCAAATCAATTCACTTTATGTCCCGATCCAACACATCGTCACCTATGACAATGCGCCAATGTTTCTATTCACGGAGTCCAACTCCGATGGCCAAGACAAACCATCTCCCAAAAGGGATATAGACAACATAACAATCTTTACATGAATAAAGCGCCCAACTTTATTCCCTCGATTGCGGATCATATATTTTAGACCATCACCTTAAGAGTCGTGTCTACCGCATAATCATCCCATCATATGCCCAACTCTTAAGGTTTAGACTGACAGTCTCAGACTACTGTTTGCTTATCATACATTCAACAAATATGAACGTAAAGAGGACAATATTTGGTATATATATAAATGAATAAATTCTTTATTGATAAAAATGTCTCCAAAAACGTATTACATTTTTACTCCTTAGAGCATACATGTCTAACAATCTCCCACTTGCACTAAGTGAGTAAATACTGCAAATTTCGCATCCCCATAGCTTCCACATGCCTTTCGAAGACTCTCCCAGAAAGTGTCTTCGTAAATGGATCAGCTAAATTGTCCTCTGACGCGATCTTGCACACCGTGACATGCCCGCTCTCAACGAAGTCCTTTATCACATGATACTTCCGATCAATATGCTTACTCTTCTTGTGAAATCTTGGTTCCTTAGCATTAGCTACCGCCGCACTGTTATCACAGTATAGTGATACCGCTTTATCCACACCAGGAACTACCTCAAGATCCCCAAGGAACTTGCGGAGCCACACTGCTTCTTTCGAAGCATCACTAGCCGCCACATACTCGGCCTCCATCGTTGAATCCGAAGTGCAATCTTGCTTCGCACTTCTCCAACTGATGGCACCGCCACCTAGAGTAAACACAAACCCTGAAGTCGATTTCCTAGAATCCAGGCAGGATTGAAAATCCGAATCAGTGTATCCTAGAGGAGTTAAATCCTCACCCGAATACACAAGCATATACTCACGAGTCCTTCTCAGGTACTTGAAAATATGCTTTACCGCAACCCAATGGTTTGGTCCTGGATCCGCCTGAAATCGACTCACAATCCCGACCGCATAGCTAATATCTGGTCGAGTGCAAAGCATGGCATACATGAGACTACCTACTGCCGAAGCATAAGGCACCTTCTTCATGTATTCTCTTTCTTCATAAGACTTTGGAGAGTCTTTCTTAGAAAGAGTAATTCCACACCTAGATGGTTGCCCACCTTTCTTGGAATCCTGCATTGCAAACCTCCTGAGAATTTTATCTATGTACCCGGCCTGTGACAAAGCTATCATTTTGTTCTTCCTATCCCGAAAGATCTGGATACCGAGAACAAAATTAGCCTCACCCAAGTCCTTCATGTCAAACTGCTTGGTCAACCATAATTTGACCGATGACAATGCCCCAACGTCATTGCCAATTAGCAGAATGTCATCTACATAGAGTAGTAGAAAAACCACCTTCCCATTCTTAATGTGTTTGTAAACACATGGTTCATCCGCATTTTGTGAGAACCCATAAGTCTTGATCACTTGATCAAATCTTATGTTCCAAGAACGAGAAGCCTGCTTAAGTCCATAAATAGACTTTAGCAACTTACAAACCTTACCCTCTTGACCCGTGACCTTGAACCCGTCTGGTTGTTCCATATAAATGGACTCATCAAGATAGCCATTCAGAAAAGCCGTCTTGACATCCATCTGCCAAATCTCGTAGTCGAGAGCGGCAGCTATGGACAAGAGAATCCGGATGGACTTAAGCATGGCTACAGGCGAAAAGGTTTCCTCATAATCGATTCCTTCCTTTTGCGTATAACCCTTAGCTACCAGTCTAGCCTTAAAGGTTTCGACCTTTCCATCCACTCCTCTTTTCCTCTTGTAGATCCACTTACACCCTATGGGTTTTACCCCTTCGGGAAGATCCACAAGCTCCCAGACCCGATTAGTCTCCATAGACTTCATCTCAATGTTCATGGCCTCTGTCCAGAGTCTTGAATCAACATCCTCCATAGCTTCTGCGTAAGTATAAGGATCCCTGTCATGTTCATCCGGTTCAGCCAAAAAGACCTCCCCATTGAACATATACCTCTCAGGTTGACGCCCGATCCTCCCACTACGCCGAAGCCCCTGAGGTTGTTGTTCAGGTTTGTTTGGTTTTTCTACACCGATCGGAATGGTTTCGTTCGGAACCTCCGGAGTAAACGGATTACCCCTCATCTCCTCAAGCACCACTTTGCTTTGAGGTTTAAAGTCGTTCATGTAACTCTCCTCAAGGAAAGTTGCATTAGTTGAAACCACGACTTTATTTTCCTTTGGGTTATAAAAATAACCCCCTTTAGTCCCTTTTGGATATCCTACAAACACGCAAACTTCTGAACGTGCTTCCAACTTATTCGGATCCTTAAACAGGACATGAGCTGGACATCCCCATATGCGAATATGGTTTAAGGATGTCTTCCGTCTTGTCCACAACTCGTGAGGAGTTTTAGGGACCGATTTTGAAGGCATATTGTTCAAAAGATAACATGCGGTTTGTAGTGCATATCCCCAAAAGGATAAAGGCAATGATGAATAACTCATCATGGACCGAATCATGTCCAACAAAGTCCTATTCCTTCTCTCCGCTACGCCATTCTGCTGCGGAGTGCCCGGCGCAGTCAAATGGGATAAAATCCCATTCTCTAACAAGTGTCCCAAGAACTCATCAGAAAGGTATTCCCCACCTCGATCAGATCGAAGTGCCTTTATGGGTCTACCCAATTGCTTTTCCACTTCAGCCCGAAACTCCCTGAATTTATCATAAGTTTCGCTTTTGTGGTGCATTAGGTACACATACCCATATCTTGAGTAATCGTCAATAAAAGTGACGAAGTACTCATACCCTCCTCGTGCCCGGATGTTCATCGGTCCGCAAACATCACTATGCACAAGTTCTAGAACCCCTTCGGCCCTATTGCCCTTAGACCCGTATGGTCTTTTGGTCATTTTACCCTCCAAACAAGACTCACATTGAGGTATAGATTCCACCTTTAAGTGACTTAAAGGTCCATCCCTTACCAACCTTTGAATCCTATTTAGGTTAATATGGCCAAGGCGCAAATGCCAAAGATAAGTCTTATTAGAGTGAGAAGTTTTAAGTCTTTTTGAGTTATTATCATTTATCTCAGCATTAAGCAACAAGTCCATCTTAGGTTTGATAAAATATAGATTATTTTGCATCCATCCAGAACAGATAAAAGATTTGTTTTTACGAATCACCACTTTTTCATTAAAAGATACCACGTAGGAGTCTTTAAATAAAGAAGATACAGAAATTAAATTCCTTTTAAATTTAGGAACATAAAAACAATCTCGCAAAATTAAACTCCTATAATTATCAAAATAAAGATGGACATCTCCCACTGCTTCCGCTGAGACCAAGGATCCATCGCCCATCCGAAGCGTTAAGTCTTCACGAAGTAGACTTCTCGTTTCTTTGAATCCCTGCAGAGAAACACAAACATGATTAGTTGCACCAGAATCTATGACCCAAATGTCACTGGATTCCTCAACCAAACAAGTTTCTAAATATAGAAGATCACACCTACCTCCCTTGGAAAGGAAGTCCTTGCAATGCTTCTTTATATGCCCGACCTTACCACAAAAGAAGCACTTAAGCTTCTTTGGGTTCTTCTTCTTCTTCTTCTTGCTCTTGGTAGCAATAGGAATAGAAGACTTCCCACTCTTGGCCCGTTGTTTCTTTCCATTCCCAGAGTTAGGATTGGAACCAGAAGCAGCTACCATATTGGCCTCTCCACCAGCAGGAGAGTCCCTGATCAGCAGTTCAAACTCTTGTAACTGTTTCATCAGTTCTGTCAAGGTCATATCCCGTCTATTGCTTAGATTAAAAGTAGCTCTAAACGGAATAAATTCCTTTGACAGAGTCTCAAAGACCATAGTCATCTGAGTTTCAGCATCGATGTCGGCTCCATTGGTTTGAGCCTCAGCGAGGTAACCCATGACCAACATCATGTGCTCCTTTACAGATGTCCCCGGTCTCTGTCTACAGTTTAAGAGTTTCCGAAGCGCCCCTTGCCGCTTTGTTATGGCCTGGCCTCCAAACATGTCCTCAAGATTATCCAAGATCTGCTTCGCAGTCTCATAATCCTGATGTTGAGCCTGCAGCACATTATTCATGCTAGCCATAACATAGCAGCGGGCCTGATCATTAGCATCTTTCCAGCGTTCGTACGCTTGGAATTGCTCATTACTTGAGTCTCCCGTAGGCTCGGGAGGACAAGGAGTTGTCAGAACATATTTCAGTTTCTCAAAGGAAAGGACGATGTCCAGGTTCCGTTTCCAATCATTATAGTTCTCACCGGTCAATTGGTTTTTGTCAAGTATCGATGATAAAGCGTTTTTAGACATTTTCAATCTACAATAAAGAATCATATACCAAACATAAGCAAACATTTATAATAATTTAGTAAGTTAACACAATCATGTAAAATCATACAAATGTGTTTATGTGTCAAAACCTTGAAAATATCACAACCTTACAACGATAATTCCCAACTCAGAATTCAACAAGCTCCTAGGGGAGTCATGCCAAATTCAATCAGGAACACGGATCCCCTCCTGATTAATATATGCCATCCAGGACCCGTATGATCCAGCATATACTAATAATCGTTTCTTTGGCCATTAATTTTATTAACAGAGCTCCTAGGGGAGGTTAATAATAAAGTTAACGTGAGTGTATAACCACCGTTTTAATATTTTATCCATGATTTATGATCACCACCTAGGGGTGTGCAACCATAAATCATACTAAAATACCTTATCCTTTCAGAGATCCAATCTGGTACATGATAGAAATCCCTTCCTAGGGGTTGGGACCATCATGTTCTTCCTATGGACCAACGATGGAGGCCTTAGGTTCTCTCTTCGAAAACCTTCTCCCACTCAATCTTTTGAAGTCAAGGTTTTATTTTAAAATTTATGCATGAACAATTTTAATATGAGCGGCACTCCCTATTCTATATGACATGTTATCAATATACATGGTAAATCATATTATAATGCAAAAAAGCAAAGCAATCAAGCAAAGCTACAAGCATAATAATAATAACCGTAATATTATGGTTCCATCCTAGAGAATAGAAAAAATAAGATTACAAGAGAATAATCGAGACATTTATCGATTCTTCATCCTTGAATCCTTAAGCTGTATCCTTCTTCATGTAATATCCATCTTCAAGTCCTCAATCCCGTATGAATCGAACACTTCATATTTCCGGTCATATCCTAATTTAATGTTTCTCAGAATCGTCCCAAAAATAAAATTAAAACTGCACTGAAAAAATCGCACCTTTTCTGGACGCCTGGCAGCTCTCGGTCGGCAGGCCGATCTGGGTGATCGGTCTGCCGATCATGGTGGTTCGGCCTGCCGAACATGAAGGTTCGGCCTGCCGGCAGAGCACCAAAATTTCTGCCCCACTGTCGGTCTGCCGGACCATGCGTCCGGCCTGCCGATCTGTGACATTCGGCCTGCCGAACTGTGAGGTCCGGCATGCCGACCGAGCAGAAAACCCTCAATCCAGAAAATACAATTTTAATGCAATTCATCAATTTTATTTTCAACAATTCAAAAACATAAAATTAGAGACTCAGGAAATACCTGGAGGCGCCATCATCTATCTTCAAGATCCGACTTCTCGTTCCGTCTTCTCCGAATAATTATTTAATTACAAAATTCTTACAAATTAAATAATAATTCCTAGACGGAGATGATAGTCCGCCATCTAATTACATGAAAAACCTAGATACACATTCTAACCTCTAAGGAACCATAACCGGTATTAATTAATTAATAAATAATTAAACAACAATTTAATCAACCATAATTAATTAATAAACATCCACCATATAATCCATGACAACATATATATTATATAGAAACCTAGAGTGCCATCTCTCTATAAAATTTAATTCAAGCATTGGAGAGATTAAGATCACAAAATTTATGCATATAACATGATCACAAACTTGCAAATTTATGTAAAAACCTCGGCTCTGATACCAATTGTTGGAAACAAAGTGCGCAGCGGAATTTTAAAAAATTTTTCATCAGAGTATTTTCCAAAACACAAGTTTGACATGTTATATGTATAAATTAAACAGATCTTACTAACCTCAGTATGCCGAAGAACCTCCGCGACCTGTGTAGAGAAGTAACGTTCCAGAAGAGCCTCAACCAACTGGTCTTCTTTGCTATTCTCTATCCACAACCGGAGTGAGTGTGGGCTCACACGTACAGCTCTTCCACCGGTGACTCTCCTTCCAACCAATAGAGAGAACCCAAAGCTAGTGTTCGTGATTTGTGAACAAAAGCTCTCAGGGAGTTTTTAGATGCTCACTAGAAGAGTATCACTCTTAATCTCTCAAATTGATCTGAGTAAATCATTAGACTCACTCCCTTTTTATACCTATTGGTCCTTGGGGTCAGTCCATATCAGATTAGGTCTCAAAAATCGAAATAGAATCAAGTTCGGATCAATATCTGATAAGATACGCGTGAAAAACGCGTAATCTTAGCTGTCGCGGTCGGCATGCCGAACTGTGAGATAGGCAGGCCGAACTGGCCAGTTCGGCAGGCCGAACACGTCATCCGGCATGCCGAACTGCCGAGAAAAAATCTCCGCGAATCTTTTATTTTCCACCCGAGATTCTAAAGGATAAAGTCTCAGTTTTGATTCAAATAGCCCAATAGAAAAGATATCTGATCAAAACAAACTTTATCAAGATAATCTCTAAGAAAATAAATCAATTCACAATAATTCTACAAGTTTATCTTGTTCTAATTGTCCAAAATTAAAACAACCGATAAACAGACAAGAATTATCCGAACGCCATAATTCAACAAGTTCATCTTGAACTAATTTCTTACATAATTAATTCAACCGATAAACAGACATGAATTATTTGATTCTTATAAATTTTAAACCAATCTGATAAATCCGACATAAGTCACCAATTATTGGAAAAGCACGCCGTGTCGTTACAGGATTTTGTGAGCTAGCAAAGGGGACCAAAATGGACCTATAAAGTTCAAGCTCATGATAATTATGAAACCCAATATCCCAGATATACATTTCACAATTATCAACTCCAACGCTACTCCACTAAAAGCTTGGAGCTGCACTCTCGAACTTTATAGAATTACGAAGCTCGTGTAGCTAAGTCTCCATGACATATCATAGTGTATCGCATCCCCATATGATCATCCATAATCGGCTTAAGGACAAGTTCTGTCTTACCTTCCCGATTATTTTTATCTTACGTTCCATTGTCTCACCATTAGAAAACTTACCATCCAAAGATAGTATACCATTCGGTTACACCTATGTATCCAAATGGTTGAGCGCTCCAGTTTTCCAATTACAGGACAACGCATATAAGAGGATATCATTACTCCTAAAGAGGAGCTATGGATTCCATATCTATGAATAACAAGTCTACGCTACCAAGAGTCATGCCTCCAACGTACCGGCATGCTTGCCACTATAGAGATGTGGGAGTCACCCATTGGTACATCAAAAGACACAAGTCGAGACAACGGGCCCATTATTCATCTCAGGATTAAGATACAATACAAATGATTGTCTAAAGTGAATCGATTTGACAAGACAGAATTATTAATCCAAATCAATTCACTTTATGTCCCGATCCAACACATCGTCACCTATGACAATGCGCCAATGTTTCTATTCACGGAGTCCAACTCCGATGGCCAAGACAAACCATCTCCCAAAAGGGATATAGACAACATAACAATCTTTACATGAATAAAGCGCCCAACTTTATTCCCTCGATTGCGGATCATATATTTTAGACCATCACCTTAAGAGTCGTGTCTACCGCATAATCATCCCATCATATGCCCAACTCTTAAGGTTTAGACTGACAGTCTCAGACTACTGTTTGCTTATCATACATTCAACAAATATGAACGTAAAGAGGACAATATTTGGTATATATATAAATGAATAAATTCTTTATTGATAAAAATGTCTCCAAAAACGTATTACATTTTTACTCCTTAGAGCATACATGTCTAACAACCCTTTGGTACATCAAAATACATAAGTCAAGAATACAGGCCTGTTAGTCATTTCAGGATTAAGACACAACACATATGATTGTACAAAGTGAATTGAGTTTGTACAAATGGAATTATTAACTAAATCAATTCAAATTTTATGTCTTGATCTAATACATCATAACCTATGACAATGCACTAATGTTTCAATTTGCGAAGTTCTACTCTGATGACCAAGACAAGCCATCTCCCATTAGCGAAGTAGATAACATAACAATCTTAGCATGAATAAAGCACCCAACTTTATTCCCTCAATTGCTAATATTACAATTTAGACCATCACCTTTAAGATTCATCTTTTGTATAATCTATCCATCATATGCACGATTCTTTGAGGTTTAGACCGACAGTCTCAAACTTTTGTTTGCTTATATACATTCAGTAGTAATGGACATAAAGAGGACAACATTTAGTATATGAATAATAAATAAACCCTTTATCAATAAAATGTCTCCAAAAACATATTACAACATTTTACTCCTTAGGACACTATGTCTAACAGTGGGATCGTTTAGCCATCTATAAAGTGCATAACCCTAAAACATCAAAGTTAGGTGCAAGAGGTATTAAAGGTGTTTTTGTTGCATATACTAAAATTCCAAGGCATATAGATTGTTGAATATAGATTTTAATGTGATAATGGAATCGAGAGATGTTGAATTCATTGAAAATAAATTTGTTGTTGATTCTACAATTGAATTAGAATCTAATGTTGATCAACCATGTGACTATACTTCTGGTACCTCCACTAATAAAAGGAAAGAGTCTATGACATCTTTCAAACTGAGGAAAAGTCAGCGTGAAAGAAAAGAAAAGAGTTTAGCACTAGATTTTATTTCATCTCATGCTTTGACCTTCTTAGTTAAAGGAGATAAAAATAGTGTACTTAATAAAATACCATTGTTGCTACATGTTGAAGAAGATCCAAAAACATTTAGTGAAGCCATGTCATCTAGAGATGCCTTCTTTTGGAGTGAGGCTATAAATGTTGAAATGGATTCAATAATATCTAACGGAACTTGGGTTCTAGTTGATCTCCCTCTGAGATTGAAGCTGATAAGCCACAGGTGGGTGTTTAAAAGAAAGTACAATACCGATGAATGTATACAAGCATTCAAGGCTAGATTGGTAGCCAAAGGCTTTTGGTAACCAAAGGCTTCAAACAAAAGTGTGGTATAGATTACTTTGATACATATGCTCAAGTAGATAGGTTGATTAGGGTACTATTTGCAATTTCTTCAATATATAATTTGCATATGCACCAAATAGATGTAAAGATAGCTTTTCTAAATGGTCATCTTGATGAGGAAATCTATATGGAACAACCCATGGGGTTTGTGATGCCTAGAAATGAAAATAAGTTTTGCAAATTAGTCAAGTCGCTTTATGGATTAAAGCAAGCACCAAAACAATGGCATGAGAAATATGATTGGGTGATATTGTCTCTTGGTTTTAAGCATAATAATGCAAATAAATGTATTTATTCTAGATTTACAAATGATTTTAGTGTGATTATATGTTTATATGTTGATGACTTACTTATCTTTGGAACAAACATGGAAGAAGTGAATGATACTAAGAAGTATCTAAATTCACAATTTAAGATGAAGGATCTTGGTGAGGTAGATACTATCTTCGATGTAAAAGTGAGGAAGCAGAGTGGGGGTTACTCGTTGTATCAATCTCATTATATTGAGAAAGTGCTTAAATTCAATCATTTAAAGTTTAAAAAAGCAAATACCTTATATGATAATAGTATAAACTACTAGAAAATGCTAGCCGAGTGATATCATAGCTTAAGTATGTTAGTACGATTGGTAGCTTCATGTATGCTATGCATTGTACAAGGCCAGACACTACTTTTGCGGTGTGGAAAATGTTAAGGGATACGAGTAACCCAAGTGTTAAACATTGGAATGCAATTGGTAGAATACTTGGTTATCTCAAGAGGACCATTAATTTGGGTTTGTTTTACAATTATTATCCCGTGGTACTAGAAGGGTACTTGGATGCTAGTTAGGTAACCAATGTAAATGATAATAAATCCACATCTAGTTGGATTTTCACAATTGCAGGAGGAGCCATGTCTTAGGCTTCTAAGAAACAAACATGCATAACTCACTTAACGATGAAAAGTATTTATAGCACTTGCGGCTACAGGCAAAGAAGCGGAATGGTTGAGAAATTTATTATTTGATATTGAGTCGTGGTCACAACCTATGCCATCTGTTTCTTTGTATCATGACAACACTACATTGTCTAGAGTTTATAACAAAGTTTATAATGGAAAGTCTAGACATATTAGCTTGAGATATGAGTATGTGAAACAACTAATAACCGTTGGTGTTATTAATATTGTTTATTTTAGGACTAACAAGAACCTAGCGGATCTCTTAACAAAAGGTCTTTCTAGAGACTTAGACAAGGATATATCTAGTGGAATGAGACTAAAATCTTTTATCTAAAAGTCATGGGTAATGGTAACCCAACTATGTAATAGTTGTACCGTTATTCTATAGTTAAATGTTGTAAGAACAAGTCGTCATTACATGAACAAGTAAGCACCAAAAAATTTATTCTCCCTTCCAAAATGTTCAGTGCAAGTAGCTATGTGGTTAAGGTTGAGTTTATGGTCTTAATGAAGCTCAAGTGTCAATATAGCTAGAGACATAATTTAAAACTTCACCTAAGTAAACATAAGGAATGGTGCTATTTCTAACAAGACCGTGGGTTAGTCTTGTAAATGTTCATGAATCCAAGATAGTGCACAAGGTTGGAATAGTGCAAAAATGATTGGAACATAATTTGAATTCTAGATATCTCTAATGTGATATATTTTCAGTATTTGCTTAAGAGACAAAGTTCAATACAAAGTACACTATTGTCTTGTGAATACTTTAAAGTATATTCACTAATTGAAAATTAAAATCAAAAGATACGTTTTTGAATGTATAAGTTTATCATTGCATGATTTGGAAAAATATTACAATCTAGTGGGAGATTGTTGGAGAGATTGTAATATATCTCAAAGATCATATTAGAATGATAATAAAACACAATTTTAATGTGTTTTGTGCTAACACAGAGTGTCGCGGCGCTAAAACAAGAATCAACAATTCTCCTAGGCACCCACTGGGTTACCGCTCATGAAATTTGTTCCCAAAAGCCTCATGGTGCTTTCCCAAACTGATATATGATGAGATTTTGTGTCTTCTGATATGTTTCCAATTGATATATTTGTTGGTTGTATATTTTTATACAAATGTAATTATCTATTAGGAATGGACACATCGATTGTAATAGTTGTATTGATACTTCAATAGACATATTTAAAAATAAAGAGATTCATTTACATTAAAGGAACTACCTTTAAGTAAAGGTTGTATGAATTTAACCAATTATGTCCATTCATAAATGATATCCATGTCAATTGTTAAACTCCAAAATTATTACAGAATCTATATCTTGTTCTAGAATACTATATTGCCGCTAAATATAGTGTTCAAGTGTTTGTTGCTTCTCGGGGGTAATTTGCCATAAAAAGCTCTCTAGCAAACTTGAATAAGTGAGGACAAATAAAACATTTAAGTCTTTATACATGCCTCAAACACATTTCTATTTCCTAAAATTTCTTAGCTTCCTTTCTCTCCCTACACACAAAATACACCAACAGGAGGAACTAAGATTTCTAATGATCACTAACTAACTTTTAGTCCCCTGTTAATTTCAACACATGAGCAAAACAGGTCTTGAAATGAAGAACTCTTCTTCACTCTCTTACTCTTTCTAACAGGCTTATGTGAGGAGATTTTAACAGAGTTCTTTCAATCTCTCCAAGACTCACAATAGTATAAAATAAATAGAAGAGCCCTCTACTTATAGAGAATTAGTGACTCATTTAATTCTAGGAACTTTCTTTATTTTAATTTTAAATTTCAAATATTTAATTAAAATAAAAAAGAATATTTTCTCTTTTCTTATCAATGTGTGTGGCACCACCCACATAGATACTCTATTTGTAGGTGGCACCACTTCAATGAAAAGGAGGAGAGAAAATCTTCTTATTATCTAATCTCATTTGTTTTCAAATTTAACTTTCCATATTTGAATTAATAATATTTATCTAAAAATAGAAAATCTAAATATGCAAATTTGGCAATAAAACTTTGGACTACACAAGGAACTTTTCCCTCAAGCAATTGGAGTCATACATAGTGGGTCCCCCTCGCTGTGTTTTATTTAAAATTAATTATTTGTTATTATATAATCTCATCATCTAAAAAAGTTAAAAATTATTATAAATTAAGTCATAATTAATTTATTTTGAGTAATATTTAATTTAGAATTCTATAAATTTAAATTAATTAATTAAACCAATAATTTTACTTGTCCAAACAATATTTACATGGATAGTGGAGAATTAATAGACCCATAATTTCAAGCTCCAATAAAACCGATGTATTAATTAAACTCTTTAATTAATATATAACTCTTTCATTAATTCCAACATAATTCCCCTAAATACTTAAAATTGTACTCTTGAAATTATAAATATATAATTACTTATTTTTTAGAATCATCCATTTAATAAAGTCATTACATCAATTCATAATTAAAGCGAGATAAAACCCATTAACCTCTCTAATTACTTTTTTATTCTTGAGTGCGTTAATTCTCTAATAAATAATAAATTCATGAATTTAATCACGAATTGAGCGCTATTATTATTCAAGCCTCGAATTAATACTTAAAAGAATTATTTTTCTACTTCTCGTTAGAGAAGGAATGGATTTCATCTTAGAATATTAACATTCCTAGCTACTTACTTCATTATGCCTAAAAAAGGATAGGATTAGATTCTCGAATCCATACCGAATAAATCAAAAGACATAATTCCATAAATAGGAGTTGCTAATGACTCAGGATTTAGATCATCTTATGTATGACCATTGGTTGATGTGATTAGAACTTGCTTTAGTTAATAGAAATTATTAGCTATTCATATCACATGTCTTTTAATCCATAATCCTCCTCTTTATATGCTTTGTACTCCTATGGTTTTTAGGTTCTTTAATATTAGCAGTTGTACCATTGTTGTCACTATATAGTTCAATCGGCTTATATTAGCAATTGCACCATTGTTGTCATTATATAGTTTAATCAGCTTATATTAGTAATTTCCAGATCGATCATGAATTTTTGGAGCCAAACTACTTCCAAGGATGCTTAACAATTAGACACATATTTAGCCTCTATTTTTGATTTAGAAACACACTATTGTTTCACCCTCTCCAAACAATGGCTCCACCACTAAAAGTGAACATGGAACCTAAGATCGACTTTTAATTGTCCCGATTCGATTAGAAATTGGAATTTGTGTATCTGTTGAGAGACAGATCTCCACTAGAATATAGAGACATATAGTTTTTTGTTCATCTAAGATACTTGAGAATACACTTTATCTAACACCCTCTTACGGACGTCGCAAATATTGTTACTTTAACCCATGACATCATTATATTAAGATAAACTATTCAAGTAAGACATAAGTAACAAAACATATGCTAGGAATTTTGCATACAATTTTTTTTAGTTTACTCATATATAATCAAATAGTTTATCAATACCAAAATAATCAAACCATAATTTGTTAGGTCGAACTTTTCTAGTTTGTTAGGTCGAACTTTAGACATCGGCAAGCCGAACATAACTGGTAGTCCAAACTTCAACCATCGGCAGGTCGTTAGAGGCTTTGCAAAATAAGAGTTTTAAAACACCTAAATCGGCAGGTCGATAGTAAAATCGACAGTTCGACCAATAATGGTCGACAAATCGATTTGCTGCTAAAACAAAAGTAAATTAAGAACAAGTTTAGATACATCACAATGCAAAAAATTAACAAACAACAATAAAACCATTATTCAAGAAATAAATTCTTTTCATTGCGTTCTTCCATTTTCTAATCCATCCTTCCTAGCACATACGCCCACATTGTCCCCCTCCTATTCCATAACTTTTACCTTTATCTCTAACATGATGTAAAACTAGTAAGCAAAAGCTTAGTAAGTATAGTTTCCTATCTCATAACATTAAACATTTTATGGAAATCACTACAAATCATCATAATCATAGTGGTGCAATTGGCACGGGTTCATCTAGAACATATCTTTCATTAAAAATTCCATATTAAAACTTCAATCATTTTATCTTTAGGGGCCCAAGTGCTACACCATAAATCATCATCATAGGCGCGCCATCATGAGAGGAGAGGGGTAGCTAATCCGAAACCAAACATGACAAGTCTAACTTTTGGACAACATCATAAACATAAACATAGGGTGTGCAACACGTAATTACATGATACATATATATATATATGTTAGACATGCATGCCCTAGGGAGTAAAAAGGTAATACGTTTTTTGGAGACATTGTTATCAATAAAGAATTTATTCTTTTATATACCAAATCTTGTCCTCTTTACGTTCATATTTGTTGAATGTATGATAAGCAAACAATAGTCTGAGACTGTCAGCCTAAACCTTAAGAATTGGGCATATGATGGACTGATTATGCGGAAGGCACGATTCTTAAGGTGACGGTCTAAACATATGATCCGCAATCGAGGAAATAAAGTTGGGCGCTTTATTCATGTAAAGATTGTTATGTTGTCTATATCCCTTTTGGGAGATGGTTTGCCTTGACCATCGGAGTTGGACTCCGTGAATAAAAACATTGGCACGTTGTCATAGGTGACGATGTGTTGGATCGGGACATAAAGTGAATTGATTTAGATTAATAATTCTGTCTTGGCAAATCGATTTACTATAGACAGTCATTTGTATTGTATCTTAATCCTGAGATGAATAGTGGGCCCGTTGTCTCGACTTGTGTCTTTTGATGTGCCAAAGGGTGACACCTACATCTCAATAGTGGTATGCATACTGGTACATTGGAGGCATGACTCTTGATAGCGTAGACTTGTTATTCATAGATATGGAATCCATAGCTCCTCTTTAGGAGTAATGATATCCTCTTATATGCGTTGTCCTGTAATTGAAAAACTAGATCGCTCAACCATTTGGATACATAGGTGTAACCGAATGGTATACTATCTTTGGATGGTAAGTTTTCTAATGGTGAGACAATGGAACGTAAGATAAAAATAATTGGGAAGGTAAGACAGAACTTGTCCTTAAGCCGATTATGGATGATCATATGGGGATGCGATACACTATGATATGTCATGGAGACTTAGCTACACGAGCTTCGTAATTCTATAAAGTTCGAGAGTGCAACTCCAAGATTTTAGTGGAGTAGCGTTGGAGTTGATAATTATGAAATGTATATCTGGGATATTGGGTTTCATAATTATCATGAGCTTGAACTTTAGGTCCATTTTGGTCCCCTTTGCTAGCTCACAAAGTCCTGTAATGACACGGCGTGATTTTCCAATAATTGGTGACTTATGTCGGATTTATTAGATTGGTTTAAAATTTGTAAGAATCAAATAATTCATGTCTGTTTATCGGTTGAATTAATTTTGTAAGAAATTAGTTGAAGATAAACTTGTTGAATTATTACGATCAGATAATTCTTGTCGGTTTATCGGTTGTTTTAATTTTGGACAAATTAGATCAAGATAAACTTGTAGAATTATTGTGAATTGATTTATTTTCTTAGAGATTATCTTGATAAAGTTTGTTTTGATCAGATAACTTCTCTATTGGGTTATTTGAATCAAAACTGAGACTTTATCCTTTAGAATCTTGGGTGAAAAATAAAAGATTCGCGGAGATTTTTTCTCGGGAGTTCGGCTTACCAAATGATGTGGTCAGCCTGCCGAACTGGTCTGTTTGGCCAGCCGATCAGAATGTTCAGCCTGTCGATCAGCGGGAGATAAGATTATGCATTTTCACGTGGATCTTATCAGATATTGATCTGAACTTGATTATGTTTCAAGTTTTTTAGACCTAATCTGATACGGACTGATCCTAGGACCAATAGCTATATAAAGGAAGGGGGTCTCATGATTTACTCAGATCAATTTGAGAGATTAAGAGTGATACTCTTCTAGTGAGCATCTGAAAACTCCCTGAGAGCTTTTGTTCATAAATCACGAACACTAGCTTTGGGTTCTCTCCATTGGTTGGAAGGAGAGTCACCGGTGGAAGAGCTCTAAGTGTGAGCCCACACTCACTCCGGTTGTGGATAGAGAATAGCAAAGAAGACTAGTTGGTTGAGGCTCTTCTGGAACTTTACTTCTCTACACAGGTTGCGGAGGTTCTTCAGCACACTGAGGTTAGTAAGATCTGTCTAATTTATACATATAACATGTCAAACTTGTGTTTTAGAAATTACTCTGATTAAAAAAATTTAAAAATTTTGTTGCGCACTTTGTTTCCAACAATTGGTATCAGAGCCATGGTTTTTACATAAATTTGCAAATTTGTGATCATGTTATATGCATAAATTTTGTGATCTTAATCTCTCCTATGGTTGAATTGAATTTTATAGAGAGATGGCACTCTAGGTTTCTATATAATATATATGTTGTCATGGATTATGTGGTGAATGTTTATTAATTAATTATGGTTGATTAAATCTTTGTTTAATTATTTATTAATTAATTAATTCATACTGGTTATGGTTCCTTAGAGATTGGAATGTGTATCTAGGTTTTTCATGTAATTAGATGGTGGACTATCATCTCCATCTAGGAATTGTTATTTAATTTTTAATTTGTAAGAATTTTGTAATTAAATAATTATTTAGAGAAGACGGATCTAGAAGACGGATCTAGAAGATTGATGATGGCGCCCCTAGGTATTTCCTGAGGTTAGAATGTGTATCTAGGAATTGTTATGTTTTTTAATTATTGAAAATAAAATTGATGAATTGCATTAAAATTGTATTTTCTAGAAAGAGGGTTTTTTGTTTGGTCGGCATGTCGGACCTCACAGTTCGGCAGGTCGAAGGTCACAGATCGGCAGGTCGGACGTGTGGTCCGGTACGCCAACAGTGGGGTAGAAATTTGGGTGCTTAGCCGGTAGGCCAAACTTTCAGTTCGGTAGGCCGAACCTTCATGATCGGCAGGCCGATCACCTAGATCAGCCTGCCGACCGAGAGCTGCCAAGTATCCAGAAAAGGTGCAATTTTTTCGGTGCAGTTTTAATTTTATTTTTGGGACAATTCTGAGAACATTAAATTTGGATATGACCAAAAATATGAAGTATTCGATTCATACGGGATTGAAGACTTGAAGATGGATATTATATGAAGAAGGATACAGCTTGAGGATTCAAGGATGAAAAATCGATAAATGTCTCGATTATTCTCTTGTAATCTTGGTTTTCTATTCTCTAGGCTGGAACCATAATATTACGGTTATTATTATTTTGCTTGTAGCTTTGCTTGATTGCTTTGCTTGCCTGCATTATAATATGATTTACCATGTATATTGATAACATGTCATATAGAATAGGGAGTGCCGCTCATATTAAAATTTTTCATGCATAATTTTAAAATAAAACCTTGACTTCAAAAGATTGAGTGGGAGAAGGTTTTTGAAGAGAGGACCTAAGGCCTCCATCGTTGGTCCATAGGAAGAACATGGTGGTCCCGACCCCTAGGAAGGGATTTCTATCATGTACTAGATTGGATCTCTGAAAGGATAAGGTATTTTAGTATGATTTATAGTTGCACAACCCTAGGTGGTGATTATAAATCATGGATAAAATATTGAAACGATGATTATACACTCACGTTAATTTTATTATTAACCTCCCCTAGGAGCTCTGTTAATAAAATTAATGGCCAAAGAAACGATTATTAGTATATGCTAGATCATACGGGTCCTGGATGGCATATATTAATCAGGAGGGGATCTGTGTTCCTAATTGAATGTGACATGACTCCCCTAGGAGCTTGTTGAATTATGAGTTGGGAATTATCGTTGTAAGGTTGTGATATTTTCAAGGTTTTGACACCTAAACACATTTGCATGATTTTACATGATTGTGTTATCTTACTAAATTATTATATATGTTTGCTTATGTTTGGTATATGATTCTTTATTGTAGATTAAAAATGTCTAAAAATGCTTTATAATCGATACTTGAAAAAAACCAATTAACCGGTGAGAATTATAACGATTGAAAACGAAACCTGGACATCGTCCTATCCTTTGAGAAACTGAAATATGTACTGACAACTCCTTATCCTCCCGAGCCTACGGGAGACTCAAGTAATGAGCAATTGCAAGCGTACGACTGCTGGCAAGATGCTAATGATCAGGCCCGCTGCTATGTTATGGCTAGCATGAACAACGTGCTGCAGGCTCAACATCAGGATTATGAGACTGCGAAGCAGATCTTGGATAATCTTGAGGACATGTTTGGAGGCCAGGCCATAACAAAGCGGCAAGGGGCGCTTCAGAAACTCTTAAACTGTAAACAGAGACTGGGGACATCTGTAAAGGAGCACATGATGTTAGTCATGGGTTACCTCGCTGAGGCTCAAACCAATGGAGCCGACATCGATGTTGAAACTTAGATGACTATGGTCTTTGAGACTCTGTCTAAGGAATTTATTCCGTTTGGAGCTACTTTTAATTTAAGTAATAGACGGGATTTGACCTTGACATAACTAATGAAATAGCTACAAGAGTTTGAATTGCTGATAAGGGAGTCTCCTGCTGGTGGTGAGGCCAACATGATAGCTGCTTCTGGTTCCAATCCTAACTCTGGGAATGGAAAGAAGCAACAGGCCAAAAGTGGGAAGTCTTCTATTCCTGCTGCTACCAAGAGCAAGAAGAAGAAGAGGAAGAACCCAAAGAAGCTTAAGTGCTTCTTCTGTGGTAAGGTCGGGCATATAAAGAAGCATTGCAAGGACTTCCTTTCCAAGGGAGGTAGGTGTGATCTTCTATATTTAGAAACTTGTTTGGTTGAGGAATCCAGCAACATCTGGGTCATAGATTCCGGTGCAACTAATCATGTTTGTGTTTTTCTGCAGGGATTCAAAGAAATGAGAAGTCTACTATGTGAAGACTTAACGCTTCGGATGGGCGATGGATCCTTGGTCTCAGCGGAAGCAGTGGGAGATGTCCATCTTTACTTTGATAATTATAGGAATTTAATTTTGCGAGATTGTTTTTATGTTCCTAAATTTAAAAGGAATTTAATTTTTGTATCTTCTTTATTTAAAGACTCCTACGTGGTATCTTTTAATGAAAAAGTGGTGATTCGTAAAAACAGATCTTTTATCTGTTCTGGATGGATGCAAAATAATCTATATTTTATCAAACCTAAGATGGACTTATTGCTTAATGCTGAGATAAATGATAATGACTCCAAAAGACTTAAAACTTCTCACTCTAATAACACTTATCTTTGGCATTTGCGCCTTGGCCATAATAACCTGAATAGGATTCAAAGGTTGGTAAGGGATGGACCTTTAAGTCACTAAAAGGTGGAATCTATACCTCAATGTGAGTCTTGTTTGGAGGGTAAAATGACCAAAAGACCATACAGGTCTAAGGGCAATAGGGCCGAAGGGGTTCTAGAACTTGTGCATAGTGATGTTTGCGGGCCGATGAACATTCGAGCACGAGGAGGGTGTGAGTACTTCGTCACTTTTATTGACGATTACTCAAGATATGGGTATATGCACCTGATGCACCACAAAAGCAAAACTTATGATTAGTTTAGGGAGTTTCGGGCTGAAGTGGAAAAGCAATTAGGTAGACCCATAAAGGCACTTCGATCTGATTGAGGTAGGGAATACCATTCTGATGAGTTCTTGGGACACTTGTTAGAGAATGGGGATTTATCCCATTTGACTGCGCCAGGCACTCCGCAGCAGAATGGCATATCAGAGAGAAGGAATAGGACTTTGTTGGACATAATAAGGTCCATGATGAGTTATTCATCATTGCCTTTATCCTTTTGGGGATATGCACTACAAACCGCATGTTATCTTTTGAACAATGTGCCTTCAAAATCGGTCCCTAAAACTCCTCACGAGTTGTGGACAAGACGGAAGACATCCTTAAACCATATTTGCATATGGGGATTTCCGGCTCATGTCCTGTTTAAGGATCCGAATAAGTTGGAAGCACGTTCAGAAGTTTGCGTATTTATAGGATATCCAAAAGGGACTAAAGGGGGTTATTTTTATAACCGAAAGGAAAATAAAGTCGTGGTTTCAACTAAAGCAACTTTCCTTGAGGAGAGTTACATGGACGACTTTAAACCTCAAACCAAATTGGTGCTTGAGGAGTTAAGGGGTGATCCGTTCACTCCGGAGGTTCCAAACGAAACCATTCCGATCGGTATAAAAAAACCAAACAAACCTGAACAACAATCTCAGGGTCTTCGACGTAGTGGGAGGATCGGGCATCAACCTGAGAGGTATATGTTCAATGGGGAGGTCTTATTGGCTGAATCGGATGAACATGATAGGGATCCTTATACTTATGCAGAAGCCATGGAGGATGTTGATTCGTGACTCTGGACAGAGGCCATGAACATAGAGATGAAGTCTATGGAGACTAATCGGGTCTGGGAGCTTATGGATCTTCCCGAAGGGGTAAAACCCATAGGGTGTAAGTGGATCTACAAGAGGAAAAGAGGAGTGGATGGAAAGGTCGAAGCCTTTAAGGCTAGATTGGTAGCTAAGGGTTATACACAAAAGGAAGGAATCGATTATGAGGAAACCTTTTCACTTGTAGCCATGCTTAAGTCCATCCGGATTCTCTTGTCCATAGTTGCCACTCTCGACAACGAGATTTGGCAGATGGATGTCATGATGGCTTTTTTGAATGGCTATCTTGATGAGTCTATTTATATGAAACAACCAGACGGGTTCAAGGTCACAGGTCAAGAGGGTAAGGTTTGTAAGCTGCTAAAGTCTATTTATGGACATAAGCAGGCTTCTCATTCTTGGAACATAAGATTTGATCAAGTGATCAAGACTTATGGGTTCTCACAAAACATGTATGAACCATGTGTTTACAAACACATTAAGGATGGGAAGGTGGTTTTTCTACTGCTCTATGTAGATGACATTCTGCTAATTGGCAATGACGTTGGGGCGTTGTCATCGGTCAAATTATGGTTGACCAAGCAGTTTGACATGAAGGACTTAGGTGAGGCTAATTTTGTTCTCGGTATCTAGATCTTTCGGGATAAGAAGAACAAAATGATAGCTTTGTCTCAGGCCGGCTACATAGATAAAATTCTCAGGAGGTTTGCAATGCAGGATTCCAAGAAAGGTGGACAACCATCTAGGTATAGAATTACTCTTTCTAAGAAAGACTCTCCAAAGTCTTATGAAGATAGAGAATACATGAAGAAGGTGCCTTATGCTTCGGTAGTGGGTAGTCTTATGTATGCCATGCTTTGCACACGAACGAATATTAGCTATGCGGTCGGGATTGTAAGTCAATTTTAGGCAGATCTAGGACCGAACCATTGGGTTGTGGTAAAGCATATTTTCAAGTACCTGAGAAGGACTCGAGGGTATATGCTTGTGTATTCGGGTGAGGATTTAACTCCTTTAGGATACACTGATTCAGATTTTCAATCCTGTCTAGATTCTAGGAAATCGACTTCGGGGTTTGTGTTTACTCTGGGTGGCGATGCCATCATTTGGAGAAGTGCAAAGCAAGATTGCACTTCGTATTCAATGATGGAGGCCGAGTATGTGGCGGCTAGTGATGCTTCGAAAGAAGCAGTGTGGCTCCACAAGTTCCTTGGGGATCTTGAGGTAGTTCCTGGTATGGATAAAGCGGTATCACTGTACTGTGATAACAGTGTGGCGGTAGCTAATGCTAAGGAACCAAGATTTCACAAGAAGAGTAAGCATATTGATCGGAAGTATCATGTGATAAAGGACTTCGTTGAGGGCAGGCATGTCACGTTGTGCAAGATCACATCAGAGGATAATTTAGCTGATCCATTTGCGAAGACACTTACTGGGAGAGTCTTCGAGAGGCATGTGGAAGCTATGGGGATGCGGAATTTGCTATATTTACTCACTTAGTGCAAGTGGGAGATTGTTAGACATGTATGCCCTAAGGACTAAAAATGTAATACATTTTTTGGAGACATTTTTATCAATAAAGAATTTATTCTTTTATATACCAAATCTTGTCCTCTTTACGTTCATATTTGTTGAATGTATGATAAGAAAGCAGTAGTCTGAGACTGTCAGTCTGAACCTTAAGAATTGGGCATATGATGGACTGATTATGCAGAAGACACAATTCTTAAGGTGACAGTCTAAAACATATGATCCGCAATCGAGGGAATAAAGTTGGGCATTTTATTCATGTAAAGATTGTTATGTTGTCTATATCCCTTTTGGGAGATGGTTTGTCTTGACCATCGGAGTTGGACTCCGTGAATAGAAACATTGGCACGTTGTCATAGGTGGCGATATGTTGGATCGGGACATAAAGTGAATTGATTCGAATTAATAATTATGTCTTGGCAAATTGATTCACTTTAGACAGTCATTTGTATTGTATCTTAATCTTGAGATGAATAGTGGGCCCATTGTCTCGACTTATGTCTTTTGATGTGCCAAAGGGTGACACCCACATTTCAATAGTGGTATGCATACCGGTACGTTGGAGGCATGACTCTTGATAGCGTAGACTTGTTATTCATAGATTGGAATCCATAGCTCCTCTTTAGGAGTAATGATATCCCCTTATATGCGTTGTCCTGCAATTGAAAAACTAGAGCGCTTAACCATTTGGATACATAGGTGTAACCAAATGGTATACTATCTTTGGATGGTAAGTTTACTAATGTTGAGACAATGGAACGTAAGATAAAAATAATTGAGAAGGTAAGACAGAACTTGTCCTTAAGCCGATTATAGATGATCATATGGGGATGCGATACACTATGATATGTCATGGAGACTTAGCCACACGAGCTTCATAATTCTATAAAGTTTGAGAGTGCAGCTCCAAGCTTTTAGTGGAGTAGCGTTGGAGTTGATAATTATGAAATGTATATCTGGGATATTGGGTTTCATAATTATCATGAGCTTGAACTTTATAGGTCTATTTTGGTCCCCTTTGCTAGCTCACAAAGTCCTGTAACGACATGGCGTGCTTTTCCAATAATTGGTAACTTATGTCGGATTTATCAGATTGGTTTAAAATTTCTAAGAATCAAATTTAAGGTTGAATTAATTTTGTAAGAAATTAGTTCAAGATAAACTTGTTGAATTATTGCGATCAGATAATTCTTGTCTGTTTATCAGTTGTTTTAATTTTGGACAAATTAGATCAAGATAAACTTGTAGAATTATTGTGAATTGATTTATTTTCTTAGAGATTATCTTGATAAAGTTTGTTTTGATCAGATAACTTCTCTATTGGGTTATTTGAATCAAAACTGAGACTTTATCCTTTAGAATCTTGGGTGAAAAGTAAAAGATTCGCGAAGATTTTTTCTCGGGAGTTTGGCTTGCCAAATGACGTGGTCGGCCTATCGAACTGGCCTGGTCGGCCTGCCGAGCAGCGGGAGATAAGATTACGCGTTTTCACATAGATCTTATCAGATATTGATCCGAACTTGATTCTGTTTTGAGTTTTTGAGACCTAATCTGATACGGACTGACCCCAAGACCAATAGCTATATAAAGGGAGTGAGTCTCATGATTTACTCAGATCAATTTGAGAGATT
Organism: Artocarpus heterophyllus; assembly: GCA_025403435.1. Lineage (NCBI taxonomy): Eukaryota > Viridiplantae > Streptophyta > Magnoliopsida > Rosales > Moraceae > Artocarpus > Artocarpus heterophyllus. Next base: position 26,924,458 of record CM046345.1, on the reverse strand, counting down.
AAGAGTGATACTCTTCTAGTAAGCATCTGAAAACTAGCTTTGGGTTCTCTCTATTGGTTGGAAGGAGAGTCACCGGTGGAAGAGCTGTACATGTGAGCCCACACTCACTCTGGTTGTGGATAGAGAATAGCAAAGAAGACCAGTTGGTTGAGGCTATTTTGGAACGTTACTTCTCTACACAGGTTGCGGAGGTTCTTTGGCACACTGAGGTTAGTAAGATCTATCTAATTTATATATATAACATGTCAAACTTGTGTTTTAGAAATTACTCTGATTAAAAAAATTTTAAAATTCCGCTACACACTTTGTTTCCAACAATATATACTTTTAAGCTTTTGCATACCTCATCATCAAAACATGCATTAAATCTTATTGTACCAACAAAAGCTTTCATGATAAAACATTGTATAAAATCATCATAGAAATCATCATAAACATAATTTTCAAACTTTTCATAAACTTCATCATCTTGTAGATGAGAATGTACTTACTTGACTTACTAAACCTTAATTTAGATGACGTTGCCGTGGTGTTGATGTGCTTAGCTCTTGGAGTGTTCATGACCATCATTCATATACACATAAAATTAATATCCATTTTTATGAAAACATCCAATACCATAAAACATCATTCAAACTTTCTTCTCTTGAAAAAAAAAATTCCTTATTTCTAACTTTTAGAACACACAAATAAAACAGCTAATAGTAAACCTGCCTGACCTATAAGGATTTACAACTCTATAACTTACAATTCAGAAACAATTAAAACATGAAACTTTGCAAGGATAATTAACATATATATAAATTACCCTAATTTTTCTTTAGTAATAAAAATTTCATTTGATAATTAAAACAAGTCATATATTTCATAACATAAAATTTGCCAGCATAGACAAAACAGTGAGTAGCCCTAACTAAAGTCTATGTAATAAATTATCTATACCATAAATTAATTTTATAAAAATATTACATATAATAGACACTTAAAACTATAACATATCCAAAATCTAGCTTTAAATAAATTTGAAATAATTCAAAACATAAATTTGAACTCAGGGATAAAATTAACTTTAAAAACATAAGGCAGTGAACACCATTCAATTATCATTCTAAAATAAATAAAATAAAATTATTTTGACCCTAAATTTTTTATGACAATCTCTAAACATATAAAAACAATACACAAAAAGTTTCGTCATCAAATAAATTTGTTTATCCATAATAAAAGCCACATAAACAAGAAGTCTAAAATTTACTAGTCTGACAGTGTTAAGGAACTATCTTCAAGGAAGTTCAATAACTCATAAATTATTCATCAAAACATTATGAAACTTTCTAGATTATAACTTAACATATATGTGAATATTTCTACAAAATTTCATAGGAATTAAGATTCGTTTGCCCTATAAACATAGACTACATTTTTGTGAAATTTTACCAATCAGAAATAGTTTGATTATGAGTGGTAAAGAATGAAAATGCAATATCTTAGCATAGAAAATTCCAAATGAAGTGTAACTTTGAGGAACGTTACTTAACATATACATAAACATCATACTAAAATTTCACATGAAAAATTGTAGGTGTTACACTTTATAGTCGCCTAGTGGTCAAAATCTGGGTTTCTTGACCACTCCTCTCTTTCTCTTATAGATTTGTCTGCATCCAATATGCCTACCCCTTTATGAGAATCAATAAATTCTAAGAATGAGTTGGGATACATGGATTTAATCTTGTGTTTTAGGGCTTCCAACCACTTTTCTTTGCTAGAATCTTCCACTGCCGACTTATAAGTCAATGGATTGTCCTAAGTATCACTTACAATGACTAGCTATGCTTCACCATGAAAGCAACCAGGTAATCTAATTTTCTTCTACTACAAAGAAGCACCGAAGATGTCTAACGAGACATTGTGGCCTCTTCAATTTGCCATTCGAACTCTTGTTGACTCATCAATAACTTTTGTTAGTTATGGGTAGATTTTGTCTGAAAGTGATTCTTCTATAACCACTTTGCTCCTTGGCTTGAAGTATTTCATATAGTCTTGCTCAAGAAAAGTAGAGTTAATTGATACAAATGCCATTTGTCTTGTGGACTATAGAATAACCCTCCTCTTGTGTTAGACATGTATGTCCTAAGGAGTGAAATGTAATAAGTTTTTGGAGATATTTTTATCAATAAAGAATTTATTTATTGTTTATATACCAAATCTTGTCCTCTTAGCATTCATATTTGTTGAATGTATGTTAAGCAAACAAAAGTCTAAGACTATCAGTCTAAGCCTTTAAGAATTGGGCATATGATAGACAGATTATGTGGAAGACACGATTCTTAAGGTGGCGGTCTAAATCATAAGATCTACAATCAAGGGAATAACGTTGGGCGGTTTATTCATGTAAATATTGTTATGTTGTCTATATCCCTATTGGGAGATGGTTTGTCTTGACCATAGGAGGTAGACTTCATGAATAGAAACATTGACACATTGTCATAGGTGATGATGTGTTGGATTAGGACATAAAGTGAATTAATTTAGATTAATAATTCTATCTCTGCAAATCGATTCACTTTAGACAATCATTTGTATTGTATCGTAATCCTAAGATAAATAGTGGGCCGGTTATCTTGACTTGTGTCTTTTGATGTACCAAAGGGTGACACCCACATCTTAATAGTGGTATGCATGCTGGTACGTTGGAGGCATGACTCTTGATAGCGTAGACCTGTTATTCATAGATATAGCATCTATAGCTCCTCTTTAGGAGTAGTGATATCCTCTTATATGCGTTATCCTGTAATTGGAAAACTGGAGCGCTCAACCATTTAGATACAAAGGTGTAACTGAATGGTATACTATCTTTGGATGGTAAGTTTTTCGATGGTGAGATAATAGAATGTAAGATAAAAATAATCAGGAAGGTAAGACAAAACTTGTCCTTAAGTTGATTATGGGTCATCCTATGGGGATACGATAAACTGTGATATGTAATAGAGACTTAGATATACAGGCTTCATAATTCTATGCAGTTCGAGAGTGCAACTCCAAGCTTTTAGTGGAGTAGCGTTGGAGTTGATAATTATGAAATGTATACCTAGGATATTGAGTTTCATAATTATTGGGAGCTTGATCAATATAGGTCCATTTGGTCCCTTTTGCTAGCTCACAAAATCCTATAACGATACGGCGTGCTTTTCCAATAATTGGTGACTTATGTCAGGTTTATTAGATTGGTTAAAATTCAAATGAATCAAATAATTCATGTCTGCTTATCGGTTGAATTAATTTTGTGATAAAATTAATTCAAGATAAATTTGTTGAAATATTAGGATCGGATAATTCTTGTCTGTTTATCAGTTGATTTAATTTTGAATAAATTAAATCAAGATAAACTTGTAGAATTATTAGGAATTCATTTATTTTCCTAGAGATTATCTAGATAAAGTTGTTTTAATTAGATAACTTCTCTATTGGGTTATTTGAATTAAAACTGAGACTTTATCCTATAGAATATCGGATGAAAAATAAAAGATTCCCTGAGATTTTTTTTATCGATAATTTAGCATGTCGATCCTTAAGTTCGGCCTATAGATGGGGCAAGTTTAGCCTACCGATTAGGCAGATTGGCCTGCCGATGCGCGATAAAAAGATCACGTATTTTCACGCAGATTTCATTAAATATTGATTTGAATTTGATTCTGATTCAAATTTTTGAGACCTTATCTGATAAGGATTGACCCTAGATCCAACCTCTATAGATAAGGAGTAAGTCTTATAAGTTATTTAGATCAATTGAGAGATTAATAGTGATACTCTACTAGTGAGAACCTGAAACTTGCTGAGAGCTCTTGTTCACAAATCATGAACACTAGCTTTGGGTTCTCTCAATTGGTTGGAAGGAGAGACACATGGAGGAAGAGCTATATGTGTGAGCCCACACTCACTCTGATTGTGGATTGAGAATAGCAAAGAAGACTAGTTGGTTGAGGCTCTTTTGGAACATTACTTCTCTTCATAGATTGTGGGAGTTCTTCGGCATTCAAAGGTTAGTAAGATCTGGTTAATTTATGCATATAGCATGTCAAACTTGTGTTTTAGAAAATACTCTGATATAAAATTTTTAAAATTTCGCTGCTTAATATGTTTCCAACAATTGGTGTCAGAGACAGGTTTTTACATAAATTTGCGAGTTTGTGATCATATAATATGTATAAATTTTGTAATCTTAATCTCTCCTATACTTGAATTTAATTTTATAGAGAGTTGGCACTGTAGGATTCTATATTTTTTATATGTTGTCATAGATTATATGGTGAATGCTTATTAATTAATTATAGTTGATTAAATTATTATTTAATTATTTATTAATTAATTAATTTACCAATTATGGTTCCTTAGAGGTTAGAATGTGTATCTAGGTTTGTCATGTGATTAGATAGCAGACTATCATCTCCGTCTAAGAATTATTATTTAATTTTAAATTTCTAAGAATTTTGTAATTAAATAATTATTCGGAGAAGGCTGATCTAGAAGATGGATGAGGACGCTCGCAGGTATTTCCTGAGTCTCTAATTTTATGTTTTTGAATTGTTGAAAATAAAATTGATGAATTGCATTAAAAATTGTTTTTTCTAAAAGGGGTGATTTCTGCCGAACCCTCTAGTTCGACAAGTCGATGGTGGCAGATCAGCAGGTCGGACATGAGGTTCGGCAGGCCATCAGCGGCATAGAAATCAGATGGCTCTAGCGGTAGGCCTATCTATCATGAATCGGCAGGCCGGTAGGTCATGACCGGCAGGCCGATCACCCAGATCGGTTCGCCGACAGAGAGTTGAAAATTTCCCCAGAAAAGGTGTAATTTTTCAATATAGTTTTAATTTTATTTTTAGGACAATTCTGAGAAACATTAAATTTGGATATGACCAGAAATATGAAGTATTCGATCTATGTAGGATTGAAGTCTTGAAGATGGACATTACTTGAAGAAGGATACAGCTTGAGGATTCAAGGATGAAGAATCAATAATATGTGTCAATTATTCTCTTGTAATCTTTGTTTTCTATTCTATAGGGTGGAACCATAATATTACAGTTATTATTATTTTGCTTATAGCTTTGCTTAATTACTTTGCTTGTCTGCATTATAATATGATTTGCCATGTATATTGATAACATGGCATATAGAATAGGGAGTGCCGCTCATATTAAAATTGTTCATGTATGTTCTTAAAATAAAACCTTGATTTCAAAAGATTGAGTGGGAGAAGGTTTTTGAAGAGAGGACCTAAGGCCTCTATCGTTGTTCCATAGGAAGAACATGGTGGTTCCGACCCCTAGGAAGGGATTTCTATCATGTACCAGATTGGATCTCTAAGAGGATAAGGTATTTTAGCATGATTTATGGTTGCACACCCCTAAGTGGTGATTATAAATCATGGATAAAATATTAAAATGATGGTTATACACTCATATTAATTTTATTATTAACCTCCCCTAGGAGCTTTGTTAATAAAATTAATGGCCAAAGAAACGATTATTAATATATGCTGGATCATACGGGTCCTGGATGGCATATATTAATCAAGAGAGGGTCCATGTTCATGATTGAATTTGGCATGACTCCTCTAGGAGCTTGTTGAATTCTGAGCTGGGAATTATCGTTGTAAGATTGTGATATTTTCAAGGTTTTGACACATAAACACATTTGTATGTTTTTACATGATTGTGTTATCTTACTAAATTATTATTGTATGTCTGCTTATGTTTGGTATATGATTCTTTATTGTAGATTAAAAATGTCTAAAAATGCTTTATCTTTGATACTTGACAAAAACCTATTAACCAAAGAGAATTATAATGATTGGAAACGAAACCTGGATATCATCCCTTCCTTTGAGAAACTGAAATTTGTGCTGACAACCCCTTGTCCTTCCAAACCTATAGGAGATTCCACTAATGAGCAATTCTAAGTGTACAATCGCTGAAAAGATACAAATGATCAGGCTCGCTGCTATGTTATTGCTAACATAAATAACGTGTTGCATGCTCAACATGAAGATTATGAGACTACAAAGTAGATCTTGGATAATCTTGAAGACATGTTTGGAGGCCAGGCCATAACAAAGTGGTAAAGGGCGCTTCAAAAACTCTTAATTGTAAATAGAGACCAGGGATGTCTGTAAAGGAGCACATGATGTTGGTCATGGGTTACCTCGCTAAGGCTTAAACCAATGGAGCCGACAACGATGCTGAAACTCATATGACTATGGTCTCTGAAACTCTGTCAAAGGAATTTATCCTGTTTAGAGCTACATTTAATATGAGCAATAGGTGGGATATGACCTTAACAGAATTGATGAAATAGTTATAGGAGTTCAAACTGCTGATCAGGGAGTCTCCTATGGGTGGAGAGGCCAATTTGACGGCTGCTTTTGGTTCCAATCTCAATTATAGGAATGGAAAGAAGCAACGGGCCAAGAATGGGAAGTCTTCTATTCTTGCTAGCACCAAGAGCAAGAAAAAGAAGAAGAAGAACCTGAAGAAGCTTAAGTGTTTCTTCTACAGGAACGTCGGGCACATATAGAAGTATTGCAAGGACTTCGTTTCTAAAGGAGGTAGGTGTGATCTTTTGTATTTAGAAACTTGTTTGGTTGAGGAATCTAGTGACATTTAGGTCATAGATTCTGGTGCAATTAATCATGTTTGTGTTTCTCTGTAGGGGTTCAAAGAAACTAGAAGTCGGCTACATGAAGACTTCATACTTCGAATGTGTGATGGATCCTTGGTCTTAGCAGAAGCAATGGGAGACGTCCATCTTTATTTTGATAATTATACGAATTTAATTTTGTGAGATTGTTTTTATGTTCCTAAATAAATGGACTTTAATTTCTGTAGCTTGTTTATTTAAAGACTCCTATTTAGTTTCTTTTAATGATAAAGTGGTGATTCGTAAAAAGAAATCTTTTATCTATTCTGGATGGGTGCAAAATAATCTATATTTTATAAAACCTAAGATGGACTTACTGCTTAATAGTGAGATGAATGATAATAACTCCAAAAGACTTAAAACTTCTCACTCTAATAAGACTTATATTTAGCATTTATGCCTCGGTCATCTTACCCTGAATAGGATTCAAAGGTTGGTAAGGGATGGACCTTTAAGTCACTTAAAGGTGGAATCTATACCTCAATGTGAATCTTGTTTGGAGGGTAAAATGATCGAAAGACCATTTGGGTCTAAGGGCAATAGAGCCGAGGGGTTCTAGAACTTGTGCATAGTCATGTTTGAGGACCAATGAACATCCAGGCACAAGGAGGGTATGAGTACTTTGTCACTTTTATTGACGATTACTCAAGATATAGGTATGTGTACCTGATGCACTACAAAAGCAAAACTTTTGACAAGTTCAGGGAGTTTCAGGCTGAAGTGGAAAAGCAATTGGGTAGACCTATAAAGGCACTATAATCCGATTGAGGTAGAGAATACGTTTCTGATGAGTTCTTGGGACACTTATTAGAGAATGGGATTTTATCCCATTTGATTATACCGGGCACTCCGCAGCAAAGTGGCGTAGCGGAGAGGAAGAATAGGACTTTATTAGACATGGTAAGGTCCATGATGAGTTATTCATCATTGTCTTTATCCTTTTAGGGATATGCACTACAAACTGCATGTTATCTTTTGAACAATATGCCTTCAAAATCGGTCCCTAAAACTCCTCATGAGTTGTGGACGAGCAGGAAGACATCCTTAAACCATATTCACATATGGGGATTTATGGCTCATGTCTTGTTTAAGGATGCGAATAAGTTGGAAACATGTTTAGAAGTTTACGTGTTTATAGGATATCAAAAGGTACTAAAGGGGGTTATTTCTATAACCCAAAGGAAAATAAAGTTGTGGTTTCAACTAATGTAACTTTCCTTGAGGAAAGTTACATGGACGACTACAAACCTTGAAGCAAAGTGGTGCTTGAGGAGTTAAGGAGTGATCCAATCACTCCAGGGGTTCTGAATGAAACCGTTCCAATCAGTGTAAAAAAATCAATCAAACCTAAACAACAACCTAAGGGGCTTTGGCGTAGTGGGAGGATCAGGCGTCAACTTGAGAGGTATATGTTCAATAAGGAGGTCTTCTTGGCTGAACCGGATGAACATGACAGGGATCCTTATACTTATGTATAGGCTATGCAGGATGTTGATTCAAAACTCTAGACAGAGGCCATGAACACAGAGATAAAGTCTATGTAGACTAATCAGGTCTGGGAGCTTGTGGATCTTCTCGAAGGGGTAAAACCCATAAGGTGTAAGTGGATCTATAAGAAGAAAAGAGGAGTGGATGGAAAGGTCAAAACATTTGAGGCTAGACTGGTAGCTAAGGGTTACACGCAAAAGGAAGGAATCAATTATAAGGAAACCTTTTTGCCTGTAGCCATGATTAATTCCATCTGGATTCTCTTGTCCATAGCTGCCACTATCGACTATGAGATTTGGCAAATGGATGTCAAGACAGCTTTTCTAAATGGCTATCTTGATGAGTTTATTTATATGGAACAACCAGATGGGTTCAAAGTCAAGGGTCAAGAGGGTAAGGTTTGTAAGCTTCTAAAGTCAATTTATAGCTGCCACTATCGACTATGAGATTTGGCAAATGGACGTCAAGATAGCTTTTCTAAATGGCTATCTTGATGAGTTTATTTATATGGAACAACCAGATGGGTTCAAAGTCAAGGGTCAAGGGGGGTAAGGTTTGTAAGCTGCTAAAGTCAATTTATAGACTTAAACAGGCTTCTCATTCTTGGAACATAAGATTTGATCAAGTGATCAAGACATATGGATTTTCACAAAAGGTGGATGAGCCATGTGGTTACAAACACATTAAGGATGTGAAGGTGGTTTTTCTACTGCTCTATGTAGATGACATCCTACTAATTGCCAATGACATTGGGGCATTGTCATCGGTAAAATTATGGTTGACCAAGCAGTTTGACATGAAGGATTTGGGTGAGGCTAATTTTGTTCTCGGTATCCAGATCTTTGAGGATAGGAAGAATAAAATGATAGCTTTGTCACAAGCCAGCAACATAGATAAAATTCTCAGGAGGTTTGCAATGCAAGATTCTAAGAAAGGTAGGCAACCATCTAGGTGTGGAATTACTCTTTCTAAGAAAGACTCTCCAAAGTGTGAGGAAGAAAGGGAATACATGAAGAAGGTGCCTTATGCTTTGGCAATGGGTAGTCTCATGTATGCCATGCTTTGCACATGACCAGATATTTGTTATATGGTCAGGATTGTTAGTCGATTTTAGGTGGATCTAGGACCGATCCACTAGGTTGTAGTTAAGCATATTTTCAAGTACCTAAGAAGGACTCGAGGGTATATGCTAGTGTATTTGGGTGAGGACTTGATTCCTCTAGGATAAACTAACTCGAATTTTCAATCCTGTTTAGATTTTAGGAAATCAACTTCAGGTTTTGTGTTTACTCTGGGTGGTAGTGCAATCAGTTAGAGAAGTGTGAAGCAAGATTGCACTTTGGATACAATGATAGAGGCTGAGTATGTGGTAGATAGTGATGCTTCAAAAGAAGCAGTGCGGCTCCGTAAGTTCCTTGAGGATCTTGAGGTAGTTCTTGGTATGGATAAGGCAGTATCACTGTATTGTGATAACAATGTGGTGGCAGCTAAAGCTAAGGAACCAAGATTTCACAAAAAGAGTAAGCATATTGATCGAAAATATCATGTGATAAAGGATTTCGTTAAGGGCGGGCATGTCACGAAGACACTTACTGGGAGAGTCTTGGAGAGGCATGTGGAAGCTATGGGGATGCAAAATTTGTGATATTTACTTACTTAATGCAAGTGGGAGACTGTTAGACATTCATGTCCTAAGGAGTAAAAATGTAATAAGTTTTGGGAGACATTTTTATTAATAAAGAATTTATTTATTGTTTATATACAAAATCTTGTCCTCTTTACGTTCATATTTGTTGAGTGTATGTTAAGTAAACAAAAGTCTGAGATTGTCGGTCTAAACCTTTAAGAATTGGGCATATGATGGACAGATTATGCGGAAGACACGATCTTAAGGTGACAGTCTAAATCATAGATCTGCAATTGAGGGAATAGAGTTGGGCACTTTATTCATGTAAAGATTGTTATGTTGTTTATATCGCTATTGGGAGATGGTTTGTCTTGACTATCGGAGGTAGACACCATGCATAGAAACATTCGCACATTGTCATAGGCGACGATGTGTTGGATCGGGACATAAAGTGAATTGATTTGGAATAATAATTCTGTCTCTATAAATCAATTCATTTTAGACAATCATTTGTATTGTATCTTAATCTTGAGATGAATAGTGGGCCTATTGTCTTGACTTGTGTCTTTTGACGTACCAAAGGTTGACAACCACATCTTAATAGTGGTATGCATGCCGGTACATTGGTGGCATAACTCTTGATAACATAGACATGTTTTTCATAGATATGGAATCCATAGCTCCTCTCTAGGAGTAGTGATATCCTCTTATCTGCGTTATTCTGTAATTAGAAAACTAGAGCGCTGAACCTTCTAGATACATAGGTGTAACCAAATGGTATACTGTCTTTAGATGGTAAGTTTTCCGATGGTGAGATATTGGAACGTAAGATAAAAATAATCTAGAAGGCAAGACAAAACTTGTCCTTAAGCCGATTATGGATCATCTTATAGGGATACGATACACTATGACATGTCATGGAGACTTAGCTATATGGGCTTTGTAATTCTATATAGTTCGAGAGTGTAGCTCCAAGCTTTTAGTGGAGTAGCGTTGGAGTTGATAATTATGAAATGTATATCTAGGATATTGTGTTTCATAATTATCGGGAGCTTGAACTGTATAGGTCCATTTAGTCCCCTTTGCTAGCTCACAAAATCCTCTAACGATACAGCGTACTTTTCCAATAATTGGTGACTTATGTCAAATTTATTAGATTGGTTGAAATTTGGAAGAATCAAATAATTCATGTTTGTTTACCGGTTGAATTAATTTTGTGATAAAATTAATTCAAGATAAACTTGTTAAATTATTAGGATCGAATAATTCTTGTCTATTTATTAGTTAATTTAATTTTGAATAAATTAAATCAAGATAAACTTGTAGAATTATTAGGACTTCATTCATTTTCCTGGTAAATTTATGCATATAGCATGTCAAACTTGTGTTTTGCAAAATACTCTGATATAAAATTTTTAAAATTCCGCTGCGTACTATTTTTTCGACATCTTGTACCTTGAGGATAACCTAGAAAGATCTAGACTTTAGAACGAGGTTCCAACTTCCCGGTTTAGCCTTCTTGGTCTTAGCCTTTAGCTCGTGTGTCAGACACCTCCATTTGCAAATATGTCTCAAACTAGGTTTTCGACCATTTCACTACTCTAGAGGCATCTTAGTATAGGCTTAGAAGGAACTAAGTTTAGAATATAAATTTTGGTTCTTAAGGTATATCCTTAGAAGGATGTTGGTAGTGAATAATAACTCAATATTGATCTCATCATGTCGAGCAACGTTGGATTTCTCCTTTCGTCAACACCATTTTGTTGTGATGTTTCGGATGTAATAAGTTGCAAAACTATTTTGGTTTCCATCAAATGGTCTATAAATGCTGTGTCTAAATACTCACCACCTTGATCTGATTGAAGCACCTTTATTTGCTTTCATGGTTGTTTCTCAATTTTCGCTTGGAATTTCTTGAACTTTCTAAAAGTTTTAGATTTCTTTTGCATTAGGTAAGGATAACCATATCTAGAATAATCATCAAAAAATGTAATGAAATATTCATACCCACCTCTTTCTTATATGTTTAAAGGTCCACATACATTAGCAGGTATCAACTTAAAAGGTTCTTTGGACCTTGTACCTTTAGTTAAGAAAGGTCTCTTGATCATCATACTTTCTAGACAAGATTCAAAGACTAAAAGTTAACTAACTTTTAGTTCTCTTAGAAGACCATTTTTTAATTATCTCTCAATCTTGTTTATGCTAATATGTCTAAGTCTAAGATGCCATATATATGTGTTTTCATCTTCTGAAATCTTTTGCCTTTTATTTTTAGGTTCAGTAACTTTACACATTTAAGTGTTAAGTAGTGACTTAGGACTAGGTTTTTTAAAATATAAACCATCATTTAGTCTTCCAGAACATATATTTAAACCATTCCTTGAAATACAAACACTTTTATTATCAAAAGAAACTTTAAATAATTGTTCACTCAATTTGGAAATAGAAATCAAATTTATACTAAAAGCAGGAATAAAATTAAATATTATTCAAAACTAAATAATTATTCCTCAATTGAAGCCTAACTTCTCCCACTGCTTAAGCCGATATCCTTGCTCCATTGCCCATGACTATCGTGTGCTCCCCATTGGCAAGCTCTAGTGAAGAACTAAGACTATGCAAAGAAGAACATGTTGGAAAACAAGTATGCAATGGAACTTTAAAAAATTTTAATAGAAGCTTTATCTATAAATGAGTTAGACATGTTATGTATCATAAATAAATCAAAGATCTTCGTACCTTAGCGAACCAATAACCACACTTCAGGTAAAAATATATTCGGCAGAATTGCTACACAAGAATTGCATTCAGAAGAGCCTTAACCAATTGGGCTTCTTTGTTAATCTTTTTTCCACAAGCAGAATGCGAGTGGGTACACGTCGTTCGATTCTCCTCTTTGCAATGTCTCTTTTCAACTACAAGAAAAAACCAAGAATTATAATTATTGATATTGAGCAATAATTCTACTAGGAGTTTTAGAGTTTTCCTCTCTAGAATATTCTTTCTAAATTTCTATAGTAATCTAATTAACACTAAGAACAAGTTTCCTATTTTATAGATGATGGTAGAGGATCAATTCTATTTAGATAGGGCTTTTAAATTCATGACTTGGTCAAAATCCACGTAAAAACTGAGACAAAATGTGTAACTTTAGTTACATGCACTAACATGTCGATTCACTCAACTGATCTACTGATCTGCTTTGAACTGACCGACTGGACTCACTCACGGCTTGCTAGTCCTGTTTAGTTTTGGAAACTGTTCTATTTTGTTCAACATGGCAATCTTTCACAAAGCCTTAGTTTTAATTCAAATAACCCAATACTAAAGTTACCTGATTAAAATAGTCATATATAGATACAAATAATTCAACACTTTTATTTTGAGTTAATTCAAAAAATTAATTGAATCAATAAAGAACTAGCATAATCCAATCGGTGAAATTTGAACCAATCATAGAATTAATCCAAAGTTTTTTTATAAATGGCCCATCTGCTAAATTTTGGATGGAAGCTATTAGGTGTGCGTCATAAAACGTCCTAAACTATCTTTTCTTTTTAAAAATAGTCGTATATGTCCATCCTTACACACATCAAAATTCATTATTTTGTTAAATTAATAAATTAAAATATTAAATACAAAAAGTTGTTTCAAATGAAGTTGCTTAACTAAGGAAAAGGAGTGATTCTGTCTACACCAAATTTATAAACCCCATAAACAATTTTTTTATTACAAATGTATAAAACAATAACATGAAATAATTATTTGATTAACTTTACTGTATTGTGGATTGTGATTTTCATTTAGTTTCTTCTACACTTTTCTAAAAAACTTTTTTTTTGTTAATTTGATGTTTAAAGATTCCAACAAATGAGTATTATTTTCTGGGTTCAATTTTGAATGTATTTGGTTTTAATATTTTATTTGTTTTGTTTAATTATTTGTTTGTCATTTTGATTTTTACATAAATTTGATTTTTTATCTAAGGAAAAAAACTAAAGTGACAAGTTAGGATTATAAAAAGGTTAAAATAAATAAAATACAAAAGATATTTGTAAAGTTATAAATTTTTTAAATTATTATTATAACACAATACTAATCTGGGAACATTTATTAATATGGAGAGTGTTAGACTTATTACTCCAAGGATTAAACAATGCTACTGTTTGTGAGACATTTGATTAATAAACAATTTATTATTTATGTCATATCAATATTGTCCTCAATATATGTTAGACATGTATGCCCTAAAGAGTAAAAACATAACATATTTTTGGAGACATTTATATCAATAAAGAGTTTGTTTGTTTTTCATATACCAAATTGTTGTCCTTTTTATGTTTATATTTGTTGGATGTAGTATAAGCAAACGAAAGTCTGAGATTATTGATTTAAGCTTTTAGAATCAGACATATGACGAACAGATTATGCAAAAGACATGATTCTAAAGGTGATGGTCAAAATTATAAGAACCGCAATCACGAGAATAAAGTTAGGAACTTTATTTATGAAAAGATTGTTGTGTTGCCAATTTCCTAATGGGAGATGGTTTGTCTTGGCCATCGGAGGTGGACTTCATGAAGAGAAACATTGGTGCATTGTCATAGGTGACGATGTATTAGATCAAGATATAAAGTGTAATTGATTTAGATTAATAATTTTGTCTCAGCAAATTAATTCACTTTAGACGATCATATGTATTTTATCTTAATCTTGAGATGAACGGTGGGCCCATTGTCTTGACTTATGTCTTTTGATGTACCAAAGGGTGTCATCTATATTTTACGATGGCACGTATGCCAATACGTTAGAGACATGACTCTTGATAGCGTAGACTTATTATTCATAGATACGGAATCCATAGCTCCTCTTTTAGGAGTCGATGATATCCTCTTTATGTGTTTATCCTGTAATTGGAAGACTAGATCATTCAACCATTTGGATACATAGGTGTAACCAAATGGTATACCATCTATGGATGGCAAGTTTTCCAACGGTGTGATAATGGAAACTAAGAGAAAAATAATAGAGAGGGTAAGATAGAATTTATCCTTGAGTTGATTATGGATATCCTATGGGGATACGATACATTATGATATGTCATGGATACTTAGTTATTCAGGCGTCGTAATTCTATATAGTTCAAGAGTGCAGTACTAAGATTTTAGTGGAGTAGCATTAGAGTTGATAATTATGAAATGTATATCTAGGATATTGGGTTTCATAACTATCGAGAGCTTAAACTATTTAGGCCCATCCGGTCCCCTTTGCTAGCTTATAATAATCCTGTAACGGTACAGTGTACTTTTCCAATAAATTGGTGGCTTATGTCAAATTATCAGATTGGCTAAAATTTGATAGCATTAAATAATTCATGTCTATTTTTTAGTTGAATTAATTTTGTTAAAAATAATTCAAGATAAACTTGTGGAATTATCCAGAATATTTATTTTCCTAGAGATTATCTAAATATGGTTGTTTTAATAAGATAACTTCTCTATTGGGTTATTTGAGTTAAAACTAAGGCTTTATCCAAAGAATCTTGGGTGGGAAATAAAAGATTTGCAAGGATCATTTATCGTATGTTCGGCAGGCCGGTCTTTAGGTTCGGCCTGCCAATAGAGTAGGTTCGACAAGCCGATCTTTCAAGTCAGCCTACCAACCAAACGATAATCTAATCATGTATTTTTGCGATTTTATCATATATTAATCCAGATTTAGATTTTTGAGACCTTATCTAATAAGGACTAACCCCTGAGTCCAACCTCTATAGATACGAAGTGAGACTCATAAGTTATTTAGATCAGTTGAGAAATCAAGAGTGATCACTCTATTCTATGAGTATCTAAAACTCCCCTAAGAGCTATTGTTTACAAATCACGAACCTTAATTTTGGTTTTTTCAATTGGTTGGAAGGAAAGTTACCAAGAAAGAACGTATGATGTGTGCCTACACGCACTCTAATCGTGGATAGAGAATAGTAAAGAAGGCCAATTAGTTACGGCTCTTCTAGAACGCCCTTCTCTTCATCGATTGTAGGAGCTCTTCAACATAAGAGGTTAGTGAGATCTAGTTAATTTATGCATATAGTGTGTCAAACTTGTGTTTTGAAAAATGTTTTGGTATAAAAATTTTTAAATTTCCACGATGTACTATATTTTCAATAATTGATATCAGAGCCAGCTTTTTACATAAATTTATGAGTTTGTGATTATGCTATATGTATAAATTATGTAATCTTGATCTTTCCTATGCTCGAATTTAATTTTTTAAAGAGTTAGCACTCTAGAATTTCTATATATTTATATGTTGCCATGGAATTATATGATAAATGTTTATTAATTAATTATGGTTGATTAAATTATTTTTTAACTAATTAATTTGTGTCGGTTTTCTTTATGGTCCCTTGGAGGTTAGAATGTGTATCTAGGTTTTTTATGTAATTAGATGGGGTCTATCATCGCCATCTAGGAATTATTATTTAATTTTAAATTCGTAAGAATTTTGTAATTAAATAATCATTTGGACAAAACGGATCTAGAAGATGGATGATAGCGTTCCATAGGTATTTTATGAGTCTCTAATTTTATGTTTTTGAATTGTAGAAAATAAGATTGAAAATTTACATAAAAAGTGTATTTTCTGAAAACGTGAATTCAGCTCAGTTGGTAGGCCAAACCCTTAGGTTCGGTAGGCCGATGGTCACAGATTGGTAGGCCAGACCTTAGGTTCGACTGGCCATCCGTGGAGCAAAATTCTGATGGCTTTGGCGGCAGGCCAAACTTTCAAGTTCAGTAGACCAGTCTATTAGGACTAACAGGACGAACTATAAGGTATGACAGGTCAAAGAATCATGACCGACAAGCTGAGTACACAAATCAGCATGCCAGCACAATTCTAAGAAACATTAAATTTGAATATGACTAGAAATATGGAGTATTCGATCCATATAGGATTGTAGACTTGAAGATGGATAATGTTGGAAAAATAGTACGCAGCAGAATTTTAAAATTTTGTATATCAGAGTATTGTCCAAAACACAAGTGTGACATGCTATATGCATAAATTAACTAGATCTTACTAACCTTTGAATGCCAAAGAACTCCCGCAATCCGTGAAGAGAAGTAACATTCTACAAGAGCCTCAACCAACTGGTCCTCTTTGCTATTCTCTATCCATGATCAAAGTGAGTGTGGGCTCACACGTACAACTCTTCCTCTAGGTTGCTCTCCTTCCAACCAATTGAAAGAACCCAAAACTAGTATTCGTGATTTATGAACAAGAGCTCTCAGGGAGTTTTCAAATTCTCACCAATAGAGTATTACTCTTAATCCCTCAATTGATCTAAATAACTTATGAGACTCACTCTCTATTTATAGAGGTTAGGTCTAGGGTCAGTCCTTATTAGATAAGGTCTCAAAAATTCAAATCAGAATCAAATTCGGATCAATATCTGATGAAATCTGCATAAAAATGTGTGATCTTTTTTTCACGTATAGGTAGGCCGAACTTGCCCCATCGACAGGCCGAACTTAAGGATCTGCATGATGAACTAACGATAAAAAATCTTAGCAAATCTTTTATTTTCCACCCGAGATTATATAGGATAAAGTCTCAGTTTTAATTCAAATAACCCAATAGAAAAGTTATCTAATTCAAATAACCCAAATGAGTTGGGGGTTTTTTTCCCGGTAGCTCTCTAAACTTTTCCCCTATGGTGGGGCTGCTCAACACTACATGGAACAACGGCTCCACCTCCTCACGACAGTGCTAGGCGATGGGTCTTGGTTCTCCAATGATTGGTAGTCATTTCGTGCAATTGAGGAGCCAAATTTCTTCCTCTCAATCCTCTGAAGGTTTTTGTACCCTTAATTTGGCACAACACCGCCTAAAATGGTGAACCCAAGTTCACCCATGGCAGTGGTGGCAGGCGTCCTTGATCTCCGGCCTCTGGTGATGATTTCAAGCAATTGATTTGGGCATTTTGATCCCTTTAACCATCTAAACAAGATCGTGCCCTCAATTTAGTTCAACGTCATCAGAAATGATGAAACCCAGCTCACCCACGATGGTTGGCGACGACCGCTTTGGAACTCTAGCATTGGGCTAGGCTACGGTGGAATTGAGCGAGGCATTTTCATCGCCATGTTGTTCTAAATCGAATGGAATGGGCGGTGTTGATCACCATCGTTGTTGGGCCCAAATTGACCTGCGCATTTTGATTTGCGTTGGCCTTTGAGTATTTCCCCACTATTGCTTCTCTTCAACATGGCATGGAATGGTGGTTTCATGGTGCTCCCGGTGGTGGTAGGTAACGGAGGCTATTCTTAGTTGATCCAATGATGCCTCATGAAATTGAAAGCATGTACATGTTGCTCGTGCTCTTTTGATTGTGATCGAAGCACCAATTCAGCTCACCATCGACGGGAACAACAGAGTAGATGATAAGCCAACGACAAAAAGCAAGCAACACTATTGGGCTTTTCTGACTGTCGTTGCCTGAAATTGAGGGTTGGGTAAGCTTCTCCGTGCATCACAGAGTGTTTTGCCTCAACCAATTTTGGGGAATAGGATCAGGAAGTGCAAGCTCGGTGACTCCCACGACGGACGTGACTAGCGTCCTCCATTCTTCGACTGACAGTGATTGTGGCATGAAATTGATGGAGGCATTTTAATCCTCACCTCACTTTAGGTACATTGGCACCGATGGTGTACCGTATCGTCATCGAAGAAGGCGGCTCCGATGGCTGCTTGACGACAAAAATGGGGTAGCTCTACCGTTTTGCTCTAGCTGAAATTGAGCTGAGTGATTGGTGTCTTCTTGTTCCTCTCGTAAATCTAAGTCCGTGGACACCAAGATCATGTCGATCGATGGTCGGACAGAGGAGAAATCACACCAAAAAAAGTGGGTTTTTTGCAACTTTGGCTGGCGAGTGTGAGCTGCTCCGGTGGAGTTGTGGGTGGCATGACACACCGTCAGACTTAGCTCCTCAAGATCTTTCCAATGGTGTGGGAGGTGTCAAAAATGGAGGCTGAATTCTTTGACTGATTTTGAGGAGAGAGAGAGTAGAGAGAGATGGTGAGAGCTGATTTTTTTTTTGTGTCATGTATTTGTAGACCCTCATGTGGTCTACACAGTCTAATACATTTTGTGTCGGGTTGATCAAATTTAATCCGTAACTTTGAATTTCTATAAACATAATTGTACTTTTAAAAACTATAATTTATTTGCACTCTAAAGATAATCACATAAATTTCTAATTCTCTTGTTCTATTATTGCATTACTAAAATATTCATATTGACATAAAAATAATTTTCATAAATTTATCCATACTATATGGATTTTGTGATTTAATTTTGAAACAATAACTTTGATACATTTCTCTTCAAAACCAATGATTAACTATTTTCATAACTGTATCCATATTTATACATGTGTGTATATATATATGTATGTATGTATTCTAAGAAAGGTATTATGTATTTAAAACTTTTCTCATTATAAGCATTATCATTATTTTTATCTTTTTTAAAAAAAAGTTTAAAATGTAATTCAAAACATATATTTTTTATTAAAATTTTCATATCGTAAACTTTAGGTTTCATTATAAAAACAATAGTTGTAATTTTATAAACATTTTGTAAATTAAATTGACTATCTAAAAGTCAATTTAATCTAAAATTCCAAACTTAGCACAATTTCGGGTTTACAGATATAACCCAAACTATTTCTCGTAAAGAGCTATTTATGGGTCCATTTATTACGAATAGATCAGCGTTTGTGGACTCTATCAACGCCCTTCTCCTTCTTCTTATTCACTATTATTTTAACAACTGATATTATTATCATTGTCATTATTATTACGACAATAATAATAATAAAACTTACGTAATTGTTAATGTGTATAATAACTAACTATACATATTCAAAACATTGGGATTCTTGCATACTTGAACTTGGTGCTCACCATTTTCTAAATCATGTTATAGAGCTCATGATCACTATTGATCTAGGCTTCTTTTACTGAACTGATATCATGTAGGAATTTTCCTCATAGTCATAGTGAGTTGGAAATTTCACTTTTTGTCAAATAATCCCAATTTAAACATTCTAATTGAGATTCTTATAAGATCACTTCTTTGGCTCGTACATGAAATCAATAAATCATAGACTTTTGGTTTAGCACATTAAATAATTATTTTTAATTATTTTAATGTACTATCATAACAATACATTGTAACATGTTTCATAAATAAAGCATATAAATTTATACATTCACAACATTATTTATTTCTAAGGTCTTATAGCTATTAAGACCTTCAAATTTGTGTGTTAATAAATGCTAAACTTGTACTTTCTCAAGTATTTAGCTGAGTAATTATGGAAAAATCCTCAATTAATCATAGCTATTAATTTTTGGATTTTTCCAGTCATCACACTCTACCAACCTTATAAAATTTTCGTCCTTGAAAATTGAGATAAACTAGGGGTATCCTTATGGCTTTATAGCTTAATCTCATGGGGTTTTCTTTTCTTTAGCAATTCTACCCCAAGTAGCTTGATATGGAAATTTGTCCTTGCTTTCCTATGGTTATTCTTTCTCTTGTTTCTGGACTTGTACTTATCCTATTTTGCATCTTAGGTTGCATATCTGCATCCAAATCATGATCTGGTACATAGGGTTTGGCTAGGGAATTTATCTTTTTATTGATTAATCTATCGGTCTTTATCATCTAATCATCTAAGGCTAGTGATAATGACTGTCTAAAACATCTCCATCTACTTGTTTAAAAAAAAAAATTTCTAAGGGTTCATAACGTTTAAGCTTATCCTTTCATATCTCTCTTGAACTTGTCCTGCCTCTCCTTGAGGTACGAGAAAAAGTAAATTCATTCCCATTTTTCATAGTCATAGGGTCTCTCTTAGTTTTGCTCACATGACCTTTATGTTGGTCATGAGAGATTGGCTTAATTCTACTTAATTATCTAAATCGATTTCTAATCGAAACTAGTATATCTTATAGTAATTTATTCTACCGTCTTAAAGGCAAATTGGTGGTTTTATTTATTTTTTTATATTTTTTTCTAGCAGAAAATCCCACTATGATACTATATAATGGGTGCATTATATCCCCGAACATATGGAGATCATACCATAGATTCCCCTTAGGCTGGCCTATTCTAGACATTTCAACATGCTATCATGACATATCAAGGCAATAGATTCTCATAGTGTATGAAATCGTACTATCGATTCCCTTTACTTGTACTTACTCTAGAGTCTAGGACATGCTACCGTAGCATATCGTATGAACTTAGGTAGTTTTATGGTTTTCATGGCCCATTTATGGGTAAGAAATCTATTCTAGATCTAATTCTTGTGTTACTGAGAGGGGTATGCTCTTCCAAAGGAGCAAAACTATATCATCTCCTTTAACATATAAAAAGATTTATTAGAGTTTAGTATACATTCTACCCACCTTGGGATTGAAATTCTACTCTTTTGAGCACCTATTTTCATAGAAAATCCTGTCATTCTAGCCTTGACTATCTCAACTTGTTCAATGGCATAATCATTTGTGTGCCATCTTACTGTATTTTAAGATTCGTAAAGCTTATCTCTTATTCAGGAATCTAATCAACCTTGTTTCTACTGTGGAAGCATCCATGATGTAACTTAACTTTCTCTACATGTGAATTTCGTGTCTATAGTTGGATATTCGTTCCTTCTTTTTAGGCCACTTTAGTGTCCTATATCGTTCTGAGGCTTCTTTACTATTTCTATGAAAGGTTATGTGTGTGTGTGTATATATATTATTTATAATTTATAAAATACGACAGTCATTTTTATTTTAATAAAAACCATTTTTGTCTCATCAAAACATTTCATAAACTTTTATTTACTTATTGAAATAGTAGTAATAATTTGTTAAACACACTCCTTTTTTTTTTACAAGTTTAAAATCTCCGCCGCCCGAGCCACCATGTTAAGCCGAGAATTTTGAGCTAAATCCATGTTGATTGAAACCAAATTGAGTAAAATTGAGCACATCATTGTACTCAGTAGGTCAAAAACTAGTAAAACCCAGAGTGGCACCATCGTCTGACCATCAGAGCCGCCGCATGCGCCACACTCGCCGTTGTGGGTGGCTAGCCTCTGGCCACCTCAGGTTCTAGTGATCCCGACCTCCAATCAAGGATCTAAGATAGCCTCCAGACTTGTTTCGACACTCTGAATGCGATGGTGCCCTTCGTTTGAGCTAATTTCACTCCAGTGAAAATTGTCTAGTACCGATTGCACACGGATCGAGGCAAGTTAAATTGTAGTAACAGAGTCCAAAATGATGTTTTTAGCAACAATAAATCTCTATGGAGCATTCCTAGCCATCCACAACCACTCAAGGAGCACTGCTGAGGATGCTGTATAAACTGTAGATACAACGAGATGCAACTGGACCCGCTTAGCTTAGAGTCCAAGTAAGTAAGAATCTCGCCTACGGTATGAATAGTTTTAAAATATATATATATAATAAAATGATTTAAATATTTTTATAAAAATTTATGAAAATGCATGATCAGTGATTGGTTACACTGTTTTATATTATGATGTGATATGTTATGTGATGACATGACGTGATATGCTATGATGATATGTTGTGATTAATGAGTGATGTATGCAATATTTAAATTTATTTCTTCAAGTTATGTATGATTATGATTTACGATTCATGAATTACGAAATTGTGATGTCATGTAGTGATAAGTCATACTGCATAGACACGATAAGACAAGTGAAACTTATAAAACAAGTTAAGGGTGTCGTACCAACCTCCAGATCCACGGGAAGGCTCTATGTTAAAGTAGTGAATGATCTTGGTGTCATTGGGACCTCGCGAACCCTAACTTCCCTAGACATGCGTGCAACTGTTACGATCACTCGGGCCCAAAGTAATAAATAAGTTACAGCTAAAGTAATTAAGCATAAATCAAGTTGATAAACAAGCATAAAATATTCATGCATATTGTTATTAAAATGATTTTTAATTATGTTTTGCGAGACTAATTTCCTACTTGCCGAGCGAAAGCTTATTTAAGTATGTTCATGATGTAGGTAAGAAAAACTTGTCAGCGGCACTTGATGGACAGTGGTGAGTTGTGGATGAATAGTGAAGATAAGAATGGATAGCGCACACGCAATGTAATATTTTTGCATTATTATTTTATGAATTTATGTATGTTTTATTTTATGAAATTATGTATATTTAAACTTTACGAAAAAATTATGTGCATATGAATATGTAAATAATTTACGTAATTATGTTTTAAAAACTGAGCTTGTGATTACGCAACCTTGGTCTAAAGGATTTCAAAGTTTTAAAAAAAATGTTGCAATAGACAATGCACCAAATCCACAAAATTTTTAAGAAAGAAAATTATAAGTTTATTTAGGATTGAAAATGATTATTAAGTTTTACGTTATATAAGAAATGAATTTTATCGATATGTTTTTATGAAATTATTATAAAAGTTGAAAAGAAAAGCTTCAAGAAATTAGTATCTTAAACTTAAAAGTTTAAGTTATAAGAAATTATGTTTTGTTTAGTTTAAGAAGGTTTACTTCTAAGAAAATAATATGCTATTTTTAAGATGTTAAAATTATAAGTAATATATATAAATTATTGTTAAGAAAGTTTTAAAGAGCATTAGAATGGGATTTTATTTTAATATTTAATTTAAAATTGTTTTAGAAATAGTTTTTTTTTAAAATTGAGATATGTCTTTAAAGTAATAGTTGTTAAATAATTATTCTTATGTTAAAAAAAGAAGAAGAAAAGTTCAAGAAAATTACTCTGGTTATGTTTCAAGAAATTAATATTATGAGTTATGTAAAGGATCATGCTTTTAGAAATTATAGTTATGTTAAAACATAATGATTATTATTACGTTATTATCAAGTTTGAAAAATTATGTTTTATGTTAGGTTTGTACAATTAAGTTATGAGAAATGATTATTATATCTTTTAAGGTTACATGTTGAGAATTCTTTATCATCAAGAATTCATTTGTTATTAAGTTTTGGAAGAACAATTATTACTTCCTTTAAGGTTTTATGTCAAGGATTCTATAGCGAGAATCCATTTAAAAAAAAATTATTCTGAAATTTCTATACTTTATTCATAAGTATGTTAAAGTTCATGGACATGTTTAAGTTAAGTGATGACCACGTAAAGAGGGTCATCACAAATTATTAACTCAAAAACCACTCTACTAAAAGCTTAGAGCTACATCGTAACACCTATCATTTTTCATGTAACAGTTAATGATAGACATTTAATGATGTTAAGTATTTTTCCTTAGGAAATAATGTTACTGACTATTTGAGTATTATGACAAGTGACGGTCACGTGGAATTGATGTGCTCAAGGTGTTCATGTCACTTATAATGTATGCATGATAAATATTTAATATTTCATTTTCGGTATCTTTAAAGTGGCACTTTTGAATTTATTTTCTAGAATGGCATGCCAAAGGATTTAACGGCAGGCCGAATGAAGTTATCGGTAGGCCGAATACAGCTGACGAGAAATTAACAAATAATTCCAAAATTTTGTGGTATTGATGATTAATTTTATTTGTTGGAAAAATTTTGAATAATTGATATATTTTATCTCTTTTCTTATCCATGATTAGGGAAGGTATGACTTTTTAAAAGAGAAGATTTGATTTTTGTGATAAGGTTTCCTAATTTGAAAAATAAGATTCGATAGTTAGAGCAAATTTTGGACTTTTTCCTTATCTCACCCCACCCTACACACATACCTCATCTTTTTAAAAGAAAATCTGCTTCAAATATAGAGAAGATTACTTACTTTTCACACCATTCTCTATTTACAAGCATATCACCTTTTCTCTCTTTAAAATCGCTTTTCTCTCTCCCTCTCTCTCTCTAATTTTCTTTGACACTCTCTTCCTCTCTACATGTTTTCTTACCCTTTTCTCCCTTATATTCCTACAAATATTTGAATGAAATATTAGGTTTTCACTTTGACTAATTCGAAGGAAACTTGAGAAGAATTGTTTAGAGGTAAGAAACTTATTCTAGACTATTCCTGAAATTGTATTCTCTCCCTAATCTGACCCCCATAACTTTGACTATGAATTTCTATTTGCTCTAAAATTTTAATATGATATTTATGTATATGTGATATGATATTCATCAAAATTTCACACCATTTGGAATTTTCTACATTAAGATATTAAATTTTTATTCTCTGGCACTCATGGTGTAATTGTTGCTAATTGGTAATATTTTACAAAAAGGCAGTCTATGTTCAAGGGGCAAACGAATTGTGATTTAAATGACATTTTGTAAAAATATTCATACATATGTTAGGTTATGATCTGGAAAAATTCGCGGTGATTTGATGAATATTTGATGAGTTCTTGAACTTTCTTTAAGATTAGGTTTTATGGCTGCCTATGCAGTGAATTCTGGACTTCTTGTTTTGTGACCTATTTGTATGAACAAACAAATTTATTTGTTAATGAAACTTTTTGTGGTACTATATTTATATGTAATAGGTTTTCATAAAAATTTTAGGGTCAAAGTAATTTTATTTTAATTGTTTGAGTATGATGATCATGTGTTGCTCACTACCTTATGTGTTTAAGGTTTATTTTGTTTATGAATTCTAATGCATGTTTTGAATTATTTAAAATTTATTTGAAGTTAAATTTTGGCTATGTTATAGTTTTAGGTGTCTATTATATGCAGGAATTTTATGAAATTATTTTAGCAAATGGATAATTTATTTTATGAGCGTTTGTTAGGGTTGCTCATTATTTTGTTGTTGCTGGCAGTTTTGTGTTGTGTGTAGTGTAACTTTTGTTAATCGTCTAATGAAATTTTTATGCCTAAAGAAAAATTAGGGTAATTCATATATATGTTAGTTATGTCCCTGTAAAATTTCATGCCTTAATTGTATATGAATTGTGAGTTATTAAATTGTGAATACATAAGGGTCAGACAGGTATTAGTATTGCATTTTTTTTGCATGAATATTTATAAGTTAGTAAAGTGTATTTATGTTGTTGTATTTCTTGAGACAGAAGTATGAATAATGTCATATGGTTTTGGATGATTTCATGAGAATGAGATTTATTTTCATTTGTATATGGTTGTATGACATGAATACACCAAGAAGTGAGCACATCGAGACCGCGGCGACGTCATCTAAGATAAGGTTTAAGTAAGCAAGTCAAGTAAGTACATTTTCACCTACAACATGATAAAAGTTTACAAAAAAGTTTTAAGAATATGTTTTATGATATTTTTTAAGTTTGTTTTTATATATTGTTTTCTCATAAAAAGAAAACTCTTGTTGCAACAAGAAGTTTTCAATGATGAGGTATTTTAAAAGTATATTTATATATATATCACTTAATTAAGTGTTGCACACCCTATGTTTATGTTTATGTCTATGTTTATGATGTCCAAAGTTAGACTTGTCGTGTTTGATAGCGTGCTTATGATTATAATGATGGTGCAACACTTGGGCCCCCAAAGATAAAATACATGAAGTTTTAATATGGATAATGATATTGAAAGACATGTTCTATATGAAGCAGTGCTAAGTGCAATATTATGTTAATGATGATTATGTTATGATTATGATGTTTTGTAAAGGTGTTCATAAAATGTTTTAAGTTGTGAGATAGGAAAGTGTACTTACTAAGCTTTTACTTAGTTTATGATCATGTTGTAGATAAAGGTGAAAGGACTATGGAATAGGTGGAGGGATAGGCGTGTGAGCAAGGAACGATGGATTGAAACGGAAGAACGCCAAGATAGAGATTTTTCATTTAAAAAAGGGTTTCTAAACTATATTTCTATTTCTTTGTATGTTAAATTTCTGCACTATTAAGTAAAAAGACTTGTTTTTACATTGTATTGATTTTGTAGAAGATCGGCCTGCCGATTACTTTGTATCGACCTGCTGATCTAAGTGTTTTAAAACCCCTATTTTGCAGTGCCTCAGACGGCCTATTGGTGGTTGAAGTTCAGACTGTCGGTCATGTTCGGCTAGCTGATGTCCAGAGTTTGGACTATCAAACTGTTTGAATAGATTTTGAAGTTTGTTTTTAATTTTATTTAAAATATGGTCTTATTGTTTTGGAATTGGTAAACTATTTAAAAATTATATATATACGAGCAGTTTTAATATATGATTGTATATTAATAAATGTTATTAAAAAAATATAAGCATGGATCCTAGGTATATGTTCATCAAATAATGTTTTTAAATTAAAATAGTTTATCTTAATTAATGATAACAAGGATGAATGTAACGACATCTATGACGTTTGTAAGGGGGCATTACACGCACTCTTGAACTATATAGAATTACGAAGCCCGAATAGCTTATCGAAAAAATAGTACGCAGTAGAATTTTAAAAATTTTATATTAGAGTATTTTCCAAAACAAAAGTTTGACATGCTATATGCATAAATTAACCAGATCTTACTAACCTTTGAATGCCGAAGAACTCTTGCAATCCGTGAAGAGAAGTAACGTTTCAGAAGAGCCTCAACCAACTGGTCTTCTTTGCTATTCTTTATCCATGATAGGAGTGAGTGTGGGCTTACATGTATAGCTCTTCCTCTAGGCGACTCTCTTTCCAACCAATTGAGAGAACCCAAAGCTAGTGTACATGATTTGTGAACAAGAACTTTTAGGGAATTTCCAAATTCTCACCAGCAGAGGATCACTCTTAATATCTCAATTAATCTAAATAATAATGAGACTCACTACTTTTATATAGAGGTTGGGTCTAGGACTCAGTCCTTATCAGATAATAAATCAAAATTTGAATCAAAATCAAATTCGGATCAATATCTTATGAAATCCGTGTGAAAACGCGTAATTTTTTTATCGCGCATTGGCAGGACGATCTGTCTAATAGGCAGCCGATCTTGCCCCATTGGTAGGCCGAACTTGAAGATCGGCATGTCAAACTACCGAAAAAAAATCTCAGCGAATCTTTTATTTTCCACGTGAGATTCTATAGGATAAAGTCTCAATTTTAATTCAAATAACCTAATAGAGAAGTTATCTAATTAAAACAACTTTATCTAGATAATCTCTAGGAAAATAAATGAATTCCTAATAATTCTACAAGTTTATCTTGATTTAATTTATTCAAAATTAAATCAACTGATAAACAGACAAGAATTATCCGATCCCAATAATTCAACAAGTTTATCTTGAATTAATTTTGTCACAAAATTAATTCAACCGATAAAAAAACATGAATTATTTGATTCTTTCAAATTTTAACCAATCTAATAAATCTGACATAAGTCACCAATTATTGGAAAAGCACGCCATACCGTTACAGGATTTTGTGAGCTAGCAAAAGGGATCAAATTGACCTATACAGTTCAAGCTCCCGATAATTATGAAACCCAGTATCCCAGATAGACATTTCATAATTATCAACTCCAATGCTACTCCACTAAAAGCTTGGATCTACGCTCTCGAACTATATAGAATTACGAAGCCCGTATAGCTAAGTCTCCATAACATATCATAGTGTATCGTATCCCCATAGGATTATCCATAACTGGCTCAAGACATGTTCTATTTTACCTTCCCGATTATTTTTATCTTATGTTTCATTATCTCACCATCAAAAAACTTACCATCCAAAGACGGTATACCATTCGGTTACACCTATATATCCAAATGGTTGAGCGCTTCAGTTTTCCAATTACAAGATAACGCATATAAGAGGATATCACTACTCCTAAAGAGGAGCTATGGATTCCATAACTATGAATAATAGGTCTATGCTATCAAAAGTCATGCCTCCAATGTACCGGCATACATACCACTATTAAAATGTGGGTGTCACCCTTTGGAACATCAAAAGATATAAGTCAAGACAACGGGCCCACTATTTATTTCAGGATTAAGATACAATACAAATGATTGTCTAAAGTGAATCAATTTTCTACGACAGAATTATTAATCCAAATCAATTCACTTTATGTCCCGATCCAACACATCGTCACCTATGAAAATGTGCCAATGTTTCTATTTACGAAGTCGACCACCGATGGCCAAGACAAACCATCTCCCAATAGGGATATAGACAACATAACAATCTTTACATGAATAAAGTACCCAACTTTATTCCCTCGATTATGGATCTTATAATTTAGGCCGTCACCTTAAGAATCGTGTCTTCTGCATAATCTATCCATCATATGCCCAATTCTTATAGGTTTAGACTGACAGTCTCAGACTATTATTTGCTTAACATACATTTAACAAATACGAATGTAAAGAGGACAAGACTTGGTACATGAACAATAAATAAATTCTTTATTAGTAAAAATGTCTCAAAAACTTATTACATTTTCACTCCTAAAGGCATACACTGTTAGTGATGTGCCCTAGGCCAATTATGTAATGACCATATTTTGACTTCGTTATATTTATATTTTTTTAGTAAAGAGGCATTTTTATTATTGTTTTTTATTCTAATTCCATGAATATTTAATTCTGCTTAAGGTCATCAAGTATGTGATTTGATAGTAAAACTCTTAGGTGAAAATTGAATTCTATTCTAAATTATCCTTAGTCAGTCATTATTATTGGGATAATAATGAATGAAGACTAGTATGAAGTTTGACTGATGATTATGTTTTAGTAATCATGTGTATGAGATACTAAGTCAACTTATAGATACATATTTGAGAAATGATGTATTGGATCAACTCGCTATGAGAAAACTGCATGGATAATTATCATAAGTGATTCTCATCACAATAATATTATCCTAGTCCTCTGACCTGAAATCACCATTGTTTCCTACATGACAAGTTCTATATTTTAACACATTCTAATATTATGTTTAATAGGATCATGGAATGGATTATTGTTGGATATAGAGTGAATCATGTGAGATATATGAGTGATTAAGAAGGAATTTGTCCCTCATTTATTATGAGAAAGATATCTATGGGCCCCTCGATAAGTTAGACTGAAGAAAAATGTATGGCCATACTAGAATGAATTGATAAGGGTTATCAATATCAATCTACTTAAGATCGAGAAATAATATGATTGAATAGTATAAGTTGAAATAAACCATGCCTTATGTTCAATCAAGGTATCTAGTGACAAAAGCACTTTAATACTTATTATGGATTAGTTGTGTCAGATTATTGACATTCGTATAACTTGGGTAATCATAATGTCATGCTAGAGGCCGTTTATGATTTATGGGTGTAAAACAGAATTTCAAGCCCACTACTAACGTTATGTGAACCTATAGGGTCGTATACTTAGAACAGACCAAAAACCAATTTTGGGTTTACTGTGTCTAGGTTCAATGAACCTGATAATGTCCGAATTTGATGTACTAGATATGTCTAGGTTTATTGAATCTGACATTATCTAGATTCTCTGAATCATATTTGAATTACTGACATTATCTAGATTCTCTAAATCATATTCAAATTAAAGACTTTGTCTAAATTCTCTGAATCATATTCGAATTACAGTTTACCCTAGTTAAAATCTGACTCTATCGTGAAGTCAATAGATATATATATATATATCTGTTTGAGGGTTTCTAGCTGAATTAAGAAGAAAGGAGGCATTTTATTATTCTAAAAGGTGAGAACATTAAAAACCCTAAAAAATAGAGAGATTCATTAAACACAAAGGAGAGGGTGCTAGCACACCAATTCGTTTTGAGAGAGTATGTTCATGTGGATACCTGCAGAGGGTATCGCTCTAAGTAACAACGTCTGAACTCGATCTCGAATACAAAAAGCTCGAGTTAGGATGTCACCGAAGTGAACCCGCTCTCCTTCTTCCAGAAATCTTAACCCTTTTTGTTATCCTGGTAAGATTCTATGACTTTCCTATCAATCTAATCGAATTGCACGGATCCTGCGAGGGTTTTATGAGAATTAATTTTAATTTTCCGTTGCTTATTTGAATCACAAAATCCAACAAAAGCCAACATACACATCTAACAATCTCCCACTTGCACTAAGTGAGTAAATTTGACAAATCTTGCATCCTCATAGCTTCCACATGCCTCTCAAAGACTCTCCTAGTAAGTGTCTTCATAAATGGATCAGCTAAATTGCCCTCTGATACGATTTTACAAACTGTGACATGCCTGCCCTCAACGAAGTCCTTTATTACATGATACTTCTGATCCGTATGCTTACTCTTTTTGTGAAATATTGGTTCCTTAGCATTAGCTACCACTGCACTGTTATCATAGTACAGTGATACCGCCTTATCTATACCAGGAACTACCTCAAGATCCCCAAGGAACTTCCAGAGCCATACTACTTATTTCGAAACAACACTAGCTGCCACATACTTGGCCTCCATAGTTGAATCCAAAGTGTAATCTTGCTTCACACTTCTCCAACTGATAGCACCGCCGCCCAGAGTAAACACAAAACCCAAAGTCGATTTCCTAGAATCTAGACAGGATTGAAAATTCGAGTCAGTATATCATAGAGGAGTCAAGTCCTTACGCAAATACACAAGCATATACCCTCAAGTCCTTCTTAGGTACTTCAAAATATGCTTAACCGTAACCCAGTGGTTTGGTCCTAGATCCGCTTGAAATCGACTTACAATCCCAATCGCATAACAAATACCCGGTCATGTGCAAAGCATGGCATACATGAGACTACCCACTACCGAAGCATAAGGCACATTCTTCATGTATTCTCTTTCTTCCTTAGACTTTGGGAATTCTTTCTTAGAAAGAGTAACTCCAGACCTAGATGGTTGCCCACCTATTTTGGAATCCTGCATTGTAAACCACCTGAGAATTTTATCTATGTAGCTGGCTTGTAACAAAGCTATCATTTTGTTCTTCCTATCCCAAAAGATCTGGATACCGAGAACAAAATTAGCTTCACCCAAGTCCTTCATGTCAAATTGCTTGGTCAACCATAATTTGACCAATGACAACACCCCAACGTCATTGCCAATTAGTAGAATGTCATTGACATAGAGCAATAAAAAACCGCATTCCCATTGTTAATGTGTTTGTAAACACATTGCTCATCCACATTTTGTGAGAACCCATAAGTCTTGATCACCTGATCAAATTTTATGTTCCAAGAATGGGAAGCCTGCATAAGTCCATAAATTAACTTTTGCAGCTTACAAACCTTACCTTCTTGGCCCTTGACCTTGAACCCATCTGGTTGCTCCATATAAATGGACTCATCAAGATATCTATTTAGAAAAGCCATCTTGACATCCATTTGCCAATCTCATAGTCAAGAGTGGTAGCTATGGACAAGAGTATCTAGATAGATTTAAGCATGGCTACAGGTGAAAAGGTTTCCTCATAATAGATTCCTTCCTTTTGCATATAACCCTTAGCTACCAGTCTAGCCTGAAAGGTTTCGACCTTTCCATCCACTCCTCTTTTCCTCTTGTAGATCCACTTACTCCCTATGTGTTTTACCCCTTTGGGAAGATCCACAAGCTCCCAGACCTGATTAGTCTCCAATGACTTCATCTCTGTGTTCATGGCCTCTGTTCAAAGTTTCGAATCAACATTCATAGTCTCTACGTAAGTATAAGGATCCCTGTCATGTTCATTTGGTTCAGCCAAAAGGCCTCACCATTGAACATATACCTCTCGGGTTGACACCCGATCCTCCTACTATGCCGAAGTGCCTTAGGTTGTTGTTCGGGTTCGTTTAGTCTTTATACACTGATCGGAACGGTTTCATTCGAAAAGTTGCACTGATCGGAACGGCTTCATTCGAAAAGACTACATTGATCGTTTAGTCTTTCTCTCGGGTTGTTGTTCGGGTTTGTTTAGTCTTTCTACACTGATTGGATCACTCCTTAACTCCTCAAGCACCACTTTGCTTCAAGGCTTAAAGTCGTCCATATAACTCTCCTCAAGGAAAGTTGCATTAGTTAAAACCACGACTTTATTTTCCTTTGGGTTAGAGAAATAACCCCTTTTAGTCCCTTTTGTATATCTTACAAACACGCAAACTTCCAAACGTGCTTCCAACTTATTCGCATCCTTAAACAGGACATGAGCCGGACATCCCCATATGCGAATATGGTTTAAGGATGTCTTTTTGCCTGTCCATAACTCGTGAGGAGTTTTAGGGACCGATTTTGAAGGCACGTTTTTCAAAAGATAACATGCAGTTTGTAGTGTATATCCCCAAAAGGATAAAGGCAATGATGAATAACTCATCATGGACCTTACCATGTCTAATAAAGTCCTATTCCTTCTCTCGGCTATGACATTTGTTGTGGAGTGCCCGGCGTAATCAAATGGGATAAAATCTCGTTCTCTAAGAAGTGTCCTAAGAACTCATCAGAAATGTATTCTCCACCTCGATCAGATCAAAATGCCTTTATGGGTCTACCCAAATGCTTTTCCACTTCAACCCGAAACCCCCTAAACTTGTCAAAATTTTTGCTTTTATGGTGCATTCGGTACACATACCCGTACCTCGAGTAATCATCAGTAAAAGTGACGAAGTACACATACCCTTCTCGTGCCCGGATGTTCATCAGTCCATAAACATTCGGGCATAAGGAGGGTACCTTTCTACCTTAGACCAAATGGTCTTTTGGTCAATTTACCCTTCAAACAAGATTCACATTGAGGTATAGATTCTACCTTTAAGTGATTTAAAGGTTCATCCCTTACCAGCCTTTGAATCCTATTCAGGTTAATATGACCAAGATGCAAATGCCAAAGATAAGTCTTATTAGAGTGAGAAGTTTTAAGTCTTTTAGAGTTATTATCATTCATCTCAACGTTAAGCAGTAAGTCAATCTTAGATTTGATAAAATATAGATTATTTTGCATCCATCTAGAACAGATAAAAGATTTGTTTTTACGAATCACCACTTTATTATTAAAAAAACCAAATAGGAGTCTTTAAATAAACAAGCTGCAGAAATTAAATTCCTTGTAAATTTAGGAACATAAAAACAATCTCACGAAATTAAATTCCTATAATTATCAAACTAAAGATGGATGTCTCCTACTACTTGTGCCAAGACCAAGGATCCATCGCCCATCCAAAGCATGAAGTCTTCGTGAAGCAGATTTCTCATTTCTTTGAACCCTTTTAGAGAAATACAAACATGATTAGTTGCATCATAATTTATGACCAAAATGTCATTGGATTCTTCAACTAAACAACTTTCTAAATATAGAAGATCACACCTACCTCCTTTGGAAAGGAAGTCTTTGCAATATTTCTTAATGTGCTCGACCTTCCCATTCTTGGCCCGCTGCTTCTTTCCATTCCTTGAGTTGGAATTGGAACCAAAAGCAGCTACCAAATTGGCCTCTCCACCCGCAGGAGATTCCCTGATCAGTAGTTTGAACTGTTGGAAACAAAGTGCGCAGCGGAATTTTTTAAAATTTTTCATCAAAGTAATTTTCAAAACACAAGTTTGACATGTTATATGTATACATTAGAAGAACCTCTGCAACCTGTGTAGAGAAGTAACGCTCCAAAAGAGCCTTAACTAACTGGTCTTCTTTGCTATTCTCTATCCACAACCAGAGTGAGTGTGGGCTCACACGTATAGCTCTTCCACCGGTGACTCTCTTTCCAACCAATAGAGAGAAACCAAAGCTAGTGTTCATGATTTGTGTGCAAAAGCTCTTAGGGAGTTTTCAGATGCTCACTAGAAGAGTATCACTCTTAATCTCTCAAATTGATCTGAGTAAATCATAAGACTCACTCCCTTTTTATAGCTATTGGTCTTGGGGTCAGTCTGTATCAGATTAGGTCTCAAAAACTTGAAACAGAATCAAGTTCAGATCAATATCTAATAAGATCCGCGTAAAACGTGTAATCTTATCTCCTGCTAATCAGCAGGCTGAACATTCTGATCGGCTAGCCGAACAGACTAGTTCGGTAGGCCGACCATGTCATTCGACAGGCCGAACTCCTGAGAAAAAATCTCCACGAATCTTTTATTTTCCACCCAAGATTCAAAAGGATAAAGTCTCAGTTTTGATTCAAATAACCCAATAGAGAAGTTATCTGGTCAAAACAAACTTTATCAAGATAATCTCTAAGAAAATAAATCAATTCACAATAATTCTACAAGTTTATCTTGTTCTAATTTGTCCAAAATTAAAACAACCAATAAACAGACAAGAATTATCTGATCGCAATAATTCAACAAGTTTATCTTTAACTAATTTCTTACAAAATTAATTCAACTAATAAACAGACATGAATTATTTGATTCTTACAAATTTTAAACCAATCTAATAAATCTGACATAAGTCACCAATTATTGGAAAAGCACGTCGTGTCGTTACAGGACTTTGTGAGCTAGCAAAGGGGACCAAAATGGACCTATAAAGTTCAAGCTCATGATAATTATGAAACCCAATATCCCAGATATACACTTCACAATTATCAACTCCAACGCTACTCCACTAAAAGCTTGGAGCTGCACTCTCCAACTTTATAGAATTACAAAGCTCGTGTAGCTAAGTCTCCATGACATAACATAGTGTATCGCATCCCCATATGATCATCCATATCGACTTAAGGACAAGTTCTGTCTTAGCTTCCCAATTATTTTTATCTTACGTTCCATTGTCTGACCATTAGAAAACTTACCATCCAAAAATAGTGTACCATTTAGTTACACCTATGTATCCAAATGGTTGAGCGCTCCAGTTTTCCAATTACAGGACAACGCATATAAGAGGATATCATTACTCCTAAAGAGGAGCTATGGATTCCATATCTATGAATAACAAGTCTACGCTATCAAGAGTCATGCCTCCAACGTACCGGCATGCATATCACTATTGAGATGTGGGTGTCACCCTTTGGCACATCAAAAGACACAAGTCGAGACAACGGGTCCACTATTCATCTCAGGATTAAGATACGATACAAATGATTGTCTAAAGTGAATCGATTTGCCAAGATAGAATTATTAATCCAAATCAATTCAATTTATGTCTCGATCCAACACATCATCACCTATGACAACGTGCTAATGTTTCTATTCATGGAGTCCAACTCCGATGGTCAAGACAAACCATCTCCCAAAAGGGATATAGACAACATAACAATCTTTACATGAATAAAGTGTCCAACTTTATTCCCTCGATTGCGGATCATATGTTTTAGACCGTCACCCTAAGAATCATGTTTTCTGCATAATCAGTCCATCATATGCCCAATTCTTAAGGTTTAGACTGACAGTCTCAGACTACTGTTTGTTTATCATACATTCAACAAATATGAACGTAAAGAGGAAAAGATTTGGTATATATATAAATGAATAAATTCTTTATTGATAAAAATGTCTCCAAAAATGTATTACATTTTTACTCCTTACGGCATACATGTCTAACATGAACTCCTGTAACTATTTCATTAATTATGTTAAGTTCATATCCTGTCTATTGCTTAAATTAAATGTAGCTCTAAATAGAATAAATTTCTTCGACAGAGTCTCAAAGACCATAGTCATCTAAGTTTTAGCATTGATGTCAGCTCCATTGGTTTGTGCCTCAGCGAGGTAACCTATGACCAACATCATGTGCTCCTTTACAGACGTCCCCGGTCATTGTTTATAGTCGTCCCTAGTCTCTGTTTATGGTTTAAGAGTTTCTGAAGCGCCCCTTGCCGCTTTGTTATGACCTGGCCTCCAAACATGTCTTCTAGATTATCCAAGATCTGCTTAGCAATCTCATAATCCTCATGCTAAGCCTACAACACATTATTCATGCTAGCCATAACATAGTAGTGGGCCTGATCCTTTGCATATTTCTAGCGATCGTACACTTCGAATTGCTCATTAGTGGAATCTTCTGTAGGCTCGAGAGAACAGGGGGTTGTCAACACAAATTTTAGTTTCTCAAAGGAGAGGATGACATTCAGGTTTTGTTTCCAATCATTATAATTCTCTCCGGTTAATAGGTTTTTGTCAAGTATCAAAGATAAAGCATTTTTAGACATTTTTAATCTACAATAAAGAATCATATACCAAACATAAGCAAACATAACATAATAATTTAGTAAGATAACAAAATCATACAAATGTATTTATGTGTCAAAATATTGAAAATATCACAATCTTACAACGATAATTCCCAACTCAGAATTTAACAAGCTCCGATGGGAGTCATGCCAAATTCAATCAGGAACACGGATCCTCTCCTGATTCATATATGCCATATAGGACCCGTATGATCCAACATGTATTAATAATCGTTTATTTGGCCATTAATTTTATTAACAAAGCTCCTAGGGGAGGTTAATAATAAAATTAACATGAGTGTCTAACCATTGTTTTAATATTTTATCCATGATTTATAATCGCCACCTAGGGTTGTGCAACTATGAATCATGCTAAAATACCTTATCCTCTCAGAGATCCAATCTGGTACATAATAGAAATCACTTCCTATGGGTCGGGACCACCATGTTCTTCTTATGGACCAACGATGGAGGTCTTAGGTCCTCTCTTCGAAAACCTTCTCCCACTCAATCTTTTGAAATTAAGGTTTTATTTTAAGAACATGCATGAACAATTTTAATATGAGTAGCACTCCCTATTCTATATGATATATTATCAATATACATGGCAAATCATATTATAATGCAGACAGGCAAAGCTACAAGCAAAATAAAAAATAACCGCAATGTTATGGTTCCACCCTAGAGAATAGAAAAAAAAATATTACAAGAGAATAATCGAAACATTTTATCGATTCTTTATGCTTGAATCTCCAATCTGTATCCTTCTTCTTGTAATGCACATCTTCAAGTCTTCATATTTTTAACGTTTGAATCAAATACTTCATATTTTCAGTCATATCCAAATTTAACGTTTCTTAGAATTGTCCCAAAAATAAAATTAAAACTGCACCAAAAACTACACCTTTTTTGAAAAAATTTCTAGTTCTCTGCCGGCAAGCCGATTTGTGTGATTGGCCTGCCGGTCATAACCCACCAGCCTGCCGATCTTTTCAGGTCGGCCTACTGATACATGACAAATTGGCCGCTGAACTAAAAGTTTGGCCTACCACCAAAGCCACCTGATTTCTGCCCCGTTGATGGCCTGCCAAACTTCAAGTCTGGCGTGTCGATTTGCAACCATTGGCCTCCGAACCTGAGAGGTCGACATGACGACCATCTTTCTAGAAAATACAATTTTTAATGCAATTCATTAATTTTATTTTTAACAATTTAAAAATATAAAATTAGAGACTTAGGAAATACTTGGTGCGCCATCATCCATCTTCTTGATCCGTCTTCCCCGAATGATTATTTAATTACATAATTCTTACAAATTTAAAATTAAATAATAATTCCTAGACGGAGATGATAGTCCGCCATTTAATTACATGAAAAAACTTAGATACACATTCTAACCTCTAAGGAATCATAACCAGTATAAATTAATTAATTAATTAATAATTAAGAAATAATTTAATCATCCATAGTTAATTAATAAATATTCACCATATAATCCATGACAACATATAAAATATATAGAAACCTATAGTGTCAACTCTCTATAAAATTAAATTCAAGCACAAGAGAGACCAAGATCACATAATTTATACATATGGCGTGATCACAAACTCATAAATTTATTTAAAAATCATGGCTCTAATAGCAATTGTTGAAAAAATAGTATGTAGTAGAATTTTAAAAATTTTATATCAGAGTATTTTCCAAACTACAAGTTTGGCATGCTATATGCATAAATTAACCAGATCTTACTAACCTTTGAATGCCGAAGAACTTCCGCAATCCGTGAAGAGAAGTAATGTTCCAAAAGAGTCTCAACCAACTGGTCTTCTTTGCTATTCTCTATCCACGATCAGAGTGAATGTGGGATCACATGTACAGCTGTTCCTCCAGGCGACTCTCCTTCCAACCAATTGAGAGAACCCAAAGCTAGTGTTCGTGATTTGTGAACAAGAGTTTTTAGGGAGTTTCTAGATTCTAATTGAAACATTCTAAATCATGGTATAGATTCTCACCAGAAATTGAATTAATTTCTGGTGCATCATTGAGTGTCTTGCCTCAACCAATTTTAGGGAAGAGGATCAGGAGGTGCAAGCTCAATGACTCCCACGATGGCGACAACGACGGGTGTCTTCGATTCTCTGACCGGTAGAGGTTGTGGCATGAAATTGGTGGAGGCATTTTAATCCTCACCTCACTCTGAGTGCATTGGTACCGGCGGTGTACCATACCGTCGCCAGAGAAGGCAGCTCCGATGGTGGCTCGACGACAAAAATGGGGTAGCTCTGCCATTTTGCTCTATCTGAAATCAAGCTAAGAGGTGGGTGTATTCTTGTTCCTCTTGTAAATCTGAGTCCATGGACACCAAGATCGTGTCAATTGGTGGTCGGACGGAGGAGAAATCACACCAGAAAAAGTGAGTTTTCTACAACATTGGCCGGCGAGTGTGAGCTACTCCGACGGAGTTGTGGGTGGCATGACACACCATCAGACTCAACTCCTCGAGATCTTTCCAATGGTGCAAGAGGTGTCAAAAATGGAGGCTGAATTCTTTGACTGATTTTGAGGAGAGAGAGAATAGAGAGAAAAAGTAGAGAGAGATGGTGAGAGCTGATTTGATTGGCTAATTGGCTGATTTTTTTTTGTGTCATGTATTTGTAGACCCTCATGTGGTCTACGTAGTCTAATACATGTTGTGTCGGGTTGATCAAATTTGATTTGTAACTTTGAATTTCTATAAACGTAATTGTACTTTTAAAAAACTGTAATTTATTTGCACTCTAAAGATAATCACATAAATTTCTAATTCTCTTGTTGTATTATTGTACTACTAAAATATTCATATTCACATAAAAATAATTTTCATAAAATTATCCATGCTATATGGATTTTGTGATTTAATTTTGGAAAAACAACTTTGATACATTTGTCTTTAAAACCGATGATTAACTATTTTCACAACTGTATCCAGATTTATACATGTGTGTATATATATATGTATGTATGTATTCTAAGAAAGGTATTATGTATTTAAAACTTTGCTCATTATAAGTATTATTATTATTTTTATCTTTTTTTAAAAAAACTTTAAAATGTAATTCAAAACATATATTTTTCGTTAAAATTTTCATATCATAAACTTTAGGTTTCATTATCAAAACAATAGTTGTAATTTTATAAACAATATGTAAATTAAATTGACTATCTAAAATTCAATTTAATCTAAAATTCCAAACTTAGCACAATTTCGTGTTTACAAATATAACCCAAACTATTTCTCGCAAAGAGCTATTTATGGATCCATTTATTACAAACAGATCAACGTTTGTGGACTCTATCAACGCCCTTCTCCTTCTTCTTATTCACTATTATTTTAACAACTGATATTATTATCATTGTCATTATTGTTGCGACAATAATAATAATAAAACTTACGTAATTATTAATGTGTATAGTAACTAACAATACATATTCAAAACATTGGGATTCTTGCATACTTGAACTTGGTGCTCACCATTTTCTAAATCATGGTATAGAGCTCATGATCACTATTGATCTAGGCTTCTTTTACTAAATTGATATCACATAGGAATTTTCCTCACAGTCATAGTGAGTTGGAAATTCCACTTTTTGTCAAATAATCCCAATTTAAATATTCTAATTGAGATTCTTATAAGATCACTTCTTTGGCTTGTACATGAAATCAATAAATCATAGACTTTTGGCTTAGCATATTAAATAATTATTTTTAATTATTTTAATGTACTATCATAACATTACATTGTTACATGTTTCATAAATAAAGCAAATAAATTTGTGAATTCACAACATTATTTATTTCTAAGGTCTTACAGCTATCAAGACCTTCAAATTTGCATGTTAATTAATGCTAAACTTGTGTTTTCTCAAGTATTTAGTTGAGTAATTATTGAAAAATCCTCAATTAATCATACTTATTAATTTCTGGATTTTTTCGATCATTACATAATTATAAAATGTATATTTGGGATATTGGGTTTTGTAATTATCGAGAGCTTGAACTATATAGGCCCATCAGGTCCTCTTTGCTAGTTTATAATAAATCCTGTAATGATACGGCATGCTTTTCTAATAAATTGGTGACTTATGTCTAATTATCAAATTGGTTAAAATTCGATAGCATCAGATAATTTATGTCTGTTTATCGGTTGAATTAATTTTGTGAAAATTGATTCAAGATAAACTTGTTGAATTATCCAAAATATTTATTTTCCTAGAGATTATCTGAATATGGTTGTTTTAATCAAATAACTTCTCTATTGGGTTATTTGAATTAAAACTAAGGCTTTATCCAAAGAATCTCGTGTGGAAAATAAAAGATTCATAGGGATCATTTATCGTATGTTCGGCAGGCTGGTCTTCAGGTTGTGTTGGGTTTTGTTGGATTTTGTGATCAAGTAAGCAGCGAAAAATCAAAAATTAATTCCCATAAGACCCTTATGGGATCCATGCAATTCGATTAGATTGATACGAAAGTCATAGAATCTTACCAGAATGACAAAAAGGGCAAGATTTTTGGAAGGAAGAGAGCAGGTTCACTCCGATGACACCCTAACTCAAGCTTTTTGTAGTCGGGATCGGATTCAGATGTTGTTACTTAGAGCAACACCCTCTGCAGTATCCACACGAACAGACTCTCTCAAAAACGAATTGGTATGCTAGCATCCTCTCCTTTGCGTTAAATGAATCTTTTTAATTTTTAGGGTTTTTAATGTTCCCACCTTTTAGAATAATAGATCGCTTTCTTTCTTTTTAATTTAGCTAGAAACCCTAAAACATATATATATCTATATATATATCTATTGACTTTGAGATAGAGTCAGATTTTAACTAGGGTAAACTATAATTCGAATATGATTTAGAGAATCTAGATAATGTTTGTAATTAGAATATGATTTAGAGAATCTAGACAATGTCTGTAATTCAAATATGATTCAGAGAACCTAGATAATGTCAAATTCAATGAACCTAGACATATCTAGTATATCAAATCTGGACATTATCAGGTTCATTGAACCTAGACACAGTGAACCCAAAATTCGTTTTTGTTCTGTTCTAAGTGTGCGACCCTGTAGGTTCACATGACATAGGTAGTGGGGTTGAAATTCTGTTTTTGGCCCACAAATCATAAGCGGCCTCTAGCAAGACATTATGATTACCTAAATTATGCGAATGTTAATAATCCGACATAACCTAATCCACAATAAGTATTAAAGTCCTTTTATCACTAGATACCTTGATTGAACATAAGGCATGGTTTATGTCATCCTTATACTAGTCAATCATATTATTTCTCGATCTTAAGTAGACTGATATTGATAACCCTTATCAATTCATTCCAGTATGGCCATACATTTTTCTTCAGTCTAACTTATCGAGGGGCCCATAGATATCTTTCTCATAATAAATGAGGGACAAATTTCTTTTTAATCACTCACATTCCTCGCATGATTCACTTTATATCCAACAACAACCCTTTCCATCATCCTGTTAAAGATAATATTAGAATGTGTCAAAATATAGAACTTCTCATGTAGGAAACAATGGTGATTTTAGGTCAGAGGACTAGGATAATACTATTGTGATGAAAATCACTTATGACAATTATTCATGTAGTATTCTCATAGCGGGTGATCCAATACATCATTTCTCAAATATGCATCTATGAGTTGACTTAGTATCTCATGCATATGATTAGTAAAACTAATCATCAGTCAAACTTCATACTAGTCTTCATTTAATATTATCCCAATAATAATGACCGACTAGGTATAATTTAGAATAGAATTCAATTTTCAGCTAAGAGTTTTACTATCAGGTCACATACTTGATGACCTTAGGTGAAATTAATTATTCATAGAATTAGAATAAAAAACACAAATGAAAATGCCTCTTTATTAATAAAATGCAAATTTAACGAAGTCAAAATGTGGTCATTACATAATTGGCCTAGG
This sequence comes from Artocarpus heterophyllus, assembly GCA_025403435.1. Taxonomy (NCBI): domain Eukaryota; kingdom Viridiplantae; phylum Streptophyta; class Magnoliopsida; order Rosales; family Moraceae; genus Artocarpus; species Artocarpus heterophyllus. The sequence goes on along the minus strand of CM046345.1, from coordinate 26,881,580 downwards.
GCACATCACTAACAGTTTGGCCTGCCAATGGAGTAAGTTTGGTAGGCCGATCTTTTAGTTTGGCATGCCGACCGAACGATATTCTGATCATGCGTTTTTATACAATTTTATTAAATATTGATCTAGATTCAAATTTTTGTGGCCTTATCTAATAAGGACTAACCCCTGGGTCTAACCTCTATAAATAAGGAATGAGACTCATAAGTTATTTAGATCTGTTGAGAAATCAAGAGTGAGCACCTATTATGTGAGTATTTAAAATGCCCCTAAGAGTTATTATTCACAAATCATGAACTTTAGTTCTGGGTTTTCTCAATTGGTTAGAAGGAGAGTCGCCAGGGGAGAGCTATACCACGTGCGCCCACACGCGCTCCGATCGTGGATAGAGAATAGTAAAGAAGACCAATTAGTTGAGGCTTTTCTAGAACGCCCTTCACTTCATTAATTGCAGGAGCTCTTCAGCATACGAGGTTAGTAAGATCTGGTTAATTTATGCATATAGCGTGTCAAACTTGTGTTTTAGAAAATACCCTGATATAAAAATTTTTAAATTTCTGCTGCATACTATTTTTCCAACAATATGGTCATTTATAATGAATGTATTATAAGCAAATAAATGTCTAAGACTATCGTTCTAAACTTTTACGATTGTGCATATGATGGAAAGATTTTACTAAAGACATGAATGTTAAGGTGATAGTCTAAATAAAAAAGATCCACAATCGAGAGAATAAGTTTGGGCACTTTATTCATGTTAAGATTGTTATGTTGTCTACATATGATTTTTCTTGGCAATCAGAGTAGGACTCCACAAATAGAGACATTGGTGTATTGTCATTGGTCATGATATATTGGATCATGATTATAGATGAATTGATTTCGCTAATAATTCTATTTGAATTAATCAATTTACTTTAGAGAATCATATTTATTATATCTTAATCCTAAAATGAATTAATGAGTTTGTATTCTTGGCTTGTATCTTTCGATGTACCAAAAGATGACATCCTAAATTAAGTGTGTAATGCCCGCTTACGAGCGCCACAGGAGACATTGCTTTTACTATTAAACTTAATAATTATCAATAAGAAGTTTAAAACAACCAACAACACTCAGAGAAATATCCCAGGAACACTTTCATAATTTTTTTTAATTATTTACCAAATTTGGTTCTCTCACCTCGGTTAGCCCGATGGAACACCTAAGGCATTCGGCTAACCGACCACTTGTAGAAAATTTAGTTTACAAAAATAAATAATTAACAAATACAAACTCACACATATAATGTAAGCACTTTTAACTTATAATCAAACAACTAATTAAGATTAATTATGAAGAAACAAACTTATAGCGTATTCTTTAATAAATAACTTGAGAAATCAAAAATCTAAAATATAATTTACACTCAATTAACATATATTCATAAGAACATATTGCAAATAGAATTGAGTCTCAAACAAATAAAAATGTGGAATATAATATATTAAATTTTGTTTGAGTTTAAACTCCTTTTATGACACGACTTCATTTTCAATCCAACACTCCTTACACACACGCCTGTCCTTGTCCTCCATCCTAGTCAGCCTGCATCTTAACCTTATCTACAACATGATATAACAAAGTGAGGATAAGTTTAGCAAGTACACATTTCTATCTCACAATGTAAAACATTTCATAAAAATCTTTACATAAAATGATAATATTAATCATAATAGGGCACGAGGCACAAGTTTATATAGGACATATCTTTTCATTTAAACTTCCATATTAAGACATCATTCATTTTATCTTTGGGGGCCTAAGCATTGCAACATAAACATAAACATCATAGGCGCACCATCATGAGAGGAGTGCGCTAGCTAGTCCCAAACAAAACAAGACAAGTCCAACCTTTGGGACATCATAAACATACGCATAGGATGTGCAATGCTTAATTAAATGAGACATACATATATAAGCTTTCTTCGAAAATAAACTGCAAAAAAAAAAATGAGCATAAAAACATCCTTAGGAAAATTCATCATAAAAAGGTCTTGAAATAAGAACATTAAATCAAAAACATGTACTTATAAAACATTGCTTAGCATTTTCATAAATTTTATCATGTTGCAGGTGAGAATGTACTTACTTGTCCTGCTTGCTTACTAAACTTTAACTTGAATCACGTTGCCGTGGTTCTCAATGTGCTTGCCTTTTAGAGTGTTCATGTCAATCATTCATAAAATTAATATTCCTCTTCGTAATATCATTTAATACCATATTACATCATCATATATCATTCTTAACAAAACAAAGCATCTTTAAGTCACAAACATGCACTTAAAGTCAAGAAACATAAAGATAGAAAACTTGACCTTTAATGACTTGGAGAAATTAATCTCAACTTATAAGCATGAATAAAGTATAAGAATTATTCCTTAACATAACTAACATATATAAATATCATTCAAATTTTCTTCTTTTGAAAATATTAATCCAAAATACCTTTTTTTCTAATTTTTAAAACACTCAAGTAAATCTGCCAATAATAAAAGCTGCCTGACCTTTAAAGATTCATGACCTATATCTTTCAATTCACATTCAATTAGAGCATAAAAATTTGTAGGAGTGCAGTCTATATATAATTAATATAAATCATATATGCAATGCCATAAAATTTACCAACAAAGTCTGGGTCGTGAGCAGTCCTAATTAAAAGTTACATATTAAATTGTTTATGACATAAAATAATTTATAAAAATTACTACATATAATAGACATAGAAGATATATCATATCCAAAATTCAGCTTCAAAAAAGTTTGGAGTAATTCAAAACACATGTTTGAATTCAGAGTTAATATTATCATTAGATATGCTAGACAACAAACATGTTATATTCAAACTTTTTTATAAAATCAAATATGTATCATTTGCTTTTGAAATTTTTATGTGACATGGCTAACATATAAATATAAGTTAGAAAAATAATAAATCATACAAAACATATTTAAAAGTATGATTTATCATCTCATAAATTACATAGAGCATATCAAGGCATATATTTATCACCACTAAGTACTTGTTAATCAATGAATTTTATCTTAAAACATAATATGGAAATGAAGCTAAAACTTTGCAAGTATTTAGTATACATATCAACAATGATTCAGAATTCTTTTCAGAATTAAAAGATGCTTTTTGCCTAGTAAAATGGATTGTATAAAACACAAATACAAATATGCTAGCAATTAAAATTTTGTGAGTAGTGTTTGATTAAAAGCTCATAACCCTAAAAATATTTTGAACAAAAATTTATAAAAAAATCTCAGACATTCATAACATATATATATACATCATATCCAAAAATTACAACAAAATAAAATCACTTGATTTCAAAATGTTGCTAGCCACCTTATCGACAAATCAAAAACCCTAGAATTCTCTTATCACACTCCAACAACAAAACCCTATTTTCATGAAATTTCATGATATCATATGAATATAAATGCTTTCAACCATAAAGTAACATTGTTATAATCAGAGTAATAGACAATATAATTTATTTTTCATACAAACATACATGCATACACATTGACAATCATAAAAAAAAATTCCAACAAAGTTTATCACAAAACAATATATATCAATTATAAGAATTCAAATCCATGAAAACTTGAAAACATTCCTTTAATTCTTATGTTTTCTTCAATAAAGACGAATACTTGCATATAAAATATCTAAAAATAATTCCTTTGACTTTTGCTTAAAAGAAAATGAAAGTAATAAATTCTTGGTTTTGAGGATTAGAGAGATGATGGAGGCTTTCTTTGGAGAGATTTCTAAGAGGGGATGCGAGAGAAATTTCTTTGGCTAAAAATTAAGAGAATGAAGACTTTGGTGGCTTAGAGGTATATTATAGGTTTATGAGAAAGAAAAGATTAGATGAGTGTAGAAAACTCTAATCCTAATCTAATTAGATTTCCCCTTTTTTTTAAATAAGTGTAATCCTAATCTAACTTGATTTTCCTCTTAGAGTGTAATCCTAATCTAATTCAATTTTCCTTTTTTTTGTTCTTTTTCTTTCTTTCTTTTTCCTTTTCTTTTACATAGCAACTATCATTTCCTTCATTTAATCTTAACATATATAATATATTATAACTTTTTTTATTTACTAGTTAACATAATATATGTATAGTATATAATATGATATAATTATAATTATAATATAATATAATATATAACAAATATAATATAATATAAATATATTATAATATAAATAAGAATATTAACATATGGTTATATTTATATGTATTATAATATAATATATTATAATATAATGTAATATAATATAATTGTAATACAAAATTATTTATACACAACAATAATATTTACTCTATGACTCCAAAAAAATATTAATATACACATTATTCTTTTAGACATTTTATATCATTTAGTTTCTTAACGCCAGAAGTAAAAAAATGCTACACATGTAATTTTCATCGCATCATTAATATTACAAAAATAAGAAAATTTGCAACAAAATTCATGTCATTATCAAGAATATAACTCTAAGCATACATAAGCCTAGGGCATTATAAAGATTATAAATTAAGAGCAAATTGGAATTATTTTAAAAAAAACAAAACTTTAAACTTGTCATCATTTTTTTTACATGAACATCCCAAGCACATCGATCTTACGTGGCCGTTACCTGTGACATAACTAAATAAAAAGTTAATTTTCTTAACATAAATTATAATAGCACTAAAATGTCACATTCTATCGTTAAGTTAACATAAGTATCCGTAGAAGAAAACGACAGGCGTTACAATTCTCCCCATCTTACAAGAGTTTCGTCCTCGAAATTCAAAACAACTGCAGATACATGGTTCTAATATCATCTTCACCATAAAACTTTGACCAAACAAGTTTCTTTATTCCTTAAAGTCTAGGTCCTAATCTCATATCTTTTTTCCATGTAGCTTCTTTGTTCTTTTGATTTCCCAATCTCTTTGACTAGTGAAATGACTTTGTTCTTTAATATCTTCCTTTTCAACTAAAGACATAGTCTGCTTATCCTTGTAAATTATATTCCTTCCAACTTCTTATTCTTTCTTTTTGGACCAAAAATATGGACCCAGTATGTACTTCCTTAGTATATGAACATGAAAAACATTGTGCAAAAATTTAGGGTTTTACATCCTTCCCTCCTTCTAGGGGCTTCATCCCTGAAATATGTGTAGTAAGGAATATGTAGAGAAATGTCTAATCCCTTTTCTTTACATTCTTTCTTTTCTCTTAAAAATTTCTTCAAAAATCATGTCTAATAAAATTCATCATACATCCAACTAACAATATCATATGCATTGTTTGAATTGTTTTCTTGCTTCTCTGCCTTTCATCCTTTAAAGAAATGTGAATCTAAGTACAACATTAATTCTCTGTCTTTCCTTTACAGCTCATATTTCATGTACATAAACTTCTCTTTAATCACATGCCAAAAGAGAATTGTACTCTAGGAACTCTTTACTCCAAAATATACAAATGATTCCAAAAATATTCAGATTTAACTTCAAGATGAGCTCTAATAAATCTTCTAGTACATCCCCTGATTCATGAAATAACCAATCTCGTTTATGATAGTGAAAATACACCACACTTGAAGCTTGACTTTCCTTCCTACAAATTTCACAACTGACTATTAAACATTGCTTTTGAAACATCATGTATCACCATAAAAATTTTAGGCTTACTCTATCTCTCCATTCCATAATTTCCTCAACCAATATCCTCTAAAAGAAAATAGAAATCTCATATTTAATCTCTAGTCTTCTACATTAATAATTCTTGAATACTTCATTGAAGTCTCCATTAATTCAAAGGTCATCCATAAAAGGAACTATTGTGTGTGATCTCTATCATATCATGTTATGGACAATTTAATTTTGCTAAAATATTATCATAAGCAATTTTCTCCCAAAGTAATCCACAATAAACCTCAAACATTCATATAGTCAATCCTTTTGATAACATGTACATTTGCAAAATATCCTTCACTTAAAAATATTACTATAGAGATCTCACATGTGACCTTACAAAATCCTTTTTTTTAACCTTGTATAATTCTCAAACTTGTTCATTAAAATCCATAACTATCATTACACTTCTCTTGAGCTACATTTCATTCACCTATTCCTCCATTAAAAATTTTCCAAGAAAAATAATATAATCTCATAATTAACCTCTTGTCATCAAACTGCTTGATTATCAACTTTTCCATTAGACAAAAATAAGGAGGTAGATATCGCATTTTATTCCGAGCAGCAAAAGTTTCGTAGACTCCTAAGTAGTCTAGTTATAATCATAATAAATCTATTGTAAGGTAATATACTAAGAAAGAAGAATCTTATACTTACTTGGAGGACTTGAAACTGTCGTGTGGCAATGTGCAATGGAAACTGCTCTGATACCATTGTCTATAACTCCCCTTACAGGTGCCACAGGAGACATTACTTTTACCATTAAACTTAATAATTACCGATAAAAAGTTCAAAACAATCAACAACACTTAAAGAAATATCACAAGAACACTTGCATAATTTTTTTTAACTATTTATTGGATTTATTCCTCTCATCTCGATTAGTCCGATGAAGCACATAAGGCATTCGGCTAACAGACCACCTGTGGAAAACTTAGTTTACAAAAACAAATAATTTACAAATATAAACTCACACATATAATGCAAGCACTCTTAACTTCTAATCAAACAACTAATTAAGATTAATTACGAAGAAACAAACTATATAGCGTATTCTTTAATAAATAACCTAAGAAATCAAAAATCTAAAATATAATTTACACTCAATAAAACATACATTCATAAGAACATATTGCAAATAGAATTGAGTCTCAAATAAATAAAAATGCAGAACATAATAAATTAAATTTTATTTGAGTTTAAACTCCTTTCATGACACAACTCTATTTCTAATCCAACATTTCTTGTACACACGCATGTCCTTGTCCTTCATCCTAGTTAACCTACATCTTATCCTTATTCGCAACGTGATATAAACTAAGCAAGCATAAGCTTAGTAAATTGGCATTCTTATCTCACAACTTAAAATATTTCATAAAAATCATTACATGAAATCAGAACATTAATCACAATAGTGCATGAGGCACAAGTTTATATAGAACATGTCTTTTCATTTAAACTTTCATATTAAATCATCATTCATTTTATCTTTGAGGACCCAAGCGTTGCACAGTAAACATAAACATCGTAGGCGCTCCATCATGAGAGGAGTAGAGTAGCTAGTCCTAAACTAAACATGACAAGTCCAACCTTTGGGACATCATAAACATAAACATAAGATGTGCAATGCTTAACTAAGTGATACATATATATATATAAGCTTTCTTTAGAAAGCTGTCATAACCCATCAAAAAAAAAACATGAACATAAAAACATCCTTAGGAAAATTCATTGAAAAAAGGTCTTGAAATAAGAACATTAAATCACAAACCTTTTGTGACGTCCCATAAAGGGGGTCTGGGAGTTTTAGGTAAATAAGATGAAATAAAGGAGGTAAATAAGGAAAGAGTAAATTAATATATGTAGGAAGTAAATAAATATCATCAAAAACAAATAATATCAACGGCAGTCACTATCACGTGAATGCCACAAATGTGGGACTGAGATCCTATTCTCATTCACCATCACGTGGATGCTTACCACGAAGGTGGGCAGGTAATTAAAATACAATATCAAGAATAATAATACAACAATATTAAAAATCGTCATCTCTAAGATAAATTAAAATATACAATTGATAGAAACAAAAAAGACATTAACACCGGGACAAGTCGTACAGTACACGCATCATACCACAGTTCTAAAAAAAATACCATTTCAATCCAAAGAGCCAGGTTTCATCCTGAGTCCATTCTTCCTCTCCAAACCTATAAGGGGGATTTTAAAAATCAAAAAACATGAGCGGAAGGCTCAGTAGGATAATTGGTTAAAAACAAGTTATTTAAAAATGATAATGTCACACCCCGGGGTACGGGAGGTGACGTGGTGGATTATTTAAGTTAATTAAAAGAGAATTTAATTGAAACTAATGGTTTAAGAATCAAATTAAATGAGAAATAAGAAGATTTCCACCACATTTTTATAAAAGAATTTATAAATATTAAACGAGTAATAAATATTAAATAAAAACCGCGAGTATGGGTTCCACAACCCACAACTTGTGCACACACATGGTTCTGACAATATCATAAATACAATCACAGTCCAGATACAAATAAAATTAGAATCTTACATGCCTTGATTAAATAATACAAAATATGATTTAATCCTCCTAATGCTCCTGAGTTCGGTCCGAAGAATCCTCTCCAAACCTAAATGGGAAACCACCTAGAGGGGGGAAATTTAAAACAGATAAAACGTGAGCTAAAGGCTCAGTAGGACTAGGTTTTATAAAATAATTTAATGTAAAGAAACATATCATTATTTAGGAGTTACTCAAAAGGAAACTTAAATAAATAAATAATTTGAGTAGAGCCGTCCTGACCTAGAACAGCCTACTCGCACAATCAAAAAAACCATTTTCTTTTACCTAGGCAAACCATGATATCACCACCGTAGTGGCCCAGCTGGGTTTCGGGACCTGCCCCCAAGGTCGATCGCTACACGACCCGATCTCTGATATGGCATCATGCCTATATGTTCATTATCATTATCATTCAAAACCCAATTACCAAGTGTTGTCAATTACATTCATTATGAAATTCATTTCAGATCACGGTATATTAAAATATAGCCGATAAATTCATTTTCAAACAACCTTTGAAAACATTTTAATAGAAATCCTTTTCAAGCCAAATCATTTCAAAACCAGGCTACCAAAGAAATAGGATAGAAGTCCTACCTCAATACTCATGCTGGTGCCCCACACCGTAATCCTGGTCCGCTATACGTTAGCTCCGCGGAACCACGAACGATCCTAGATACAAACTAAGTCGATCAATATCTAGTTCGAGACATTCTATGTTACTAAACCATTTCATGATGTCCTAGTGTGCCATTTGTACCTTTAAAATCATCCTATAAGGTTGGGATTTAAATCAGGGTTCAAAACAATGAAAACAGGTGAAAAATCACAAAATTTTCCATGCCTCGGTCGGCTTGCCGGACTCCCTGCTTCGGCCAGCCGAACTGCACAGTTCGGCCTGCCGGAAGCAAAGTTCGGTCGGCCGAATACTTCCCCAGTTTTGGCCTGCCGGTCACAAGAACACTGGCCTGCCGATCATCACTCCGGCCTGTCGAACACACAGTTCGGCCTGCCGAACTGGGAAAATCCAGAAATCCCAGCCACGAGTTTCTCGATCCCCAAAATTCAAATCTTGATTCTAACCAGTTTTTCTCAAATCCCAGGCATGAAAAACAATCGTAGTTGATAGAAAAACATTCTAGAACATGTTTGAACTCATTTAAACAAGATTTAAACTCGAAATCCTCAAAAATCTGAAAATGAGAAAATGAGGAGAAAAATGAAAAATCTTGAATTCAATTCATTTTTCTTCAATCTAAGCTTAGATTCTAGTTGTTCTAAGTTCATTTAACTCAAATCCAAGGTTTTCTATGCTTAAACAACCCTAAATTTCAAAAATGCACAAAATTGAAAATTTTGTAAAAAGTTTAGAAATTTCAAAACTAACCTCGAATCGAAGCTTCAATCCACGATCTCGGTTGCTAAATCACGTCCCCGAGCCTTCTCCTTACAATCCCAAACCTTGGACTCGAATTTGGTTTTCAAAAATTTGAGAGAGATGTAGAGAGAGAGTGTGCTGCCGAGAGAGAAATTAAGAGAGAGAGAGTGTGTCACGGGTGGGAATGAGAGGAGAGAGAGAGGAAGGAAATAAATAGAGAAAATCGATGGGTGGTTTTACTGTGCGAAAACCATGTGCCGCCCACGGTTTTACAAAACAGAGTATTTTTAACATTTTATAAATTGTTGTGTTTTAAAACTCAAACCATCATTTTAAAACAATAAGAAATCATTTGAACGCATCAATTTAACAAAACAACCAAAAATTCAAAATTCAACCAAATAATCTAATTAATGTTAAAACGTTAATTATGGCACACTAATTCATCATTTACATTACATTAATATTAAATAAATTTTGGGGCGTTACAGATAATCAAAAACAAAGAATTGTTCATAAATCGTTCTAATTGAAATAAATCTCAAAGTCTTAACAAATCAATAAAAATACTTACTTGAAAGCAACTTGATAAAACATCACTGTACGGGTTTTGGAAATCTAAAAGAAATATCAAAATACAATTCTTCAAAATCAAAGATGGAAATCATTTTCATCAATCATTCAAATGGTCAAGCATTTGGCCCAAACAGTTTGAAAGAGCTGCTAAAGAAAGGGATAAAAATATATGTATATTTTACCTCATTTAAATCCAATACCATAAGCTCCAAATAAAATCCAACGTATGCTCCATATACGTTTAAGAGCTTAAAAACTGCATTTAAAATCAAAAATCATATTTAACAAATATCATTATGTTAATTTAAATTATCAGTGTGCCTTTTTGATTCAAAATAATCATAACCCAAAATCATAATCATTTTTGAAACATTTCAGAATCATTAAATATTGAAAACCAAAGTAAAAACATAATTTTTTAAGTCCACAGTCTGCCTGCCGAACATCCTGGTCCGGGCTGCCAAATTGCATAGTTTGGCCAGCCGATCTTATAACACTGGCCTACCAAAATTTTCTAGGCCTGGCTTGCCGATCGAATGAATTCGGCCTACTAAACTCTTGAATCCGGCATGCCAAAGATCAAGTTTGCCCTATCAAACTGGCAAAATCTAGGGACCCAAGACTTCGAGTTTTGACGTCCCCGAGCTCAAAATTCAAATTTAAAACCTGTTTTCTCAATCCCAAAGCATAAAAATCACATAGAAAGCATAGGAAATCATAGTAGAATAAATTTAAACCATTTCCCCAAATTTAAACTCAATTTCACCTTTGATTTGAAAATCAAAGAAAAATGTAAAAGCTTGATTAAATCAAATTTTGTTCAAATAAAGCTTAAATCCATGACAAAACAAGTCCCATAAGCTTAGATCAAACATTATCTAAGCTCACCAAAGTTTGGATTCAACAATCAAAGAAAATTTTAAAAATTGAAAATAAAAACTTTGAAATTTTAGGAAAAAGAGAAAGATAACCTTTAATGGTGTTTTTGGATGAAAAACTTGATGATTGAACTTCAATCCTTACTCAAATCCATGAGAATGAAGCTTGAAATCAAAAATTTTTTAGAGAAAGAAAGAGAGAGAGCGTCGGGTGAAGAGAGAAAGGGAGAGAGAAAAAAAGTGAGATTGTGAAAGAAAGAAAAAGGAAGGCAAAAATAAAAATAAAGGACCCAAGGGCGTTTTCATAAATACGAGAAAAATGTGGTAAAAAAATATCATTTGGCATTTTAAAAACAAAAAATCAAATTTTAAATATGACAAATGCAACAAAATTTTAAATAACTAAAAATGAACATAAAAAATTATGCTAGCACACTTAATAATTAAACTTAACATAACTAACCTTACTTTAAAATTCAGGGGCATTACACCTTTACTTATAAAACATTGCTTAGCATTTTCATAAATTTTATCATGTTGTAGGGGAGAATGTACTTACTTGTCTTGCTTGCTTATGAAGCCTTAACTTGAGTGACGTTGCCGCGATTCTTGATGTGCTCGTCTTTTGGAGTGTTCATGTCAATCATTCATAAAATTAATATTCCTCTTCGTGATATCATTTAATACCATATTACATCATCCTATATCATTCTTAGCAAAAAAAAGCATCTTTAAGTCACAAACGTGCTCTTAAAGTCAAGAAACATAAAGATAGAAAACTTGACCTTTAATGACTTAGAGAAATTAATCTCAACTTATAAGCATGAATAAAGTGTAAGAATTATTCCTTAACATAGCTAACATAAATAAACATCATCCAAATTTTCTTCTCTTGAAAATATTAATCCAAAATACCTTTTTCTAATTTTTAAAACATTCAAGTAAATTTGCAACTAATAAAAACTACCTGACCTTTAAAGATTCATAACCCTATATCTTTCAATTTACATTCAATTAGAGCATAAAAATTTGCAAGAATAAAGTTAGTATATATATATAATACTCAAATTTTTCTTCAGCCATAAAAATTTCATTTGGTAACTAAAATGAATCACATATGCAATACCATAAAATGTGCTAGCAAGGTCTGGGCAGTGAGTAGTCCTAATTAAAAGTTATGCATTAAATTATTTGTGCCATAAAATAATTTATAAAAATTATTACATATGGTGGACATAGAATATAATAACATACCCAAAATTCAACTTTAAATAAATTTAAAGGATTTCAAAACAAATGTTTGAATTCAAAGTTAATATTATCATCAGACATGCTAAATAGCGAACATATTATATTCAAACTTTTTTATAAAATCAAATATGTATGATATATAATTGAAATTTTTATGTGACAAGTTAACATATAAATATAAGTTAGAAAAATAATAAATCATGCAAATCTTATTTAAAAGTATGATTTATCATCTCATGAATTACATAGAGCATATCAGGCAGACATTTATAGCCACTAAGTACTTGTCAATCAACAAATTTTATCTTAAAACATAATCAAGATATAAAGCTAAAACTTCACAAACATTTAGTACACATATCAACAATGATTTATAATTTTTTTAAGAATTAAAAGACGCCTTTTGCCTTATAAAATGGAGCATAGAATACACAAACACAAATCTACCAGCAATTAAAATTTTGTGAGCAGTGTTTGATTGAAAGCTCATAACCCTAAAAATATTTTGAACAAAAATTTCTAAAAAATCATAAACATTCATAACATATATATACACATTATATCCAAAAATTGTAACAAAATAAAATCATTTGATTTCAAACATTACCAGCCACCTTACCGATAAATCGAAAATCTTAGAATTCTCTTATCACACTCCAACAACAAAACCTTATTTTCATGAAATTTCATGATGTCATATGAATATAAATGCTTTCAACCATAAAGTAACATTGTTATAATCAAAGTAATAGACAATATAATATATTTTTCATACAAACATACATGCATACACATTCACAATCATAAAAGAACAATTTACTTGAGCATATATCATGTATCATGTACCATGTGTATCTGCTAAAGGATAATTTACTTGAGCATGTTTTATCATTGATCATCCATAGGTGGTGATTATAAACCATGATCAAGTAGTTGAAACGATAGTTAAACACTCAAGATTAATTTTATTATTAACCTCCCTTAAGAGGCTAGTTTATAAAATTAATAGCCAAAAAAGAGCTTATTAGTATATACTAGACCAAGACGAGTCTTAGATGGTATATACTAATCGCATGCGATCCATGTTTCTAATTGAATTTGGTAAGTCTTCCCTAAATGGCTTGCTAATTAATGAGTTAGAAACGTTGTAAGTTTGTGATTTTTTCAAAGTTTTGACACATAAACACATATTATATGTTTGCTTATATGTTTGTGTCATCTCACTAAAATTATTATTGTACTTTTGCCTATGTTTGACATATAAATCTTTATTGTAGATCAAAAATATGTAAAACGCATTATCTTCAATACGTGATAAAAATACACTAAATGATGAGAACTATAATGATTAGAAAGGAAACCTGAATATTATCTTTTTGTTTGAGAAATTCAATTTTGTGCTAACCACACCTTGTCCTCCCGCGCCCACCAATGAGTCCACTAACAAGTAAGTCCAAGCATATGATTGTTGAAAAGATACCAACAATCAAGGTTGCTATTACATTATGGCTAGCATGAATAATATGCTTCAGGACCAACATGAAGATCATGAAATTTCTTGGCAGATCTTGGACAATCTTGAAGAGATGTTTATAGGCCAAGCCTTAAGGAAGTGACAAAGAGCTTTTTGTCAGCTTCTTAACTATAGACAAAAGCCAGGGATGCCTATGAAGGAGTATATAATATTGGTCATGGGTTAACTCATTAAGGCTCAAACCTATGGAACTGACATTGATGCTAAGTCACATATGACCATAGTTTTTGAGACTCTTTCCAAGAAGTTTATCACGTTCAGAGTATCATAAATTTGAGCGGTAGACATGATATTACCTTGACTAAGCTGATGAAGCAGTTACAAGAGTTTGAAAACCTAATCAAGGATGCCCCAGCAAGTGAAGAGGTGAACATGTCAGTTACATTTGGCTCTAATCTGAACTCCAAGAATGGAAGGAAGCAAAAGACCAACAACGGGAAGTCTTCTACTCTACCAACCAAGGGCAAGAACAAGAACAAGAAGAAGAAGAAGAGGAACCCAAAGAAGCTCAAGTGTTTCTTCTGTTGGAAGTTTAGTTATATGAGGAAGAATTGTAAGGACTTCCTTAGTAAAGGAGGTAAGTGCGAACTTTGGGTTTTTAAAGCATGTTTAGTTGCAGAATCAAGTGACACTTAGGTCATAGATTTTAGAGCCACTAATCATGTTTGTGTTTCTTTATAGGGTTCAAAGAAATGAGAAGTTTACTGAATGAGCACTTCATGTTGATGATGGATGATGGGACCATAGTGTTGGTTGAAGCAGCTAGAGACATCCATCTTTTTTTTATAGTTGTAGGAGTTTTGTGAGATTGTTCTTAAGTTCCTAAACTAAAAGGAATTTAATTTTTGTTGCTTGTTTATTTAAGAATTCTTATTTAGTTTCTTTTAATAATAATGTGGCGATTTGCAAAACAAATCTTTTTATCTATAGTGGATAGATGCAAAACAACTTATATTTTAACAAACCTAAGATAGAATCACTGCTAAACATTACGATTAATGATAACTATAAGAAGCTTAAAACTCTCATTCTAATAAGACTTATCTTTGATACTTTCGATTAGGTCATATTAGCCTAAATAGGATTCAAAGTTTAGAACGGGATGGGCCTTTGAATCATTTAGAGGTGGAATCTATACCACAATGTGAATCCTGTTTGGAGGGCAAAGTGACCAAAAGTCCATTCAAGTGTAAATCTGATTAAGCTAAAGGAGTTCTAAAACTTGTGTATAGTGATGTTTGTGGTCCCATGAACATCAAGGTACAATGAGGGTACAAGTATTTCGTCACTTTCATTGACGATGACTAGAGATATGAGTACGTTTACTTCATACATCATAAAAGCAAAACTTTTGACAAGTTCAAGAAGTTTCTGGCGGAGGCGAAGAAGCAATTAGGTAAACCCATAAAGGTATTTTGATCCAATCGAGGTGGAGAATATCTCTTCAATGAGTTCTTCGAACACTTAGTAGATAATGAAATTTTATCCCATTTAACTGTGTCTGGCACTCTGCAGCATAATGGCATGATAAGGAGAAGAAATGAGACCATATTGGGCATGGTAATGTCTATGATGAGTTATTCTATATTGCCATTGTCATTTTAGAAATATGCCTTATAAAACGCATGTTATCTTTTAAACAATGTGCCTTCAAAATCGGTTCCTAAAACTCTTTATGAGTTGTGGACGGGTAGGAAGATATCCTTTGAGTTTAGTGTTGATGGACTATTTTAACTGACATCTGTTAACTTCCTATAATAAGGAGGCGCATGTGACTTCTTTAACGAGGGTATTTTAGTAATATATATAATATTTTTTCCTAAAAAAAATTAAAACCAAAACATAAGATACAATAATAAAAAAAGTAAAAAGCAAGAAACAACAGCCCCATTTGGTTTTATTTTAAGAATTTTTGAAAATGTTTTTACATGCTTTTTGAGGTAAAAATTTTAAAAACACTCTTAGCACAATTCCTAGAAAATTCTCATTTTCCAAAACAAAACTATTTTCAACTATTTTGAAAATACTACCAAACAGACCTGTCATCTCTTCCCCCTTCTCTTTCCCTCTCTACCCATACATCATGAGACTCTCTCCACCTTCTGTTTCTGGTTCTTATATTTCTAGGTCCCTTTGCTAGATTTGTGGCAAACCCAGCTCTGTCGTGGCATCTCCATCGTGGTCTCCCCGTCTCCAGTCCTACTGTAACGTCCCGAAATTTATTTAACATTAATGTAATGTAAATGATGAATTAGTGTGCCATAATTAAAGTTTTAACTTTAATTAGATTATTTGGTTGGATTTTTAGTTTTTGGTTGTTTTGTTAAATTGATGTGTTCAAAAGATTTCTTGTTGATTTAAAATGATGTTTTGAGTTTTAAAACACAACAATTGGTAAAATGTTAAAAATACTCTGTTTTGCAAAACCGTGGGCGGCACATGGTTTTCGCACAGTAAAACCGCCCACCGATTTTCTCTATTTATTTCTCTCTCTCTCTCTCTCTTCACTCTCATGAGCTCTCTCTCTCTCCTCTCTCTTAGTCTCTCGGCAGCCTCTCTCTCTCTCTCTAATTTCTTCACAAATTTTTGATTTCCATTCGAATCCAAGCTTCGGAACAGCAAGGAGGAAGCTCGGGGACGTGATTCGGCAACCGAGAACGCGGATTGAAGCTTCGATTCGAGGTTAGATTCGAAATTTCTAAACTTTTTACAAAATTTCCAATTTTGAGTGTTTTTGAAATCTAAGTTTGTTTTAGCTTAGAAAACCGTGGATTTGTGTTAAATGAGCTTAGAACAACTAGAATCTAAGCCTAGATTGAAGAAAAACGAATTGGATTCAAGATTTTCATTTTTCTCCTCTTTTTCTCATTTTCGGATTTTTGAGGATTTTGAGTTTAAATGTTGTTTAAATGATTCCAAACATGTTTTAGAATGTTTTTCTATCAAGTATAGTTGTTTTTCATGCCTGGGATTTGAGAAAAACAGGTTAGAAACAAGATTTGGATTTTGGGGATCGAGAAACCCGTGGCTGGGATTTCTAGGTTTTCCCAGTTCGGCAGGCCGAAGTTCATGTTCGGCAGGCCGGAGTGATGATCGGCAGGCCGACCGAGGCATGAAAAATTTTGTGATTTTTACCCGTTTTCACTGTTTTGAACCCTGATTTAAATCCCAACCTTATAGGATGATTTTAATGATACAAATGGCACACTAGGACATCATGAAATGATTTAGTAACATAGAATGTCTCGAACTAGATATTGATTGACTTAGTTTGTATCTAGGATTGTTCGTGGTTCCGTGGAGCTAACGTATAGCGGATCGGGATTACGGTGTGGGGTACCGGCACGAGTACTAAGGTAGGACTTCTATCCTATTTCTTTGGTAGCCTGGTTTCGAAATGATTTGGCTTTGAAAAGGATTTCTATCAAAATGTTTTCAACGGTTGTTTGAAAATGGTTTTATCGGTTATATTTTTATATACCGTGGCATGAAATGAATTTCATAATGAATGTAATTGACAACACTCGGTAATTGGGTTTTGAATGATAATGATAATAAACACATGGGCATGATGCCATATCAGAGATCGGGTCGTGATCGACCTTGGGGGCAGGTCCCGAAACCCAGTTGGGCCACTACGGTGGTGATTTCATGGTTTGCCTAGGTAAAAGTAAACTGGTGTTTTGATTTGACGAGTAGACTGTTCTGTGTCAGAACGGTTCTACTCAATTTATTTATTTATTTATTCAAGTTCCTTTCTGTATAACTCCGGATAATGTTATGTTTCTTTGCATTAAATTATTTAATAAAACTTAGTCCTACTGAGCCTTTCGCTCACGCTTTATCTGTTTTAAATTCCCCCCCTTCTAGGTGGTTTCCCATTTAGGTTTGGAGAAGATTCTTCGGACCGAACTCAGGAGCAATAGGAGAATTTATTTACATTCTGTATTTATTAATCAAGGCATGTAAGACTTAACTTTATTTGTGCTTGGACTGTAATTGTATTTGTGATATTGTCAAATTCATGTGTGTGCACAAGTTGTGGGTTGTGGAACCCATATTCGCGGTTTTTATTCAATTATTGTTATTTGTTTAATGATTTTAAATTCTTTATCAAATGTGGTGGAAAAATCTCTTTATTTCTTGCTTAATTGGATTTTTAAACCCTTAATTTCAATTAAATTCTCTTTTAATTAATCTAAATATTCCACCACGTCACCTCCGTACTCCGGGTCGTGATAGAATGGTATCAGAGCTCAAGGTTATGAACCTTGGGAATTGTGCACACATAGGTTTGACAATGAAATACCTCTGACAGTCCAAATTTTGTTTTCAGAAGTGAGAGGATGGCACCTAGACGTCGTTCGACAGCTGACGCCGAGTTCGGAAATGATGAGGGCCTGATGAGGTCTATGATCGCGGCTTTCCGGCAGATGGCAGCCAGGACTAGACCGGAAGACTCCAGTGTTGGTAGTCGGCATGCCTTCTTTAAGGAATTTCGGCGGGCGTCTATTCCGACTTTTGATGGCAATGGGGATCCGCAGTTAGCAAAGTATTGGTTGGATTCGATCTTGAAGCATCTTGATACCCTTGGTGTGCCTGAGGAGTATCGTGTGGAGTTTGCGGCGTATAAGCTCGAGGGTGGCGCTAACACCTGGTGGAAACAAACTAAGCGTCTGGAGCGCGGTGGCGATATCAGTTGGGACAAGTTCGAGGATCTGTTCTATGATCGGTATTTTCCGCAGGGGTATAGAGATCAGAAGGCAGCTGAGTTTTATAGATTGCAACAGGGTGATATGTCAGTTCGGGAGTATGAGGCAAAGTTTAGCTAGTTGGCCAGGTTTGCTCCATCAGCTGTGGCATCGGAGCGCGAGAAATGCATCAAGTTTCAGGAAGGACTCAAGGCTCCTATTCGGCGGCAGTTGGTTGCTCTACGGCTTAGGGGTTTCGGAGAGCTTGTGTCGTCGGCGATCTCCGTGGAGAATGATTACGTGCAGTATTGTGAGGACCGAGCCAAGGCTTCAGGAGGACCGCAAAGGAGTGGCAGGAAGAGCACCAGTAGTCGTCCAGCTCCGGGGAAAGGCAAGCAAGGCGGTGCGACTAGTGGCAGTAGCAGTTCGTCTGGCAGCGGGCGCAGCAATCCCTACAGCTTTCATTGTCATTTCTGTCAGCAGCCCGGACACATCAAGAGGAATTGCCCGATCAGGAGTGCTCGTCTTGGATCACAGACCGGGGAGGATGCCAGTCGTTCGTCTCAGCCTCAGCCTCAGACCCTACCTCCGCCTCCGCAGTACCCGCAGTTGCAGTATCCGTAGTTTTCTCCTCAGCAATTCTCATATCCGGCACGGGGACAGCAGCCGCAGTATTTTCAGCGCAGTGTTCCTCAGTATAGAGCTCCGAGTACAGGTAGTGTGCAGTCATCTCCATCTCAGCAGTATCGACCGAGTAATGCAGGACCCAGCAATGTCGGTAGAGGAAAAGGGAAGGCGCCAGTGCAGGTTCATGCAATGGCATCTGGAGGGTCAGATTCTCAGATTGGTAACGCGGTTGTCGATGGTATGGTTTTGGTTTCTAGATCTCTAGCTCGCGTTTTATTTGATACCGGTGCCTCTCGTTCTCTCATTTCAAGTTCCTTTGTACATGCCTTGGGATTAGAAGTAGAAGAGTTTAATGAACCCCTATTTATAACTTCTCCCTTGGGGCGAGTGTGTGTGAATTGTATGTGTAAATCTTGTAAAATAAAGATTGGGGATGAGATTTTGAGAAGTGATTTGATTGTACTCCCCATGAGTTCCTATGATGTGATTTTAGGGATGGACTGGTTGTCCAGGTATAGTGCAGTCGTGGACTGCCAACTTAGAAAAGTGACCCTAGTGTCTGAAAGTAGGACGGTAATCACTTACCAGGGTGGTGGTGATTGGCTAATGAGTGAGCGTCTCATGAAGTCATGTTTAGGAGGGCGAAGGAATCTAGATTGTTTTGCTTTTCTTGCCAATCTAGATTGCGAGCCCTATGTTTCGAGTAGTAGTGTAGCGATTCCGGTGGTTGATGAGTTCGGGGATGTTTTCCCCGACGAGTTATCAGGGTTACCACCGCATCGGGAGATTGAGTTTGGTATCGAGTTGTTTCCAGGGACATCACCGATTTCTATGGCACCTTATCGGATGGCGCCTGCAGAAATGAAGGAATTGAGGAAGCAACTTCAGGAGCTTGCTGATAAAGGGTATATTCGGAATAGCACATCTCCGTGGGGAGCACCAGTTTTGTTCGCTAAGAAGCATGATGGGACTCTCAGGTTATGTGTAGATTATCGGCAGCTAAATCGTGTTACGGTGAAGAACAAGTATCCCTTGCCTAGGATTGATGAGCTATTTGATCAGTTGGGAGGTTCGCGATACTTCTCGAAGATTGATTTGCGGTCAGGTTATCATCAGCTCAGAATCAAGGAAGAGGACATTCCCAAGACAGCTTTTAGGACTCGGTATGGGCACTTCGAGTTTCTGGTTATGTCTTTCGGGTTGACGAATGCTCCAGCAGCTTTTATGGATTTGATGAACAGGATATTTAGGCCGTATCTGGATCAGTTTGTGATCGTGTTCATCGATGATATTCTTGTGTATTCTAAGACTTGGGAGGAGCATGAGCAGCATCTTCGGATCGTGCTTCAGACTCTGCGGGAGCACCAGTTGTATGCTAAGAGGGAAAAATGTGAGTTCTGGTTGACTGAGGTCAAATTTCTGGGTCATGTCATTTCGGAGCATGGTATTTCAGTGGATCCGTCCAAGATTGAAGCTATATTGGAGTGGGAACGACCAAGGAATGTAGCGGAGATTCGCAGCTTCTTAGGTCTTGCTGGATATTACAGGAAATTTGTAAAGGACTTTTCGAAGATTGCAGCTCCGTTGACGAGGTTGATCAGGAAAAATGTCAGGTTTGAGTGGGATGAAGACTGTGAGTCTGCTTTTCAGGAATTGAAGAACCGATTGACTTCAGCTCCAGTATTAGTTATTCCTAGTAGTGACGAGCCGTATGAGGTTTATGCTGATGCTTCAGGGCGCGGACTTGGATGCGTGTTGATGCAGCATGGACGTGTGGTTGCGTACGGATCGAGACAGCTACGACCTCACGAGCGGAATTATCCTACTCACGATTTAGAGCTTGCAGCGGTGATCTAGGCGCTGAAGATTTGGAGATGTTACTTGTATGGAGCATCGTTTTAGGTCTTCTCCGATCACAAGAGTTTGAGGCATTTGTTCACTCAGAGGGATCTCAACTTGAGGCAGCGCAGATGGGTGGAGTACATGGAGGATTATGATTTCGCGTTGTAGTATCATCCCGGAAAAGCTAATGTGGTAGCGGACGCGCTTAGCAGGAAGTCTTCAGGGATTCTCGCTTGTTTGATTTTTGAGGACTGGAGCAGGGATGCAACAGTGAGTGAGTATCGGCTACAGTATCATGACGACGGTGATCGAGTTTTGTTGTATCATGTGGAAGCGACTCCAGCTCTTGTTCGGATGGTGAAGCAAGGTCAGTGGCAGGATCGACATTTGCAGGGGATTTGGTCGCGGATTCAGAACGGGGAGCAGTTCGAGGAATGGAGCGTGCATGCAGATGGATCGTTGTACTTTCGGGAGCGTCTTGCAGTTCCAGTTATCGTCGAGGTGACGAAAGCCGTTCTAGATGAAGCTCATAGGTCTCAGTTTGCTATTCATCCGGGGAGCACCAAGATGTATCGTGATTTGAAGAGGCACTATTGGTGGAGAGGCATGAAGAAAGATGTTCGCGAGTACGTGGCCAAGTGTTCGACGTGTCTCCAGGTGAAAGCTGAGCATCAGAAGCCTGCAGGTCAGCTTCAGCCGCTTCCTATTCCAGGGTGGAAATGGGAGCATGTGACGATGGATTTCCTCACAGGTTTGCCGAGGACGGAGCAGCGGCATGATGCAGTTTGGGTTGTAGTCGACAGGTTGACGAAATCGACGCATTTCATTCCGTTTAGGTTGACGTGTTCCAAGAAGATTCTCGGGGAGTTTATATGTAGAACATTGTGAGGTTGCATGGAGTTCCTTTGTCCATCACCTTTGATCAAGACACCAAGTTTAATGCTAAGTACTGGAGGAGTTTTCAGGAGGCTTTGGGTACGGATTTGAACTTCAGTACGGCGTTTCATCCTCAGACTGATGGGCAGTCTGAGCGGGTTATTCAGGTTCTCGAGGATATGTTGCGTGCTTGTGCGTTGGACTTCGGCGGGAATTGGAAGCAATACTTGCATTTGGCGGAGTTTGCGTACAACAATAGTTATCAGGCGAGTATCGGTATGGCACCATTTGAGGCGTTGTATGGGCGACCGTGTCGGTCACCCGTGTGTTGGGCCGAGCCAGAAGATAGAGTTATTCTTGGGCCGGATGAGATTCGTGACAGCAACGAGAAAGTCGCGGTGATTCGGGATCGGTTGAGAGCAGCTCAGAGTCGGCAGAAAAGCTACGCGGATAGGAGACGTAGACCTTTAGAATTCACGGTTGGAGATTTTGTTCTCTTGAGGGTGTCACCTCGTAAGGGAACTATGCGGTTCGGGGTGAGTGGGAAGCTCGCGCCGAGGTATATTGGGCCGTACGAGATCACTCAGCGTGTTGGTGTGGTCGCTTATCGGCTTGATCTTCTGCCCGAACTTTCTCATGTGCACGATGTGTTTCATGTGTCTATGCTTAGGAAGTGTCCACCTGAGCAGGGTAAGATAGTATCGTTTCGCGACGTGCAGGTTCAGGAGGATACGACGTACGAAGAAGTGCCGATTCAGATCATCGACCGAAAAGTGATTAGCTTGCGTCGTCGTGAGATACCGTTGGTAAAGATCGTGTGGCAGCATCACGGGGTTGATGAAGCCACTTGGGAACTAGAGTCGGGTATGCGGGAGTTATATCCGCATTTGTTTTGCTTTTGAGATGAGTTGTAAATTTCGAGGACGAAATTTCTTTTAGGAGTGGAGAGCTGTAACGTCCCGAAATTTATTTAACATTAATGTAATGTAAATGATGAATTAGTGTGCCATAATTAAAGTTTTAACTTTAATTAGATTATTTGGTTGGATTTTTAGTTTTTGGTTGTTTTGTTAAATTGATGTGTTCAAAAGATTTCTTGTTGATTTAAAATGATGTTTTGAGTTTTAAAACACAACAATTGGTAAAATGTTAAAAATACTCCGTTTTGCAAAACCGTGGGCGGCACATGGTTTTCGCACAGTAAAACCGCCCACCAATTTTCTCTATTTATTTCTCTCTCTCTCTCTCTCTTCACTCTCACGAGCTCTCTCTCTCTCCTCTCTCTTAGTCTCTCGGCAGCCTCTCTCTCTCTCTCTAATTTCTTCACAAATTTTTGATTTCCATTCGAATCCAAGCTTCGGAACAGCAAGGAGGAAGCTCGGGGACGTGATTCGGCAACCGAGAACGCGGATTGAAGCTTCGATTCGAGGTTAGATTCTAAATTTCTAAACTTTTTACAAAATTTCCAATTTTGTGTGTTTTTGAAATCTAAGTTTGTTTTAGCTTAGAAAACCGTGGATTTGTGTTAAATGAGCTTAGAACAACTAGAATCTAAGCCTAGATTGAAGAAAAACGGATTGGATTCAAGATTTTCATTTTTCTCCTCTTTTTCTCATTTTCGGATTTTTGAGGATTTTGAGTTTAAATATTGTTTAAATGATTCCAAACATGTTTTAGAATGTTTTTCTATCAAGTATAGTTGTTTTTCATGCCTGGGATTTGAGAAAAACAGGTTAGAAACAAGATTTGGATTTTGGGGATCGAGAAACCCGTGGCTGGGATTTCTGGATCTTCCCAGTTCGGCAGGCCGAAGTTCATGTTC
The DNA here is from genome assembly GCA_025403435.1 of Artocarpus heterophyllus. Classification (NCBI taxonomy): domain Eukaryota; kingdom Viridiplantae; phylum Streptophyta; class Magnoliopsida; order Rosales; family Moraceae; genus Artocarpus; species Artocarpus heterophyllus. The sequence goes on along the minus strand of CM046345.1, from coordinate 26,857,782 downwards.
GGCAGGCCGGAGTGATGATCGGCAGGCCGGTGTTCTTCCGACCGACAGGCCGAATCTGGAGAAATGTTCGGCAGGCCGAACCTTGTTTCCGACAGGCCGAATTGTACAGTTCGGCAAGCCGAAGCAGGGCGTCCGGCAGGCCGATCGAGGCATGGAAAATTTTGTGATTTTTACCCGATTTCACTGTTTTGAACCCTGATTTAAATCCCAACCTTATAGGATGATTTTAATGATACAAATGGCACACTAGGACATCATGAAATGATTTAGTAACATAGAATGTCTCGAACTAGATATTGATTGACTTAGTTTGTATCTAGGATTGTTCGTGGTTCCGTGGAGCTAACGTATAGCGGATCGGGATTACGGTGTGGGGTACCGGCACGAGTACTAAGGTAGGACTTCTATCCTATTTCTTTGGTAGCCTGGTTTTGAAATGATTTGGCTTTGAAAAGGATTTCTATCAAAATGTTTTCAACGGTTGTTTGAAAATGGTTTTATCGGTTATATTTTTATATACCGTGGCATGAAATGAATTTCATAATGAATGTAATTGACAACACTCGGTAATTGGGTTTTGAATGATAATGATAATAAACACATAGGCATGATGCCATATCAGAGATCGGGTCGTGATCGACCTTGGGGGCAGGTCCCGAAAGCCAGCTGGGCCACTACGGTGGTGATTTCATGGTTTGCCTAGGTAAAAGTAAACTGGTGTTTTGATTTGACGAGTAGACTGTTCTGTGTCAGAACGGTTCTACTCAATTTATTTATTTATTTATTCAAGTTCCTTTCTGTATAACTCCGGATAATGTTATGTTTCTTTGCATTAAATTATTTAATAAAACTTAGTCCTACTGAGCCTTTCGCTCACGCTTTATCTGTTTTAAATTCCCCCCCTTCTAGGTGGTTTCCCATTTAGGTTTGGAGAAGATTCTTCGGACCGAACTCAGGAGCAATAGGAGAATTTATTTACATTCTGTATTTATTAATCAAGGCATGTAAGACTTAACTTTATTTGTGCTTGGACTGTAATTGTATTTGTGATATTGTCAAATTCATGTGTGTGCACAAGTTGTGGGTTGTGGAACCCATATTCGCGGTTTTTATTCAATTATTGTTATTTGTTTAATGATTTTAAATTCTTTATCAAATGTGGTGGAAAAATCTCTTTATTTCTTGCTTAATTGGATTTTTAAACCCTTAATTTCAATTAAATTCTCTTTTAATTAATCTAAATATTCCGCCACGTCACCTCCCGTACTCCGGGGCGTGACACCTACTCTGCCACAACGTCCCCTTCATGAGAGAAACAGAGATTTAGGCTCTAACCTTGTCACCGAAACTCGGCCATGAACAACGAGGGGTCTGGCAAGGGGTGGGCTCGATCCGACTTCCCGTCTTGGTCTCCTTGTTAAACATGTATGCCCTAAGGAGTAAAAATATAATATGTCTTTGGGGACATTTTTATGAATAAAGAATTTATTTATTATTTATATACTAAATCTTGTCCTCTTTACGTTCATATTTGTTGAATGTATGTTAAGCAAACAATAGTCTGAGACTGTCGGTCTAAACCTTTAAGAATTGGGCATATGATGGACAGATTATGCGGAAGACACGGTTCTTAAGGTGACGGTCTAAATCATAAGATCCACAATCGAGGGAATAAAGTAGGGCGCTTTATTCATGTAAAGATTGTTATGTTGTCTATATCCCCATTGGGAGATAGTCTGTCTTGGCCATCAGAGGTGGACTCCATGAATAGAAACATTGGCACATTGTCATAGGTGACGATATGCTGGATCGGGATATAAACTGAATCGATTTGGATTAATAATTCTGTCTTGGCAAATTGATTCACTTTAGTCAATCACTTGTACTATATCTTAATCCTAAAATGAATAGTGGGCCCGTTGTCTTAACTTGTGTCTTTTGATGTACCAAAGGGTGACACCCACATTTTAATAGTGGTATGTGTTGGAAACACGGTGCGCAACAGAATTTTAAAATTTTTCATCAGAGTAATTTCCAAAACACAAGTTTGACATGCTATATGTATAAATTATACAGATCTTACTAACCTTTGTGTGAAGAACCTCCACAACCTGTGTAGAGAAGTAACGTTCCAAAAGAGCCTCAACCAACTGTCTTCTTTGCTATTCTTTATCCACAACCGGAGTGAGTGTGGGCTCACACGTTCAGCTCTTCCACCGATGACTCTCCTTCCAACCAAGAGAGAGAACCCAAAGCTAGTGTTCATGATTTGTGAACAAAAGCTCTTAGGGAGTTTTTAGATGCTCACTAGAAGAGTATCACTCTTAATCTCTCAATTGATCAGAGTAAATCATGAGACTCACTCCCTTTTTTATAGCCATTGGTCCTGGGGTCAGACCTTATCAGATTAGGTCTCAAAAACTCAAAACAGAATCAAATTTGGATCAACATATGATAAGATCCATGTGAAAACGCGTAATCTTATTGCTCGCTGATCGGCAGGCCGGACAGGCCCCATCGACAGGCCAAACACGTAATTAGGCAGACCGAACTCCTGTGAAAAAATCTCCACGAATCTTTTATTTTCCACCCGAGATTCTATTGGATAAAGTCTCAGTTTTGATTCAAATAACCCAATAGAGAAGATATCTGATCAAAACAAACTTTATCAACATAATCTCTAAGAAAATAAATCAATTCACAATAATTCTACAAGTTTATCTTGATTTAATTTATCCAAAATTAAATCAACCAATAAACAGACAAGAATTATCTGATCCCAGTAATTCAACAAGTTTATCTTAAATTAATTTTATTACAAAAATTAATTCATCCAATAAACAGACATGAATTATTTGATTCTTATAAATTTTAAACCAATTTGATAATTCTGACATAAGTCACCAATTATTGAAAAAGCAAGCCGTGTTATTACAGGATTTTGTGAGCTAGTAAAGGGGACCAAAATGGACCTATAAATTTCAAGCTCACGATAATTATGAAACCCAATATCCCAGATATACATTTCACAATTATCAACTCCAACGCTACTCTACTAAAAGCTTGGAGCTGCACTCTTGAACTTTATAGAATTACGAAGCTCGTGTAGCTAAGTCTCCATGACATTTCAAAGTTTATTATATCCCCATATGATAATCCATAATTGACTTAAGGACAAGTTCTGTCCTACCTTCCTGATTATTTTTATCTTACGTTCCATTGTCTCACCATTAGAAAACTTACCATCCAAAGATAGTATACCATTCGGTTACACCTATTTATCCAAATGGTTGAGCGCTCCAGTTTTCCAATTACAGGACAATGCATATAAGAGGATATCATTACTCCTAAAGAGGAGCTATGGATTCCATATCTATGAATAACAAGTCTACGCTATCAAGAGTCATGCCTCCAACGTACCGGCATGCATACCACTATTGAGATGTGGGAGTCAGCCATTGGCACATCAAAAGACACAAGTCGAGAGAACGGGCCCACTATTCATCTCAGGATTAAGATACAATACAAATGACTGTCTAAAGTAAATCGATTTGCCAAGACAGAATTATTAATCCAAATCAATTCACTTTATGTCCCGATCCAACACATCGTCACCTATGACAACATGCCAATGTTTCTATTCACGGAGTCCAACTCCGATGGCCAAGACAAACCATCTCCCCAAAGGGATATAGACAACATAACAATCTTTACATGAATAAAGTGCCCAACTTTATATCCTCGATTGTGGATCATATGTTTTATACCGTCACCTTAAGAATCGTGTCTTCTGCATAATCAGTCCATCATATGCCCAATTCTTAAGGTTTAGACTGACAGTCTCAGACTACTATTTGCTTATCATACATTCAACAAATATGAACGTAAAGAGGACAAAATTTGATATATATAAATGAATAAATTCTTTATTGATAAAAATGTCTCCAAAAACATATTACATTTTTACTCCTTTGGGCATACATGTCTAACAATCTCCCACTTGCATTAAGTGAGTAAATACAACAAATTTCGCATCCCCATAGCTTCCACATGCCTCTCGAAGACTCTCCCAGTAAGTGTCTTCGTAAATGGGTCAGCTAAATTGTCCTCTGACGCGATCTTGCACATCATGACATGCCCACCCTCAACGAAGTCCTTTATCAGATGATACTTTCGATCAATATGCTTACTCTTCTTGTGAAATCTTGGTTCCTTAGCATTAGCTATCGCCGCACAGTTATCACAGTACTGTGATACTGCTTTATCCACACCAGGAACTACCTCAAGATCCCCAAGAAACTTGCGTAGCCACACTGCTTCTTTCGAAGAATCACTAGCCGCCACATACTCGGCCTCCATCGTTGAATCCAAAGTGCAATCTTGCTTCGTACTTCTCCAATTGATGGCACCGCCGCCCAGAGTAAACACAAACCTGGAAGTCGATTTCCTAGAATCCAGACAAGATTGAAAATCCAAATCAGTGTATCCTAGAGGAGTTAAGTCCTCACCTGAATACACAAGCATATACCCTCGAGTCCTTCTCAGGTACTTGAAAATATGCTTTACCGCAACCCAATGGTTCGGTCCTGGATCCCCTTGAAATCGACTTACAATCCCGACCGCATAGCTAATATCTGGTCGTGTGCAAAGCATGGCATACATGAGACTACCCACTGCCGAAGCATAAGGCACCTTCTTCATGTATTTTCTTTCTTCATAAGACTTTGGAGAGTCTTTCTTTGAAAGAGTAATTCTAGACCTCGATGGTTGCCCACCTTTCTTGGAATTCTGCATTGCAAACCTCCTGAGAATTTTATCTATGTAGTCAGCCTGTGACAAAGCTATCATTTTGTTCTTCCTATCCTGAAAGATCTAGATACCGAGAACAAAATTAGCCTCACCCAAGTCCTTCATGTCAAACTGCTTGGTCAACTATAATTTGACCGATGACAATGCCTTAACGTCATTGCCAATTAGCAGAATGTCATCCACATAGAGCAGTAGAAAACCCTCCTTCCCATCCTTTATGTGTTTGTAAACACATGGTTCATCCACATTTTGTGAGAACCCATAAGTCTTAATCACTTGATCAAATCTTATGTTCCAAGAATGGGATGCCTGCTTAAGTCTATAAATTGACTTCAGCAGCTTACAAACCTTACCCTCTTGACCTGCGACCTTGAACCCGTCTGGTTGTTCCATATAAATGGACTCATCCAGATAGCCATTCAAAAAAGCTGTCTTGACATCCATCTGCCAAATCTCATAGTCGAGAGCGGCAGCTATGGACAAGAGAATGCGGATGGACTTAAGCATGGCTACAGGTGAAAAGGTTTCCTCATAATCGATTCTTTCCTTTTGCGTATAACCCTTAGCTACCAGTCTAGCCTTAAAGGTTTCGACCTTTCCATCCACTCCTCTTTTCCTCTTGTAAATCCACTTACACCCTATGGGTTTTACCCCTTCGGGAAGATCCACAATCTCCCAGACCCGATTAGTCTCCATAGACTTGATCTCTATGTTCATGGCCTCTGTCCAGAGTCTTGAATCAACATCCTCCATAGCTTCTGTGTAAGTATAAGGATCCCTATCATGTTCATTCGGTTCAGCTAAAAAGACCTCCCCATTGAACATATAACTCTCAGGTTGACGCCCGATACTCCCACTACGCCGAAGCCCCTGAGATTGTTGTTTAGGTTTGTTTCGTTTTTCTACACCGATCAGAATGGTTTCATTTGGAACCTCCAGAGTGAACGGATCACCCCTTAACTCCTCAAGCACCCCTTTGTTTCGAGGTTTAAAGTCATCCATGTAACTCTCCTCAAGAAAAGTTGCATTAGTTGAAACCAAAACTTTATTTTCCTTTGGGTTATAAAAATAACCCCCTTTAGTCCCTTTTGGATATCCTACAAGCACGCAATCTTCTGAACGTGCTTCCAACTTATTTGGATCCTTAAACAGGACATGAGCCGAACATCCCCATATGCGAATATGGTTTAAGGTTGTCTTCCTTCTTGTCCACAACTAGTGAGGAGTTTTAGGGACCAATTTTGAAGGCACATTGTTCAAAAGATAACATGCAGTTTGTAGTGCATATCCCCAAAAGGATAAAGGCAATGATGAATAACTCATCATGGACCTAATCATGTCCAACAAAGTCCTATTCCTTCTCTCTGCTGCGCCATTTTGCTGCGAAGTTCTCAGCGCAGTCAAATGGGATAAAATCCCATTCCCTAACAAGTGTCCCAAGAACTCCTCAGAAAGGTATTCCCCACCTCGATCAGATCGAAGTGCCTTTATGGTTCTACCCAATTGCTTTTCCACTTCAGCCCGAAACTCCTTGAACTTATCATAAGTTTGGTCCGTCAGGTACACATACCCATATCTTGAGTAATCGTCAATAAAAGTGACAAAGTACTCATACTCTCCTCGTGCTCGGATGTTCATTGGTCTGCAAACATCACTATGCACAAGTTCTAGAACCACTTCGGCCCTATTGCCCTTAGACCCGTATGGTCTTTTGGTCATTTTACCCTCCAAACAAGATTCACATTGAGGTATAGATTCCATCTTTAAGTGACTTAAAGGTCCATCCCTTACCAACCTTTGACCAAGGCACAAATGCCAAAGATAAGTCTTATTAGAGTGAGAAGTTTTAAGTCTTTTTGAGTCATTATCATTCATCTCAGCATTAAGCAATAAGTCCATGTTAGGTTTGATAAAATATAGATTATTTTGCATCCATCCAGAACAGATAAAAGATTTGTTTCTACGAATCACCACTTTTTCATTAAAAGATACTACGTAGGATTCTTTAGATAAAGAAGATACAGAAATTAAATTCCTTTTAAATTTTGAAACATAAAAACAATCTCGCAAAATTAAATACCTATAATTATCAAAGTAAAGATGGACATCTCCCACTGCTTCCACTGAGACCAAGGATCCATCACCCATCCGAAGCATGAAGTCCTCATGTAGCAGAATTCTCGTTTCTTTGAACCCCTGTAGAGAAACACAAACATGATTAGTTGCTCCAGAATCTATGACCCAGATGTCACTAGATTCCTCAACCAAACAAGTTTCTAAATAGAAGATCACACCTACCTCCCTTGGAAAGGAAGTCCTTGCAATTCTTCTTGATATGCCCGACCTTTCCACAGAAGAAGCACTTAAGCTTCTTTGGGTTCTTCTTCTTCTTCTTCTTGCTCTTGGTGTTAGCAAGAACAAAAGACTTCTCATTCTTGGCTCGTTGCTTCTTTCCATTCCCAGAGTTAGAATTGGAACCAGAAGTGGCTACCATGTTGGCCTCACCACCAGTAGGAGACTCCCTGATCTACAGTTGGAACTCCTGTAACTGTTTCATCAGTTCTATCGAGGTCATATCCCATCTATTACTTAAATTAAAAGTAGCTCTAAACGGAATAAATTCCTTAGACAGAGTCTCAAAGACCATAGTCATCTGAGTTTCAACATCGATGTCGGCTCCATTGGTTTGAGCCTTAGCGAGGTAACCCATGACCAACATCATGTGCTCCTTTACAGATGTCCCTGGTCTTATCTATAGTTTAAGAGTTTCTGAAGCACCCCTTGCCGCTTTGTTATGGCCTGGCCTCCGAACATATCCTCGAGATTATCCAAGATCTACTTCGTAGTCTCATAATCCTGATGTTGAGCCTACAGCACATTATTCATGCTCGCCATAACATAGCAGCGGGCCTGATCATTAGCATCTTTTCAGTGATCGTACGCTTGGAATTGCTCATTACTTGAGTCTCCTGTAGGCTCGGGAGGACAAGGGGTTGTCAGTACATATTTCAGTTTCTCAAAGGATAGGATGATATCCAGGTTCCGTTTCCAATCGTTATAATTCTCCCCGGTTAATTGGTTCTTGTCAAGTATCGATGATAAAGTGTTTTTAGACATTTTCAATCTACAATAAGGAATCATATACCAAACATAAGCAAACAAATCATAATAATTTAGTAAGATAACACAATCATGTAAAATCATGCAAATATGTTTATGTGTCAAAACCTTGAAAATATCACAACCTTACAACGATAATTCCCAACTCATAATTGAACAAGCTCCTAGGGGAGTTATGCCAAATTCAATTAGGAACATGGATCCCCTCCTGATTAATATATGCCATCCAGGACCCGTATGATCTAGCATATATTAATAATCGTTTCTTTGGCCATTAATTTTATTAACAGTGCTTCTAGGGGAGGTTAACAATAAAATTAACGTGAGTGTATAACCATCATTTCAATATTTTATCCATGATTTATAATCACCACCTAGGGGTGTGTAACCATAAATCATACTAAAATACCTTATCCTTTTAGAGATCCAATCTGGCACATGATAAAAATCCCTTCCTAGGGGTCGGGACCACCATGTTCTTCCTATGGACCAACGATGGAGGCCTTAGGTCCTCTCTCCGAAAACCTTCTCCAACTCAATCTTTTGAAGTCAAGGTTTTATTTTAAAATTATGCATGAACAATTTTAATATGAGCGGCACTCCCTATCCTATATGACATGTTATCAATATACATGGCAAATCATATTATAATGCAGACAAGCAAAGCAATCAAGAAAAGCTACAAGCAAACTAATAATAACCATAATATTATGGTTCCACCCTAGAGAGTAGAAAAAAAAAACTAAGATTACAATAGAATAATCAAGACATTTATCGATTCTTCATCCTTGAATCCTCAAGCTGTATCCTTCTTTATGCAATTCCATCTTCAAAAACTTCATATTTTTGGTCATATCCAAATTTAATGTTTCTCAGAATCGTCTCAAAACTAAAATTAAAACTGCATCGAAAAAATTGCACCTTTTTTGGACACTTGGCAGCTCTCGGTCGGCAGGCCGATCTGGGTGATCAGCCTGCCGGTCATGCTTCATCGGCCTGCCGATCTAATACATCAGCCTGCCGATCCATGAAGGTTTGGCCTGCCGAACTGAAAGTTTGGCCTGCCGGTAGAGCACCCTAATTTCTGCCCCACTGTCGGCTTGCCAGACCACACGTCCAGCCTGCCGATTTGTGACCTTCGGCCTGCCGAACTGTGATGTCCGGCATGCCGACTGAGCAGAAAAACTTATTCCAGAAAATACAACTTTAATGCAATTTATCAATTTTATTTTCAACAATTCAAAAACATAAAATTAGAGACTCAAGAAATACCTAAGGGTGCTATCATTATTCTTCTAGATCTGTCTTCTAGATCCGTCTTCTTTGAATAATTATTTAATTACAAAATTTTACAAATTTTAAATGAATAATAATTCCTGGACGGAGATGATAGTCCGCCATCTAATTACATGAAAAACTTAGATACACATTCTAACCTCTAAGGAACCATAACCGTTATTAATTAATTATTAACTAATTAAACAACGATTTAATCAACCATGATTAATTAATAAACATTCACCACATAATCTATGACAACATATATATTATATAGAAACCTAGAGTGCCATCTCTCTATAAAATTCAATTCAAGCATAGGAGAGATATAGATCACAAAATTTATGCATATATCATGATCACAAACTTGTAAATTTATGTAAAAACCATGGCTCTGATACCAATTGTTGGAAACACGGTGCGCAGTGAAATTTTAAAATTTTTCATCAGAGTAATTTCTAAAACACAAGTTTGACATGCTATATGTATAAATTATACAGATCTTACTAACCTTTGTGTGAAGAACGTCCACAACCTGTGTAGAGAAGTAACGTTCCAGAAGAGCCTCAACCAACTGGTCTTCTTTGCTATTCTTTATCCACAACCGGAGTGAGTGTGGGCTCACACGTTCAGCTCTTCCACTGATGACTCTCCTTCCAACCAAGAGAGAGAACCCAAAGCTAGTGTTCATGATTTGTGAACAAAAGCTCTCAGGGAGTTTTTAGATGCTCACTAGAAGAGTATCACTCTTAATCTCTCAATTGATCTGAGTAAATCATGAGACTCACTCCCTTTTTTATATCCATCGGTCCTGGGGTCAGACCTTATCAGATTAGGTCTCAAAAACTCGAAAGAGAATCAAATTCGGATCAATATTTGATAAGATCCATGTGAAAACGCATAATCTTATCGCTCGCTAATCGACAAGCCAAACAACCTGATCGGCAGGCCGAACAGGCCCCATCGGCAGGCCGAACATGTCATTCGGCAGGCTAAACTCCCGTGAAAAAATCTTCACGAATCTTTTATTTTCCACCTGAGATTCTATAGGATAAAGTCTCAATTTTGATTCAAATAACCCAATAGAGAGATATCTGATCAAAAAAAACTTTATCAAGATAATCTCTAAGAAAATAAATCAATTCACAATAATTCTACAAGTTTATCTTGATTTAATTTATCCAAAATTAAATCAACCGATAAACAGTCAAGAATTATCTGATCCCAGTAATTCAACAAGTTTATCTTAAATTAATTTTATTACAAAAATTAATTCATCAATAAACACACATGAATTATTTGATTCTTATAAATTTTAAACTAATCTGATAATTCTGACATAAGTCACCAATTATTGAAAAAGCACGCTGTGTCGTTACAGGATTTTGTGAGCTAGCAAAGGGGACCAAAATGGACCTACAAAATTCAAGCTCACGATAATTATGAAACCCAATATCCCATATATACATTTCACAATTATCAACTCCAATGCTACTCCACTAAAAGCTTGGAGCCGCACTCTCGAACTTTATAGAATTACGAAGCTTGTGTAGCTAAGTCTCCATGACATATCAAAGTGTATTGTATCCCCATATGATAATCCATAATCGGCTTAAGGACAAGTTCTGTCTTACCTTCCCGATTATTTTTATATTACGTTCTTTTGTCTCACCATTAGAAAACTTACCATCCAAAGATAGTATACCATTCGGTTACACCTATGTATCCAAATGGTCGAGCGCTCCAGTTTTCCAATTATCGAAAAATGCATATAAGAGGATATCATTACTTCTAAAGAGGAGCTATGGATTCCATATCTATGAATAACAAGTCTACGCTATCAAGAGTCATGCCTCCAATGTACCGGCATGCATACCACTATTGAGATGTGGGAGTCAGCCATTGGCACATCAAAAGACACAAGTCGAGAGAACGGGCCCACTATTCATCTCAGGATTAAGATACAATACAAATGACTGTCTAAAGTGAATCGATTTACCAAGACAGAATTATTAATTCAAATCAATTCACTTTATGTCCCGATCTAGCACATCGTCACCTATGACAACGTGCCAATGTTTCTATTCATGGAGTCCAACTCCGATGGTCAAGACAAACCATCTCCCAAAAGGGATATAGACAACATAACAATCTTTACATGAATAAAGTACCCAACTTTATTCCCTCGATTACGGATCATATGTTTTAGACCGTCACCTTAAGAATCGTGTCTTTCGCATAATCAGTCCATCATATGCCCAATTTTTAAGGTTTAGACTGACAGTCTCAGACTACCGTTCGCTTATCATACATTCAACAAATATGAACGTAAGAGGAAAAGATTTGGTATATATAAATGAATAAATTCTTTATTGATAAAAATGTCTCCAAAAACATATTACATTTTTACTCCTTAGGGCATACATGTCTAACAGTATGCTTGCCGGTACATTGACTGCATGACTCTTGGTAGTGTAGAGCTGTTTTTCATAGATATGGACTCCATTGCTCCTCTTTAGGAGTAGTGATATCCTCTTATATGTATTATCTTGTAATTGAAAAACTAGAGCGCTCAACCATTTGGATACATAGGTGCAACCGAATGGTATACTGTCTTTGGTTGATAAGTTTTCCAATGGTAAGATAATGGAACGTAAGATAAAAATAATCGGGAAGGCAAAACAGAACTTGTCCTTAAGCTGATTATGGATAATCCTATGGGGATACAATACACTATAATATATCATGGAGACTTAGCTATACGGGCTTCGTAATTCTATATAGTTTGAGAGTTCTGCTCCAAGCATTTAGTGGAGTAGCATTGGAGTTGATAATTATGAAATGTATATTTAAAATATTGGGTTTCATAATTATCAGAAGCTTAAACTATATAGGTCCATTAGGTCCCTTTTGCTAGCTCACAAAAATCCTGTAATGATACGGCGTGCTTTTCCAATAATTGATGACTTATGTCAAATTTATTGATTAGCTAAAATTTGAAAGGATCAAATAATTCATGTCTGTTTATCGGTTGAATTAATTTTGTGACAAAATTAATTGAAGATAAACTTATTAAATTATTAGGATCAGATAATTCATGTCTGTTTATTGGTTGGATTAATTTTGAATTAATTCAAGATAAACTTGTTGAATTATCAGAAATTTATTTATTTTCCTATAGATTATCTAGATAAAGTTGTTTTAATTAGATAACTTTTCTATTGGGTTATTTGAATTAAAACTGTGACTTTATCCTATAGAATCTCGGGTGAAAAATAAAAGATTCGCTGAGATTTTTATCGACAGTTCGGCATACCGATCCTCAGGTTCGGCCTACCGATGGGCAAGTTTGGCATATTGGTTAGACAAATCGGCTTGCCTATCACGCTATAAAAAGATCACGTATTTTCACGCAAATTTCATCAGGTATTAATCTGAATTTGATTCTGATTTGAATTTTGAGGCATTATCTAAAAAGAACTGACTCTTGGCCTAACCTCTATAAAAAGGGAGTGAGTCTCAATATTACTTAGATCAATTGAGAGATTAAGAGTGAAACTCTGATAGTGAGATTCTGAAACTCCCTGAGAGCTCTTGTTCACAAATCACAAACACTAGTTTTGGGTTCTCTCAATTGGTTAGAAGGAGAGTCACTAGTGGAAGAGCTGTACGTGTGAACCCACGCTCACTCCAATCGTGGATAGAGAAAAGCAAAGAAGACCAGTTGGTTCAGGCTCTTCTAGAACATTACTTTTCTTCATAGATTATGGGAGTTCTTTAGTATTCAAAGGTTAGCAAGATCTGGTAATCTATGCATATAGCATGTCAAACTTGTGTTTTGAAAAATACTCTGATATAAAAAATTTTAAAATTCCGCTACGTACTATTTTTTAACAATTAGTATCAGAGAGATGGTTTTTATGTAAATTTATTAGTTTGTGATCATGCTATATGTATAAATTATGTCATCTTGATCTCTCCTATGCTTGAATTTAATTTTATAGAGAGTTGGTATTCTAGGTTTCTATATAATCTTATATGTTGCCATGCCATTATATGGTGAATGCTTATTAATTAATTATAGTTGCTTAAATAATTATTTAATTATTTATTAATTAATTAATTTATACCAGTTATGGTTCCTTAGAGGTTAGAACATATATTTAGGTTTTTCATGTAATTAGATGATGAACTATCATATCTGTCATGGAATTATTATTTAATTTTAAATTTGTAAGAATTTTGTAATTAAATAATCATTCGAAGAAGACAAACCTAGAAGTGGAACTAGAAGATGGATGATGCATCCCTAGGTATTTTTTGAGTCTCTAATTTTATGTTTTTGAATTGTTGAAAATAAAATTGATGAATTGCATTAAAAATTGTATTTTCTAGAAAGGATAATTTCTGCTCGGTCGGCATGCCGAACCCTCCAATTCGGCAGGCTGATGGTCGCAGATCAATAGGCCGGGCATGAGGTTCGACAGGCCATCAGCGAGGTAGAAATCAGATGGCTCTAGCGGCAGGCTAAACTATCACGACTGACAGGCCAACCTTAAGAGATCGGCAGGCCGGAGGGTTATTACCAGCAGATCAATCACGCAGATCGGCTTGCCGGTAGAGAGCTGAAAATTTTTCTAAAAAAGGTATAGTTTTAATTTTATTTTTGGGACAATTATGAGAAACATTAAATTCTGATATGACTGGAAATTTGAAGTATTCGATTCATATGAGCTTGAAGACTTAAAGATAGGCATTACATGAAGAAGGATACAGCTTGAGGATTCAAGGATGAAGAATCGATAATATGTTTCGATTATTCTCTTGTTGTAACGCCCCTTAAATCGGACGTCACAGATGTCGTTACATAATAACATTCGTACATGCATAAACCTTAAACTTATAAATAATATCACACTTAATCGATACTATTGATTTTAAAAGTATTTAAACTTACATTACCAGGATCCATTCAAACATTTTTTTTTTTAATACTTATCATGTTTAGAATAACAATGTTTAACTTATTCCATATAATAATTTATTCAATTATACTTAAATTAAACATGAACTTATTCAATAATATAGGTTTGTCAAATTGTAAAATCAGGACTTATAAAAATATCACATTAAAACTCTTTGATCATCACATCATTTGAAATCCATTTGTTCCCATAGTTCGTTAGGCCGAACTTGGGACTTCGGCAGGCCAAACATCATCGGCAGGCCGGAGTTCCCTCAACCAGCAGGCCGGTAGAGGCTTTGCAATACGAATTAAAAATTCATCCATGTTCGGCAGGCCGAAAAATTCGATTAGCAGGCTGAACTTTTGGTCTTCGACAGGCCGGCCATAAAGTTCGGCAGGCCGTCCGAGACCAAATTCCTTTGGAAAACTTAACTTAAAACATACCAACTTTACGTCAAATATAACGAAAATTCATAATTCATTAAAAATGATAAAATATCTTGTAAAACCATAATATAAGTATTCTTAAACTTAACATAAAATATATGCTCAAAATATATAACTTGATTAAATCATAAAATCGTTTTTCTTGGCGTGCTTTCGGTTACAATTCATCGTTCATGTTGCTCACAGGCCTTCTCATGTCCTCCACCTATTCCATAACTCTCTTACCCTTATCTGCAACATGACATAAAACATTATTAAGCTAATGCTTAGTAAGTACATATATTCTGACAATTTAAAACATTTCATAAACATCATCATCATCATCATTGTCATCATATCATAAAAGTGCCTTAGGCACAATTTCATAGAACATATCTTTCATAATGTTGACCATTTTAAAACTTAATTCATTTTATCTTAAGGGCCCAAGTGTTGCACCATAAACATCATCATAGGCGCGCCGTTATGAGAGGAGAAGGGTAGCTAATCCCAAACCAAACATGACATCATAACATAACATTTCATAACATTGGGTGTGCAACACTTATTAGGTGATACATATATACATACTTTTCATACTTGAAACATGTCATCATCATACATACATATCTTTTAAATCATGAAAATCTTTCATAAGAAATCCTTTAAGGAAAATCATCATAAAATCATCATGAACATCCTTGTAAACATATCATCAAACCTTGTAAAAACATGTGTCATGCTGCAGGTGAGAATGTACTTACCTTATCGTTAGCTTACTTAACCTTAACGTAATCCGGTGACGACGCTGCGGTCTCGTAGTGCTCATTCCTTGAGTGTTCATGCCATTTTCCATTTTAAAGATGCAATACATTAATATGTATCATAAAACATCCATGCATATAACATTTCTCAAATACATTCATCTCATAATTCATAACCATCATCGTAAATCATGAAATTATTATCACATATATATTTTCATTTCATCCATTAAAATCAATAATTCATAACCATAAACATTGTCATCACATAAATATGTTTTTATGATTTTTCTTTAATTATAAAAATTACCTTAAGCATATAAAAACAAACCATACGTTTTAATATGCATAAAATCATGTAAATACATAAAACGTTAAATAAAACAAAAATCCAAAAAAAAACAACATTATCAAAATTGTTTTCTCATTGTCATCTCATAAAAATATTCATAACATAAAACACTTTCATCATACATACATATGCATATTCTTAACAACTTTTCAAGAAAACATCATTTTTACCCCTTGAATGAACATTACATTTTTATACATCAAAATTAAACAGTGACCTTACTGTGAAGGGTAGAAGACAGAAGTATTCATTTTTCATAAAACTACTAAAAGGACGTGAATCGTGAAGAAACATCACACATAACATTCATGAGAATCATAATAAAAACACAAAATAAAATACAATACCTAGGGGATATTGTAGACGAATTTGAGGAGGAGAATATCTTTTTAAATTTACAAATACATGAGTCCTTACCTTAGAAGACTTTCTTCTCAAAACCCCTTGATTTCAATCAACGAAATAAGACTTTTCCTTCAATATATGCAGAGACTTTTTGAGAGAGAGAGAGAAGGAACTCGTGGAGAAGAAGAGAAGAAAAAAAAATGAAAGGATGTCTTAGAAATGAATGAGAGAGAGAGAGGGGTGAATATCTGAGGAAAGGAGCGTTAAAATTTTTCTAACGTAATGTGTATAATGAAGAGTCATTACTCTTCATTAAGTTAGAAATTTCTGACTGTTAAGAGGGTGATTGGCGTGGGAAGAGGAAAAGAAGAAAAGGAAGGTCAAACTTCATCAATCTTACCTTAATTTACCTACAAAAATAGGAAACCTCTTAAAATAATACAAATTAATACAAATCAAATCCCTTAATTTCCTTAACTGATAAAAAAATTCCATTATTACACCAATTAATCACATTAATTCACTCAATTAATGTAATTAACTTAGCCATAATTTTGGAGGAATTTTCTATTGACTGCTTGTCAGCCGTATTCGGCCTGCCGGTTCCAGCAAGTTCGGCCTGCCGGTTCCAGCAAGTTCGGCCTGCTAGTGGGTTTCTTCAGCCTACCGATCTCGGGCAAGAAGTTCGGCCTGCCGATCTGTCATTAAAAGCCATAACATAAAACATTCATACATCATTGTATCTTAAATAATCATATATTGCATCATAAATAAACATATACTTAAAACTTCACATGAACACTAGAGCACAATGTTCCCATGCGGTCGTCACCTGTCACAAAACTTGACATAAAAATTAGTAACATGCATATCACATATCATATCATATAACATTATTTATTAATAACATTCCTTAATAACGTTACTAACTTAACGTGTTCCGTTACATAAAATAGGCGGGTGTTACAATTCTCCCCACCTTATAAAAGTTTCGTCCTCGAAACTTAGAACAAATGCGGATACATAGCTTTCATGTCATCTTCACGTTCCCATGTAGCTTCTTCAATTTGTTGATTTCGCCATAACACCTTGACCAATGGAATTTCTTTATTCCTCAAAGTCTTGGTTTTCCTATCGAGTATCTTCATTGGCTTTTCTTCATAACTTAAATCTTCTAGTATCTCGATCACTTGTGGCTCAATCACATGCGTAGGGTCTGGAACATAGTTCTTAAGCATGGAGACATGAAATACATCGTGCATTACGGACATTTCAGAAGGTAATTTCAGCTGATAAGCTACTTTGCCTATTTGTTTAACAACTTCATAAGGACCGATGAATCTTGGGCTTAGCTTGCTTTTCTTTCCAAATCTCATAACCCCTTTCATTGGTGCAACTTTCAAGAACACATATTCACCTACGGCGAATTCTAAAGGTCTTCTTCTTTTGTCAGTATAACTCTTTTGATGGCTTTGAGCGGTCTCTATTCTTTTTCTTATCAACTTTATCATTTCTGACGTTTCATTCACAAAATTGGTTCTTTTAGCGTTAACACTTTCCATCAACTTCTTTTCACCAGCTTCGTGTCAACATATAGGTGACCTGCATTTCCATTCGTACAGTGCTTCATATGGTGTCATTCCAATTGTCGCCTGAAAGCTGTTGTTGTAAGCAAACTCTGCTAACGGCAACATTTTACACCAGCTGGTCTTATAATTGAGAGAACAAGCTCGTAACATATCTTCCAGAATCAAATTCGTCCTCTCTGTTTGGCCGTCAGTCTGAGGATGAAAAGCCGTGCTAAAATGAAGCCTGGTTCCCATTGCAGTCTGGACACTCTTCCAAAACTTAGATGTGAACCTGCCATCACGATCTGAGATAATTGACTTGGGAATCCCATGAAGTCGTACAATCTCCTTAACGTAAAGTTCTGCTATCCGTTCCATAGAGTAAGTGATCTTGATAGGAATGAAATGCGCCGTCTTTGTCAGTCGATCCATAACTACCCAAATTGCATCATAACCGTTCGTAGTTCTGGGTAAGTCGGTAATGAAATCCATTGCTATTTCTTCCCATTTCCATTCTGGTATTTGGATAGATTGCAGTTCACCACCAGGTCTCTGGTATTCAACCTTTACTTGCTGACATGTCATACATTTCTTTACATACTTTGCAACATCACGTTTCATTCCAAACCACCAGAAATTACCCTTTAGATCATTATACATCTTTGTTGCACATGGATGAATAGAGTAAGGAGTGTCATGAATTTCTGCCAAGATCCTTTCCCTTAAACCATCAACACTAGGAACACATAAACGGTCCTTAAGGTACAGAGTTTCGTCATCCGCAATACGAAACTCTTGACATTTTTCTTCTTTCATTTCTTGCTTGATTCTTACAAGGCTTACATCGTCATCTTGCTTACTCCAAATTTCATCATACATCGTCGGAGCAAGAGAGAGCACTGATAGTTGGCCTACTATGAGTTCTAAACTGAAGTCTAGAATTTCCTTCCTTAAAGGTGGAGATATTGCTTGCATAGACATCAACGTGGCAACTGACTTCCTACTTAAAGCATCAGCTACTCGGTTAGCTTTACCAGGATGATAAAGGATTTCACAATCATAATCCTTCACCAACTCTAACCATCTTTGTTGTCTCATGTTCAGGTCTCTTTGCGTGAAGAAGTACTTTAGACTCTGATGATCAGTGAAGATCTTGCATTGGACTCCATACAAATAGTGTCTCCATATCTTCAATGCAAAAACAACTGCTGCTAATTCGAGATCATGAGTAGGATAGTTCTTTTCATAGTCCTTCAGTTGTCTTGAAGCATAAGTAATCACCTTTTCATTCTGCATCAATACATCTTGGATGCATCACTGTAGATTACGAACTCATCATTTCCCTCAGGAATTGCCAATACTAGAGCCGTCGTTAATCTTTTCTTCAGTTCTTGAAAACTATTTTCACATGCATCCGTCCATTCATACTTCCTTCCTTTGCGAGTTAAGTTCATGAGGGGAGCTGCTATCTTGGAGAAATCTTCTACGAATCTTCGATAGTAACCTGCTAGACCCAAGAAGCTTCTTATTTCACTTACATTCATCGGTTGCTTCCAGTTGAGTACAACTTCTACCTTAGCAGGGTCTACCATTATCCCATCCTTTGAAATAACATGCCCCAGGAATGACACTTTATCAAGCCAAAACTCATATTTGGAGAACTTAGCATATAACTGGTGTCTTCTTAGAGTCTCCAGTACAATCCTTAAATGCTCCTCATGCTCTTCCTGATTCTTCAAGTAGACAAGAATATCGTCGATAAATACAACAACAAATTTATCGAGGAAATCCTTGAATACCCTGTTCATCAAATCCATAAAGGCAGCCGGTGCATTCGTCAGACCGAAAGGCATAACCATAAATTCATGGTGACCATACCTCGACCTAAAAGCAGTCTTGGGGATATCTCCTTCTTTAATCTTCAATTGGTGATACCCTGATCGTAGATCAATCTTTGAAAACATCGATGCACCTTTGAGCTGATCAAACAAATCATCAATTCGAGGCAACGGATACTTGTTCTTGATTGTCACCTTGTTCAGTTCTCTGTAGTCGATGCAGAGTCTCATAGTGCCATCCTTCTTCTTTACAAATAAAACTGGAGCACCCCATGGTGAGTGACTTGGCCTGATAAACCCCTTGTCTAGTAGCTCCTTTAATTGTGTGTGAAGCTCCTTTAATTCTGCTGGGGCCATTCTGTAAGGAGCTTTAGAGATTGGTTCGGTGCCTGGAGTGAGCTCAATCTCGAATTCAACTTTTCTTTCTGGCGGTAGACTCGTTAGGTCATCAGGAAACACATCTTCATATTCATGAACAACATTTACATCTTCAATTCTTGTCTTTCCTTCTTGGCTTTTGTCTACAACATTCGCCAGATAGCCCATGCAGCCTCTTGCTAACACCTTCCTTGCTTTCATTGCCGATAGAAACTGAAACATGCTAGGTTTCTTTCTGGTCTCGCCAACATAAACGAATTTTTGATCACCTTCAAGATGGAAGATCACCTTTTGTTTTCGGCATTCGATTGAGGCATTATACTTGCTTAGGAAATCCATCCCAAGAATCATGTCGTAATCATGCATGTCGATCACTATGAGGCCGACAGAAAGTTCCCTATTAGAAATCCATAGGGGTACAATACACAAATAATGCGTGGATAATATCACTTCCCCGGAGGGTAGTGTCGTAGTGAATCCCTGTCTCATAGGCTCTAAACAAACCCCTAACTTCTTAGCATGTGACATAGATACAAAAGAATGCATGGCACCCGTATCAAAAAGAACATAAACATCATTACATAAGCTTGTTATCTGACCTGTGACCACATTGGAGGCTTCAGCAGCCACTTGTTCTTTCATCATGGCATAGATTTAGGTGTTGGTCAGTGGGACTTCAAGTCTCCCTTGACTAATTAGTGGCCCTTCAAGGGAGGCTTGCATTTGATGCAGCTGGGCTTGAGGAGGAGTTCTCTGCGGGGCATTAGCATTCATCAGTTTAGGGTAGTTCTTTACAAAATGGTCTTCACGCCCACATATGAAACATTGGTTTGTCACCAATCGGCATTCCCCTGGATGCTTCTTTCCACATTTGGCTCATGGTTGGAATCGCCTGTCATTGTTGTTGCGCTGTCCATCATTGTGTCTTTTGTTGTCTTGACCTTGCTGTTGTTGAGGATTGCCCTTCCTCTTATTGTTCCTCCAGTTCTGACTATTGTTGTAGCTGTTGTTGTTGTTGTTGTTGTTGTTCCTGTGGGGAGGGCGGTTCTGGTTGCTTGTATTGTTGGCCTATTGGTTGGGCTGAGGCTGGTTCTTTCTTAATTTTGACAGATGGAACTCAGTACGTTGGGCTTTCATAACAACCTGTTCTTGAGTCCTTGGCAGACTTGCCCCATCAACAATTGCAGCAATGTCTGGTCTAAGGGCCCTGATCAACCTTCTGACCCTTTCACCTTCGTTCATAACCATCCCCGGGCATAGACGAGCAAGCTGGTCAAATTTTGTCACCACATCAGTGACTGTCATATCCCCCTGGCGTAAGCTTTCGAACTCCTCATAATGCTTCCTCGGAAGAACTTCATGTTAAACTCATGAAAGAAGTCAACCCATGTCATCTCTTCAACATTTCTACTCTGTTTGATGCCATCCCACCATATTCTGGCCTCCATGGTAAGGCAGTATGAGGCATAGAGGACTTTCTTGTTGTCCGTGAAATCCATGAGTCTCAGAGTGGCTTTGACCGTCTTTAACCATCCCTGAGCTACTAACGGGTACTTTGAACCTTCAAAGTTAGCTGGCTTAACCCTCTTCCATCTGACTAAAAGAGGCTCCTGATAGGCTGCTCTTGGTTCAGCAGTAGGAGCTGGGACTTCGTTTGCTTGTACTTGTGGCTGCAGAGGAGGAGGAGGCACATCATTACCTTGTTGTTCACCGTTTTGGCCATTGGCCCTTAATGCAGTTATTTCCCTTCGTTGATCCTCCAACTGCCTTTGCAGTTCAGCAATCATCGTCATGAGTCTTTCGTTGGTCTGGGTGCGGGTCTGCATTCTTCTGTGGCCGTCCATCGTAAATTTCCTAAAATAATTAGGACTTAGAAATAATCTTCCATTTATGAGACAGGTTTTCACTACTATGTCGTTAATCATTATACATTCAAACCCTAATCTTATCATCACACTTGCATCAATACATCTAACTTAATATCATACTTACTTAGAGGACTTGGATTGATGTGTGGCGATATGAATTATAATCGGAAGATTCGGTCTGATACCAAAGCCTGTAACGCCCCTTAAATCGGACGTCACAGATGTCGTTACATACTAACATTCGTACATGCATAAACCTTGAACTTATAAATAATATCACACTAAATCGATACTACTAATTTTAAAAGTATTTAAACTTACATTACCAGGATCCATTCATACGGTTTTTGTTTTTTTAATACTTATCATGGTTTAGAATAACAATGAACTTAAATTATACTTAAGTTTATTCAATTATACTTAAATTAAAAATGAACTTATTCAATAATATAGGTTTGTCAAATTGTAAAATCAGGACTTATAAAAATATCACATTAAAACTCTTTGATCATCACATCATTTGAAATCCATTTGTTCCCATAGTTTGGCAGGCCGACCATCATCGGCAGGTCAAAGTTCCCTCAACCGGCAGGCGGGCAGAGGCTTTGTAATACGGATTAAAAATTCATCCATGTTCGGCAGGCCGAAAAATTTGATCGGCAGGCCAAACTTCAGGTCTTCGGCAGGCCATCCAAGACCAAATTCCTTTGGAAAACTTAACTTAAAACATACCAACTTTACGTAAAATATAGCGGAAGTTCATAATTCATTAAAAATGATAAAATATCTTGTAAAACCATAATATAAGTATTCTTAAACTTAACATAAAATATATGCTCAAAATATATAACTTGATTAAATCATAAAATCATTTTTCTTGGCGTGCTTCCGGTTACAATTCATCGTTCATGTTGCTCACATGCCTTCTCATGTCCTCCACCTATTCCATAACTCTCTTACCCTTATCTGCAACATGACATAAAACATTATTAAGCTAATGCTTAGTAAGTACATATATTCTGACAATTTAAAACATTTCATAAACATCATCATCATCATCATTGTCATCATATCATAAAAGTGCCTTAGGCACAATTTCATAGAACATATCTTTCATAACGTTGACCATTTTAAAACTTAATCCATTTTATCTTAAGGGCCCAAGTGTTGCACCATAAACATCATCATAGGCGCGCTGTTATGAGAGGAGAAGGGTAGCTAATCCCAAACCAAACATGACATCATAACATAACATTTCATAACATTGGGTGTGCAACACTTATTAGGTGATACATATATACATACTTTCATACTTTGAAACATGTCATCATCATACATACATATCTTTTAAATCATGAAAATCTTTCATAAGAAATCCTTTAAGGAAAATCATCATAAAATCATCATGAACATCCTTGTAAACATATCATCAAACCTTGTAAAAACATGTGTCATGCTGCAGGTGAGAATGTACTTACCTTATCGTTAGCTTACTTAACCTTAACGTAATCCGGTGACGACGCTGCGGTCTCGTAGTGCTCGTTCCTTGAGTGTTCATGCCATTTTCCATTTTAAAGATGTAATACATTAATATGTATCATAAAACATCCATGCATATAACATTTCTCAAATACATTCATCTCATAATTCATAACCATCATCGTAAATCATGAAATTATTATCACATATATATTTTCATTTCATCCATTACAATCAATAATTCATAACCATAAACATTGTCATCACATAAACATGTTTTTTTGATTTTTCTTTAATTATAAAAATTACCTTAAGCATATAAAAACAAACCATACGTTTTAATATGCATAAAATCATTTTATTATCATAAAATCATGTAAATACATAAAACGTTAAATAAAACAAAAATCCCAAAAAAAACAACATTATCAAAACTGTTTTCTCATTGTCATCTCATAAAAATATTCATAACATAAAACACTTTCATCATACATACATATGCATATTCTTAACAACTTTTCAAGAAAACATCATTTTTACCCCTTGAATGAACATTACATTTTTATACATCAAAATTAAACAGTGACCTTACTGTGAAGGGTAGAAGACAGAAGTATTCATTTTTCATAAAACTACCGAAAGGACATGAATCGTGAAGAAAAATCACACATAACATCATGAGAATCATAATAAAAACACAAAATAAAATACAATACCTGGGGGATATTGTAGACGAATTTGAGGAGGAGAATATCTTTTTAAATTTACAAATACATGAGTCCTTACCTTAGAAGACTTTCTTCTCAAAACGCCTTGTTTTCAATCAACGAAATAAGAATTTTCCTTCAATATATGCAGAGAATTTTTGAGAGAGAGAGAGAAGGAGAAGGAACTCGTTGAGAAGAAGAGAAGAAAAGAAAATGAAAGGATGTCTTAGAAATGAATGAGAGAGAGAGAGGGGTGAATATCTGAGGAAAGGAGCGTTAAAATTTTTCTAATGTAATGTGTATAATGAAGAGTCATTACTCTTCATTAAGTCAGAAATTTCTGACTGTTAAGAGGGTGATTGGCATGGGAAAAAGAAGAGAAGAAAAGGAAGGCCAAACATCATCAATCTTACCTTAATTTACCTTCTAAAAATAGGAAACCTCTTAAAATAATAGAAATTAATACAAATCAAATCCCTTAATTTCCTTAACTAATAAAAACATTCCATTATTACGCTAATTAATCACATTAATTCACCCAATTAATGTAATTAACTTAGCCATAATTTTGGAGGAATTTTTTGTTGACTGCTTGTCAGCTGTGTTCAGCCTAGCGGTTTTCCCCTTCGGCCTGCCGGTTCAAGCAAGTTCAGCCTGCTGGTGGGTTTCTTCATCCTGCCGATCTCGGGCAAGAAGTTCGGCCTGCCGATCTGTCATTAAAAGCCATAACATAAAGTATTCATACATCATTGTATCTTAAATAATCATATATTGCATCATAAATAAACATATACTTAAAACTTCACATGAACCCTAGAGCACAACGATCCCATGTAGTCGTCACCTATCACAAAACTTGACATAAAAATTAGTAACATGCACATCACATATCATATCATATAACGTTACTTATTAATAACATTCCTTAATAACGTTACTAACTTAATGTGGTTCGTTACATAAAATAGGCGGGTGTTACACTTGTAATCTTTGTTTTCTATTCTCTAGGGTAAAACCATAATATTACGGTTATTTATTACTATTTTGCTTGTAGCTTTGCTTGATTGCTCTGCTTTTCTGCATTATAAGATGATTTACCATGTATATTGATAACATTTCATATAGAATAGGGAGTGTCGCTCATATTAAAATTGTTCATGCATGTCTTTTTAAAATAAAACCTTGATTTCAAAAGATTGAGTGGGAGAACATTTTTGAAGAGTGGACCTAAGACCTCCATCGTTGGTCCATAGGAAGAACATTGGTGGTCCTGATCCCTAGGAAGGGATTTCTATCATGTACCAAATTGGATCTCTAAGAGGATAAAGTATTTTAGCATGATTTATGGTTGCATACCTCTAAGTGGTGATTATAAATCACGGATAAAATATTGAAATGATAGTTATACATTATTGTTAATTTTATTATTAACCTCCCCTAGGAGCTCTATTAATAAAATTAATTGCCAAAGAAATGATTATTAATATATGCTGGATCATACAAGTCCTAGATCACATATATCAATCAAGAGGGGATCCGTGTTCCTAATTGAATTTGGCATGACTCCCCTAGAAGCTTGTTGATTTTTGAGTTAGAAATTATCATTGTAAGGTTGTGATATTTTTAAGGTTTTGACACATAAACACATTTGTATGTTTTTACATGATGGTATTATCTTACTAAATTATTATTGCATGTTTGCTTTTGTTTGGTATATGATTCTTTATTGTAGATTAAAATTGTCTACAAACACTTTATCTTCGATACTTGACAAAAACCAATTAATCGTAGAGAATTATAATGATTGGAAATGGAACCTAGACATTGTCCTCTCCTTTGAGAAACTAAAATTTGTGTTGACAACCCCTTATCCTCCCAAGCCTACAGGAGACTCCATTAATGAGCAATTCCAAGCATATGATGGCTAGAAAGATGCAAACGATCAGGCCTGCTGCTATGTTATGGCCAACATGAATAACGTACTATAGGCTCAACATGAAGATTGTAAGACTACGAAGCAGATCTTGGATAATCTTGAAGACATGTTTGGAGGCCAGGCCCTAACAAAGCGGCAAGGGGTGCATTGGAAACTCTTAAACTGTAAGTAGAGGCTGGGGACATCTGTAAAGGAGAACGTGATGTTGGTCATGGGTTACCTCGTCGAGGCACAAACCAATGGAGCCGACATTGATGCTGAAACTCAAATAACTATGGTCTTTGAGACTCTGTTAAAGGAATTTATTCTGTTTAGGGCTACATTTAATTTGAGCAATAGATAGGATATGACCTTAATAGAATTAATGAAATAGTTACAAGAGTTTGAATTGCTGATCAGGGAGTCCCCTGTTGGTGGCCAGGCCAATTTGGTAGCTGCTTCTGGTTCCAATCCCACTGGGAATGGAAAGAAACAACAGACCAAGAATGGGAAAGCTTCTATTCCTGCTAACACCAAGAGCAAGAAAAAGAAGAAGAAGAACCCAAAGAAGCTTAAGTGCTTCTTCTACGGGAAGGTCAAGCACATAAAGAAGCATTGCAAGGACTTCCTTTCTAAAGGAGGTAGGTGTGATCTTCTGTATTTAGAAACTTGTTTAGTTTAAGAATCCAATGACAATTGGGTTAGAGATTCTAATGCAACTAATCATGTTTGTGTTTCTCTATAGGGATTCATAGAAATGAGAAGTCTGCTTCATGAAGACTTCACGCTTCGGATGGGTGATGGATCCTTGGTCTTAGCGGAAGCAGTGGGAGACGTCCATCTTTATTTTGATAATTATAGGAATTTAATTTTGCAAGATTTTTTCTATGTTCCTAAATTTAAAAGGAATTTAATTTCTATTGCTTGTTTATTTAAAGACTCCTATTTGGTTTCTTTTAATAATAAAGTGGTGATTTGTAAAAATAAATCTTTTATCTGTTCTAGATGGATGCAAAATAGTCTTTATTTTATCAAACCTAAGATGCACTTACTACTTAATGCTGAGATGAATGATAATAACTCTAAAAGACTTAAAACTTCTCACTCTAATAAGACTTATCTTTGGCATTTGCATCTTGGTCATATTAACCTGAATAGGATTCAAAGGCTGGTAAGGGATGGACCTTTGAGTCACTTAAAGGCAGAATCTATACCTCAATGTGAATCTTGTTTGGAGGGTAAAATGACCAAAAGCCCTTTAAGGTCTAAGGGCAATAGGGCCGAAGGGGTTCTAGAACTTATGCATAGTGATGTTTACAGACCGATGAACACCCGGGCACGAGGAGGGTATAAGTACTTTGTCACTTTTATTGACCATTACTCAAGGTATGGGTATGTGTACCGGATGCACCACAAAAACAAAACTTTTGACAAGTTTAGGGAGTAGCGGGCTGAAGTGGAAAAGCAATTGGGTAGACCCATAAAGACACTTCGATCCGATCGAGGTGGAGAATACCTCTCTAATGAGTTTCTAGGACACTTATTAGAGAATGGGATTTTATCCCATTTGACTATGTCAGGCACTCCGCAACAGAATGACGTGACGAAGAGAAGGAATAGGACTTTATTAGACATGGTAAGGTCCATGATGAGTTATTCATCATTGCCTTTATGCTTTTGGGGATATGCACTACAAACCGTAAGTTATCTTTTGAACAACGTGCCTTCAAAATCGGTCCCTAAAACTCCTCATGAGTTGTGGACAGGCAAGAAGACATCCTAAAACCATATTCGCATATGGGGATGTCTGGCTCATGTCCTGTTTAAGGATGCGAATAAGTTGGAAGCACGTTTAGAAGTTTGCATGTTTGTAGGATATCCAAAAGGGACTAAAGGGGGTTATTTCTATAACCCAAAGGAAAATAAAGTCATGGTTTCAACTAATGCAACTTCCTTTGAGAAGAGTTACATGGATGACTTTAAACCTCAAAGCAAAGTGGTGCTTGAGGAGTCAAGGAGTGATCGAATCACTCAAAAGGTTCCAAATGAAACCGTTTCAATCAGTGTAGAAAGACAAAACGAACCCAAACAACAACCTAAGGGGCTTCAGTGTAGTGGGAGGATCGAGCGTCAACCCAAGAGGTATATGTTCAATAGGGAGGCCTTCTTGGCTGAACTGGATAAACATGATAGGGATCCTTATACTTATACAGAGTCTATGGAGGATGTTGATTCAAAATTCTAGACAGAGGCCATGAACATAGAGATGAAGTCTATGGAAACTAATCAGGTCTGGGAGCTTATGGATCTTCCCAAAGACATAAAACCCATAAGGTGTAAGTGGATCTACAAGAGGAAAAGAGGAGTGGATGGAAAGGTAAAAAACTTTGAGGCTAGACTGGTATCTAAGGGTTACATGCAAAAGGAAGGAATCCAAAACAAGGAAACCTTTTCAGCTATGGCAATACTTAATCCATCTGGATTCTCTTATCCATAGCTGCCGCTCTCGACTATGAGATTTAGTAGATGGATGTTAAGACGGCTTTTCTAAATGGCTATCTTGATGAATCCATTTATATGGAACAACCAGACGGGTTCAAGATCAAGGGTCAAGAGGATAAGGTTTGTAAGCTGCTAAAGTCAATTTATGGACTTAAGTAGGCTTCTCATTCTTGGAACATAAGATTTCATCAGGTGATCAAGACTTGTGGGTTCTCACAAAATGTGGATGAGCCATGTGTTTACAAACACATTAAGGATGGGAAAGTAGTTTTTCTACTGCTCTATGTAGATGACATTCTGCTAATTGGCAATGATGTTGGGGGATTGTCATCGGTCAAATTATGGTTGACCAAGTAGTTTGACATGAAGGACTTCGATAAGTCTAATTTTGTTCTTAACATCCAGGTCTTTCGAGATAGGAAAAACAAAATGATAGCTTTGTCACAAGCCAACTACATAGATAAAATTCTCAGAAGGTTTGCAATATAGGATTCCAAGAAAGGTGGGCAACCATCTAGGTCTGGAATTACTCTTTATAAGAAAGACTCTCCAAAGTCTAAGGAAGAAAGAGAATACATGAAGAAGGTGCCTTATGCTTCAGTAGTGGGTAGTCTCATGTATGCCATGCTTTGCACACGACCAGATATTTGTTATGCGGTCAGGATTGTAAGTTGATTTTAAGCGGATCTAAGACCAAACCACTAGGTTGTGGTAAAGCATATTTTCAAGTACCTAAGAAGAACTCCAGGGTATATGCTTGTGTATTCGGGTGAGAACTAGACTCCTCTAAGATATACTGACTTAGATTTTCAATCCTGTCTGGATTCTAGGAGATCGACTTCAGGTTTTGTGCTTACTCTGGGTAGAAGTGCCATCAGTTGGAGAAGTGTGAAGCAAGACTGCACTCGGTGGTCGTTAATTCAACAATAGAGGCCGAGTATGTGGCAACTAGTGATGCTTCGATAGAAGCAGTGTGGCTCTGCAAATTTCTTAGGGATCTTAAGGTAGTTCCTGGTATGGATAAGGTGGTATCACTATACTATGATAATAGTATGGTAGTCGTTAATTCCAAGGAACCAAGATTTCACAAGAAGAGTAAGCATATTGATCAAAGTATCACGTGATAAAGGACTTCGTTGAGGGCGGGCATGTCACAGTGTGCAAAATTACGTCAGAGTACAATTTAGCTGATCCATTCACAAAGACACTTACTGGGAGAGTCTTCGAGAGGCATGTGGAAGCTATGGTGATGCAAAATTTGTCATATTTATTCACTTAGTGCAAGTGGAAGATTGTTAGACATGTATGCCCTAAGGAGTAAAAATGTAATATGTTTTTGGAGACATTTTTATCAATAAAGAATTTATTTATTATTTATATATCAAATCTTGTCCTCTTTACGTTCATATTTGTTGAATGTATGTTAACCAAACAATAGTCTGAGACTGTCAGTCTAAACCTTTAAGAATTAGGCATATGATGGACAGATTATACGAAAGACACAATTCTTAATGTGACGGTCTAAATCATAAGATCCACAATTGAGGGAATAAAGTTGGATGCTTTATTCATGTAAAGATTGTTATGTTGTCTATATCCCTATTGGGAGATGGTCTGTCTTGGCCATCGGAGGAGGACTTCGTGAATAGAAACATTAGTACATTATCATAGGTGACGATGTGTTGGATCGAGAAATAAAGCGACTTGATTTGGATTAATAATTTTATCTTGGCAAATCAATTCACTTTAGACAATCATATGTATTGTATCTTAATCCTAAAATGAATAGTGGGCTCATTGTCTTGACTTGTGTCTTTTGATGTACCAAAGGGTGACACCTACATTTTAATAGTGGTATGCATGCCGGTGTTAGACATGCATGCCCTAAGGAGTAAAAATGTAATAAGTTTTTGCAGATATTTTTATCAATAAAGAATTTATTCATTATTTATATACCAAATCTTGTCCTCTTTACATTCATAATTGTTGAATGTATGTTAAGCAAACAATAGTTTAAGACTGTCGGTCTAAACCTTAAGAATTGGGCATATGATGGACGGATTATGCAAAAGACACAATTTTTAAGGTGATGGTCTAAATCATACGATCCACAATCAAGGGAATAAAGCTAAGCGCTTTATTCATGCAGAGATTGTTATGTTGTCTATATCCCTTTTGGGAGATGGTTTGTCTTGACCATCGGAGGTGGACTTCGTGAATAGAAACATTGGCACGTTGTCATAAGTGACGATGTGTTGGATCGGGACATAAAGGGAATTGATTTAGATTAATAATTCTGTCTCAGTAAATTGATTCACTTTAGACAATCATTTGTGTTGTATCTTAATCCTGAGATGAATAGTGGGCCCGTTGTCTTGACTTGTGTCATTTGATGTACCAAAGGGTGACACCCACATCTTAATAGTGGTATGCATGCGGTACATTGGAGGCATGATTCTTGATGGCGTGGACTTGTTATTCATAGATATGGAATCCATAGCTCCTCTTTAGGAGTAATGATATCCTCTTATATGCGTTATCCTGTAATTGAAAAACTGGAGCGCTCAACCATTTGGATACATAGGTGTAACCGAATGGTATACTGTCATTGGATGGTAAGTTTTCTGATGGTGAGATAATGGAACGTAAGATAAAAATAATTGGGAAGGTAAGATAGAACTTTTCCTTAAGCCGATTATGGATTATCATATGGGGATACGATACACTATGATATGTCATGGAGACTTAGCTATACGGGCTTCGTAATTCTATGTAGTTCAAGAGTGCAGCTCTAACCTTTTAGTGGAGTAGCGTTGGAGTTGATAATTATGAAATGTATATCTGAGATATTGGGTTTCATAATTATCGGGAGCTTGAACTATATAGGTCCATTTTGTCCCCTTTGCTAGCTCACAACATCCTGCAACAACACGGCGTGCTTTTTCAATAATTGGTGACTTGTGTCGGATTTATCAGATTGGTTAAAATTTGGAAGAATTAAATAATTCATGTCTGTTTATCGGTTAAATTAATTTTGTAAGAAAATAATTCAAGATAAACTTGTTGAATTATTGGGATCAGATAATTCTTGTCAGTTTATCGATTGATTTAATTTTGGATAAATTAGATCAAGATAAACTTGTAGAATTATTGAGAATTGATTTATTTTCTTAGAGATTATCTAGATAAAGTTTTTTTGATCAAATAACTTCTCTATTGGGTTATTTGAATTAAAACTGAGACTTTATCCTATAGAATCTTGGGTGGAAAACAAAAGATTCGTGAGATTTTTATTTGGCAGTTTGACCTGCCGATGGACGTGTTCGACCTGCCGATGGGACCTGTTCGGCCTATTGATCAAGTGGTTCGGCCTGTCGATCAGCGAAGGATAAGATCACGCGTTTTCATGTAGATCTTATTGAATTTTGAGACGTAATCTGATGAGGACTGACCCTACGACCAACCTCTATAAATAGGGAGTGATTCTCACAAGTTACTAAGATCAATAGAGAGATTAAGAGTGATACTCTGCTAAGTGAGAATCTAAAAAACTCCCTGCGAGCTTTTGTTCACAAATCACAAACACTTGCTTTGGGTTCTCTCGATTGGCTGGAAGGAGAGTCACAGATGGAAGAGCTGTACATGTGAGCCCATACTCACTCCGATCGTGGATAGAGAATAGCAAAGAAGACTAGTTGGTTGAGGCTCTTCTGGAACGTTATTTCTCTTCATAGATTGCAGAGGTTCTTTAGCATGCAAAGGTTAGTAAGATCTGGTTAATTTATACATATAGCATGTCAAACTTGTGTTTTGAAAATTACTCTGATGAAAAAAAAAAAAAAATTCCGCTGCGCACTATTTTTCCAACAGCTGGTACGTTGGAGGCATGACTCTTGATAGCATAGACCTGTTATTCATAGATATAGAATCCATAACTCCTCCTTAGGAGTAGTGATATCCTCTTATATGCATTATCCTGTAATTAGAAAACTAGAACGCTCAACCATTTGGATACAGAGGTGTAACCGAATGGTATACTGTCTCCGGATGGTGACTTTTTTGATGGTGAGATAATAGAACGTAAGATAAAAATAATCAGGAAGGTAAGATAGAACTTGTCCTTAACCAGATTATGGATAATCCTATGGGGATACGATACACTAGAAATGTCATAAAGACTTACCTATACGGGCTTCGTAATCTATATAGTTCGAGAATGCAGCTTCAAGCTTTTAGTGGAGTTGCGTTGGAGTTGATAATTATGAAATGTATATTTAAGATATTAGGTTTCATAATTATCGAGAGCTTAAACTATATAGGTCCATCAGGTCCCCTTTGCTAGCTCACAAAAATCCTATAACGATACGGCGTGCTTTTACAATAATTGGTGACTTATGTCAGATTTATCAGATTGGCTAAAATTCGAAAGGATCAAATAATTCATGTCTGTTTATCGGTTGAATTAATTTTGTGACAAAATTAGTTCAAGATAAACTTGTTCAATTATTGGGATCAGATAATTTATATCTGTTTATAAGTTGAATTAATTTTGAATTAATTCAAGATAAACTTGTTGAATTATCAGGAATTCATTTATTTTACAAGAGATTATCTAGATAAAGTTGTTTTAATTAGATAACTTTTCTATTGGGTTATTTATATTAAAACTGAGATTTTATCCTATAGAATCTCGGGTGGAAAATAAAAGATTCGTTGAGATTTTTATCGACAGTTTGGCATGCTGATCCTCAAGTTCGGCCTGCCGATGGGCCAAGTTCGGCATGCCGGTTAGACAGATCGGCTTGCCTATCGCACGATAAAAAGGTCACATGTTTTCATGCAGATTTCATCAGGTATTGATGTGAATTTGATTCTGATTAAAATTTTGAGGCATTATCTGATAGGGACTAACTCTTGGGCCCAACCTTTATAAAAAGGGAGTGAGTCTCACTATTATTTAGATCAATTGAGAGATTAAGAGTGAAACTCTGATAGAGAGATTTTGAAACTCCCTAAGAGCTCTTGTTCACATGTTGGAAAAAACAGTGTGAGGTGCGCAGCGAAAATTTTAAAATTTTAACATCAGAGTATTTTTTCAAAACACAAGTTTGACATGCTATATGCATAAATTAAACAGATCTTACTAACCTTTATATGCCAAAGAACCTCCGCAACCCGTGAAGAGAAGTAACATTCTAGAAGAGCCTCAACCAACTAGTCTTCTTTGCTATTCTCTATCCACGATCAGAGTGAGTGTGGGCTCACACGTACAGCTCTTCCACCAGTGACTCTCCTTCCAACCAATCGAGAGAACCCAAAGCTAGTGTTCGTGATTTGTGAACAAAAGCTCTCAGGGAGTTTTCAGATGCTCACCAGAAGAGTATCACTCTTAATCTCTCAATTGATCTAAGTAACTCATGAGACTTACTCCCTTTATATAGCGATTGGTCCTAGGGTCAGTCCTTATCAGATTAGGTCTCAAAAACTCGAAACAGAATCAAGTTCGGATCAATATCTGATAAGATCAATGTAAAAATGCGTAATCTTATCTCTCGCTGATCAGTAGGCCGAACAGACCCCATCGGTAGGCTGAAAATGTAGATCGGCAGGTCGAACTGATACGAACCCCACCAAGAACTAATGCGACCCTAACCAAAATTGGTTTCCAAGATCAAAATTCCTAACCAGTTTTGAATGGAACCGCGACCTGATGCCTAACAAGAATCACGAACCTTGGTATGTGAGGACGCCACGATCAGCTATGGATGGACTGATTGATAAGTCTATGAACGCCATAGAATTTTCTGATAAGTTTGAATAGTTCATTTAGGAACCGAAGAGAATAAAACCTCAAATTGTGTGTTAAAACTTATTCCCCATTGAATGAAATTTGTTACAATATATAGGGGTTCTCTTATGCGAATTTTCAGCTCCTAATTGCCCATGGAATTTCAGGCAAATCAATTACCAAAATGTCTAATCTAAAGCAAATAAGGAAAGTTCCCTTAATGGCTTAAAACCTTACAATAATAGAAATAAAACAAATGCATGTTTCTAAAAGAAAAAGGAAACTAGACATTAAAAGGTAAATAGCTGATTCTTCTCGCCACTTGTCTCCTCAAAACGGGAAAGTAACTGAAATGGAAATTACTCAGTCCCTTCTAGAGCTTGAATCACGCATTTGTTGGTCTGGATGTCACATGCAATTCCCTCAATGGGCCTCCATGCAATAGCTTGAGCCCAAGTTGCTTGAATCAGCCCAATAAGTGTTTCTTTGAACTTCTTCGCACGAGCTCTCGTAACCGGACCAATGGGAACTTGAATTGGATCTGAATATGTCTCATCCCACGTGCTCTTGCTTCTGCTAACGATGTCCTCATCATTCCCCTCCTCTTGAGAGGGATTTGTCCTCAAATTATCGCCTGCATCAAAAGGACCTAGATCAAAAACATTAAAGGAGGCACTTACACCATACTCACTTGGAAAGTCTAGTTTGTATGTATTATCATTGATCCTTTCAAGAATTTGAAAAGGACCGTCCCCTCTAGGCAACAGCTTGGATTTCCTTTGTTTCAAAAGCCGTTCCTTGCGTAAGTGCAACCACACCCAATCGCCAGGCTCGAAGACAAGCTTGTGATGCCCTTTGTTGGCTTGGTCAGCATATTGTTTAGTTCTTCGCTCAATGTTGAGTCTTGCCTTCTTGTGTATCTGCTTAACAAGGTTAGCTTTTCTTTTTCCATCTAAATTCACATGCTCAGACAATGGTAATGAAATTAAATCCAAAGGAGTTAAAGGATTAAAACCATAAACAATTTCAAACGGTGAAAAATGAGTAGCAGAATGAACAGATCGATTATAAGCAAACTCAACATGTGGTAAACACTCCTCCCATGTTTTGATGTTCTTTTTAATGACAGCCCACAACAAAGTAGACAAGGTTCTATTCACAACTTCTGTTTGACCATCGGTTTTAGGGTGACAAGGATTTGAAAACAATAGCTTAGTCCCTAACTTAGCCCACAAAGTCTTCCAAAAGTAGCTTAAGAACTTGCTGTCCCTATCAGACACAATTGTCCTAGCCATACCATGAAGTCTTGCAATTTCGCTAAAGAACAAATCAGCAACATTGGAAGCATCATCTGTCTTGTGGCATGGAATAAAATGGACCATCTTGGAAAACTTATCCACGACCACAAATATTAAGTCTCTTCCCCATTTAGACCTAGGCAAACCTAACACAAAATCCATCGAAATATCAATCCAGGGTTCACTGGGTATTGGTAAACGGGTGTACAAACCATGGGGCTGCACTCTTGATTTAGCCTGCCTACAAGTTACACATCTACCACAAAGCCTCTCAACATCTTGCTTCATATGTGGCCAATAGAAGTGTTCCTGCAACATAGCCAAAGTCTTCATTACTACAAAATGTCCCATCAATCCTCCCCCATGGGATTCTCTCACTAGCAAATCTCTTAATGAACAATTAGGCACACATAATTTATTCTCCCGAAACAAGTATCTCTCATGCCTAAAGTACTTACCACTAGCAAATCTCTCACAAGCTTGATACTCAGTACTAAAGTCACGGTCATCAGCATATAACTCTTTAATGTGTTCAAAACCCAGTAGTTTAGCATTAAGAGTGGAGATTAAGACATACCTGTGAGAAAGTGCATCGGTAACGACATTTTCCTTACTTTGCTTGTAGCAAATGACATATGAAAACGTCTCTATGAATTCCACCCAACGAGCATGCCTCTTGTTCAGCTTGTGCTGGCCCTTCAAGTGTTTCAGGGACTCATGATCGGTGTGAATCACAAACTCCTTAGGCCATAGGTAGTGCTGTCGCGTCTCTAGTGCCCGAACCAATGCATACATCTCTTTGTCATAAGTTGGGTAATTAAGAGTTGCCCCATTCAGCTTCTCACTGAAATATGCTACTGGTCTCCCTTCCTGCATTAAAACAGCACCAATTCCAACACTTGAAGCATCACATTCAATCTAAAAAGTTTTAGAAAAATTAGGTAAAGATAACAATGGAGCATTAGTCAACTTCTCCTTGATTAACGGAAATGCCTTTTCTTGCTTTTCTCCCTATCTAAACCCAATGTTCTTCTTGATCACTTCAGTTAGTGGTGCGGCTATAGTACTGAAATCTTTCACAAACCGCCGGTAGAAACTAGCAAGTCCATGAAAACTCCGTACGTTTCCCACACTAGTTGGACTCGGCCACTCCTGGATGGCTCGCACCTTTTCTTCGTCAACCTATATACCTTGAGCACTAACAACAAAACCAAGAAACACAAGCTTATCTGTGCAAAAGGTACACTTCTTGAGGTTAGCATACAACTTCTCCTTTCTAAGCACATCCAAAACAGATTTTAAATGTACTACATGTCGGTCCATGTCTTTGCTATAAATGAGTATATCATCAAAATACACAACAACAAACCTGCCAATAAATGCACATAATACATGATTCATTAAACGCATAAATGTACTTGGAGCATTAGTTAAACCAAATGGCATTACTAACCACTCATACATTCCATATTTTGTCTTAAAGGCAGTTTTCCATTCATCACCCTCTTTCATGTGTATCTGATGGTATCCACTTTTCAAATCAATTTTTGAGAACACAGAAGCACCATGCAGTTCATCCAGCATATCATCTAAACGAGGAATAGGATGGCGATACTTTACCGTGATATTGTTAATGGTTCTGCAATCTACACACATCCTCCATGTCCCATCCTTCTTAGGCACGAGTGAGACTGAAACGGCTCATGGGCTCATACTTTCTCTCACGTACCCCTTTTTCATCAACTCACTGACCTACCTTTGAAGCTCTTTTGTCTCCTCGGGGTTGCATCTATAAGTTGGTCAGTTTGGAATGGAGGCGCCAGGTACAAAATCAATATGATGTTCTATTCCCCACATTGGCAGCAAACCATCAGGCACCTCATCCGGAAATACATCCTTGAATTCCTGCAACAGAGAAACAACAGAACTAGGCAATACAAGGTCAAGTTCGTTAGTGTTTAAAAGCGCCTCTTTGTACAAAAGTACAATCATTGGCTGATTTGAAAACAAGGCCCTTTTAATTTCACTGCCTCTCGCATAGAAGTTTGTTTTTCTCTCTGCTTTTCTCTCATTGGCTGATTGTGAATTCTTTTCAACCCTCTCAATTTTCTCTCCCTTGCTCTCTTTGCTCTCCTTTTTCTCGGCCATCTCTTCCTTTTTTCTCTCACTGGCCGAACTCTCTCTCTGCACTCCCACTCTTGATTTTTCTCTGCTCTTCATTTTTTTATCACTTTCTCTCTGTAAGCTCACTTGCTCTTCATAGACCTGTTTTGGTGTTAACGGAACAAGAGTGATAATTTTTTGATTGTGAACAAATGAGTACTTGTTGGTGAAACCATCATGTTTAACTCGCCGATCAAATTGCCATGGTCTGCCTAATAACAAGTGTCCAGCTTGCATCGGAACCACACCACACAAAACTTCATCTTCATATCTTCCAATGCGAAAAGAAACTAACACTTGTTTATGCACCTTTACCTCACCATTATCATTTAACCGTTGCAATTTATATTGTCGAGGATGCTTAATTGTGGGCAGCCCTAACTTCTCTACCATGGTTGTGCTGGCAACATTAGTACAACTCCCACCATCAATAATCACACTACATACCATGTTTTGGATGTGGCACCTAGTGTGGAAGATGTTTTCCCGTTGCACCTCTTCATCTTCTTCTTTGGCTTGCACACTTGAAGCTCTCCTTGTGACCAACAATTCTCCTTGGACAGCGCACTCCTCATCGTCGGCATCCTCTAATGAAGGCATAGAATCGATGTCTAAATCCTCGTCGGTTTCAATCTCTCCATTGTCCTACATCACCATAGCTCGTTTGTTCAGACATTGGCTTGCTATGTGACCCCTGCCTTGAAATTTAAAACATTTAATATCACGATTTCGGGTAGTGGAAGAATCGGATTTACCTTGATTCCCATGGCTGGCCACCTCTTGTTTTTGCTCGGTCTTTGGCTTGGTGTTGGGTTGCTTCTCATCCTTCTTTCACTGGTTCATTTTCCAAGCCGACGTACTCGGGTTTTGGCTGGGACGGGAGTTAATGCCCCTCCTCATAAGTTGATTCTCAATTTTGATAGCCATGTGCACCATGTCCTCCAACTCCACATAATGTTGTAACTCAACGGCATTGTGAATATCTCGGTTCAAGCCCGCCAAAAACCTTTCCATTGTAGCCTCCCGATCCTCCTCTATATTTGCCCGAATCATCATAACCTCCATCTCCTTATAGTACTCCTCTATACTCCGGTTGCCTTGCTTAAGATTTTGCAGTTTGTTGTACAACTCCTGATAGTAGTAAGTTGGTACAAATCTCTTCCTCATCATGGTCTTCATCTCTTCCCATGACTCAATAGGTCGCTCTCTATTTCATCTCCTGTTTATAACAAGCTGATCCCACCAAGTAATAGCATAATCAAAAAATTCAAGTACAGCCAGTTTTACCTTCTTCGCCTTGGAATAGTTTTGGCAATCAAAGATGAACTCCATTTTCTTTTCCCATTCTAGGTACGCTTCTGGATTGGATTTGCCTTGAAATGATAGTATCTTCATTTTTATGCCTCTCAAACTATCATTTTCCTAGTTCCTAACTCCTCTATCCTGTCCAAATCTTTAGTGACTACCCGTTGAATCTTCTCCTTCGTCAAACTCTTCCCCATCAGTCCTATAGTAGTCATCAACCTCTCCTCTAATCGGAACCCTTTCCCGCCTACGCGCATGAGGAACATGTTGTGGCTGTTCTACACATGCGTTTTCTATCCGGTCTATCCTCTCATGAAGCTGTCCTAACTCTCCCCTCAACAATCGCCTCATCTCCCCCATCATCGCTTCCATAAGAAGTTTTAGATCTGCTACACCCGAGGTACCCTCAATAGTGTTCTTGCTGTTGTTTGACATTTTTTTTTTTTTGCAAAACAAAATAAGAAACAATGCAAAGGACCTTACCACACTCCCTTATGTGTTTCACTCGTGAAATGGTTCACTCAATTTCACTCGTGTTTACACTCAATACTTTCGGCTTTTGTCCACTCTAATGCTCTCGCCTTTTTGCCTTTTTCCACTCGTTAATTCTCACTCAGTTCCTATAAAACTAGTCAAATCAATATCAAAATTTCCTTGACAATTCACAAATAGATTACCAAGGAGGCTCAAATTAGAAACAAGACTATAACAGGAATAGATAATTTAAGCTTTCAGAAATCACACCCAAAAGGAACAAAATTTGAGCAAAAATTTTTGGTCTGTGTAAGGAATTCAATTTCGGGTTCCTTAAATGATGAATAACAAGAATCTGAAAAAAAAAATTAAGGAAGGTTTCCAGATTCTTTTTTTTTTTTTTTTACGAATCCTCTTGTTTTTCTTATTTTTTCTTTCTTTTCTTTTCGGATCTTTTTTTTTTTAACCGACTTTGATAATGGAAATCAAAACTCACAAATAACTGAAACAAACATAAACTAACAGAACGGATAGGCAAAACCTGATTAGAACCTCGCTCTGATTACCAAATGATACAAACCCCGCCAAGTACTGACGCGGCCCTAACCAAAATTGGTTTCCAAGATCAAAATTCCTAACCGGTTTTGAATGGAACCGCGACCCAATGCCTAACAAGAAGTACAAACCTTGGTATGTGAGGACGCCACAATCAACTATGGATGGACTGATTGATAAGTCTATGAACGCCACGGAATTTTTCAATAAGTTCAAATAGTTCGTTTAGGAACCGAAGAGAATTAAACCTCAAATTGTGTGTTAAAACTTATTCCCCATTGAATGAAATTCGTTACAATATATAGGGGTTCCCCTATGCGAATTTTCAGCTCCTAATTGCCCATGCTTTTTTGGGGAAATCAATTACCAAAATATCTAATCTAAAGCAAATAAGGAAAGTTCCCTTAATGGCTTAAAACCTTACAATAATAGAAATAAAACAAACGCATGTTTCTAAAAGAAAAAGCAAACTAGACATTAAAAGGTAAATAGCTGATTCTTCTTGCCACTTGTCGTCTCAAAACGGGAAAGTAACTGAAATGGAAATTAATCGGTCCCTTCTAGAGCTTGAATCACGCATTTTTTGGTCTAGATGTCACATGCAATTCCCTCAATGGGCCTCCATGCAATAGCTTGAGCCCAAGTTGCTTGAATCAGCCCAATAAGGGTTTCTTTGAACTTCTTCGTACGAGCTCTCATAACCGGACCAATGGGAACTTGAATTGGATCTGAATATGTCTCATCCCACGTGCTCTTGCTTGTGCTAACAATGTCCTCATCACAAACTGTCATGTAAATATCTCCGTCAATCTTTTATTTTCCACCCGAGATTCTATAGGATAAAGTCTCAGTTTT
The DNA here is from genome assembly GCA_025403435.1 of Artocarpus heterophyllus. Taxonomy (NCBI): domain Eukaryota; kingdom Viridiplantae; phylum Streptophyta; class Magnoliopsida; order Rosales; family Moraceae; genus Artocarpus; species Artocarpus heterophyllus. The sequence continues at coordinate 26,817,029 of CM046345.1, read as the reverse complement.
GATTCAAATAACCCAATGGAGAAGTTATTTGATCAAAACAAACTTTATCAAGACAATCTCTAAGAAAGTAAATCAATTCACAATAATTCTGCAAGTTTATATTGATTTAATATATCCAATTAAATCAACCGATAAACATACAAGAATTATCTGATCCCAATAATTCAACAAGTTTATCTTAAATTAATTTTATTACAAAATTAATTTAACGAATAAACAAACATGAATTATTTGATTCTTTCAAATTTTAAACCAATCTGATAAATCCGACATAAGTCACCAATTATTGAAAAAGCATGCCGTATCATTACAGGATTTTGTGAGCTAGCAAAGGGGACCAAAATGGACCTATAAAGTTCAAGCTCTCGATAATTATGAAACCCAATATCCCACATATACATTTCACAATTATCAACTCCAACACTACTCCACTAAAAGCTTGGAGCTACACTCTCAAACTCTATAGAATTACGAAGCCCGTATAGCTAAGTCTCCATGACATATGGGGATACGATACACTTTGATATGTCATGGAGACTTAGCTACACGAGCTTTGTAATTCTATAAAGTTCAAGAGTGCAACTCCAAGCTTTTAGTGGGGTAGCGTTGGAGTTGATAATTGTGAAATATATATCTGGGATATTGGGTTTTATAATTATCATGAGCTTGAACTTTATAGGTCCATTTTGGTCCCCTTTGCTAGCTCACAAAATCCTGTAACGACACGGCGTGCTTTTCCAATAGTTGATGACCTTTGTCGGATTTATCGGATTGGTTTAAAATTTGTAAGAATCAAATAATTCATGTCTGTTTATTGGTTGAATTAATTTTGTAATAAAATTAATTTAAGATAAACTTGTTGAATTATTGGATCAGATAATTCTTGTCTGTTTATCGGTTGATTTAATTTTGGATAAATTAGATCAAGATAAACTTGTAGAATTATTGTGAATTGATTTATTTTCTTAGAGATTATCTTGAGAAAGTTTGTTTTGATCAAATAACTTCTCTATTGGGTTATTTGAATCAAAACTAAGACTTTATCCTTTAGAATCTCAGGTGAAAAATAAAAGATTCATGGAGATTTTTTCTCGGGAGTTCGACCTACCGACTGGGCCTGTTTGGCTTGCCGATCAGGCTGTTCGGGAGATAAGATTACACGTTTTCACATGGATCTTATCAGATATTGATCCGAACTTGATTCTGTTTCGAGTTTTTGAGACCTAATCTGATAAGGACTGACCCCAGGACCAATGGCTATAAAAAGGGAGTGACTCTCATGATTTACTAAGATCAATTGAGATTAAGAGTGATACTCTTCTAGTGAGCATCTAAAAAACTCCCTGAGAGCTTTTGTTCATAAATCACGAACACTAGCTTTGGGTTCTCTCTCTTGGTTGGAAGGAGAGTCACCGGTGGAAGAGCTGTACGTGTGAGCCCACACTCACTCCGGTTGTGGATAGAGAATAGCAAAGAAGACCAGTTGGTTGAGGCTCTTCTGGAACGTTACTTCTCTTCACAGGCTGCGGAGGTTTTTCACACAAAGGTTAGTAAGATCTGTCAAATTTATACATATTACATGTCAAACTTATGTTTTAAAAATTACTCTGATGAAAATTTTTAAAATTTTGCTGCGTACCGCGTTTTATAGAGCCATGATTTTTTACATAAATTTACAAGTTTGTGATCATGATATATGCATAAATTTTGTGATCTCTACCTCTCCTATGCTCGAATTGAATTTTATAGAGAGATGGCACTCTAGGTTTCTATATAATATATATGTTGTCATGGATTATGTGGTGAATGTTTATTAATTAATTATGGTTAATTAAATTTTTGTTTAATTATTTATTAATTAATTAATACCGGTTATGGTTCCTTAGAGGTTAGGATGTGTATCTAGGTTTTTCATGTAATTAGATGACGGACTATCATCTCCGTCTAGGAATTGTTATTTAATTTTAAATTTGCAAGAATTTTTGTAATTAAATAATTATTCGAAGGAGACGAATCTAGAAGAATGATGATGGCACCCCTAGGTATTTCCTGAGTCTCTAATTTTATGTTTTTGAATTGTTGAAAATAAAATTGATAAATTGCATTAAAGTTGTATTTTTTGGAATAATTATTCTTGCTCGGTCGGCATGCCGGACGTCACAGTTCGACAGGCCGATGGTCACAAATCGACAGGCTAGACGTGTGGTCCTGCAGGCCGATAGTGGGGCAGAAATTTGAGAGCTCTGCCAGTAGGCCGAAGTTTCAGTTCGGCAAGCCGAACCTTCATGACCGGCAGGCCGATCACCCAGATCGGCCTGCCGATCGAGAGCTACCAAGTGTCCAGAAAAGGTGCAATTTTTCTGGTGCAGTTTTAATTTTATTTTTGAGACGATTCTGAGAAACATTAAATTTGGATTTGACCGAAAATATGAAGTTTTTAGATTCATAATGGATTGAAGACTTGAAAATGGTATTGCATGAAGAAGGATATAGCTTGAGGATTCAAGGATGAAGAATCAATAAATGTTTCGATTATTCTCTTGTAATCTTTGTTTTTTCTATTCTCTAGGGTGGAACCATAATATTATGGTTATTATTATTTTGCAAATAGCTTTGCTTTTTTGCTTTGCTTTTCTGCATTATAATATGATTTACCATGTATATTAATAACATGTCATATAGGATAGGGAGTGCCGCTCATATTCAAATTGTTCATGCATAATTTTAAAATAAAACCTTGACTTCAAAAGATTGAGTGGGAGAAGGTTTTCAAAGAGAGGACCTAAAACCTCCATCGTCGGTCCATAAGAAGAACATGGTGGTCCCAACCCATAGGAAGTGATTTCTATCATGTACCAGATTGGATCTCTGAGAGGATAAGGTATTTTAGCATGATTCATAGTTGCACAACCCTAGGTGGCGATTATAAATCATGGATAAAATATTAAAACGATGGTTAGACACTGACGTTAATTTTATTATTAACCTCCCCTAGGAGCTCTGTTAATAAAATTAATGGCCAAAGAAACGATTATTAGTATATGTTGGATCATACAGGTCTTGGATGGCATATATTAATCAGGAGGGGATTCATGTTCCTGATTGAATTTGGCATGACTCCCCTAGGAGCTTGTTGAATTCTTAGTTGGGAATTATCGTTGTAAGGTTGTGATATTTTCAAGATTTTGACACATAAACACATTTGTATGATTTTACATGATTGTGTTATCTTACTAAATTATTATATTTGTTTGCTTATGTTTGGTATATGATTCTTTATTGTAGATTGAAAATGGCTAAAAATGCTTTATCATCGACACTTGACAAAAACCAATAAACCGGTGAGAATTATAACGATTGGAAACGGAACCTGGACATCGTCCTATCATTTGAGAAACTAAAATAAGTACTAAAAACCCCTTGTCCTCCTGAGCCTACGGGAGACTCAAGTAATGAGTAATTCCAAGTATACAATCGCTAGAAAGATGCTAATGATCAGGCCCGCTGTTATGTTATGGCTACCATGAACAACGTGCTGCAGGCTCAACATCAGGATTATGAGACTGCAAAGTAGATCTTGGATAATCTTGAAGATATGTTCGGAGGCCAGGCCATAACAAAGCGGCAAGGGGCGCTTCAAAAACTCTTAAACTGTAGACAGAGACCGAGGACATCTGTAAAAGAGCACATGATGTTAGTCATGGGTTACCTCGCTGATGCTCAAACCAATGGAGCTGACATTGATGCTGAAACTCAGATGACTATGGTCTTTGAGACTCTGTCTAAGGAATTTATTCCATTTAGAGCTACTTTTAATTTAAGTAATAGACGGGATATGACCTTGATAGAACTGATGAAACAGTTACAGGAGTTCGAACTGCTGATCAGGGAGTCTCTTGCTGGTGGTGAGGCAAACATGGTAGCTGCTTTTAGTACCAATCCTAACTCTGGGAATGGAAAGAAGCAACGAGCCAAGAACGGGAAGTCTTCTATTTCTGCTGCTACCAAGAGCAAGAAGAAGAAGAAGAAGAACCCAAAGAAGCTTAAGTGCTTCTTTTGTGGTAAGGCCGGGCATATAAAGAAGCATTGCAAGGACTTCCTTTCCAAGGGAGGCAGGTGTGATCTTCTATATTTAGAAACTTGTTTGGTTAAGGAATCCAGTGACATCTGGGTCATACATTCTGGTGCAACTAATCATGTTTGTATTTCTCTACAGGGATTCAAAGAAACGAGAAGTCTACTACGTGAAGACTTAACGCTTCGGATGGGCAATGGATCCTTGGTCTCAGCAGAAGCAGTGGGAGATGTCCTTCTTTACTTTGATAATTATAGGAATTTAATTTTGCGAGATTGTTTTTATGTTCCTAAATTTAAAAAGGAATTTAATTTATGTATCTTCTTTATTTAAAGACTCCTACGTGGTATCTTTTAATGAAAAAGTGGTGATTCGTAAAAACAAATCTTTTATCTGTTTTGGATGGATGCAAAATAATCTATATTTTATCAAACCTAAGATGGACTTATTGCTTAATGCTGAGATAAATGATAATGAATCAAAAAGACTTAAAACTTCTCACTCTAATAAGACTTATCTTTGGCATTTGCACCATGGCCATATTAACTTGAATAGGATTCAAAAGTTGGTAAGGGATGGACCTTTAAGTCACTTAAAGGTGGAATCTATACCTCAATGTGAATCTTGTTTGGAGGGTAAATGACCAAAAGACCATACGAGTCTAAGGGCAATAGGACCGAAGGGGTTCTAGAACTTGTGCATAGTGATGTTTGTGGACCGATGAACATCCGGGCACAAGGAGGGTATGAGTACTTCGTCACTTTTATTCACGATTACTCAAGATATGGGTATGTGTACCTGATGCACCACAAAAGTAAAACTTATGATAAGTTCAAGGAGTTTCGGGCTGAAGTGGAAAAGCAATTAGGTAGACCCATAAAGGCACTTCGATCTAATCGAGGTGGGGAATACCTTTCTGATGAGTTCTTGGGACACTTGTTAGAGAATGGGATTTTATCCCATTTGACTGCGTCGGGCACTCCGCAGCAGAATGGCGTAGCAGAGAGAAGGAATAGGACTTTTTTGGACATGATTAGGTCCATGATGAGTTATTCATCATTACCTTTATCCTTTTGGGGATATGCACTACAAACTGTATGTTATCTTTTGAACAATGTGCCTTCAAAATCGGTCCCTAAAACTCCTCACAAGTTGTGGACAAGAAGGAAGACATCCTTAAACCATATTTGCATATGGGGATGTCCGACTCATGTCCTGTTTAAGGATCCGAATAAGTTGGAAGCACGTTCGGAAGTTTTCATGTTTGTAGGATATCCAAAAGGGATTAAAGGGGGTTATTTTTATAACCCGAAGGAAAATAAAGTCATGGTTTCAACTAATGCAACTTTCCTTGAGGAGAGTTACATGGACGACTTTAAACCTCGAAGCAAAGTGGTGCTTGAGGAGCTAAGGGGTGATCCATTCACTCCTGAGGTTCCAAATGAAACCATTCTGATCGGTGTAGAAAAACCAAACAAACCTGAACAACAATCTCAGGGGCTTCGGCGTAGTGGGAGGATTGGGCGTCAACCTAAGAGGTATATGTTCAATGGGGAGGTCTTTTTGGCTAAACCGGATGAACATGACAGGGATCCTTATACTTACGCAGAAGCTATGGAGGATGTTGATTCAAGACTCTAGACAGAGGCCATGAACAGAGAGATGAATTCTATGGAGACTAATCGGGTCTAAGAGCTTGTGGATCTTCCTGAAGGGGTAAAACCCATAGGGTGTAAGTGGATCTACAAGAGGAAAAGAGGAGTGGATGGAAAGGTCAAAACCTTTAAGGCTAGACTGGTAGCTAAGAGTTATACGCAAAAGGAAGGAATTGACTATGAGGAAACGTTTTTGCCCGTAGCCATGCTTAAGTCCATCCAGATTCTCTTGTCAATAACTGCTGCTCTCGACTATGAGATTTGGCAGATGGATGTCAAGATGGCTTTTTTGAATGGCTATCTTGATGAGTCCATTTATATGGAACAACTAGACGGGTTCAAGGTTGCGGGTCAAGAGAGTAAGGTTTGTAAGCTGCTAAAGTCAATTTATGCTCTTAAGCAGCCTTCCCGTTCTTGGAACATAAGATTTGATCAAGTGATCAAGACTTATGGGTTCTCACAAAATGTGGATGAACCATGTGTTTACAAACACATTAAGGATGGAAAGATGGTTTTTCTACTGCTCTATATGGATGACATTCTACTAATTGGCAATGACGTTGAAGCATTGTCATCGCTCAAATTATGGTTGACCAAGTAGTTTGACATGAAGGACTTGGGTGAGGCTAATTTTGTTCTCGGTATCCAGATCTTTCGGGATAGGAAGAACAAAATGATAGCTTTGTCACAGGCCGGCTACATAGATAAAATTCTCAGGAGGTTTGCAATGCAGGATTCCAAGAAAGGTGGGCAACCATCTAGGTTTGGAATTACTCTTTCTAAGAAAGACTCTCCAAAGTCTTATGAAGAAAGAGACTACATGAAGAAGGTGCCTTATGCTTCGGCAGTGGGTAGTCTCATGTATGCCATGCTTTGTACACGACCGGATATTAGCTATGCGGTCGGGATTATAAGTCGATTTCAGGCGGATCCAGGACCAAACCATTGGGTTGCGGTAAAGCATATTTTCAAGTACCTGAGAAGGACTCGAGGATATATGCTTGTGTATTCGGGTGAGGACTTAACTCCTCTAGGATACACTGATTCAGATTTTCAATCCTGTCTGGATTCTAGGAAATTGACTTCGGGGTTTGTGTTTACTCTGGGTGGCGGTGCCATCAGTTGGAGAAGTGCGAAGCAAGATTGCACTTCAGATTCAACGATGGAGGCCGAGTATGTGGCGGCTAGTGATGCTTCGTAAGAAGCAGTGTGGCTCTGCAAGTTCCATGGGGATCTTGAGGTAGTTCTTGGTATGGATAAAGTGGTATCACTGTACTATAATAACAGTGCAGCTGTAGCTAATGCTAAAGAACCAAGATTTCACAAGAAGAGTAAGCATATTGATCGGAATTATCATGTGATAAAGGACTTCGTTGAAGGCAGGCATGTCATGGTGTGTAAGATCGCGTCAGAGGACAATTTAGCTGATCCATTTACGAAGACACTTACTGGGAGAGTCTTCGAGAGGCATGTGGAAGCTATGAGGATGCGAGATTTGCTGTATTTACTCACTTAGTGCAAGTGGGAGATTGTTAGACATGTATGCCCTAAGGAGTAAATATGTAATATGTTTTTGGAGACATTTTTATCAATAAAGAATTGATTCATTTATATATACCAAATCTTGTCCTCTTTACATTCATGTTTGTTGAATGTATGATAAGCAAACAGTAGTCTGAGACTGTCAGTCTAAACCTTAAGAATTGGGTATATGATGGACTGATTATGCGGAAGACATGATTCTTAAGGTGACGGTCTAAAACATATGATCCGCAATCGAGGGAATAAAGTTGGGTGCTTTATTCATGTAAAGATTGTTATGTTGTCTATATCGCTTGTGGGAGATGGTTTGTCTTGACCATCGGAGTTGGACTCTGTAAATAGAAACATTGGTGCTTTGTCATAGGTGACAATGTGTTGGATCGGGACATAAAGTGAATTGATTTGGATTAATAATTCTGTCTTGGCAAATCGATTCACTTTAGACAATCACTTGTATTGTCTCTTAATCTTGAGATGAATAGTGGGCCCGTTGTCTCGACTTTTGTCTTTTGATGTGCCAATGGTTGACTCCCACATCTCAATAGTGGTACACATGTTGGTACGTTGGAGGCATGACTCTTGATGGCGTAGACTTGTTATTCATAGATATGGAATCCATAGCTCCTCTTTAGGAGTAATGATATCCTCTTATATGCGTTGTCCTGTAATTGGAAAACTGGAGCGCTCAATCATTTGGATACATAGGTGTAACCGAATGGTATACTATCTTTGGATGGCAAGTTTTCTAATGGTGAGACAATGGAACGTAAGATAAAAATAATCGGAAAGGTAAGACAGAACTTGTCCTTAAGCCGATTATGGTTTATTATATGGGGATACGATACACTTTGATATGTCATGGAGACTTAGCTACACGAGTTTTGTAATTCTATAAAGTTCGAGAGTGCAGCTCCAAGCTTTTAGTGGAGTAGCATTGGAGTTGATAATTGTGAAATGTTGGAAACAAAGTGCGCAGCGGAATTTTTTTAAAATTTTTCATCAGAGTATTTTCCAAAACACAAGTTTGACATGTTATATGTATAAATTAAACAGATCTTACTAACCTCAGTATGCCGAAGAACCTCCGCGACCTGTGTAGAGAAGTAACGTTCCAGAAGAGCCTCAACCAACTGGTCTTCTTTGCTATTCTCTATCCACAACCGGAGTGAGTGTGGGCTCACACGTACAGCTCTTCCACCGGTGACTCTCCTTCCAACCAATAGAGAGAACCCAAAGCTAGTGTTCGTGATTTGTGAACAAAAGCTCTCAGGGAGTTTTCAGATGCTCACTAGAAGAGTATCACTCTTAATCTCTCAAATTGATCTGAGTAAATCATTAGACTTACTCCCTTTTTATACCTATTGGTCCTTGGGGTCAGTCCATATCAGATTAGGTCTCAAAAATCGAAACAGAATCAAGTTCGGATCAATATCTGATAAGATACGCGTGAAAAACGCGTAATCTTAACTGTCGCGGTCGGCATGCCGAACTGTGAGATAGGCAGGCCGAACTGGCCAGTTCGGCAGGCCGAACACGTCATCCGGCATGCCGAACTGCCGAGAAAAAATCTCCGTGAATCTTTTATTTTCCACCCGAGATTCTAAAGGATAAAGTCTCAGTTTTGATTCAAATAGCCCAATAGAAAAGATATCTGATCAAAACAAACTTTATCAAGATAATCTCTAAGAAAATAAATCAATTCATAATAATTCTACAAGTTTATCTTGTTCTAATTGTCCAAAATTAAAACAACCGATAAACAGACAAGAATTATCCGAACGCCATAATTCAACAAGTTCATCTTGAACTAATTTCTTACATAATTAATTCAACCGATAAACAGACATGAATTATTTGATTCTTATAAATTTTAAACCAATCTGATAAATCCGACATAAGTCACCAATTATTGGAAAAGCACGCCGTGTCGTTACAGGATTTTGTGAGCTAGCAAAGGGGACCAAAATGGACCTATAAAGTTCAAGCTCATGATAATTATGAAACCCAATATCCCAGATATACATTTCACAATTATCAATTCCAACGCTACTCCACTAAAAGCTTGGAGCTGCACTCTCGAACTTTATAGAATTACGAAGCTCGTGTAGCTAAGTCTCCATGACATATCATAGTGTATCGCATCCCCATATGATCATCTATAATCGGCTTAAGGACAAGTTCTGTCTTACCTTCCCGATTATTTTTATCTTACGTTCCATTGTCTCACCATTAGAAAACTTACCATCCAAAGATAGTATACCATTCGGTTACACCTATGTATCCAAATGGTTGAGCGCTCCAGTTTTCCAATTACAGGACAACGCATATAAGAGGATATCATTACTCCTAAAGAGGAGCTATGGATTCCATATCTATGAATAACAAGTCTACGCTATCAAGAGTCATGCCTCCAACGTACCGGCATGCATGCCACTATAGAGATGTGGGAGTCACCCATTGGTACATCAAAAGACACAAGTCGAGACAACGGGCCCATTATTCATCTCAGGATTAAGATACAATACAAATGATTGTCTAAAGTGAATCGATTTGCCAAGACAGAATTATTAATCCAAATCAATTCACTTTATGTCCCGATCCAACACATCGTCATCTATGACAACGCGCCAATGTTTCTATTCACGGAGTCCAACTCCGATGGCCAAGACAAACCATCTCCCAAAAGGGATATAGACAACATAACAATCTTTACATGAATAAAGCGCCCAACTTTATTCCCTCGATTGCGGATCATATATTTTAGACCATCACCTTAAGAGTCGTGTCTACCGCATAATCATCCCATCATATGCCCAACTCTTAAGGTTTAGACTGACAGTCTCAGACTACTGTTTGCTTATCATACATTCAACAAATATGAACGTAAAGAGGACAATATTTGGTATATATAAATGAATAAATTCTTTATTGATAAAAATGTCTCCAAAAACGTATTACATTTTTACTCCTTAGAGCATACATGTCTAACAATCTCCCACTTGCACTAAGTGAGTAAATACTGCAAATTTCGCATCCCCATAGCTTCCACATGCCTTTCGAAGACTCTCCCAGAAAGTGTCTTCGTAAATGGATCAGCTAAATTGTCCTCTGACGCGATCTTGCACACCGTGACATGCCCGCTCTCAACGAAGTCCTTTATCACATGATACTTCCGATCAATATGCTTACTCTTCTTGTGAAATCTTGGTTCCTTAGCATTAGCTACCGCCGCACTGTTATCACAGTACAGTGATACCGCTTTATCCATACCAAGAACTACCTCAAGATCCCCAAGGAACTTGCGGAGCCACACTGCTTCTTTCGAAGCATCACTAGCCGCCACATACTCGGCCTCCATCGTTGAATCCGAAGTGCAATCTTGCTTCGCACTTCTCCAACTGATGGCACCGCCACCCAGAGTAAACACAAACCCTGAAGTCGATTTCCTAGAATCCAGGCAGGATTGAAAATCCGAATCAGTGTATCCTAGAGGAGTTAAATCCTCACCCGAATACACAAGCATATACCCACGAGTCCTTCTCAGGTACTTGAAAATATGCTTTACCGCAACCCAATGGTTTGGTCCTGGATCCGCCTGAAATCGACTCACAATCCCGACCGCATAGCTAATATCTGGTCGAGTGCAAAGCATGGCATACATGAGACTACCTACTGCCGAAGCATAAGGCACCTTCTTCATGTATTCTCTTTCTTCATAAGATTTTGGAGAGTCTTTCTTAGAAAGAGTAATTCCAGACCTAGATGGTTGCCCACCTTTCTTGGAATCCTGCATTGCAAACCTCCTGAGAATTTTATCTATGTAGCCGGCCTGCGACAAAGCTATCATTTTGTTCTTCCGATCCCGAAAGATCTGGATACCGAGAACAAAATTAGCCTCACCCAAGTCCTTCATGTCAAACTGCTTGGTCAACCATAATTTGACCGATGACAACGCCCCAACGTCATTGCCAATTAGCAGAATGTCATCTACATAGAGTAGTAGAAAAACCACCTTCCCATTCTTAATGTGTTTGTAAACACATGGTTCATCCACATTTTGTGAGAACCCATAAGTCTTGATCACTTGATCAAATCTTATGTTTCAAGAACGAGAAGCCTGCTTAAGTCCATAAATAGACTTTAGCAACTTACAAACCTTACCCTCTTGACCCGCGACCTTGAACCCATCTGGTTGTTCCATATGAATGGACTCATCAAGATAGCCATTCAGAAAAGCCGTCTTGACATCCATCTGCCAAATCTCGTAGTCGAGAGCGGCAGCTATGGACAAGAGAATCCGGATGGACTTAAGCATGGCTACAGGCGAAAAGGTTTCCTCATAATCGATTCCTTCCTTTTGCGTATAACCCTTAGCTACCAGTCTAGCCTTAAAGGTTTCGACCTTTCCATCCACTCCTCTTTTCCTCTTGTAGATCCACTTACTCCCTATGGGTTTTACCCCTTCGGGAAGATCCACAAGCTCCCAGACCCGATTAGTCTCCATAGACTTCATCTCAATGTTCATGGCCTCTGTCCAGAGTCTTGAATCAACATCCTCCATAGCTTCTGCGTAAGTATAAGGATCCCTGTCATGTTCATCCGGTTCAGCCAAAAAGACCTCCCCATTGAACATATACCTCTTAGGTTGACGTCCGATCCTCCCACTATGCCGAAGCCCCTGAGGTTGTTGTTCAGGTTTGTTTGGTTTTTCTACAGCGATCGGAATGGTTTCGTTCGGAACCTCCGGAGTAAACGGATTACCCCTCAACTCCTCAAGCACCACTTTGCTTTGAGGTTTAAAGTCGTTCATGTAACTCTCCTCAAGGAAAGTTGCATTAGTTGAAACCACGACTTTATTTTCCTTTGGGTTATAAAAATAACCCCCTTTAGTCCCTTTTGGATATCCTACAAACACGCAAACTTCTGAACGTGCTTCCAACTTATTCGGATCCTTAAACAGGACATGAGCTGGACATCCCCATATGCGAATATGGTTTAAGGATGTCTTCCGTCTTGTCCACAACTCGTGAGGAGTTTTAGGGACCGATTTTGAAGGCACATTGTTCAAAAGATAACATGCGGTTTGTAGTGCATATCCCCAAAAGGATAAAGGCAATGATGAATAACTCATCATGGACCGAATCATGTCCAACAAAGTCCTATTCCTTCTCTCTGCTACGTCATTCTGCTGCGGAGTGCCCGGCGCAGTCAAATGGGATAAAATCCCATTCTCTAACAAGTGTCCCAAGAACTCATCAGAAAGGTATTCCCCACCTCGATCAGATCGAAGTGCCTTTATGGGTCTACCCAATTGCTTTTCCACTTCAGCCCGAAACTCCCTGAACTTATCATAAGTTTCGCTTTTGTGGTGCATTAGGTACACATACCCATATCTTGAGTAATCGTCAATAAAAGTAACGAAGTACTCATACCCTCCTCGTGCCCGGATGTTCATCGGTCCGCAAACATCACTATGCACAAGTTCTAGAACCCCTTTGGCCCTATTGCCCTTAGACCCGTATGGTCTTTTGGTCATTTTACCCTCCAAACAAGATTCACATTGAGGTATAGATTCCACCTTTAAGTGACTTAAAGGTCCATCCCTTACCAACCTTTGAATCCTATTTAGGTTAATATGGCCAAGGCGCAAATGCCAAAGATAAGTCTTATTAGAGTGAGAAGTTTTAAGTCTTTTTGAGTCATTATCATTTATCTCAGCATTAAGCAATAGGTCCATCTTAGGTTTGATAAAATATAGATTATTTTGCATCCATCCAGAACAGATAAAAGATTTGTTTTTACGAATCACCACTTTTTCATTAAAAGATACCACGTAGGAGTCTTTAAATAAAGAAGATACAGAAATTAAATTCCTTTTAAATTTAGGAACATAAAAACAATCTCGCAAAATTAAACTCCTATAATTATCAAAATAAAGATGGACATCTCCCACTGCTTCCGCTGAGACCAAGGATCCATCGCCCATCCGAAGCGTTAAGTCTTCACGAAGTAGACTTCTCGTTTCTTTGAATCCCTGCAGAGAAACACAAACATGATTAGTTGCACCAGAATCTATGACCCAAATGTCACTGGATTCCTCAACCAAACAAGTTTCTAGATATAGAAGATCACACCTACCTCCCTTGGAAAGGAAGTCCTTGCAATGCTTCTTTATATGCCCGACCTTACCACAAAAGAAGCACTTAAGCTTCCTTGGGTTCTTCTTTTTCTTCTTCTTGCTCTTGGTAGCAATAGGAATAGAAGACTTCCCACTTTTGGCCCGTTGCTTCTTTCCATTCCCAGAGTTAGGATTGGAACCAGAAGCAGCTACCATATTGGCCTCTCCACCAGCAGGAGACTCCCTGATCAGCAGTTCAAACTCTTGTAACTGTTTCATCAGTTCTGTCAAGGTCATATCCCGTCTATTGCTTAGATTAAAAGTAGCTCTAAACGGAATAAATTCCTTAGACAGAGTCTCAAAGACCATAGTCATCTGAGTTTCAGCATCGATGTCGGCTCCATTGGTTTGAGCCTCAGCGAGGTAACCCATGACCAACATCATGTGCTCCTTTACAGATGTCCCCGGTCTCTGTCTACAGTTTAAGAGTTTCCGAAGCGCCCCTTGCCGCTTTGTTATGGCCTGGCCTCCAAACATGTCCGTCAAGATTATCCAAGATCTGCTTCGCAGTCTCATAATCCTGATGTTGAGCCTGCAGCACGTTATTCATGCTAGCCATAACATAGCAGCGGGCCTGATCATTAGCATCTTTCCAGCGTTCGTACGCTTGGAATTGCTCATTACTTGAGTCTCCCGTAGGCTCGGGAGGACAAGGAGTTGTCAGAACATATTTCAGTTTCTCAAAGGAAAGGACGATGTCCAGGTTCCGTTTCCAATCATTATAGTTTTCACCGGTTAATTGGTTTTTGTCAAGTATCGATGATAAAGCGTTTTTAGACATTTTCAATCTACAATAAAGAATCATATACCAAACATAAGCAAACATATATAATAATTTAGTAAGATAACACAATCATGTAAAATCATACAAATGTGTTTATGTGTCAAAACCTTGAAAATATCACAACCTTACAACGATAATTCCCAACTCATAATTAACAAGCTCCTAGGGGAGTCATGCCAAATTCAATCAGGAACACGGATCCCCTCCTGATTAATATATGCCATCCAGGACCCGTATGATCCAGCATATACTAATAATCGTTTCTTTGGCCATTAATTTTATTAACAGAGCTCCTAGGGGAGGTTAATAATAAAATTAACGTGAGTGTATAACCACCGTTTTAATATTTTATCCATGATTTATAATCACCACCTTGGGGTGTGCAACCATAAATCATACTAAAATACCTTATCCTTTCAGAGATCCAATCTGGTACATGATAGAAATCCATTCCTAGGGGTTGGGACCATCATGTTCTTCCTATGGACCAACGATGGAGGCCTTAGGTTCTCTCTTCGAAAACCTTCTCCCACTCAATCTTTTGAAGTCAAGGTTTTATTTTAAAATTATGCATGAACAATTTTAATATGAGCGGCACTCCCTATTCTATATGACATGTTATCAATATACATGGTAAATCATATTATAATGCAGACAAGCAAAGCAATCAAGCAAAGCTACAAGCATAATAATAATAACCGTAATATTATGGTTCCACCCTAGAGAATAGAAAAAACTAAGATTACAAGAGAATAATCGAGACATTTATCGATTCTTTATCCTTGAATCCTCAAGCTGTATCCTTCTTCATGTAATATCCATCTTCAAGTCCTCAATCCCGTATGAATCGAACACTTCATATTTCCGGTTATATCCAAATTTAATGTTTCTCAGAATCGTCCCAAAAATAAAATTAAAACTGCACCAAAAATTGCACCTTTTCTGGACACCTGGCTGCTCTCGGTCGGCAGGCCGATCTGGGTGATCGGTCTGCCGATCATGGTGGTTCGGCTTGCCGAACATGAAGGTTCGGCCTACCGGCAGAGCACCAAAATTTCTGCCCCACTGTCGGCCTGCCGGACCGTACGTCCGGCCTGCCGATCTGTGACCTTCGGCCTGCCGAACTGTGAGGTCCGGCATGCCGACCGAGCAGAAAACCCTCAATCCAGAAAATACAATTTTAATGCAATTCATCAATTTTATTTTCAACAATTCAAAAACATAAAATTAGAGACTCAGGAAATACCTGGAGACGCCATCATCAATCTTTAAGATCCGACTTCTCGTTCCGTCTTCTCCGAATAATTATTTAATTACAAAATTCTTACAAATTAAATAATAATTCCTAGACGGAGATGATAGTCCGCCATCTAATTACATGAAAAACCTAGATACACATTCTAACCTCTAAGGAACCATAACCGGTATTAATTAATTAATAAATAATTAAACAACAATTTAATCAACCATAATTAATTAATAAACATTCACCATATAATCCATGACAACATATATATTATATAGAAACCTAGAGTGCCATCTCTCTATAAAATTTAATTCAAGCATTGGAGAGATTAAGATCACAAAATTTATGCATATAACATGATCACAAACTTGCAAATTTATGTAAAAACCTCGGCTCTGATACCAATTGTTGGAAACAAAGTGCGCAGCGGAATTTTTTAAAATTTTTCATCAGAGTATTTTCCAAAACACAAGTTTGACATGTTATATGTATAAATTAAACAGATCTTACTAACCTCAGTATGCCGAAGAACCTCCGCGACCTGTGTAGAGAAGTAACGTTCCAGAAGAGCCTCAACCAACTGGTCTTCTTTGCTATTCTCTATCCACAACCGGAGTGAGTGTGGGCTCACACGTACAGCTCTTCCACCGGTGACTCTCCTTCCAACCAATAGAGAGAACCCAAAGCTAGTGTTCGTGATTTGTGAACAAAAGCTCTCAGGGAGTTTTCAGATGCTCACTAGAAGAGTATCACTCTTAATCTCTCAAATTGATCTGAGTAAATCATTAGACTCACTCCCTTTTTATACCTATTGGTCCTTGGGGTCAGTCCATATCAGATTAGGTCTCAAAAATCGAAACAGAATCAAGTTCGGATCAATATCTGATAAGATACGCGTGAAAAACGCGTAATCTTAACTGTCGCGGTCGGCATGCCGAACTGTGAGATAGGCAGGCCGAACTGGCCAGTTCGGCAGGCCGAACACGTCATCCGGCATGCCGAACTGCCGAGAAAAAATCTCCGTGAATCTTTTATTTTCCACCCGAGATTCTAAAGGATAAAGTCTCAGTTTTGATTCAAATAGCCCAATAGAAAAGATATCTGATCAAAACAAACTTTATCAAGATAATCTCTAAGAAAATAAATCAATTCATAATAATTCTACAAGTTTATCTTGTTCTAATTGTCCAAAATTAAAACAACCGATAAACAGACAAGAATTATCCGAACGCCATAATTCAACAAGTTCATCTTGAACTAATTTCTTACATAATTAATTCAACCGATAAACAGACATGAATTATTTGATTCTTATAAATTTTAAACCAATCTGATAAATCCGACATAAGTCACCAATTATTGGAAAAGCACGCCGTGTCGTTACAGGATTTTGTGAGCTAGCAAAGGGGACCAAAATGGACCTATAAAGTTCAAGCTCATGATAATTATGAAACCCAATATCCCAGATATACATTTCACAATTATCAATTCCAACGCTACTCCACTAAAAGCTTGGAGCTGCACTCTCGAACTTTATAGAATTACGAAGCTCGTGTAGCTAAGTCTCCATGACATATCATAGTGTATCGCATCCCCATATGATCATCTATAATCGGCTTAAGGACAAGTTCTGTCTTACCTTCCCGATTATTTTTATCTTACGTTCCATTGTCTCACCATTAGAAAACTTACCATCCAAAGATAGTATACCATTCGGTTACACCTATGTATCCAAATGGTTGAGCGCTCCAGTTTTCCAATTACAGGACAACGCATATAAGAGGATATCATTACTCCTAAAGAGGAGCTATGGATTCCATATCTATGAATAACAAGTCTACGCTATCAAGAGTCATGCCTCCAACGTACCGGCATGCATGCCACTATAGAGATGTGGGAGTCACCCATTGGTACATCAAAAGACACAAGTCGAGACAACGGGCCCATTATTCATCTCAGGATTAAGATACAATACAAATGATTGTCTAAAGTGAATCGATTTGCCAAGACAGAATTATTAATCCAAATCAATTCACTTTATGTCCCGATCCAACACATCGTCATCTATGACAACGCGCCAATGTTTCTATTCACGGAGTCCAACTCCGATGGCCAAGACAAACCATCTCCCAAAAGGGATATAGACAACATAACAATCTTTACATGAATAAAGCGCCCAACTTTATTCCCTCGATTGCGGATCATATATTTTAGACCATCACCTTAAGAGTCGTGTCTACCGCATAATCATCCCATCATATGCCCAACTCTTAAGGTTTAGACTGACAGTCTCAGACTACTGTTTGCTTATCATACATTCAACAAATATGAACGTAAAGAGGACAATATTTGGTATATATAAATGAATAAATTCTTTATTGATAAAAATGTCTCCAAAAACGTATTACATTTTTACTCCTTAGAGCATACATGTCTAACATGAAATGCATATCTGGGATATTGGGTTTGATAATTATCATAAGCTTGAACTTTATAGGTCCATTTTGGTCCCTTTTGCTAGCTCACAAAATCCTGTAACGACACGGCGTGCTTTTCCAATTATTGGTGACTTATGTCGGATTTATCAGATTGGTTTAAAATTTGTAAGAATAAAATAATTCATGTCTGTTTATTGGTTGCATTAATTTTGTAATAAAATTAATTTAAGATAAACTTGTTGAATTATTGGATCAGATAATTCTTATCTGTTTATCGGTTGATTTAATTTTGCATAAATTAGATCAAGATAAACTTGTAGAATTATTGTGAATTGATTTATTTTCTTAAAGATTATCTTGATAAAGTTTGTTTTGATCAGATAACTTCTCTATTGGGTTATTTGAATCAAAACTGATACTTTATCCTTTAGAATCTCGGGTGGAAAATCAAAGATTCGCGGAGATTTTTTCTCAGGAGTTCGGCCTGCCGAATAACGTGTTCGGCCTGCCGATCAGCGGGAGATAAGATTACGCATTTTCACGCAGATCTTATTAGATATTGATCCAAAGTTGATTCTATTTTGAGTTTTTGAGACCTAATCTGATAAGGACTGACCCTAGGACCAATGGCTATAAAAAGGAAGTGAGTCTCATGATTTACTAAGATCAATTGAGAGATTAAGAGTGATACTCTTCTAGTGAGCATCTGAAAAACTCCCTGAGAGCTTTTGTTCACAAATCACGAACACTAGCTTTGGGTTCTCTCTCTTGGTTGGAAGGAGAGTCACCGGTGGAAGAGCTGTATGTGTGAGCCCACACTCACTCCGGTTGTGGATAGAGAATAGCAAAGAAGACCAGTTGCTTGAGGCTCTTCTAAAACGTTACTTCTCTTCATAGGCTACGGAGGTTCTTCACACAAAGGTTAGTAAGATCTGTCTAATTAACATGTCAAACTTATGTTTTGAAAATTACTCTGATGAAAATTTTTAAAATTCTGCTGCGTATCGCGTTTCCAACAACCCCAATGTCATTGCCAATTAGCAGAATATCATCTACATAGAGTAGTAGAAAAACCACCTTCCCATCCTTTATGTGTTTATAAACACATGGTTCATCCACATTTTGTGAGAACCTATAAGTCTTGATCACCTGATCAAATCTTATGTTCCAAGAACGAGAAGCCTGCTTAAGTCCATAAATTGACTTTAACAACTTACAAACCTTACCCTCCTAACCCATGACCTTGAACCCGTCTAGTTGTTCCATATAAATGGACTCATCAAGATAGCCATTTAGAAAAGCCGTCTTGACATCCATCTGCCAAATCTCATAGTCGAGAGCGGCAGCTATGGATAAGAGAATCCGGATGGACTTAAGTGTGGCTACAAGCAAAAAGGTTTCCTCATAATTGATTCCTTCCTTTTGCGCATAACCCTTATCTACCAATCTAACCTTAAAGGTTTTGACCTTTCCATCCACTCCTCTTTTCCTCTCGTAGATCCACTTATACCCTATGGGCTTTACCCCTTCGGGAAGATCCACAAGCTCCCAGACCTGATTAGTCTCCATAGACTTCATCTCTATGTTCATGGCCTCTGTCTAGAGTTTTGAATCAATATCCTCCATAGCTTCTATGTAAGTATAAGGACCCCTGTCATGTTCATCCGGTTCAGCCAAGAAGACCTCCCCATTGAACATATACCTCTCAGGTTGACGCCCGATCCTCCCACTATGCCAAAGCCCCTGAGATTTTGTTCAAGTTTGTTTGGTTTTTTTACACTGATTGGAACAGTTTCATTTTGAACCTCCGGAGTGATCTGATCATTCCTTAACTCCTCAAGCACCACTTTGCTTCGAGGTTTAAAGTAGTCCATGTAACTCTCCTCAAGAAAAGTTGCATTAGCAGAAACGAAGACTTTATTTTCCTTCAGGTTATAAAAATAACCCCCTTTAGTCCCTTTTGGATATCCTACAAACACGTAAACTTCCGAACGTGCTTCCAACTTATTCGAATCCTTAAAGAAGACATGAGCCGGACATCCCCATATACGAATATGGTTTAAGGATGTCTTCCTTCTTGTCCACAACTCGTGAGAAGTTTTAGGGACCGATTTTGAAGGCACATTGTTCAAAAGATAACATGCAGTTTGTAGTGCATATCCCCAAAAGGATAAAGGTAATGATGAATAACTCATCATTGACTTGACCATTTCCAACAAAGTCCTATTTCTTCTCTCTGCTACGCCATTCTACTGTGGAGTGCCCGACGCAGTTAAATGGGATAAAATCTCATTCTCTAATAAGTGTCCCAAGAACTCATCAGAAAGGTATTCTCTACCTCGATCGGATCGAAGTGCCTTTATGGGTCTACCCAATTGCTTTTTCACTTCAGCCCGAAACAACCTGAACTTGTCAAAAGTTTCATTTTTTTGGTGCATCAGGCACACATACCCATATCTTGAGTAATCGTCAATAAAAGTGATGAAGTACTCATACCCTCCTCGTTCCCGGATGTTCATTGGTCCGCAAACATCACTATGCACAAGTTCTAGAACCCCTTTAGCCCTATTGCCTTTAGACCCGTATGGTCTTTTGGTCATTTTACCCTCCAAACAAGATTCACATTGAGGTATAGATTCCACCTTTAAGTGACTTAAAGGTCCATCCCTTACCAAACTTTGAATCCTATTCTGGTTAATGTGACCAAGGCGTAAATGCCGAAGATGAGTCTTATTAGAGTGAGAAGTTTTAAGTCTTTTAGAGTTATAATCATTTATCTCAGCGTTAAGCAATAAGTCCATCTTAGGTTTGATAAAATATAGATTATTTTGCATCCATCCAGAATAGATAAAAGATTTGTTTTTACAAATCACCAATTTTTCATTAAAGGATACCATGTACAAGTCTTTAAATAAACAAGATACATAAATTAAATTCCTTTTAAATTTAGGAACATAAAAACAATCTTGCAAAAATAAATTCCTATAGTTATCAAAGTAAAGATGGATGTCTCCCACTACTTCTGCTGAGACCAAGGATCCATCGCCCATCCAAAGCGTGAAGTCTTCATATAGCAGACTTCTCGTTTCTTTGAAACCCTACAGAGAAACACAAACATGATTAGTTGCACTGGAATCTATGACCCAAATGTTACTGGATTTCTCAACCAAACAAGTTTCTAAATACAGAAGATCACACCTACCTCATTTGGAAAGGAAGTCCTTGCAATGCTTCTTAATATTCCCGACCTTTCCACAGAAGAAGCATTTAAGCTTCTTTGGGTTCTTCTTCTTCTTCTTGCTTTTGGTGTTAGCAGCAACAAAAGACTTCCCATTCTTGGCCCGTTGCTTCTTTCCATTCCCAGAGTTAGAATTGGAACCAGAAGCAGCTACCATGTTGGCCTCACCACCCTTTGGAGACTCCCCGATCAGCAGTTCAAACTCCTACAACTGTTTCATCAGTTCTATCAAGGTCATATCTTGTTTATTGCTCAAATTAAATGTAGCTCTAAATGGAATAAATTCCTTAGATAGAGTCTCAAAGACCATAGTCATCTGAGTTTCAGCAACGATGTCGACTCCATTGGTATGAGCCTCAACGAGGTAACCCATGACCAACATCATATACTCCTTTACAGATGTCCCTGATCTCTGTCTACAGTTAAGAAGTTTTCAAAGTGCCCCTTGCCGCTTTGTTATGGCCTGGCCTCTAAACATATCCTCAAGATTATCCAAGATCTGCTTCATAGTCTCATAATCTTGATGTTGAGCCTGCAGCACATTATTTATGCTGGCCATAACATAGCAGCAGGCCTGATCATTATAATCTTTCCAGGGGTCATATGCTTGGAATTGCTCATTAGATGAGTCTCCTGTAGGCTCGGGAGGACAAGGGGTTGTCAGAACATAATTTAGTTTCTCAAAGGATAGGACGGTATCTAGGTTCCGTTTCCAATCATTGTAATTCTCACCGGTTAATTGGTTTTTGTCAAGTATCGATGATAAAGCATTTTTAAACATTTTTAATCTACAATAAAGAATCATATACCAAACGTAAGCAAACATATAATAATTTAGTAAGATAACACAACCATGTAAAAATCATACAAATATGTTTATGTGTCAAAACCTTAAAAATATCACAACCTTGCAAAGATAATTCCCAACTCAGAATTCAACAAGCTGCTAGGGGAGTCATGCCAAATTCAATCAGGAACACGGATCCTCTCCTGATTAATATATGCCATCCAAGACCCGTATGATCCAGCATATATTAATAATCGTTTCTTTGGCCATTAATTTTATTAATAGAGCTCCTAGGGGAGGTTAATAATAAAATTAATGTGAGTGTAGAACCATCGTGCCAATATTTTATCCATGGTTTATAATCACCACCTAGGGGTGTGCAACCATAAATCATGCTAAAATACCTTGTCTTCTTAGATATCCAATCTGGTACATGATAGAAATCCCTTCCTAGGGGTCGGGACCACCATGTTCTTCCTATGGACCAATGATGGAGGCCTTAGGTTCTCTCTTCGACAACCTTCTCCCACTCAATCTTTTGAAGTCAAGGTTTTATTTTAAAATTAAG
Organism: Artocarpus heterophyllus; assembly: GCA_025403435.1. Lineage (NCBI taxonomy): Eukaryota > Viridiplantae > Streptophyta > Magnoliopsida > Rosales > Moraceae > Artocarpus > Artocarpus heterophyllus. Next base: position 26,794,518 of record CM046345.1, on the reverse strand, counting down.
CATGAACAATTTTAATATGAGCAACACTTCCTATTCTATATGACATGTTATCAATATACATGGCAAATCATATTATAATGCAGACAAGCAAAGCTACAAGCAAAATAATAATAACCGTAATATTATGGCTCCATTCTAGAGAATAGAAAACTAAGATTACAAGAGAATAATCGAGACATAAATCGATTCTTCATCCTTGAATTCTCAAGTTGTATCATTCTTTACATAATTCCCATCTTCAAGTCTTCAATCCCGTATGAATCAAATACTTCATATTTTCGGTCATATCCAAATTTAATGTTTCTCAGAATCGTCTCAAAAATAAAATTAAAACTGCACTGTAAAAATCACAACTTTTCTAGAAATTTTCCAGCTCTCGGTCGGCAGGCCGATCTGGATGATCGGCCTGCTGGTCATGCTTTATTGGCTTGCCGATCAAAAAGATCGGCCTGCCGACCCATGAAAGTTTGGCATGCCAAACTAAAAGTTCAGCCTACCGAAAAAGCCGCCTATTTCTGCCCCACTGTCGGCCTACCGAACCACACGTCCGGCCTACCGATCAGTGACCATTGGCCTACCGAACTGAAGGTTCGGCATATCGACCGAGCAGAAATCTCCATTCCAGAAAATACAATTTTAATGCAATTCATCAATTTTATTTTTAACAATTCAAAAACATAAAATTAGAGACACGGGAAATACCTAGGTGCGTCATCATCGATCTTCTATATCTGACTTCTCAATCCGTCTTCTCCGAATAATTATTTAAATACAAAATTCATACAAATTTAAAATTAAATAACAATTCCTAGATGGAGATGATAGTCCACCATCTAATTACATGAAAAAAAAAACTTAGATACACATTCAAACTTCTAAGGAACAATAACCGGCATAAATTAATTAATTAATAAATAATTAAATAACTATTTAATCAACCATAATTAATTAATGAACATTCACCACATAATCCATGACAACATATAATAATATAGAAACCTAGAGTGCCGACTCTCTTTGTAAAATTAAATTCAAGCATAAGAGAGATTAAGATCACAAAATTTATACATACAGTATGATCACAAACTTGTAAATTTATGTAAAAACCACGGCTTTGATACCAATTGTTGGAAAAAATAGTGTGAGGTGCGCAACGAAAATTTTAAAATTTTAACATCAGAGTATTTTTCCAAAACACAAGTTTGACATGCTATATGCATAAATTAAACAGATCTTACTAACCTTTATATGCCGAAGAACCTCTGCAACCCGTGAAGAGAAGTAACGTTCCAGAAGAGCCTCAACCAACTGGTCTTCTTTGCTATTCTCTATCCATGATCGGAGTGAGTGTGGGCTTACACGTACAGCTCTTCCACTGGTGACTCTCCTTGCAACCAATCGAGAGAACCCAAAGCTAGTGTTAGTAATTTGTGAACAAAAGCTCTCGGGAGTTTTCAGATGCTCACCAGAAGAGTATCACTCTTAATCTCTCAATTCATCTAAGTAACTCATGAGACTTACTCCCTTTATATGGCGATTGGTCCTAGGGTCAGTCCTTATCAGATTAAGTCTCAAAAACTCAAAACAGAATCAAGTTCGGATCAATATCTGATAAGATCCACGTAAAAACGTGTAATTTTATCTCTTACTGATCGACAGGCTGAACTGTTGGAAACAATGTGCGCAGCGAAATTTTAAAAAAAATTTCATTAGAGTAATTTTCAAAACATAAGTTTGACATGTTTTATGTATAAATTAGACAGATCTTACTAACCTTAGTGTGTCGAAGAACCTCGACAACCTGTGTAGAGAAGTAACGTTCCAGAAGAACCTCAACCAACTGGTCTTCTTTGCTATTCTCTATCCACACCCGGAGTGAGTGTAGGCTCACACGTACAGCTCTTCCATCGGTGACTCTCCTTCCAACCAATAGAGAGAACCCATAGCTAGTGCTCGTGATTTGTGAACAAAAGCTCTCAGGAGTTTTCAGATGCTCACTAGAAGAGTATCACTCTTAATCTCTCGAATCGATCTGAGTAAATCATGAGACTCACTCCCTTTATAAAGCTATTGGTCTCGAGGTCAGTCCATATCAGATTAGGCCTCAAAAATTTGAAACAGAATCAAGTTCGGATCAATATCTAATAAGATCCACGTGAAAACACGTAATCTTATCTCCCGCTAATCGGCAGGCCGAACAGGCTAGTTCGGTAGGCCGACCACGTCATTCGGTAGGCTGAACTCCCGAGAAAAAATCTTCGTGAATCTTTTATTTTTCACTTGAGATTCTAAAGGATAAAGTCTCAGTTTTGATTCAAATAACCCAATAGAGAAGCTATCTGATCAAAACAAACTTTATCAAGATAATCTCTAAGAAAATAAATCAATTCACAATAATTCTATAAGTTTATCTTGTTCTAATTTGTCCAAAATTAAAACAACCGATAAACAAACAAGAATTATCTGATCGCAATAATTCAACAAGCTTATCTTGAACTAATTTCTTACAAAATTAATTCAACCGATAAATAGACATGAATTATTTGACTCTTACAAATTTTAAACCATTCTGATAAATCCAACATAAGTCACCAATTATTGGAAAAGCACACCGTGTCGTTACAGGATTTTCTGAGCTAGCAAAGGGGACCAAAATGGACCTATAAAGTTCAAGCTCATGATAATTATGAAACCCAACATCCCAGATATATATTTCACAATTATCAACTCCAACACTACTCCACTAAAAGCTTGGAGCTGCACTAGCGAACTTTATAGAATTATGAAGCTCGTGTAGCTAAGTCTCCATGACATATCATAGTGTATCACATCCCGATATGATCATCCATAATCGGCTTTAGGACAAGTTCTGTCTTACCTTCCCGATTATTTTTATCTTACATTCCATTGTCTCACCATTAGAAAAGTTACCATCCAAAGATAGTATACCATTCGGTTACACCTATGTATCCAAATGGTTGAGCGCTCCAGTTTTCCAATTATAGGACAACGCATATAAGAGGATATCATTACTCCTAAAGAGGAGCTATGGATTCCATATCTATGAATAACAAGTCTACGCTATCAAGAGTCATGCCTCTAACGTACCGGCATGTATACCACTATTGAGACGTGGGTGTCACCCTTTGGCACATCAAAAGACAAAAGTCGAGACAACGGGCCCACTATTCATCTCAGGATTAAGATACAATACAAATGACTGTCTAAAGTGAATGGATTTGTCGAGACAGAATTATTAATCCAAATCAATTCACTTTATGTCCCGATCCAACACATCGTCACCTATGACAACGCGCCAATGTTTCTATTCACAGAGTCCAACTCCGATGGTCAAGACAAACCATCTCCCAAAAGGGATATAGACAACCTAACAATATTTACATGAATAAAGCGCCCAACTTTATTCCCTCGATTGCAGATCATATGTTTAACCATCTCCTTAGGGTATACATGTCTAACAATCTCTCACTTGCACTAAGTGAGTAAATATAGCAAATTCCGCATCCCCATAGCTTCCACATGCCTCTCGAAGACTCTCCCAGTAAGTGTCTTCGTAAATGGATCAGCTAAATTGTCCTCTGATGCGATCTTGCATACCGTGACATACCCGCCCTCAACGAAGTCCTTTATCACATGATACTTTCGATCAATATGCTTACTCTTCTTGTGAAATCTTGGTTCCTTAGCATTAGCTACCGCCGTACTATTATCACAGTATAGTGATACCGCTTTATCCATACCAGGAGCTACCTCTAGATCCCCAAGGAACTTGCGGAGCCACACTACTTCTTTCGAAGCATCACTAGCTACCACATACTCGGCCTCCATAATTGAATCCAAAGTGCAATCTTGCTTCGCACTACTCCAACTGATGGCACCGCCTCCCAAAAGAAACACAAACCCTGAAGTCGATTTCCTAGAATCCAGACAGGATTGAAAATCCGAATCAGTGTATCCTAGAGGAGTTAAATCCTCACCCGAATACACAAGCATACACCCTCGAGTCCTTCTCAGGTACTTGAAAATATGCTTTGCCGCAACACAATGGTTCGGTCCTGGATCCGCCTGAAATCGACTTACAATCCCGACCGCAAAGCTAATATCCGGTCGTGTACAAAGCATGGCATACATGAGACTACCCACTGCCGAAGCATAAGGCACCTTCTTCATGTATTCTCTTTCTTCATAAGACTTTGGAGAGTCTTTCTTAGAAAAAGTAATTCCAGACCTAGATGGTTGCCCACCTTTCTTGGAATCCTGCATTGCAAACCTCCTGAGAATTTTATCTATGTAGCCGGCCTGAGACAAAGCTATCATTTTGTTCTTCCTATCCCGAAAGATCTGGATACCAAGAACAAAATTAGCCTCACCAAAGTCCTTCATGTCAAACTGCTTGGTCAACCATAGTTTGACCAATGACAACGCCCCAACGTCATTGCCAATTAGCAGAATGTCATCTACATATAGCAGTAGAAAAACCACCTTCTCATCCTTAATGTGTTTGTAAACACATGGTTCATCCACGTTTTGTGAGAACCCATAAGTCTTGATCACTTGATCAAATCTTATGTTCCAAGAACGAGAAGCCTGCTTAAGTCCATAAATAGACTTTAGCAGCTTACAAACCTTACCCTCTTGACCTGCGACCTTGAACCCGTCTGGTTGTTTCATATAAATGGACTCATCAAAATAGCCATTCAGAAAAGTCATCTTGACTTCCATCTGCCAAATCTCGTAGTCGAGAGCGGCAGCTATGGACAAGAGAATCCGGATGGACTTAAGCATGGCTACAGGCGAAAAGGTTTCCACATAATCGATTCCTTCCTTTTGCGTATAACCCTTAGCTACCAGTCTAGGCTTAAAAGTTTCAACCTTTCCATCCACTCCTCTTTTCCTCTTGTAGATCCACTTACACCCTATGGGTTTTACCCCTTCAGGAAGATCCACAAGCTCCCAGACACGATTAGTCTCCATAGACTTCATCTCTATGTTCATGGCCTCTGTCTAGAGTCTTGAATCAACATCCTCCATGGCTTCTGTGTAAGAATAAGGATCCCTGTCATGTTCATCACGTTTAGCCAAGAAGACCTCCCCATTGAATATATACCTTTCAGGTTGACGCCCGATCCTCCCACTACGCCGAAGCCCCTGAGGTTGTTGTTCAGGTTTGTTTGGTTTTTCTATACCGATCGGAATGGTTTCTTTTGGAACCTCCGGAGTGAACGGATCACCTCTTAACTCCTCAAGCACCACTTTACTTCGAGGTTTAAAGTCGTCCATGTAACTCTCCTCAAGGAAAGTTGCATTAGTTGAAACCACAACTTTATTTCCCTTTGGGTTATAAAAATAACCCCCTTTAGTCCCTTTTGGATATCCTACAAACACGCAAACTTCTGAACGTGCTTCCAACTTATTTGGATCCTTAAACAGGACATAAGCCGGATATCCTCATATGCGAATATGGTTTAAGGATGTCTTCTGTCTTGTCCACAACACGTGAGGAGTTCTAGGGACCAATTTTGAAGGCACATTGTTCAAAAGATAACATGCGGTTTGTAGTGCATATCCTCAAAAGGATAAAGGTAATGATGAATAACTCATTATGGACCTAATCACGTCCAACAAAGTCCTATTCCTCCTCTCCTACGCCATTCTGCTGCGGAGTGTCCGGCGCAGTCTAATGGGATAAAATCCCATTCTCTAACAAGTGTCCCAAGAACTCATCAGAAAGGTATTCCCCACCTCGATCAGATCAAAGTGTTTTTATGGCTCTACCAATTGCTTTTCCACTTCAGCCCGAAACTCCCTGAACTTATCATAAGTTTCGCTTTTGTGGTGCATTAGGTACACATACCCATATCTTGAGTAATCGTCAATAAAAGTGACGAAATACTCATACCCTCCTCGTGCTCAGATGTTCATTGGTTTGCAAACATCAATATGCACAAGTTCTAGAACCCCTTCGGCCCTATTGCCTTAGACCCGTATGGTCTTTTGGTCATTTTACCCTCCAAACAAGATTCACATTGAGGTATAGATTCCACCTTTAAGTTACTTAAAGGTCCATCCCTTACCAACCTTTGAATCCTATTCAGGTTAATATGGCCAAGGTGCAAATGCCAAAGATAAGTCTTATTAGAGTGAGAATTTTTAAGTCTTTTTGAGTCATTATCATTTATCTCAGCATTAAGCAATAAGTCCATCTTAAGTTTGATAAAATATAGATTATTTTGCATCCATCCAGAGCAGATAAAAGATTTATTTTTACGAATCACCACTTTTTCATTAAAAGATATCACGTAGGAGTCTTTAAATAAAAAAGATACAGAAATTAAATTCCTTTTAAATTTAGGAACATAAAAGCAATCTCGCAAAATTAAATTTCTATAATTATCAAAATAAAGATGGACATCTCCCACTGCTTCCGCTAAGACCAAGGATCCATCGCCCATCCGAAGCGTTAAGTCTTCACACAACAGACTTCTCGTTTCTTTGAAACCCTACAGAGAAACACAAACATGATTAGGTGCACCGGAATCTTTGACCCATATGTCACTGGATTCCTCAACCAAACAAGTTTCTAAATATAGAAGATCACACCTACCTCCCTTGGAAAGGAAGTCCTTGCAATGCTTCATTATATGCCCGACCTTACCACAGAAGAAGAACTTAAGCTTCTTTGGGTTCTTCTTCTTCTTCTTCTTGCTCTTGGTAGTAGCAGGAATAGAAGACTTCCCATTCTTGACCCGTTGCTTCTTTCCATTCCCAGAGTTAGGATTGGAACCAGAAGCAGCTACCATGTTGACCTCACCACCAACAGGAAACTCCCTGATCAGCAGTTCAAACTCCTGTAACTGTTTCATCAGTTCTGTCAAGGTCATATCCCGTCTATTACTTAAATTAAAAGTAGCTCTAAACGGAATAAATTCCTTGGACAGAGTCTCAAAGACCATAGTCATCTGAGTTCAGCATCGATGTCAACTCCATTGGATTGAGCCTCAGCGAGGTAACCCATGACCAACATCATGTGCTCCTTTACAGATGTCCCCGGTCTCTGTTTACTATTTAAGAGTTTCTGAAGCGCCCCTTGCCGCTTTGTTATGGCCTGGCCTCCAAACATGTCCTCAAGATTATCCAAGATCTGCTTCGCAATCTTATAATCCTGATGTTGAGCCTGCAGCACGTTGTTCATGCTAGCCATAACATAGTAGCGGGCCTGATTATTAGCATCTTTCCAACGGTCGTATGCTTGGAATTGCTCATTACTTGAGTCTCTCGTAGGCTCGGGAGGACAAGGGGTTGTCAGTACATATTTCAGTTTCTCAAAGGATAGGACGATGTCCAGGTTCCGTTTTCAATCGTTATAATTCTCATCGGTTAAGTGGTTTTTGTCAAGTATCGATGATAAAGCGTTTTTAGACATTTTCAATCTATAATAAAGAATCATATACCAAACATAAGCAAACATATATAATAATTTAGTAAGATAACACAATCATGTAAAATCATACAAATGTGTTTATGTGTCAAAACCTTGAAAATATCACAACCTTACAACGATAATTCCCAACTCAGAATTCAACAAGCTCCTAGGGGAGTCATGCCAAATTCAATCAGGAACACAGATCCCCTCCTGATTAATATATGCCATCCAGGACCCGTATGATCCAGCATATACTAATAATCGCTTCTTTGGCCATTAATTTTATTAACAGAGCTCCTAGGGGTGGTTAATAATAAAATTAACGTGAGTGTATAACCACCGTTTCAATATTTTATCCATGATTTATAATCACCACCTAGCGGTGTGCAACCATAAATCATATTAAAATACCTTATTCTTTTAGAGATCCAATCTGGTACATGATAGAAATCCCTTCCTAGGGGTCGGGACCACCATGTTCTTCCTATGGACCAACGATGGAGGCCTTAGGTCCTCTCTTTGAAAACCTTCTCCTACTCAATCTTTTGAAGTCAAGGTTTTATTTTAAAATTTTGCATGAACAATTTTAATATGAGCGGCACTCCCTATCCTATATGACATGTTATCAATATACATGGTAAATCATATTATAATGTAGACAAGCAAAGCAATCAAGCAAAGCTACAAGCAAAATAATAATAACCGTAATATTGTGGTTCCACCCTAGAGAATAGAAAACTAAGATTACAAGAGAATAATAGAGACATTTATCGATTCTTCATCCTTGAATCCTCAAGCTGTATCCTTCTTCATGTAATATCCATCTTCAAGTCTTCAATCCCGTATGAATCGAATACTTCATATTTTCGGTCATATCCAAATTGAATGTTTCTCAGAATCGTCCCAAAAATAAAATTAAAACTACACCGAAAAAATTGCACCTTTTCTAGACACTTGGTAGCTCTCGGTCGGCAGGCCGATCTGGGTGATCGGCCTGCCGATCATGAAGGTTCGGCCTGCCGGCAGAGCACCTCAATTTCTGCCCCACTGTCGGCCTACCGGACCACACGTCCGGCCTGCCGATCTGTAACCTTCGGCCTACCGAACTGTGACGTCTGGCATGCCGACCGAGCAGTAATCACTTGTTCCAGAAAATATAACTTTAATGCAATTTATCAATTTTATTTTCAACAATTCAAAAACATAAAATTAGAGACTCAGGAAATACCTGGAGGCGCCATCATCAATCTTCTAGATCCGTTTTCTTCGAATGATTATTTAATTACAAAAATTCTTACAAATTTAAAATTAAATAACAACTCCTAGACGGAGATGATAGTCCGCCAACTAATTACATGAAAAACCTAGATACATATTCTAACCTCTAAGGAACCATAACCGGTATTTAATTAATTAATAAACAATTAAACAACAATTTAATCAACCATAATTAATTAATAAACATTCACCACATAATCCATGACAACATATATATTATATAGAAACCTAGAGTGCCATCTCTCTACAAAATTCAATTCAAGCATAGGAGAGATAAAGATCAAAAAATTTATGCATATAACATGATCACAAACTTGTAAATTTATGTAAAAACCTTGGCTCTGATACCAATTGTTGGAAACAAAGTGCGCAGTAGAATTTTAAAAAAAATTTCATCAGAGCAATTTCTAAAACACAAGCTTGACATGTTATATGTATAAATTAGACAGATCTTACTAACCTTAGTGTGCCAAAGAACCTCCGCAACCTGTGTAGAGAAGTAACATTCCAGAAGAGCCTCAACCAACTGGTCTTCTTTGCTATTCTCTATCCACAATCGGAGTGAGTGTGGGCTCACACGTACAGCTCTTCCACCGGTGACTCTCCTTCCAACCAATAGAGAGAACCCAAAGCTAGTGCTCATGATTTGTGAACAAAAGCTCTCAGGGAGTTTTCAAATGCTCACTCGAAGAGTATCACTTTTAATCTCTCAAGTTGATCTGAGTAAATCATGAGAATCACTCCCTTTATATAGCTATTGGTCCTGGGGTCAGTCCGTATCAAATTAGGTCTCAAAAACTCGAAACAGAATCAAGTTTGGATCAATATCTGATAAGATCCACGTAAAAATGCATAATCTTATCTCCCGCTGATCGGCAGGCCGAACATTCTGATCAACAGGCTGAATAGACCAGTTCGGCAGGCTGACCACGTCATTCGGCAGGCCAAACTCCCGAGAAAAAATCTCCGCGAATCTTTTATTTTTCACCCAAGATTCTAAAGGATAAAGTCTCAGTTTTGATTCAAATAACCCAATAGAGAAGCTATCTGATCAAAACAAACTTTATGAAGATAATCTCTAAGAAAATAAATCAATTTACAATAATTCTACAAGTTTATCTTGTTCTAATTTGTCCAAAATTAAAACAACCGATAAACATACAAGAATTATCTGATCGCAATAATTCAACAGGTTTATCTTGAACTAATTTCTTACAAAAGTAATTTAACTGATAAATAGACATAAATTATTTGATTCTTACAAATTTTAAACTAATCTGATAAATCTGACATGAGTCACCAATTATTGAAAAAGCACGCCGTGTCGTTACAGGATTTTGTGAGCTAGCAAAGGGGACCAAAATGGACCTATAAAGTTCAAGCTCATGATAATTATGAAACTCCCAGATATACATTTCACAATTATTAACTCAACACTACTCCACTAAAAGCTTGGAGCTGCACTCTCGAACTTTATAGAATTACGAAGCTCGTGTAGCTAAGTCTCAATGACATATCATAGTGTATCGCATCCCCATATGATCATCCATAATCGGCTTAAGGACAAGTTTTGTCTTACCTTCCCGATTATTTTTATCTTACGTTCTATTGTCTCACCATTAGAAAACTTACCATCCAAATATAGTATACCATTCGGTTACACCTATGTATCCAAATGGTTGAGCGCTCCAGTTTTCCAATTACAGGACAACGCATATAAGAGGATATCATTACTCCTAAAAAGGAGCTATGGATTCCATATCTATGAATAACAAGTCTATGCTATCAAGAGTCATGCCTCCAACATACCGGCATGCAAACCACTATTGAGATGTGGGTGTCACCCTTTGGCACATCAAAAGACACAAGTGGAGACAACGAGCCCACTATTCATCTCAGGATTAAGATACAATACAAATGACTGTCTAAAGTGAATCGATTTGCCGAGATAGAATTATTAATCCAAATCAATTCACTTTATGTCCCGATCCAACACATCGTCAACTATGACAACGCGTCAATGTTTATATTCACGGAGTCCAACTCCGATGGTCAAGACAAACCATCTCCCAAAAGGGATATAGACAACATAACAATCTTTACATGAATAAAGCGCCTAACTTTATTCCCTCGATTGCGGATCATATGTTTTAGACCGTCACCTTAAGAATTGTGTCTTCCGCATAATCAGTCCATCATATGCCCAATTCTTAAGGTTTAGACTGACAGTCTCAGACTACTGTTTGCTTATCATACATTCAACAAATATGAACGTAAAGAGGACAAGATTTGGTATATAAAAGAATAAATTCTTTATTGATAAAAATGTCTCCAAAAATGTATTACATTTTTACTCCTTAGGGCATACATGTCTAACACGAATAGGCCCCATCGGCAGGCCGAACACGTAGATCGGTAGGCCAAACTGCGGTGTAAATATCTCTGTGAATCTTTTATTTTTCACCCAAGATTCTATAGGATAAAGTCTTAGTTTTGATTCAAATAACCCAATAGAGAAGTTATCTGATCAAAAAAAACTTTATCAAGACAATCTCTAAGAAAATAAATCAATTCACAATAATTCTACAAGTTTATCTTGATTTAATTTATCCAATTAAATCAACCAATAAACAGACAAGAATTATCCAATCCCAATAATTCAACAAGTTTATCTTAAATTAATTTTATTACAAAATTAATTTAACCAATAACAAACATGAATTATTTGTTTCTTTCAAATTTTAAACCAATCCGATAAATCCGACATAAGTCACCAATTATTGAAAAAGCACACCGTATCGTTAAAGGATTTTGTGAGCTAGCAAAAGGGACCAAAATGGACCTATAAAGTTCAAGCTCTCGATAATTATGAAATCCAATATCCCAGATATACATTTCACAATTATCAACCCCAATTTTACTCCACTAAAAGCTTGGGGATGCACTCTCGAACTCTATAGAATTACGAAGCCCGTATAGCTAAGTCTCCATGACGTATCAAAGTGTATTGTATCCCCATATGATAATCCATAATCAACTTAAGGGCAAGTTCTGTCTTACCTTCCTGATTATTTTTTTTCTTACGTTCCATTATCTCACCATTAGAAAACTTACCATGCAAAGATAGTATACAATTCGGTTACACCTATGTATCTAAATGGTTGAGCGCTTCAGTTTTTCAATTACAGGATAACGCATATAAGAGCATATCATTACTCCTAAAGAAGAGCTATGGATCCATATCTATGAATAACAAGTCTACGCTATCAAGAGCATGCCTCCAACGTACCGGCATGCATACCACTATTGAGATGTGGGAGTCACCCTTTGGTACATCAAAAGACACAAGTCGAAACAGCAGGCCCACTATCCATCTCAGGATTAAGATACAATACAAATGATTGTCTAAAGTGAATCGATTTTCCAAGATAGAATTATTAATCCAAATCAATTCACTTTGTGTCCCAATCCAACACATCGTCACCTATGACAACGTGCCAATGTTTCTATTCACGGAGTCCAACTCCGATGGTCAAGACAAACCATCTCCCAATAGGGATATTAGACAACATAACAATCTTTGCATGAATAAAGCGCCTAACTTTATTCCCTCGATTGTGGATCATATGTTTTAGACCGTCACCTTAAGAATCGTGTTTTCCGCATAATCAGTCCATCATATGCCCAATTCTTAAAGGTTTAGACTGATAGTCTCAGACTACTGTTTGCTTAACATACATTCAACAAATATGAACGTAAAGAGGACAAGATTTGGCATATATAAATGAATAAATACTTTATTGATAAAAATGTCTCTAAAAACGTATTATATTTTTACTGCTTAGGGCATACATATCTAACATCACAAATCATGAACGCTAGCTTTGGGTTCTCTCAATTGGTTGGAAGGAGAGTCACCTGGTGGAAGAGCTGTACGTGTGAGCCCACACTCACTCCGATCGTGGATAGAGAATAGCAAAGAAGACCAGTTGGTTGAGGATCTTCTAGAACAATACTTCTCTTCAAGTATTATGGGAGTTCTTCGGCATTCATAGATTAGTAAGATCTGGTTAATCTATGCATATAGCGTGTCAAACTTGTGTTTCAAAAAATACTCTGTTATAAAAAATTTTAAAATTTCGCTACGTACTATTTTTCCAACACTCCTTTACTATGCCTCTTGATATTTTTATTTGATTTATAATTTTATTTTTGTGTTCGAATAATTGATTTTAAGTTTTATCATTTTTATTTGATTATAAGTTGAAACCCTAAATTAAGGCCTTTTTGTTTCGTTGGGCAAGAGAAAGGAGGAGTCTTTCTCTCTCGAAACCCTAAGTGGTTGTCTAATTATTCCCATCCTTATGCAAGCAAAGTTGCCGATCATCAACAACAACACTCGTGGAATCAGTAGACGCTTTTGTTTTAATTTTTATTAATTTTTTTAAATATATTAATTATTTGAAGGGTAATTTAGTAACTTCAATTAAAAAATAATGTCTATCAATTTTTAATCGTCAAATTTAATGGTGTAATTGTTAAAATAGTCTCTTAGAACTAGAATGAAAGGTTGGGGTCAATTGAGCAACCAAAAAAAAAAAAGTTGGAGACCAAATATTCACTTTTATGAAAGGTTGGGAACTAACGTAGCAATTTACCCATTAATAAAAAAGAAGGATTAGAGAGATATAGAATCTATTTTCATCTATAAATATACAATCCACCATATAAATGCCAAATATACCACAAGAGAAAACATATATTTGCTAAATGATAAATAAATACAAGCGTAACTGAACACGAATCTAAATTTGAGATGACGAGTAAGAAAAGAGAGAAATTAAAAACAAACCTTACACTAATTTAAAAATTAGTGATATTCCTCTTCATTATTTCCTTCTTCAAGGCCCGGCTACCCAATGTATACCGTATACAACACATATAATGCTTTTTCGTTTTTTTATTTTTATTTTTATTTTTACAGTAAATTGCTTCTTCTTCTTCTTCTTTTATTATTTTTTTTAATTCTTCATCGTTTTTTGATTTTTTTTTCCCCTCCTTGTCGCTCATCTATGCCATGTTGTATGTATAAACACGATTTCGTTATGCTCCATTCTTTAACTTGGTGGATGACTTGGTAGATAACTTTTTTATATTTTCTTTTTTACTTTGCCGCTCATCTGTACGGTATTATACCATATTATATGTGTAAACACGATTTCGCTATAGTCCATTTTTTTAATTTGGCGGACGACTTTTTTTTAGAACATAATATGCCTTGCACATTGATTTTTTTTTTTTGATATTTATCTTTTTATATGCTTTATTTTAAGTTAAAATCTATATCTTTGGTTTTTAATCTCATCAAATGTATATCTTTAAATGAGATTTACTTCATGAATTGATACCTTATTTCAGTCAATAATTGATTTTGACTTTTAAAATGACCAAATTATCCTTAAGTAAAATAGAAAAAAATCAAAACTTTTAAAAAATAAAAAGAAAACAAAAATAAATATACAAAACACCTATTTTTAAGGGTATATTATACATTTTTGAAGCCAAAAACCTTAATATAAAGTTTTTTTAAATGTGTAAAGTTCTCTTATTTTTTAATTTGAGGGTATTTTGAACAATTTCTTAGATCAATTTTGAATATTAATCGAAAAAAAGTATAAATTTGTATATTAAATATAATTTGAAGGTATAAAGTTAATGAGATCCAAAACTAAAGTTATAGTATTTGAATAAACTTAAAATACAAAGCATAAAAAAGTAAATAACATTTTTTTCTCATATTTCTTCGTTTCGTAATACATATATATATATATATATATATATATATATATAGTATTGAACCTTCTTTCCTCCTCTTAGCGGTAAGCGTTCCGTGTACAAGCTTCAAAGACTTCCTTTTTTTGTTCTTTAAAAAAAATAACGAGTGAAGAAAAAGGTTGCATTTTTGATAAATAATGTGTAGATACAATTTACAAACGTGGAATGACGAGAGGGACAAATACGAGTATGGCATTCCTGTGAGTAACTTTTAAAAAAAGCATCCAGTTATTAAGTGGCTTTGTTTGAAAGAGTTGGGATAACGCACGTCAAAACAAGCGGACAGCATGTGAAAAAAGAGCATGAAACAAACTCTGTACGCCCCTTTAAAAAAGAGTCTGTGTTTAACCCTCCTTAAAAAAAATCAGAAATAACATCAGTATCTTGATAACACCTGGCCAGTGAAATGGTATTCAAACTTAAAAGGAATATTCCTAAAATACTAAAAAAGAAAGAAACTTTGTATTCATCCGGATCACGCAACCAATAGAACCATACAAAGAATATCAAGCTTACAAATACTCAAAATAGAATTACAAAACTTTGAACACCCAGCAAGCACTTGACTATCTTTCACATAGGTTTTTTTTTCTTTTCTTTTGAAAAAAAAAAAAGTCAGGGACCAAAATGCTTCTCGAAACATTGAGATCTGGCTCTTTTTAAGAAAAATTATGTGGCTCTTTTTAAGAAAAATTATGTTAGCTCTTATATCCTAGAGCTTGGTTTTGAAGATTTTGGTTGTCTTCTAAAAGGAGGTCGTATTCAAGTAATAGATCCGCAGCTTGTTTCTGAAGGGCAGTAACATGGGCTTCAGCAGTTTCAACCCTTTTGTCCTTCTCTTCAGACTCACTCTTCAACTTCTTCAAACTTTCTAATAATGTAGAAACTTCTTCTTTAAGCAACTTTATTTCCTTGGAATATTTCTCTTCCTTTTCCTTGAGCTGCGTCTTCTCTTTCTGAAGTTTCTCAAGTTCTTCCCTAGAAGATCCCACACTACTCCTCAGCCCAAGGAGCTTCCGAATATAATGGTGCATTCGATCAATTATGAAGCCGAGAAATAAGGTAAAACCTGTAAGATAAATCAGAGCTCGTTTGGTTCGAGCATTTGAATAGAGTATTTAAATGAAGATTTAAATTTTTATGAGAGAAAATACTGTAGCAAAATAATTCGAACCGTGATTCAAACCACGAAACAAACAGGCTCTCAAACTTCAAAGCGGTACTATAAGTGTTAAAAAGCACCAGTCTCTCATATTGTATGATCAAGTTCTCCATTTTCCTCAGCTCAAAATCACACTTATGCTGGACATAAATACGGAAATTTATATATAGGACTTCTATTATTGGGTGATTGTGTTTTATCCTAGTTGGAATTTAGAGAGTTAGTTTCCTAGTGTTGCCAAAGCTAGCTTATACTAGAGTTTTTTTTTTTTTAATTGGTAATTAGCTTATACCGGAGTTAGACCTATCAATATATGTACTTGATTATGTTAAGCTTTTAAATGTTTTTTTTTTTTTTTTGGTCTGGAATTTATATATGAATTTCAGAGCCATAGAGATTATGTATCCCTACTTCTATTTCTCTAATACACCCTCCTTGATGGCCGAACTCTTTCTCTACATATGTATACATGCTCTCTCATATGGTCTAGCATCACTGACATAAGATGGCTCCAAAACTCAATATGCTAATGTGGAAATAGTAACACTCAACTGTTTCTTATATAGAAAATGCACAATTAAGGCTTATAATTTTTTTTTTTAATAAGAAAACAATTAAGGCCTATAATTGCAACCCTTGACATTTATAAGAAAAAAATCAAGGCCTGTAATTGTAAACCTTGACATTGTGCAACGTTTAGTTTGCAGTTTGAACCGCAGTTCAAACCTTTTTGCTAGTTGCTACACTGTTTTCTCTCACAAAAATTTGAATTACTATTCTTCCAACTTTCAAGTCAAACTCAAGAGGCCCCAAGTCATTGGATATAATGTAATGCATATATCAAGTAATTTATGATGATGACCGTCAATTTTAAAGAGCCAAGTATAAGTTACCAACCATGATGAAAAAATTCCGGCATAAAACAAAGAGCGACAACATATATTATTTGTGTGGTAATAATCTCCTACAGTTTCCATGCTGGTTTATAACTTCAGATGATTGCAAATTTGTTTTGAATTGGACACAAACTTTCCCCAGCATAAAATTTGCTTTTGTGAAGTGAAAGACCATCTAAGAGCACCCACTACACTCACTAATTCAGATAAGAATTATTTAGATTATACATTTCAGTGAAGGGAATGGAAAATAAGCATTGCCATTGACTTCGTATTATTTGTTTCTGTACTAAAAACATAGGAAACACTAGATAATGTTAACACAAGGAATTATTAAATATTGGAGATTTAAGACTTTAGAGTTTCTGAATCTAACTTGTTGGCTTGGCACAAATGAAGTTAGTTGCCTAAGAGATTTCTAGAAATATCATAGGGGAACATAAGAACATGAAAATCAGGTTCCCGGATCCACCAAAACAAAACCAACTCAAAATGGAAATTGGCTAGCCAAGTTGCTTTTCATGGGAATAAGGAGTCAACACTAAGCACATTTTCATTGATTCATTGTGTTGAGCTTAGAACTCTAATTTCCATTTTGATTTGGTTTTTTTTTTGGTGGATCCGGGAACCTGATTTTCATGTTCTTACGTTCCCCTATAATATTTCTAGAAATCTCTTAGGCAACTTACTTCATTTGTGCCAAGCCAACAAGTTAGATTCAGAAACTCTAAAGTCTTAAACTCCAATATTTAATAATTCCTTTTGTTAACATTATCTAGTGTTTCCTACAACGAAAAACCAAACAAGGTTACCAATCACATTTGCATTTACATATTGCAGCTGGAATGTCATTTTAACAGATTCATCTCTTCCCCAAAACCATGATGGAAAGAAGCAATGAAAAGAAATATTTCCATTTCCTTGTAAGCCCAATTATATTGGCCTTTGTTTTCATATTTATTTGCCTATATGCCCTTGGAATCTATTTCCAGCAACCATTATGTAATATTTGATTCACACAAGCTGTATATTCTCATATTTCAAGTCCTAGTTTTCTATTTTACAGCTATATTGAATACTTCAAGGTGTTTCAATCTCAATGTTTCATTCAAAAGTTGGAAAAAAATTATCCAACTAGATTCACATAATAATAAAAACACTTAAAAATAAAAATCCAATCACAATTATTAGGTTGAAATAAAAGAAGAAAAAACAGGAAAATTGCTAGTCCTACTCAAAGCCCTTCTTCTATGAGCCTGGATATGAGGCGAAAACCATTATCCATGATAGGAAACTCCTAATATGAGAAGCCAATTTTATTGATTGAGTTGAAGAAAAGAAAACAAATCAATCAGTAAATAAAACAGGACACAACCATATTTCAAGAATTCAAGTGAAAAAAAAAAATAGAAAATTTCATCAAGGTCTTCTGCATTTTACAGCAATTAAATTCTTCAAGACATTCTCATATCTATGTTCAATCTTAAAGTGGTAATAGGAAAGTAAACCCAAAGATATGTCCACAAAATTAAAATTATTGGGTTGAAGAAGAAAGAAAACAGGCAAATCCTAAATCCTATTCAAGCCCTTCTTCAATGAGCTTAAATCATTGAAGCAAACAAACGTCGTCAACACAATAGAGAAAATACTATAATGGAAAGCAATGTCTAATGGTAGTTGAAGGACAGGGGGAGGAAAAAAAGGACATACCCATAGTTCAAGATTTCAATCAATAAATTAATTTCTTTTTTTTATTTTTTCAAAAGCATCTCCCGTCCTAGCTCCCCATTTAACAGCTATCAAGTTCCTCATCCTCTTTACTTGTATTTGATTGTTTAATTAACGGAAGGAGTTTTTTCATCCCCAAAAAAAAAAAAAAAAAAACCAACCTGAAGACATCCCAATCTCTATTTTTCATTCCAAAGTTAGCAAAAAATTTATTAGTTCAAAAAACAAAGCTGACATGGTCCTCGTAGGAGAAAAAACTAAATTGACAAGCAAATTCTAATGTCTGAGCCGGAGAAGTGGAAAATGAAGTCAATTCTAAATCGCACTCAGAAGCCCTTCTTCAATAATCCTAGATATTAGGGGACCAAAAAAAAATTATCCACATAATCAAAATACAAAAATGGCAACCCAAATATCAGTTTACGTTCAAATGCATTTCCTTCAAGAAAAAAGTTTCTTATATTACTTCAATGTAATATTTCATAAGCAAAACATTAAAGTTCTCACATTTAAAATTTCTCAAGACCTAGTTCCCCACTTTACTCTGCTAAATTCCTTTACCTATAAGAAAAGAAACAGCAAAGATTGTACAGAAAATGAAAAAAATAAAAAAGGTACCAAAATAATATGTCATTTATATTGATTGAATTGAAAAAGAAAAAAAAAAAGTACTTATATTTGTTCAGTTTACATTCCTATGCTATTCCTTAATACGTCTTCTCCTTAAATAACGTGCATTTTCATCGAGTAAGTTTCTTATATTCCTTTCATGTAATATTTAACAAACAAAGCAGTCCTCCAAAAATAATAATAACAATAATAATAAACAAAACAGTCAAGTTCTCACATTTCAATTTTCTTAATACCTAGTTCCACATCTACCGAATTCCCTTACCAATTTATTTTTAAAAAAACCCTAAAATTATCCACAAAATAGAAAAAATACTAAAAAAAGAAGAAATTATATTGATTGAGTTAAAAACAAAAGAAACAAATACTAGTGTTACATACCCATGAGTGAGGCCTCAAGCAAGTGGGTCCTCCAGAGAACTTGATCCATGGGCGACATGGAACCAAGCTTAGCACCTCTGTTCTGGATCTTAACAATGCTGAAGAAACTCGACATGAAAATGGCAAACATTGTCCCAGCAATTGTCAAAACAGTACCCCTTTTCATTTTGAGCTGATCCAGACTCTTAATCACAAGCTCTCTCAGCGGCCCAATCTTAACCAAAAGAAGGAAAGCGACAACACCCTCGGCGAACAGCACCAAGAACAACAACTGAATCATTCTTTCTTTCTTGCTTTCGACCAAAAACGACACTTCCTTTCTTCGTTGTGTTCTGAAATCAGTTCTGGGTTCCGAAATTATAGGAAAATCCGAAACCCCACTTCAAGAAAGCGCTCCCCGATTTAGAAATCGAAACCGAATGAAGACCCATTTGATCATTCAGAAGGGGAAGGTTTTTTTTTTTTTTCTCTTCTTTTTTTTGAAGGTTCTTTTAATAAATGAAATTAGGGTTTTAAGGCCTCAGATCTGGGCAGAGGAATGCTTTTGAAAGTGGAGGTTTCGGGGTGTTACTGTTGCTCGCCAACGCAAAAGAGCTGGTTTTGGGGTTTAAGGCATCTACATGGAGTTTTGAGGGAAGAGAATGGACAAGAAACGAACTAAAGGCATGACAAAGTGCAATGAGGAAATTTGATGAGAGATTCTTTCTTTTTCTCTAGTTTAACCAAAACCAAAATGGAATCTCTTTTTGGGTTTGCGGTGGTTCCTGAATTTTTTTTTTTTTTTTTTAATAATAACCGTGGTTCCTGAGTTGTGAGTTGGGAACTTGGAAGTCAAAAATTTGAAGAGAGAACACGAAAAAAAAATTAAAAAAAACTACTCCCTCATGTTTTGCCTGCGTACTTTTTTTTCTCTTTTTACTATAAAAATACCTAAAACATCTCTTAAATTTTCAAAATCAATACTTAAAATGTCCCTAATTTAATTAAATATTTTGAAAAACCAAAATTATTCTTTCTTACTTTTACCAAATACAATTTTAAAAATTATTAAACTAAAATATTAAATAAAATTAATAATAAAATGTTAAAAACTTTCAAAATAATTGAATTATCTGTTTAATTGAAATATTTATTTAAACATTGTAAATTATCTTTTACGTGATCTTTTTAGTTGAGTCATATTTATAACAACATTTTATAAAATTTTAAAAATTTTAATTACTACAAGGAGTATTTTGAGTATACTTTTGTAAATACAAGAGATGTTTTCTGGTCTTTATATAATTAAAAAAGAAAAGATAGTATTTAGGCAAAACATAGAGGTGTTTTGGGTTTTTTTTTCTTTTTACTAGATGCGGTTAATGAGGGAAAATTTTGTTTTCTGGTGGATATTTTTCATGTATCCTTGTTTTGTCTTGCTTTGTATGTTGCCATTACTTGTTTATCAGACTTTCATTTTGTTTGTTTATTAGATAGTCTTACCATGATTCTGAATTGCTTAGACATTAATATGTAGAGAAATATTTGTCATGCAACCGTTGAAGAAAACTTTAATCTTTTCAGATGCATACAAAAGCGGCGAATTTCAGGAACAATTGGAGAAAGGCAATGTGCTCCTGAAGCTTTGTTGGTTAATGGACATGATCAATAGGACTATGATCATTAAATGGAGGCAATTATAAACTGGTTTTATTATAATCCGGTCCATGCCCGTGTACTTTAATTATTGTGAAAGAGAGTTGCATATCAAATCGTTAGTGTTTATTGCAATTTAAACTTCTTAAATATTAAAGATTTCATGAAACTGCAATTTTTCAGTTTTCTTTTGTAACATAAAATTTATCTTTGACTTCATACTTATAGAGCATGGACATCGGCCTATAAAATGAGAAGGCCAGAAAGGGCTCGTGAGTCGTGTGGTACTCTGGATTTTTTTTTCTTTTAATTCTAGCGGTGGTTTGGATTAGACCACATCAAGTTTTTTTTTTTGTTTTTAAAAATTTTTTTAAGGGAGACCTCATCAAGTTTTTGAAAGAACAATAAGCGACATGTGGTTGAAGCATAGATTAAAAAAAAAAAAGTATTTTAATAGTTTAACACGACAAATGTCGTTTTATCATGACAGTGAATGGACAAGGGCAGATTTTAATTAGGACCGGCATGTCGTTTTGCTCAGAATGAAGCAAACAGTTTAGCAACGAAAGACGCGTCCTTTAGTGAACGACGTGTAGTTTTTAACAATATCAGCAACGTCGTATACCGGATACGCGATGCCCTTTTTGGCATTAAACTAGTAAGGATAAGCACATGCGATGCACGTGCCAGTTACATTAAGCAAAAATGTGAAAAAAATTATATTGCACCTTTAAATGCATCAAGGATATCTGTGCAAAATCAATATATTTGGTCAATGATGTACAAAAAATTACTAATTATAGCGTACCTCTTATCAAGCTATCAAGGCAACTTTTTTATGTCACGTCCTAAAATCTAAGAGATAATGTGACAAATTAATTAGTTTAATTAATCAAATTTTACTTAAAAATTACCGATTTAAGGAATTAGTTGGTTATGAAAAATGAGATAAATTTAAAAATTTTTAAATGATTATTAAAAATAATAAAACAGATAAGAGGAAAATAAAATAATAAAGAGAGAAATACGTGTTGGGTCCCACCAGACCCACAATTTATGCACACATATAATATCGCAATAATTAAAATTACAACTACAGTACAATATAAGAAAAGAAAATTAAAGAATTATATGCCTTGATTTACTACAACAAATAACCTACTCGAGGTCTTCTACTGCTTGTGAGTCTGATCGGTGGATTCCCAGTCGATCCTAAGTTGAATTCTACTTAGGGCAAAAGGTTTGAAAACAAATAAAATGTTGTTACAGGTGAAAATGTATTTACTTGACTTACTTACTTAAACCTTATCTTAGACAAATAATCTACCCGAGGTCTTATAGTGCTCGTGAGTCCGATCGGTGGATTCACAGTCGGTCCTAAGCTAAATTCTACCTAGGGGAAAAGGTTTGAAAACAAATAAAATATTGTCGCAGGTGAGAATATATTTACTTGACTTGCTTACTTAAACCTTATCTTAGATGACGTCGCCATAGTCTTGATGTGCTCAATTCTTGGTGTGTTCATGTCATACATCCATATATAAATAAAAAAAAATTCTATCCTCATGAAATCATCCAAAACCATATATCATTATTCATACTTCCGTACTCAAGAAATGCAAGAGCATAAATGCACTTTACTAACTTATAAATGTTCATGCAAAAACTGCAATACTAATACTTGCCTGACGCTTATGTATTCATAATTTAATAATTCATAATTCATATATAATTAAGGCATGAGATTTTGCAGGGACATAATTAACATATATATGAACTACCCTAATTTTTCTTTAGCCATAAAAATTTCATTCGACAATTAAAATAAGTCACACTACACACAACACAAAAACTGCTAGCAACAACAAAATAGTGAGCAGCCCTAACAAACGCTCATAAAATAAATTATCTATATCCTAAAATAATTTCATAAAAATCTTGCATACAATAGACACCTAAAACTATAACATATCAAAAATTTAACTTCAAATAAATTTTTAATAATTCAAAACATGCATTAGAATTCAGAGACAAAACAGACCTTAAACTCATAAGGCAGTGAGCAACACACAATCATCAGACTCAAACAATTAAAATAAAATTACTTTGACCATAAAATTTTTATGACAACCTATTAACAAATAAATACAATAACAAAAAGTTTCATTAACAAATAAATTCGTTTGTTCATACAATTAGGTCACACAAGTAAGAAGTCAAAAATTCACTACATAGGCACACAAGTAAGAAGTCAAAAACCTAATCTTAAATAAAGTTTAAGAACTCATCAAATATTCATCAAATCAATACAAAATTTTCCAAATCATAACCTAACATGTATATGAATATTTTTGTAAAATTTCATTCAAACCACAATTTGTTTGCCCCTTGAACATAGACTGCCTTTTTCTAAAGCATTACCAATCAGTAATAATTACACCATGAGTGGTAGAGAATAAAAATTTAATATATTAATGTAGAAAATTCCAAATGGTGTGAAATTTTGAGGTATATCATATAAATATACATAAATATCATATTAAAATTTCAGAGCAAACGAAATTTTGTAGACAAAGTTATGGGGGTTGGATTAGAGAGAGAATAGAATTTCATGAATAGTCTAGAATAAGTTTCTTACCTCAAAACAATTCTTCTCAAGCTTTCTTTGAATTAGTCTAAGCAAAAACCCAATATTTCATTCAAATATTTGCAGAAATATAAGGGAGAAAAAGGGAGGAAAATGTGTAGGGAGGAAGAGAGTGTCTAAGAAAATTTTAGAGAAAGGGGGAGAGAGAAAAACAATTTTAAAGAGAGAGGGAGGGTAATATGCGTGTAAATGGAGAATGGTGTGAAAAAAAAGTAATATTCTCTATATTTGAAGCAGATTTTCTTTTTAAAAAGATGAGGTATGCGTGTAGGGTGGAGTGACATAAGGCAAAAGTCCAAGATTTGCTTTAACAACCAAATCTTATCTTTTCAAATTAGGAAACCTTATCATAAAAATCAAATCCTTTCTTTTAAAAAGCCAAACCTTCCCTATTCATGTATAAGAAAAGAGATAAAATATATCAATTATTCAAAATTTTCATAACTAATTAAATTAATCATTAGTGCCACAAAATTTTGGAATGATTTGCTAATTTCTCGTCAGCCGCATTCGGCCTACCAGTGGCTTAATTTGGCCTACCAAAGTTGTAAGTTTGGTCTGCCGATTAAATCCTTCAGCATGCCCTTTTGGAAAATAAATTCAGAAGTGCCACTTCAAAGATACTAAAAATAAAATATTAAATATTTATCATGCATACATTATAAGTAACATGAACACCTTGAGCACATCAATTCCACATGACTGTCACCTATCATAATACTCAAATAAATGGTCAGTAACATTATTTCATAAGGAAAAATACTTAACATTGTTACATGTATATTATTAACCATTACATGAAAAATGGTAGGTATTACAATGGAGACTAATCAGGTCTGAGAACTTGTGGATCTTCTTGAAAGGGTAAAACCTATAGGGTGTAAGTAGATCTATAAGAGAAAGAAAGGAGCAGATGGGAGAGTCAAAACTTATAAGGATAGACTAGTAGATAAGGGATACACGCAAAAGAAAGGAATCGATTACGAGGAAATCTTTTTGCTTGTAGCCGTGTTTAAGTCCATTCGTAATCTCTTATCCATGGTTGCTGCTCTCGACTACGAGATTTATCATATGGATGTCAAGACGGCCTTTCTAAAGGACTATCTTGATGAGTTCATTTATATGATACTGCTAGATGGGTTTTAGGCTAAGGGTCATGAGAGTAAGATTTGTAAGCTGCTAAAGTCAATTTCGAACTTAAGCAGGCTTCCCATTTTTGGAACATAAGATTTGATCAAGTGATCAAGACTTATGGGTTCACACAAAATATGGACGAACCATCTGTTTACAAACATATTAAGTATGGGAAGGTGGTTTTTCTACTACTCTATGTAGATGACATTCTGCTAATAGACAATGATATTGGGGTGTTGTCATCAATTAAATTATGGTTGATCAAGTAGTTTGACATAAAAGATTAGGTGAATCTAATTATGTTCTCGGTATCTATATCTTTTGGGATAGGAAGAACAAAATAATTACTATGTCCCAAGTGGGCTATATAGATAAAATTCTCAAAATGTTTACAATGCAGGATTATAAGAAAGGTAGGCAACTATCTAGGTTTAAAATTACTGTTTTTAAGAAAAACTCACCAAAGTCTGATGAAGAAAGAGGATACATAAAGAAGGTGCCTTATGCTTCGGAAGTGGGTAGTCTCATGTATGCCATACTTTACACACAACTAGATATTTGTTATGTAGTCGAGATAGTAAGGCGATTTCAATTGGATTTGGGTAGAACATTAGGTTACAGTCAAGCATATTTTCAAGTACTTAAGAAGGACTCGATGGTATATGCTTGTATATTCGGGTGAGGATTCAACACCTTTGGGATATACTGACTCGGATTTCCAATTCTGTCTAGATTCGAAAAGATCGACTTTAGGTTTTGTGTTTTCTATGGGTGAAAGTGCCATTGTTTGGAGAAGTGTGAAGCAAGATTACACTTCATATTCAACGATGGAGGCCAAGTATGTGGCAGCTAGTGATGCTTCAAAAGAAGCAGTGTGGCTCTGCAAGTTCCTTAGGGATCTTGAGGTAGTTCCTAGTATGGATAAGGCGGTATCGCTGTATTGTGATAACAATGCGGCGAAAGCTAATGCTAAGGAGCCAAGATTTCATAAAAAAAGTAAACATATTGATCGAAAGTATCATGTGTAAAGGACTTCGTTGAGGGCGAGCATGTTGCTACATGTAAAAGTGCATCTAAGAACAATTTAGCTGATCCATTCACAAAGACACTAACAACGAGGGTTTTTGAGAGGTATGTGAAGCTATAGGGACGCAAGATATGTAATATTTACTCACTTAGTGTAAGTGGATGATTGTTAGACATGTATGCCCTAAGGAGTAAAATGTAACATGTTTCTGGAGACATTTTATATCAATAAAGAATTTATTTATTTTTCATATACCAAATTATTGTCCTCTTTACATTCATATTTGTTAGATATATGATAAGCAAACAAAAGTCTGAGACTGTCGGTCTAAACCTTTAGAATCAGGCATATGATGGACATATTATGCGAAAGACATGATTCTAAAGGCGACGGTCTAAATGTTGGAAAAATAGTACGCAGTGAAATTTTAAAAATTTAATATCAGAGTATTTTTCAAAACACAAGTTTCACATGCTATATGCATAAATTAACCAGATCTTACTAATCTTTGATTGCCGAAGAACCCTCGCAAAATGTGAAGAGAAGTAACGTTCCAAAAGAGCCTCAACCAATTGGTTTTCTTTGCTATTCTTTATCCGACTAGAGTCAGTGTGGGCTCACACGTACAGCTCTTACACTAGGTGACTCTCCTTCCAACCAATCGAGAGAACCTGTCACGCCCCGCAGTACGGGAGGTGACATGGCAGATTGATTAAGACAATTAATGTAAAATTTAATTAAAATATGAGTTTAAATCTTAAATTTAAATTATGAAAATATAGAAAATTTTGAAGCACTTATATTCATTAAAAAGATAAGAACTTGAGGTAAACATTAAGTAGGTAATAATAAATAAGAAAAACGAGAATGGGTCCCACTGACCCACATCTTGTGCACACACTTAGTACTGACAATATAACATTACATCCATAATCCAAATAAAGAGAAAGTTAAAATGTTACATGCCTTGATTTAATAATATAAATGACCTACTAAGTTCTTCTACTGCTCTTGAGTTTTGTCCGTGGAATCCTCCCTGAATCTAAACAGAAATCCACCTAGAGGGGAAAAAGCTTAAAAACAAATAAAATATAAGCGAAAGATTCAGTAGGACTATATTTTAAGAAATATTAAATTCAAAAGGAAATATCTTTATTCAAGAAATTATTTAAGAGGAGACTTAAATAAATAAGTTTAAACAAAACCATTCTTACCCAAATAGTTTATTGTTCGACCAAAAAGATCATCATTTTCTTTTCCAGGGTAAACCATATGAATAACACCACTGTAGTGGTCCAGCTGGGTTTCGGGACCAGCCCTCAAGGTCGTACGCTATATGACCCGATCTCTGTTATGGTATCATGCCCATATATATTCATTTTTATCATTATTCAAAACCCATTTACTAGGTATTTTTATTTACATTCATTATGAAGTTCATCTCAGCCCACGGTTTATAAAGATAACCGATAAAATTCCTTTTCAAATCAACCATTGAGAACATTTTGGCAAAAACCCTTTTTGAAGGTCAAATCGTTTTAAACTGGGTTACCAAAGAAAAGGGATAGAAGTCCTACCTCGATACTGGTGCCGGTACCCCTCATCATAATCTTAGTCTGCTATACGTTAGCTTCGCGAAACCACGAATGACCCTAGATAAAACTAGGTCTATCAGTATCTAGTTTAAGATATTCTATGTTGCTAAACTAGTTCATGGTGTCCTGCAGTGCCATTTGTATTAATAAAATCATTTTATAAAGTTAAAATTTTAATCGGGGTTCAAAACAGTGAAAATGGAAGAAAAATCACAAATTCTCTCCTTATTCAGTCAGCTTACCAAACACCCTAGTTTGGCCTGCCGAACTATGCAGTTCGATCTGTCGGATGTCCAAGTTTGATCGACCGAACTTTTTTTGGTTTGGCCTGCCGGGTGGATGAATCTAGCCTGCCGATCCCTTGAGTCTGGCCTACCGAACACAAAGTTTGGCCTGTCGAACTGGAAAATTCCAAAATTTTCTAGGCACGGGTCTCGGCCTCCCCGAGCCCCAATCTTCATTTCAACTTGTTTTTCTCAATTCTTAGGCATGGAAATCAATCATAGATGATAGAAAAACATAATGGGACACTTTTAAACTTATTTAAACAAGATTTACATACAAAATCCAAGAAAATCTGAAAATGGAGAAAAATAAAAAATCTTGATTTGAATTCGTTTTTCCTCAAACAAAGCTTAGATCCTAGTTGTTTTAAGTTCCTTTAACTAAAATCAAGGGTTTTTCTAAGTTCAAACAAGCTCAAATTTTGAAATGCATGAAAAATTGAAAATTTGAAAAAGTTTTGAAACTTCAAAAACTAACATCAAATCCAAGCTTCAAATTGTGTTTTTGGTTGCCAAACCATGCCCCCGAGCTTCCTACTTGCTAATCCAAAGCTTGGGTTTAATTTTTGTTTCAAAATTTTGAGGGAAATTGAGAGGGAAAGAGAGAGACCGAGAGAGAGTGAGATGGGAGAGAGAGAGATGAGAGAGTTGAGTGAAGAGTGAGAGTGTAACACCCACCAATTTTGATGCATTGGATCATGTTAAGTTAGTAACGACATTAAGAAAATCTTATTAATAATTTATGTTATATATTATGATTTATGATCTTAATGTTACTAACTATTTATTTCAAGTTCTATGACAGGTGACGACCGCATGGAATCGTTGTGCTCAAGTGTTCATGTTAATTTTAATGAATGTTTAATTATGATACAATGATGACTTGAATGTTATAATGTATGGTATTTTAAGGACAGTTCGGCAGGCCGAAAAGTCTGCCAAGAAGCGGCAGGCCGAACTTTATGGAATTGGCAGGCCGATGAGATGAATCGACAGGCCAATGACAGCTGACGAGCAGTCAGCAAAAATCTCTCCAAATTTATGGATGAGATAATTACATGGATTGGGTGATTAATTGGTATAATTATGAATTAATTTTATCATTTAAGGAAATTAAATCATTGATTTTTGTTGATTGAATGTAATTGATAATGGCTTCCAATTTTAGAAGGCAAAATATGGTAAGTGAGACTAATGGTTTTGACTTTCCCTAATCTCCTCTCCTTCTCCACGAAAATTTAGTCTAGATGAGTCAGAAAATTTCTGACTTAATAGAGAGTTTTGACTCCCCTTTTTACGTTATGCTCATTGCGTTAATTTTTTTAAAACGTTCTTTTCTTTCTCTATCTCTCTCTCTCGTTTTCTCTCTCACTCTCTCTTCTTCACAAATTTCTTCTTTGTCTCATCCTCTATTCTCTTGCAAATATTTGATCAATATTGAGTTTTCTTTGGATGAATTCGAAGGAATTTGAGAAAAATTGTTTTGAGGTAAGGGTTCGTTTTCTGTTTAAATTTGAAATGAAATCTTCTTGACTGCCATATCTTTCTCTACAAAATTCCAGTTATTCTGAATTTTTAATATGATGTTCATATCTGTGTTATGTTAATTTTCTTTTAAGTTTCAAGTCATTTTGATTTTTCTAAATTAAGTTCTGAATTTTCTATCCTCTACCACTCATAGTAGAATATAGCTGTTTGGCTATGATGCATGAAAATGTGATGTTCGTTCAAGGGGTAAATGTACTTTGTTTGCTACGAAATTTAGTAAGAATGTTCATGTATATGTTATATTACGGACTGCAAAGTATGGTAATGTTTCGATGAGTGAATTATATGTTATGAAATTTCTATGAGATTAGTTCAAGAAAACTGTTTTAACAATGTTAATTTTAGACTTTCGTTTTATGTAATGTTTTATATGTTTAAATGATTTTATTAATGATGAAATAATTTTATGATATGGAAATATATGATAGTAAGATGTTAGTATGAATTTTAAAATTAAAAATATATGTGTTTTAATTGTTAGAAAATGTATTTAAAAGATTACTCACTACCTTATTATTATTGTTGGCAGATTTCATGTTTGAAATGTATGGGTTGTTTTTTTATATACCTAATGCAATTTTTATGACTAAAGAAAAATTATGGTAATATGTTTATGTTTTAACTTTACCCCTGTTAAGTATGGTGTCTAAAGTATGTGTGTATATTAAGTTTTTAAGTCTTAAATCCATGTAGGTCAGTAAAGTGTATGTGATAATGATTTTACGTTTTTAATGATTATAGTTAAGGATGCATGTTATAAATTATATTCGTATGAGATGAAAGTATATGTAATGTTATATGAATGGATGTTTTACTTTATGATAATAAGTATTAATTTATTTGCATTTTTAAATGAATAAATGGCATGAACGCACAAAGGAACGAGCACATCAAGACCGCGGCGACGTCATCAATTCATATAAGGTTAAGTAAGCTAGCTTTTAAGGTAAGTACATTCTCACCTGCAACATGATATGTTTTATAAGGTTTGATATTATGATCATGATGATTTTTATGATGATTTTATGATAATTTCCTTAAAGGGTTTCTTATGAAAGATTTTCATGATTTAAAGTTATGCATGTTTGATTATGGCAAATTTCAAAGCATGAAAGATATATATATATATATATATATGTATCACCTAATAAGTGTTGCACACCAATGTTATGATATGATATGTTATGATGTCATGTTTGGTTTAGGATTAGCTATCCTTCTCCTCTCATGACGGCGCGACTACAATGATGTTTATGGTGCAACACTTAGGCCCTTAAGATAAAATGGAATAAGTTTGAATATGGTCATGTAATGAAAGATATGTTTCTATGAAATTGTGCTTAATGCACTACTATGATATGATGATGTTTAAGAAATGTTTTTTTTTTTTAATTGTGAGATTTATATGTACTTACTAAGCTTTAGCTTGTTCAAGTTTATGTCATGTTGTAGATAAGGGTAAGAAAGCCATGGAATAGGTGGAGGATATGGAAAGGCATGTGAGCAAAGTACGATGAATTATAACCGGAAGAACGCCAAGAAGAAAGTTTATATGATTTAAATCAAGTTTTACATTTGGACATATTTATTTGTTAAGTTTAAAGAATACAAGAACTATGTTTTAATATTTTATTTTATCATTTTAAGAATTTGATCTTCCGTATTTTGAAAGTTGAATTTGTTTTACAAACTAAGTTTTCTTAAGGTTTTTGGCTCTATCGGCCTGCCAAACATCATTGATCGGCATGCCGATGTAAGAATGTTTGGCCTGTCGATCACATTTTCGGCCTGCCAAATTTGAAAGTTTTTAAGCCCAGATTTGTAGAGCCTCTGCCGGCCTGCCAAAGTCCCAAGTTCGGCCTACCGAACTATGGGATCAAGTAGCTTTTAAATGATGTGATGTTCTATAAATTTTGATTTTATAATTTGGTATATTTATTTTACTAAAGAAAGTTTATGATGAATATTAATGTGAAATTAAATTATGGATTAAGTTAATGAATGTTGTTTAAAAAAATAAAAAATAAAAAAATGTGTATGTATGGATCCTAGTTATGTTTTCTTTAACTATGTTTATATTTAAAATTCAAATAGATATGTAATGTATGAATGTAATCACATCTGTGACGTCCATAAGGGGGGCGTTACAATTATGAGGGAAATTGAGAGGGAAAGAGAGAGACCGAGAGAGAGTGAGATGGGAGAGAGAGAGATAAGAGAGTTGAGTGAAGAGTGAGAGAGGGTGAGGAATTAAATAGAAAGAAAAGTGGGCGGTTTTATTGTGTGAAAACTGTGTGCCATGCACGGGTTTATAAAAACATATATTTTGGCAGATGGTTTTATCTCAAAGTTCAAAATAACAATTTAAAACATTTGGGAAATTTTGTAGTCTTTAAAATAATCGAGACAACATTAGTTTAGAAATTTCCACAAAATGATCAAGTTAAGTTTGAAACACTTATTATGGCACACTAATCCACCATTTTACATATTAATAACACTTAATTAATTCCAGGGCGTTACAACTCTCCACCCCTAAAAGAAATTTCACCCTCAAAATTTACATCTCATTTCAGAAACAAAACAAATATGAATACAACTCTTGCATGCTCGACTCTAACTCCCAAGTGTCTTTATCAACCCCGTGATGCTACCACACGACTTTAACTAACGGTATATCATGACGACGCAAGCTAATCACCTTCCGATCGATAAAATGAATTAGCACTTTCTCGTATGTCGTGTCTTCCCGAACCTGCACATCATGAAATGAAACTACCTTACTTTGCTCAGGCAGACACTTCCTAAGCATCGACACATAAAACACATCATGAACGTGAGATAATTCAGGGGGTAGGTCGAGCCGATAAGCAACCACACCAACACACTGGGTGATCTCAAATGGTCCAACATATCTCGGTGCAAGCTTACCACTTACTTCGAACTGCATAATACCTTTACGAGGCGATACTTTCAAGAGAAAAAAATCCCCTACCGCAAATTCCAAGGGTCCATGTCTTTTATCTGCATAACTCTTCTGTCGACTCTGAGCTGCCCTCAATCGATCTTAAATTACGACGACTTTCTCGTTGCTATCATAAATCTCATATGGCCCAAGAATAATCCTGCCTTCCGGTTCTACCCAATATACTGGTGACCTACACGGTCGCCCATACAATGCCTCAAACGGTATACCAATAATTATTTGATAGCTATTGTTGTATGCGAATTCTGCTAGATGCAAATATTTCTTCCAATTCCCGCCCGAAGTCTAAAGCACAAGCACGCAACATGGCCTTGAGAATCTGAATAACTCGCTCAGATTGTCCATCGGTCTAAGGATGAAACGCCGTACTAAAATTCAAATCTGTACCTAAAGCCTCCTGAAAGCTCCTCCAGTACTTAGCATTGAACCAGGTGTCTCGATCAGATGTGATGGACAAGGGAACTCCATGCAACCGCACTATATTCTACAGATACAACTCCCCGAGAACTTTCCTCGAACATGTCAACCTAAACGGAATGAAATGCGCCGATTTTGTTAACCTGTCGACCACAACCCAAATCGCATCGTGCCTTTGCTCCATCCTTGGCAAACCTGTAAGGAAATCCATCGTCACATGCTCCCATTTCCACCTTGGAATAAGAAGCGGCTGAAGCTGACCTGCAGGCTTGTAATGCTCAGCTTTCACCTAAAGACACGTCGTGCACTTGGCCACATATTCCCCGATGTCCTTCTTCATACCTCTCCACTAATATTGCCTCTTCAAATCATGATACATGTTCGTGCTCCCTGGATGGATGGCAAACTAAGACTTGTGGGCTTCTTCCATAATGGCTTTTGTCACTTCTACGATTACTGGAACTGCTAAGTGCTCCTGGAAGTACAACGATCCATCTGCATGAATCCTCCATTCTTCAAATTGCTCCCCGTTCTGAATCCATGCCCAAATCCCCTACAAATGTTGGTCCTGCCACTTATTCTGTTTCACCATCTAAACAAGAGCTGGGGTTGCTTTCATATGGTATACCGAAACTTGATCATAGTCTTCATAATACTGTAGCCCATACTCACTGACTGTCCCATCCTTGTTCCAATCTTCAAGAGCCAAACAAGCGAGGATTCTTGAAGGCTTCTTGCTAAGCGCATTTGCGTCCACATTAGCTTTCCCAGGATGGTATTGCAATGCAAAATCATAATCCTCCATGTGCTCCATCCATCTCTACTACCTCAAGTTAAGATACCTCTGAGTGAACAGATACCTCAAGCTCTCATGATCGGAGAAAACCTAAAATGTTGCTGCATGCAAATAACATCTCCAAATCTTCAGCACGTGAATCACTGCTGCAAGCTCCAAATCATGAGTAGGATAATTTCGCTCATGAGGTCATAGCTGTCTCGATCCATATGCCACCACGCATCCATGTTGCATCAATACTCATCCAAGTCCACGCCTTGAAGCATTTGTGTAAACCTCGTACGGCTCATCACTATTGGGAATAACCAATACTGGGGCTGAAGTCAACCGATTCTTTAATTCTTGAAAAGCAAATTCACACTCTTTACCCCACTTGAACCTAACATTTTTCCTGATCAATATTGTCAACAGCGCTGCGATCTTTGAGAAATCCTTTACAAATTTCCTATAGTACCTATAAGACCCAAGAAGCTGTAGATTTTTGCTACATTCCTTGGTCGTTCCCACTCCACTATGGCTTCAATCTTGGACGGATCCACAGAAATACCTTGCTCAGAGATGACATGACCCAAAAACTTAACCTCTGTTAACCAAAACTCGTACTTTTCTTTCTTGGCATACAACTGGTGCTCTTACAGAGTCTAAAGCACAATCCTAAGATGCTGCTCATGCTCCTCCCAAGTCGTAAAATACACTAGAATATCATTGATGAACATGATCACGAACTGATCCAAATAAGGCCTGAATATCCTATTCATTAAATCCATGAAAGTTGCCAGAGCATTTGTCAATCCAAACGGCATCACCAGAACTCAAAGTGTTCATACCACGTCCTGAAAGCTGTCTTGGGAATATCTTCCTCCTTAATCCTATGCTGATGGTATCCTGACCGCAAATCAATCTTTAAGAAGTATTGTGAACCTCCCAACTGATCAAACAACTCATCAATCCTAGCTAAAGGATACTTATTCTTCACTGTGACATGATTCAGCTGCCGATAATCTATGTACAACCTGAGAGTCCCATCATGTTTCTTAGCAAACAAAACCGATGCTCCCCACGGTGACGTACTATTTCGAATATATCCTTTATCAGCTAGCTACTGAAGTTGCTTTATCAATTCTTTCATTTCTGCCAGTGCCATCCAATAAGGTGCTACTGAAATCGGTGTTGTTCCTGTAAGCAACCCAATACCAAGCTCGATCTTCTGATACGGTGGTAATCCTGGCAACTCATCGGGCAAGACATCCTCATACTCATCAACCATTGGTATCGCTACATTTCTTTTCAAAGCATAGGGCTCACCATCCAGACTTGCAAGAAAAGCATAACAAACGAGATTCTTTCGCGCTCCAAGACATGTCTTCATGAGAAGTTCACTCATTAACTGATCACCACCACCCTGGTAAGTGATCATCGTCTCCCTATCAAACACTAGGGTCACTTTTCTAAGCTGGCAATCTACCATTGCTTTATACTTGGACAACCAATCCATCCCTAGGATTACATCATATGAGCTCATGGGGAATACAATCAAATTACTTTCAAGATCTCATCCCCAATCTTGATTTTACAAGCTTTACATACACAATTCACACACACCCGCCCTAAGGGAGAAGCTATAACTAGGGGTTCATTAAACTCGTCTATTTCTAGTCCCAAGGCATGTACAAAAGAACTCAAAATGAGAGAATGAGTGGCACCTGTATCAAATAAAACATGAGCTAAGGATTGAGAAACTAGGATCGTACCATTGACAACTACATTACTAGTCTGGGCATCTGAATCTCCTGTTGCCATCGCATGAACCTCAACTGGTGCCTTTCCTTTTCCCCTACCAACACTGCTAGGTCCTAGATTATTTGGCCGATACTGCTGTGACGAAGACGACTGCATGCTAGCTGTATCAGTGCTCGATACTGAGGGACGTTGCACTGGAAGTTTTGCGGCTGCTGCCCTTGTGCTGAATATGGCGATTGTTGGGGAGAGAACTAAGGAAACTACAACTGCGGATATTGCTAAGGTGGAGGTAGAGGCTGAGACTAACGACTGGCACCTTCTCCAGTCTGAGATCCTAGACAGGCACTCTTGATCGGGCAATTCCTCTTGATGTGTCCCGACTATTGACAATAATGACAATAGAAACTATAGGGGTTGCTGCACCTGCTGCTTGATGAACTGCTACTACTACTGTTCACGCCACCTTATTTGTTCTTTCCTGGAGTTGGACGACTACTTGTGCTCTTCCTGCCGCTTCTTTGGGGCCCTCCTAACGTCTTTGCTCAATCCTCACAATACTGCGCATAATCACTTTCACTGATATTGCTGATGACACAAGGTCTCTAAAACTCCTAAGTCGTAGGGCAACCACCTGACGTCAAATAGGAGCCTTGTGCCCTTCCTGTAACTTAATGCATTTCTTGTGATCCAATGCCATCGTTGATGGAGTAAACCTGGCCAGCTCATTAAACCTTGCCTTATACTCTCGAACTGACAAATCACCCTGCTGTAACCTGTAGAATTCAGCCGCCTTTTGGTCTCTATACCCTTGTAGAAAATATCGATCATAAAACAGTTCCTCAAACTTGTCCCACCTGATGTTACGATTGCGTTCTAAGGACTTAGCTTGCTTCCACCAAGTATTAGCGCCACCTTCGAGCTTATATGCAGTAAATTCCACACAATATTCAACGGCACACCAAGAGTATCCAAATGTTTCATGATCAAATCTAGCCAGCATTCTGCCACCTGTGGATCCCCATTTCCATCGAAAGTCGGTATAGACGCACATTGAAATTCCTTGAAATATGTGTACCGACAACTAGCATCAGAATCCTTTGGCCTGGCCCTAGCTGCCATCTGCCGAAATGTAGCAAACATAGCCATCATCATGCCCTCGTCCTTTCCAAACTTGGCATCAGTCGTCGAACGACGTTTAGATGCCATTCTCTTACTTCTGAAACAAAATTTGGACAGTCAGTAGTACTTCATTGTCATACATATGTGTGAACAATTCCCAAGGTTCATAACCTTGAGCTCTGATACCATTCTATCACATCCCGTAATACGAGAGGTGACATGGCAGATTGATTAAGATAATTAATGTAAAATTTAATTAAAATATGAGTTTAAATCTTAAATTTAAAATATGAAAATATGGAAATTTTTGAAGCACTTATATTCATTAAATAGATAAGAACTTGAGGTAAATATTAAGTAGGTAATAATAAATAAAAGAAACGAGAATGGGTCCCACTGACCCATATCTTATGCACACACTTAGTACTGATAATATTGCATTACATCCACAATCTAAATAAAGAGAAAGTTAAAATGTTACATGCCTTGATTTAATAATATAAATGACCTACTAAGTTCTTCTACTACTCCTGAGTTCTATTCATGGAATCCTCCCTGAACCTAAACAAAAATCCACCTAGAGGGGGAAAAGTTTAAAAACAAATAAAATGTGAGCAAAAGGCTCGATAGGACTATATTTTAAGAAATATTAAATTAAAAAAAATATATCATTATTCAAGAAATTATTAAGAGGAGACTTGAATAAATAAGTTTGAACAAAACCATTCTTAACCAAACTGTTTATTGTTCGACCAGAATGATCATCATTTTCTTTTCCTAGACAAGCCATATGAATAAAACCACCGTAGTGGCCTAGGTGGGTTTCGGATCCTGCCCCCAAGGTCGTACGCTACACGACCCGATCTTTGTTATGGCATCATGCCCATATATATTCATTTTTATCATTATTCAAAACCCATTTACCAGGTATTTTCATTTACATTCATTATGAAGTTCATCTCAGCTCACGGTTTTATAAAGATAATCGATAAAATTCCTTTTCAAATCAACCGTTGGGAACATTTTGGCAAAAACCCTTTTTGAAGTTCAAATCATTTGAAACTGGGTTACCAAAGAAAAGGGGTAGAAGTCCTACCTCGATACTCATGCCGGTGCCCCTCACCGTAATGCTGGTCCGCTATACATTAGCTCTGCGAAACCATGAATGACCTTAGATAAAACTAGGTCTATCAGTATCTAGTTTAAGATATTCTACATTGCTAAACTAGTTCATGGTGTCCTAGTGTGCCATTTGTATTAATAAAATCATTTTATAAAGTTAGAATTTCAATCGGGATTCAAAACAGTGAAAACGGATGAAAAATTGTAAATTCTTTCCTTGTTCGGTCGGCCTGTCGAAAACCCTGGTTTGACCGGCCAAACTATGCAATTCGATCTGCCGGATGTCCAAGTCTGATCGGCCAAACTTTTCTAGGTTTGGCCTGCCAGGTGGATGAATCTGGCCTGCCAAGCGGATGAATCTGGCCTGCTGATCCCTTGAGTCTGTCCTACTGAACACACAGTTTGGCCTATCGAACTGGAAAATTCTAGAATTTTTCAGGCATGGGTCTTGGCCTCCCCGAGCCCCAATCTTCATTTCAACCTGTTTTTCTCAATTCTCAGGCATGAAAATCAATCATAGATGATAGAAAAACATAATAGGACACTTTTAAACTTATTTAAACAAGATTTACACACAAAATCCAAGAAACCCGAAACTGATGAATAATAAAAAACCTTGATTCGAATTTGTTTTTCCTCAAACAAAGCTTAGATCCTAGTTGTTTTAAGTTCCTTTAACTAAAATCAAGGGTTTTTCTAAGTTCAAACAAGCTCAAATTTCAAAATGCATGAAAAATTGAAAAATTGAAAAAGTTTTGAAACTTTGAAAACTAACCTCAAATCCAAGCTTCAAATAATGTTTTTGGTTGCCAAACCATGCCCCCGAGCTTCCTACTTGCTAATCCGAAGCTTGGGTTTAATTTTTGTTTCAAAATTTTGAGGGAAATTGAGAAGGAAAGAGAGAGACCAAGAGAGAGTGAGATGGGAGAGAAAGAGAGAGATGAGAGAGTTGAGTGAAGAGTGAGAGAGGGTGAGGAATTAAATAGAGAGAAAAATGGGCGGTTTATTGTGTGAAAATCGTGTGTCGCCCACGGGTTTATAAAACATATATTTTGGTAGATGGTTTTATCTTAAAGTTCAAAATAATAGTTTAAAACATTTTTAGGAAATTTTACAGTCTTTAAAATAATTGAGACAACATGAGTTTGGAAATTTCCACAAAATGATCAAGTTAAGTTTGAAACACTTATTATGGCACACTAATCTACCATTTTACATATTTATAACACTTAACTAATTTTGGGGCGTTACAGAACCCAAAGCAAGTGTTTGTGATTTGTGAACAAAAGCTCTCAAGGAGTTTTCAGATTCTTGCCAGCAGAGTATTACTCTTAATCTCTCAATTGATCTAAATAACTTTTAAGACTTATTCCCTATTTATAGAGGTTGGGTCTAGGGTCAGTCCTTATCGGATTTGGTGTCAAAATTTGAAATAGAATCAAATTTGGATCAATATCTGATAAGATCTACATAAAAATGCATGATCTTATCGTTCACTCATCGGTAGGCCGAACAGCTCCATCAGCAGGCCAAACACATAGATCGGTAGGCCAAACTGCTAAATAAAAATCTCAGCGAATCTTTTATTTTCCACCCTAGATTCTAGAGGATAAAGTCTTAGTTTTAATTCAAATAACCCAATAGAGAAGTTATCTGATCACAACAACTTTATCTAGATAATCTCTAGAAAAATAAATGAATTCCCAAAAACTCTACAAGTTTATTTTGATCTAATTTGTCTAAAATGAAATCAACCGATAAACAGACAAGAATTATCCGATCACAATAATTCAACAAGTTTATCTTGAATCAATTTTATCACAAAATTTATTCAACTGATAAATAGACATGAATTATCTGATTCTTCCAAATTTTAACCAATCTGATAAATTTGACAAAAGTTACCAATTATTGGAAAAGCACGCCATATCATTACAAGATGTTGTGAGCTAGCAAAAGGGATTAAATGGACCTACATAGTTCAAGCTCCTAATAATTACAAAACCCAATATCCTAGATATACATTTCATAATTATCAACTCAACGTTACTCCACTAAAAACTTAGAGCTGCACTCTCGAACTACATAGAATTACGAATCCCGTATAGCTAAGTCTCCATGACATATCATAGTATATCGTATCCCCATATGACAATCCATTATCGGCTTAAGGACAGGTTTTGTCTTACTTTCCTGATTATTTTTATCTTGCATTCCATTATCTCACCATGGAAAAACTTACCATCTAAAGACAGTATACCATTTGGTTATGCCTATGTATCAAAATGGTTAAGCCCTCCAGATTTTCAATTACAGGATAACGCATATAAGAGGATATCACTACTCCTAAAGAGGAGCTATGGATTCCATATCTATGAATAACAAGTCTACGCTATCAAAAGTCATGCCATCAAAGTATCGGCATGCATACCACTATTAAGATGTGCGTGTCACCCTTTGGTTCATCAAAAGAACAAGTCAAGACAACGGGCCCACTATTCATCTCAAGATTAAGATATAATACAAATGATTGTTTAAAGTGAATCAATTTACCGAGATAGAATTATTAATCCAAATCAATTCACTTCATGTCCTGATCCAACACATCGTCACCTATGACAACGTGCCAATGTTTCTACTCACGGAGTCCACCTCCAATGGTCAAGACAAACCATCTCCTAATAGGGATATAGACAACATAACAATCTTTACATGAATAAAGCACCCAACTTTATTCCCTCGATTGGGGATCTTATGATTTAGACCATCACCTTAAGAATCGTGTCTTTTGCATAATCTATTCATCATATGCCCAATTCTTAAGGTTTAGACTGACAGTCTCAGACTATTATTTGCTTAACAAACATTCAACAAATATGAACATAAAGAGGACAAGATTTGGTATATAAATAATAAATAAATTCTTTATTGATAAAAATGTCTCCAAAAACTTATTACATTTTTACTCCTTACGGCATACATGTCTAACAATCTCCCACTTACACTAAGTGAGTAAATATGAAAAATGTCACATCCCCATAGCTTCCACATGCCTCTCGAAGACTCTTCCAGTATGTGTCTTCGTAAATGGATCAGCTAAATTGTCCTCTGACGCGATCTTGCACACTATGACATACCCGCCCTCAACGAAGTC
This sequence comes from Artocarpus heterophyllus, assembly GCA_025403435.1. Classification (NCBI taxonomy): domain Eukaryota; kingdom Viridiplantae; phylum Streptophyta; class Magnoliopsida; order Rosales; family Moraceae; genus Artocarpus; species Artocarpus heterophyllus. The sequence goes on along the minus strand of CM046345.1, from coordinate 26,753,960 downwards.
CTTTATCACATACTTCCGATCAATATGCTTACTCTTCTTGTGAAATCTTGGTTCCTTAACATTAGCTATCACTGTACTGTTATCATAGTACAATGATACCTCCTTATCCATACCAGCAACTACCTCAAGATCTTGAAGGAACTTACGGAGCACATTGCTTCTTTCGAAGCATCGCTAGCTGCCACATGCTCAGCCTCCATCACTGACCCGATTACAATCTTGCTTGGCACTTCTCCAACTAATGGCACCGCCACCTAGAGTAAACACAAAACATGAAGTCGATTTCCTAGAATCCAGACAAGATTGAAACTTTGAGTCAGTATACCCTAGAGGAGTCAAGTCCTCACCCGAATATACAAGCATATGCCCTCGAGTCCTTCTCAGGTACTTGAAAATATGCTTTACCGCAACCCAATGGTTTGATCCTAGATCCGTCAGAAATTGACTTACAATCCCGACCGCATAACTAATATCCGGTCATGTGCAAAGCATGGCATACATGAGACTACCCACTGCCGAAGCATAAGGCACCTTCTTCATGTATTCTCTTTCTTCATAAGACATTGGAGAGTCTTTCTTAGAAAGAGTAATTCTAGACCTAGATGATTTCCCACCTTTCTTGGAATTCTGTATTGCAAACCTTTTGAGAATTTTATCTATGTAGCCAGCCTGGGACAAAGCTATCATTTTGTTCTTCCTATCCCGAAAGATCTGGATACCGGGAACAAAATTAGCCTCACCCAAGTCTTTCATGTCAACTGCTTGGTCAACCATAATTTCACCGATGACAATGCCCCAATATCATTGCCAATTAGCAGAATGTCATCTACATAGAGTAGTAGAAAAACCACCTTCCCATCCTTAATGCGTTTGTAAACACATGGTTTATCCACATTTTGTGAGAACCCATAAGTTTTGATCACCTGATCAAATCTTATGTTCCAAGAATGAGAAGCCTGCTTAAGTCCATAAATTGACTTTAGCAGCTTACAAACCTTACCCTCTTGAACCCGTCTGGTTGTTCCATATAAATGGACTCATCAAGATCGCCATTCAGAAAAGCCATCTTGACATCCATATGCCAAATCTCATAGTCAAGAGCGACAGTTATGGACAAGAGAATCCTGATGGACTTAAGCATGGCTACAGGCAAAAATTTTTCCTCATAATCGATTCCTTCCTTTTGCGTATAACCCTTAGCTACTAGTCTATCCTTAAAGGTTTCGACCTTTCTATCCACTGCTCTTTTCCTCTTGTAGATCCACTTACACCCTATGGGTTTTACCCCTTCGGGAAGATCCACAAGCTGCCGACTTGATTAGTCTTCATAGACTTCATCTTAATATTCATGGCCTCTGTCCAGAGTTTTCAATCAACATCCTCCATAGCCTCTGCGTAAGTATAGGGCTCCTTGTCATGTTTATCCAGTTCAGCCAAAAATGACCTCTCCATGGAACATATACCTCTTAGGTTGACGCCCGATCCTCCCACTACGCCGAAGCCCCTTAGGTTGTTGTTCAAGTTCGTTTGGTTTCATTTAGAACCTTCAAAGTGATCGGATCACTCCTTAACTCCTCAAGCACCACTTTACTTTGAGGTTTAAAGTTGTCCATGTAACTCTCCTTAGGGAAAGTTGCATTAGTTGAAACCACGACTTTATTTTCCATTAGGTTATAAAAATAACCTCCTTTAGTCCCTTTTGGATATCCTACAAACACGCAAACTTCCAAACATGCTTCCAACTTATTTGGATCTTGAAACTGGACATGAGCCGGACATCCCCATATGCGAATATGGTTTGAGGATGTCTTCCTACCCGTCCACAACTCGTGAGGAGTTTTAGGGACCGATTTTGAAGGCATATTGTTCAAAAGATAACATGCGCTTTATAGTGCATATCCCCAAAAGGATAAAGGCAATGATGAATAACTCATCATGGACCTAATCATGTCCAATAAAGTCCAATTATTTTCTCTACTACACCATTCTGCTACGGAGTGCCCGGCACCATCAAATGGGATAAAATCCCATTTTTCTAACAAATGTTCCAAGAACTCATCAGAAAGGTATTCCCCACCTTGATCGGATCAAAGTGCCTTTATGGGTTTACCCAATTGCTTTTCCACTTTAGCTCGAAACTCCTTGAACTTGTCAAAAGTTTTGCTTTTGTGGTACATCAGGTACATATACCCATATCTTGAGTAATCGTCAATAAAAGTGATGAAGTACTCATACCCTCCTCGTGCCTGGATGTTCATCGGTCCGCAAACATCACTATGCATAAGTTCTAGAACCCCTTCGGCCCTATTGCTTTTAGACCTGAATGGTCTTTTGGTCATTTTACCCTTCAAACAAGATTCACATTGAGGTATAGATTCCACCTTTAAGTGACTTAAAGATCCATCCCTTATCAACCTTTGAATCCTATCCAGGTTAATATGACCAAGGCACAAATGCCAAAGATAAGTCTTATTATAGTGAGATGTTTTAAGTCTTTTAGAGTTATTATCATTCATCTTAGTATTAAGCAATAACTCCATCTTAGGTTTGATAAAATATAAATTATACTGCATCCATCTAGAATAGATAAAAGATTTGTTTTTACGAATCACCACTTTATCATTAAAAGAAACCAAATAGGAGTCTTTAAATAAACAAGCTACAAAAATTAAATTCCTTTTAAATTTAGGAACATAAAAACAATCTTACAAAAATAAATTCCTATAATTATCAAAATAAAGATGGACGTCTCCCACTGCTTCCGCTGAGACCAAGGATCTATCGCCCATTCGAAGCATGGAGTCTTCATGTAGTAGACTTCTCATTTCTTTGAACCCTTGTAAAGAAACACAAACATGATTAGTTGCACCAGAATCTATGACCCAAATGTCACTAGATTCCTGAACTAAATAAGTTTCTAAATATAAAAGATCACACCTACCTCTTTTTGAAAGGAAGTCCTTACAATGCTTCTTGATATGCCCGACCTTTCCACAAAAGAAGCACTTAAGCTTCTTTGGGTTCTTCTTCTTCTTTTTCTTGCTCTTGGTGCTAGCAGGAATAAAAGACTTCCTATTCTTGGCCCGTTGCCTCGTTCCATTCCCAAAATTGAGATTGGAACCAGAAGCAGCCACCAAGTTGGCCTCTCCACCCATAGGAGACTCCTTGATCAGCAGTTCGAACTCCTGTGACTGTTTCATTAATTTTTTCAAGGTAATATCTCGTCTATTGTTTGAAGTAAATGCAGCTCTAAATGGAATAAAGTCCTTCGACAGAGTCTCAAAGACCATAGTCATCTAAGTTTCAGCATCAATGTCAGCTCCATTGGTTTGAGCCTCAGCGAGGTAACCCATGACCAACATCATGTGCTCCTTTACAGATGTCCCAGGCCTCTGTTTATAGTTAAAAAGTTTTTGAAGCGCCCCTTACTGCTTTGTTATGGCCTGACCTCCAAATATATCCTCAAGATTATCCAAGATCTGCTTCGTAGTCTCATAATCTTGATGTTGAGCTTGCAGCACATTATTCATGTTGGCCATAACATAGCAGCGGGCATAATCATTAGCATCTTTCCAGTGGTCATACGCTTGGAATTGCTCATTAGTTAAGTCTCCCATAGGCTTGGGAGGACAAGGGCTTATCAGTACATATTTTAGTTTCTCAAAGGAGAGGATGATATCTAGGTTCTGTTTTCAATCAATATAATTCTCTCCGGTTAATAGGTTTTTGTCAAGTATCGATGATAAAGTATTTTTAGACATTTTTAATCTAAAATAAAGAATTATATTGATTGAAAACGGAACCTTAAGCCGATTATGGATATCCTATAGGAATGTAAGAGAAAAATAGTCAGGAGGGTAAGATAGAATTTATCCTTAAGCCGATTATGGATATCCTATAGGAATACGATACATTATGATATATCATGGACACTTTGCTCCTTGGAGCTTTGTAATTTTATATGATTCGAGAGTACAGCTCTAAGCTTTTAATGAAGTAGCGTTGAAGTTGATAATTATGTAATATATATCTGGGATATTGGATTTTATAATTATCAGGAGCTTGAACTATATAGGTCCATCGGGTCCCCTTTGCTAGCTAATAATAAATCCTATAACGATACAGCGTGCTTTTCTAATAAATTGGTGACTTATATCAAATTATTAGATTAGCTAAAATTTGATAGAATCAGATAATTTATGTCTGTTTATCTATTGAATTAATTTGTGTAAATTAATTTGAGATAGACTTGTTAAATTATCGAGAATATTTACTTTCCTAGAGATTATCTAGATATGACTATTTTAATCAGATAACTTCTCTATTGAATTATTTGACTTAAAACTGGGGCTCTATCTAAAGAATTTTGGGTGGAAAACAAAAGATTTGCAAGGATAATTTATCATAAGTTCGGCAAGCCGACCTACTAGTTCGGCCTACCAACTGAGTGATGAATTGATTGCACGTTTTCACGTGATTTTATTAGATATTGATCCAAATTTGAGTATTTGAGGTATTTTCTAATAAGGAACAACCTTGGAGATGACCTCTATAAATAGGGAGTGAGTTCTCTCAATTATTTAAATCAGTTGAGAAATTAAGAGTGAGTAGTCTAGTTTGTGAGTCTCTAAAACTCCCAAGGATCTATTGTTCACAATTCATGAATGTTAGTTTTGGGTTTTCTTAATTGGTTGGAAGGAGAGTCACCTCAGAAGAGTTGTACAATGTGTGCCCACACACACTCCAATCGTGGATAGAGAATAGCAAAGAAGACTAGTTAGTTTAGGCTCTTCTAGAATGTTCTTCTCTTAACATATTACATGAGCTCTTTGGCATACAAGGTTAGTAAGATCCGGTTAATTTATGCATATAGCATGTCAAACTTGTGTTTTGAAAAATACTTTGATAAAAAAAAATTAAAATTTTCGCTATGTACTCGTTTTCCAACAGGATTAACCCTAGATTCGACCACTATGGGAGTTTTCTCAATTATTCAGATCAATTGAGAAGTGTAGAGTGAATACTCTTGTTTGAGAAAATCTAACTTCCTAGGAGCTACTGTTTAATATCACAAACTTTAGCTCTAAGTCTTCTCATGTGATTGGAAGGAGAGTCACAGGAGGAAGAGCTATACAACATGTGACCACCTACATTCCAATCGTGGATAGAGAATAGCAAAGAAGGCGAATTAGTTGAGGCTCTTCTAAAACATTTTTCTCTACACGGATTCGAGCCTACTTCAGTATACAAAAGGTTAGTAAGATTTGTCATTAATTTATATATATAGCATGTCTAACTAATGTTTTGGAAAATACTCTGATTTAAAAATTTTTAAAATTCTGCTACCTACTCGTTTCCAACAATTCATATCAAAGCTAGGTTTTTACGTAAATTTATGAGTTTGTGATCATGCCACATATATATATTATATGATCTTGTTCTCTCCTATGCTTAAATTTAATTTTTTGGAAAGTTGGCATTCTAGGGTTTCTATATAATTAAATGTTGTCATAAGATTATATAGTGAATGTTTATTAATTAATTATGGATGATTAAATTATTATTTAATATTAATTAATTAATTAATTAATTTATACTAGTTATGGTTCCTTAGAGGTTAGAATCTATATCTAGGTTTTTCATGTAATTAGATGGTGGTTTATCATCATTGTTTAGGAATTATTATTTTAATTTTAAATTTGTAAAATTTTATAATTAAATAATTATTTAAAGTGAAGACAGATATAAAAAATGAAGATGACAGGAGTTTGATTGATCTTCCTAAGTTTCTAAAATTTTTATGTTTTTGAATTGTTAAAATAAGATAAAAAAACTACTTAAAAATTATTTTCTAGAAAATGTGAATTCAGCTCAGTTGTCAAGCCAAACCGTCGGGTTTAGCAAGCTGATGGTCGCAGACCGACAAGCCAAACTTCTAGTTTGGTAGGCCATCTATAAGGCAGAATTCTGTTAGCTTTGGCTATAGGCTGAACTCTCAGGTTCGACAGGCCGATGTGCAATGACCGGTAAGCTAAAGATCAAGTTTGGCAAGCTGGTAGAAAGCAGTATGTTTTTAGAAAAAGTGTTTTTGATGCAGTTTTGATTTTATTTTTGAGACAATTTTGAGAAACATGAAATTTTATAATGACCAAAAAAATAAAGCATTTGATCTATGAGGGATTGAAGAACTGAAGATAGATGCCATATGAAGAAAGATAGAACTTGAAGATACAAGATGAAAAATTGATAATATGTTTTGATTGATCTTTTGTAATCTTTATTTTCTTTCTCTAGGATGGACTATAATGTTACGACTATTTATTTATTATTTTTTTGTTTGTGGCTTTGCATATTGCTTTGCTTGTCTGTATTATAATATGATTGGTCATGTATGTTGATAACATGCTATGTCGAATAAGGAGTGCCGCTCATTAAAAATTGTTCATACATGTTTACAAAAAACCATGGCTTTCAAAATATTGAGTGGGAGAAGGTTTTCGAAGAGAGGACCTACGGCCTCCATCAATGGTCCATAGATGGCACATGGTGATTTCGACCCCTAAGAAGGGATTTCATCATGTACTAGGTTAGATCTCTAAAGGGATAATTTATTTTAGCATGATTTATCATTGTACATCCCTAGGTAGCGATTATAGATCATTAATAAAATAGTTAAAATGATGGTTATACACTCAAGATTAATTTTATTATTAACCTCTCCTAGGAGCTCTGTTAATGAAATTAATGGCCAATGATATTGATTATTAATATATGCTGGATCAGACGGGTCTTGGATGGCATACATTAATTAGAGGGGATCCATGTTCCTAATTGAATTTGGTAAGTCTCCCCTAGCCGGCTTGTGAAATTCTGAGTTAGGAATTATCATTGTAAGGTTGTGATTTTTTCAAGGTTTTGACACATAAACACAATTGTATGTTTACTTGTTTGTGTTATCTTACTAAACTAATATAGATTGTTTGCTTATATTTGGTATATGAATCTTTATTGTAGATTAAAATGTCTAAAATGCTTTATCTTCGATACTTGACAAGAACCAATTAACTAATGAGAGTTATAATGACTAGAAAAGGAACCTGAATATCATTCTTTCCTTTGAGAAACTAAAATTTGTACTGACAACACTATGTCCTCCCGAATCAAAAGCATCTTTTGATTTTGTAAAAATTATGAGTCATTATTGATATGTTAACTAAATGTCTATAAATTTTTAAATTCATATCCTTATTAAGTTTTGAGACAAAATTCATTGTTTGCCAAGTACTCAGTAGTTATAAATATCTTTATGATATACTCTATGTAATTCATAAGATGATAACTCATACTTTTAAATGTGTTTTGCATGATTTATTATTTTTCCAACTTATATTTATATATTAAGACTATTACATAAATATTTCAAAAGCATATCATACATATTTGATTTTATAAAAATGTTTAATGAAACATATTTGTTGTTTAGCATGTTTAGTGTTAATATTAACTCTGAATTCGAACATATGTTTTGAATTACTCCGAATTTATTTGAAGATGAATTTTAGATATCTTATGATTTTATGTGTCTATTATGTGAAGTAATTTTTATAAATTACTTTATGGCGTAAATAATTTAATAAATTATTTTTAATCAGTACTGCTCATTGCTCAGACTTTGCTAGTAAATTTTGTAGTATTGATTGTGTGATTTATTTTAATTAACAAATGAAATTTTATAGCTAAAGAAAAATTTAAGCATTATATATATGTTAAATTTATTCATGCAAATTTTCATGCTCTAATTGAATGTGAATTGAAAGATATAGGGTTATGAATCCTTGAAGGTTCAGTAAGTTTTTATGACTGGTAGATTTACTTGAATATTTTGAAAATTAGAAAAATGTATTTTGGATTAATATTTTCAAGAGAGGAAAATTTGAATGATGTTTATATATGTTAGCTATGTTATGAAATAATTTTTACACTTTATTTATGCTTATAAATTGAGATTAATTTCTTTAAGTGATTAAAACTTAAGTTTTCTGTCTTTATCTTTCTTGACTTTAAGTGCATATTTGTTACTCAAAGATGCTTTATTTTGTTAAGAATGATATATGATAATGTAATATGATATTAAATGATGGCATGAAGATGAATATTAATTTCATGTATTATATAAATGCTTGACATGAACACTCCAAAAGGCGAGCATATCAAGAACCGCTGCAACGTCACCTCAACAAATCATATAAGTACATTCTCACGCAACATGATAAAAGTTTACGAAAAAGTTTTCAGAATATGTTTTTTTTTTGGATAATTTTTAAGTCCATTTTTACATATTGTCTTCTCATGAAAACTTATGTTGCAACAAGAAAGTTTAACGGATATTTCAATGACGAGGTATGTTAAAGAAAGCTTATATAAATATACATATATATATATATATGAATCACAAAATTAAGTGTTGCACACCTTATGTTTATGTTTATGATGTCCTACAAGGTTTGGACTTGTTATGTTTGGTTTGAAACTAGTTACCTCACTCCTCTCATGATGGCGTGCCTATGATATTGATAGTGCAACGCTTGGGCCCTTAAGATAAATAAATAATATTTTAATATGAAAGTTTAAATAAAAAAGATATGTTCTATATAAGCATGTGCCTCGTGTACTAGTATGATTATGATTACGATGTTATGTAATGGTTTTTATGAAATTTTTTATGTTGTGAGATAGGAATGTGTATTTACTAAGCTTATACTTACTTAGCTTATATCATGTTGTAGATAAGGATAAGATGTAGGTTGACTAGAATGGAGGACAAGGACGGGCATATGTGCAAAGAGTATTAGATTAGAAACAAAATCATGTCACGAAAGGAATTTGAAATTAAACAAAATTTGATATATTATATTTTGCATTTTTATTTGTTTGAGACTCAGTTATCTTTGTGATATGTTCTTTTGAACTTATGTTTTGTTGAACGTAATTTGTATTTTAGATTTTTAGTTTCTCAGATTGTTTATTAAAGAATACAGTATGTAGTTTGTTTCTTCGTAATTGGTCTTAATTAGTTGTTTAATTAGAAGTTAAGAGTGCTTGCATTATATGGATGTAAGTTTGTTTTTGTAAACTAAATTTTCTGTAGGTGGTTGGTTAGCCAAATGCCTTAGGTGTTCTGTGTGGTTAGCCAAGAGTGTTGTTGATTATTTTGAACTTCTTATCAGTAATTATTAAGTTTAACGGTAAAAGCAACATTCCCTGTGTCACCCGTAAGGGGTTGTTATAAAGAAGACTGGTTGGTTGAAGCTCTTCTAAAACGTTCTTCGCTTCTTGGTTTTTCTGCAGACTTTGATATACAAAAGAGGTACGTAAGGTCTGTTATTAATTTACATACTTAACATGTCAAACTTGTTATTTTGAAAAGACTTTGATTTAAAAAAAATTTAAAATTCTATTGCCTATCGTTTTCTAATAATTGATATCAAGAGCCATGGTTTTACATTGATTTTACGGGTTTGTGATCATGCTATATACATAAATTATGTAATCTTAATCTCTCCTATGCTTGAATTAATTTTTTTGCGAGTTGACACCTAAGGGTCTATATAATTCAATGTTGTCATGAGATTATATAGTTAATGTTTATTAATTAGTTATGGTTAATTAAATTTCTCTTTTAATTATTATATTAATTAATTAATTAATTTTGTCGGCTATGATTCATTGGAGGTTACAATGTATATCTAGATCTTTCATGTGATTAGATGGTGGTCAATTATCATCGTCCAGGATTTATTATTTTAATTTTGATTTGTAAAATTTGTATCAAAATAATTATTTGAAGTAAAGATAGATTTAGAAGATGGAGATGATTAGAGTTCTCTATGTTTTTCTATGTTTATAAATTTTTTATGTTTTTGAATTGTTGAAAAATAAATTAAAACTACTTAAAAATAATTTTTTAAAAAAGTTTGGAAAAACACTAGTTCAGCATCGGTCGGAAGGCCAGTTAAACAGTACAAGCATGCCTACGATCACAAACCGATAGGCCAAAATCGACAGGCCAATAGCAAGCGAAACCGGTTTTAAAAGGTGCATATTTGGTGCAGTTTTTTGTTTAGTTTTTGAGACAATTTTGAGAAGCATGAAATTTTATGATAACTAGAGACTAAATTTTCGATCTATGAGAGATTGGAGAATTGAAGTCAAACGCTAGATAAAGAAGGATACAATAAAAAGATACAAGATAAAGAATCGATAATATGTTTCGATTGATCTTTTGTAATCTTTATTTTCTTTTCTCTAAGATGGAACCATGATATTACGGCTGTTTATTATATTGCTTGTAGCTTTCTATGTTGCTTTGCTTATCTACATTATAATATGTTTTATCATGTATGTTGATAACATGCCATGTAGAATAGGAACTCTTGCTCATTAAAATTGTTCATGCATGATTAACATAAAACCTTGACTTTTTAAAATATTGAGTGGGAGATGGTTTTCGAAGAATAGACCTAAGGCCTCCATCATTTGTCCGTAGGTAGCACATGATGGTTCCAACCCTTAGGAAGGGATTTCATCATGTATCAGGTTGGATCTCCAAAGGGATAATTTATTTTAGCATGATTTATTATTATACACCTCTAGATAGCAATTATAAATCATAGATAAAATAGTTGAAAAGATGGTTATATGCTCAAGATTAATTTTATTATTAGCCTCCCCTAGAAGCTCTGTTAATAAAATTAGCGGCTAAAGAAAATGATTAATACTATATGCTAGATTAAAAAGATCTTGGATGGCATATATTAATCGTGGAGGATCCATATTCCTAATTAATTTGGTAAGTCTCCCCTAGGTGGCTTGTTGAATTTTGAATTGAGAATTATCGTTGTAAGGTTGTAATATTTTCAAGATTTTGACACATAAATACATTGTATGCTTACTTATTTGTGTTATCTTACTAAATTATTGTGGAAAGTTTGCTTATAATTGGTATTTGATTCTTGATTGTAGATCAAATTTAAAAATGCTTTATCTTCGATACTTGATAAAATACATTAACTAGTGAACGCTAATGATTGGAAAATGAACCTAAATTTCATCCTTTTCTTTGAGAAATTGAAATTTGTGCTAACTATACCGTGTCCTATTGAGTATACCGGTGAATACACAAATGATAAAATTTAAGTGTATGATCACTAGAAGCATGCTAATAATTAGGCCCGCTATTACATTATGGTTCGCATGATTAATATGCTACTAGCTTAATATGAGGATTATGAGACTACTAGGCAAATCTTGGATAATTTAGAAGACATTTTTGGATTCCAAGCCTTAATGAAATGGTAAGGGACTCTTTGGAAGCTCCTTAATTGTAAACAAAGAACAAGGACTCCTATGAAGGAGCATATGATGTTAGTCATAAGTTGCATCATTGACGCTCAAACCCACGGAGCTAATATTGATGTTAAGTCATATATGGCTATGGTCTTAGAGACTCTCTCCAAGGAGTTTATCTAGTTTAGAGCTTTATATAGCTTGAGCAATAGATAGGATATTACCTTAATTGAGCTGATGAAGTAGTTATAGGAGTTCCAGAATCTGATCAGGGAAGATCTTGCTGGTGTGGAGGTGAACTTGGTGACTGCATCTAGTTCCAATCCTAACTCTAGGAATGAAAAGAAGCAAAGGGCTAAGAACGAGAAATATTCTATCTTCGCAAAAGGTAAGGACAAGAAGAAGAAAAAGAGAAACCCAAAGAAAAAGTGCATTTTCTGTGGAAAGGTTAGGCACATCAAGAAAAATTGCAATGACTGCCTATCTCGAGGAGGTAAGTGCAAACTTCTAGCTATTTAAATTTGTTAGTTGAGGAATCAAATGATACTTAGGTCATAGATTCCAAAGCGACCAATCATATTTGTGTTTCTCTGTAGGGATTCAAGGAAATGAGAAGTCTGCTGCATGAGTACTTCATGTTGTAGATGTTAGATATGTATGCCCGAAGGAGTAAAAATGTTATACGTTTTTGGAGACATTTTTTATCAATAAAGAATTTATTCATTTACATATACCAAATCTTGTCCTCTTTACGTTCATATTTGTTGAATGTATGTTAAGCAAATAGTAGTCTAAGACTGTTGGTCTAAACCTTTAAGAATTGGGCATATGATGGACTGATTATGCGGAAGACATGATTCTTAAGGTGACGGTCTAAAACATATGATCTACAATCGAGAGAATAAAGTTGGGCGCTTTATTCATAAAAAGATTGTTATGTTTTCTATATCCCTATTGGGAGATGGTTTGTCTTGACCATCAGAGTTGGACTCCGTGAATAGAAACATTGGCACGTTGTCATAGGTGACGATGTGTTGGATCGGGACACAAAGTGAATTGATCTGGATTTATAATTTTGTCTTAGCAAATTGATTCACTTTAGACAATCATTTGTATTGTATCTTAATCCTGAGATAGATAGTGAGCCCATTGTCTCGACTTATGTCTTTTGATATACCAAAGGGTGACACCCACATCTCTATAGTGGTATGCATGCCGGTACGTTGGAGGCATGACTCTTGATAGCGTAGACTTGTTATTCATAGATATAGAATCCATAGCTCCTCTTTAGGAGTAATGATATCCTCTTATATGCGTTATCCTATATTTGGAAAACTGGAGCGCTCAACCATTTGGATGCATAGGTGTAACCGAATGGTATACTATCTTTAGATGGTAAGTTTTCTAATAGTGAGATAATGGAACGTAAGATAAAAATAATCGGGAAGGTAAGACAAAACTTGTCCTTAAGCCGATTATGGATTATTATATGAGGATACGATACACTATGATATGTCATGGAGACTTAGCTATACGAGCTTCGTAATTCTATAAAGTTCGAGAGTGCAGCTCCAAGCTTTTAGTGGAGTAGCGTTGGAGTTGATAATTGTGAAATGCATATTTGGGATATTGGGTTTCATAATTATCATGAGCTTAAACTTTATAGGTCCATTTTGGTCCCCTTTGCTTGCTCACAAAATCCTGTAACGATACGGCATGCTTTTTCAATAATTGGTGACTTATGTCGGATTTATCGGATTGGTTTAAAATTTGAAAGGATCAAATAATTTATATCTATTTATTAGTTAAATTAATTTGTATTAAAATTAATTTAAGATAAACTTGTTATATTATGGGGATTGGATAATTCTTGTCTGTTTATCGATTGATTTAATTGGATAAATTAAATCAAGATAAACTTGTAGAATTATTGTGAATTGATTTATTTTCTTAGAGATTATGTTGATAAAGTTTGTTTTGATCAGATAACTTCTCTATTGGGTTATTTGAATCAAAACTGAGACTTTATCCTATAGAATCTCGAGTGAAAAATAAAAGATTAGCGGAAATATTTACGCGGCAATTCGGCCTGCCGATGGGGCCTGATCGACCCGCCGATGGGGCCTGATCGGCCCGTCGATCAGCGAGAGATAAGATTACGTGTTTTCACGCGGATCTTATTAGATATTGATCCGAACTTGATTCTGTTTCGAGTTTTTGAGACCTAATTTGATAAGGACTGACCCCAAGACCAATCACTATATAAAGGGAGTAAGTCTCATGAGTTGCTTTCAGATCAATTAACAGATTAAGAGTGGAACTCTTCTTGTGAGAATCTGAAAACTCTCTGAGAGCTTTTGATCACAAATCACGAATACTAGCTTTGGGTTCTCTCGATTGGTTGGAAGGAGAGTCACCGGTGAAAGAGCTGTACGTGTGAGCCCACACTCACTCCGATCGTGGATAGAGAATAGCAAAGAAGACCAGTTGGTTGAGGCTCTTCTGGAGCGTTACTTCTCTTCATGGGTCGCAGAAGTTCTTCGACACATAAAGGTTAGTAAGATCTGTTTAATTTATACGTATAGCATGTCAAACTTGTGTTTTGAAAAAATACTCTGATGTTAAAATTTTTAAAATTTTCGCTGTGCACCTCACACTGTTTTTTCCAACAGTAGATGGGCGATGGATCCTTAGTGTTGATTGAAGCAGTAGGAGACGTCCATCTTAACTTTGTAGTTTTGAGATATTGTTTAATATTCCTAAAGTTAAAAGGAATTTAATTTCTATCGTTTGTTTATTTAAAAACTCTTATTCAGTTTCTTTTAATAATAAAGTGATTGGTACAAACAAATTTTTTATCTATAATGGATGGATGCAAAACAACCTATACTTTGTCAAACCTAAGATGGACTTTCTACTTAACACTGAGGTTAATAATAACTCTAAAAGACTTAAAACTTCTCATTCTAATAAGACTTATCTTGCGATTAGGTCATATTTGTTGGAAACAAAGTGCGCAGCGGAATTTTAAAATTTTTCCATCAGAGTATTTTCCAAAACACAAGTTTGACATGTTATATGTATAAATTAAACAGATCTTACTAACCTCAGTGTGCCGAAGAACCTCCGCGACCTGTGTAGAGAAGTAACGTTCCAGAAGAGGCTCAACCAACTGGTCTTCTTTGCTATTCTCTATCCACAACCGGAGTGAGTGTGGGCTCACACGTACAGCTCTTCCACCGGTGACTCTCCTTCCAACCAATAGAGAGAACCCAAAGCTAGTGTTCGTGATTTGTGAACAAAAGCTCTCAGGGAGTTTTCAGATGCTCACTAGAAGAGTATCACTCTTAATCTCTCAAATTGATCTGAGTAAATCATTAGACTCACTCCCTTTTTATACCTATTGGTCCTTGGGGTCAGTCCATATCAGATTAGGTCTCAAAAATCGAAACAGAATCAAGTTCGGATCAATATCTGATAAGACACGCGTGAAAAACGCGTAATCTTAACTGTCGCGGTCGGCATGCCGAACTGTGTGATAGGCAGGCCGAACTGGCAAGTTTGGCAGGCCGAACTGCCGAGAAAAAATCTCCACGAATCTTTTATTTTCCACCCGAGATTCTAAAGGATAAAGTCTCAGTTTTGATTCAAATAGCCCAATAGAAAAGATATCTGATCAAAACAAACTTTATCAAGATAATCTCTAAGAAAATAAATCAATTCACAATAATTCTACAAGTTTATCTTGTTCTAATTGTCCAAAATTAAAACAACCGATAAACAGACAAGAATTATCCGAACGCCATAATTCAACAAGTTCATCTTGAACTAATTTCTTACATAATTAATTCAACCGATAAACAGACATGAATTATTTGATTCTTATAAATTTTAAACCAATCTGATGAATTCGACATAAGTCACCAATTATTGGAAAAGCACGCCGTGTCGTTACAGGATTTTGTGAGCTAGCAAAGGGGACCAAAATGGACCTATAAAGTTCAAGCTCATGATAATTATGAAACCCAATATCCCAGATATACATTTCACAATTATCAACTCCAACGCTACTCCACTAAAAGCTTGGAGCTGCACTCTCGAACTTTATAGAATTACGAAGCTCGTGTAGCTAAGTCTCCATGACATATCATAGTGTATCGCATCCCCATATGATCATCCATAACCGGCTTAAGGACAAGTTCTGTCTTACCTTCCCGATTATTTTTATCTTACGTTCCATTGTCTCACCATTAGAAAACTTACCATCCAAAGATAGTATACCATTCGGTTACACCTATGTATCCAAATGGTTGAGCGCTCCAGTTTTCCAATTACAAGACAACGCATATAAGAGGATATCATTACTCCTAAAGAGGAGCTATGGATTCCATATCTATGAATAACAAGTCTACGCTACCAAGAGTCATGCCTCCAACGTACCGGCATGCATGCCACTATAGAGATGTGGGAGTCACCCATTGGTACATCAAAAGACACAAGTCGAGACAACGGGCCCATTATTCATCTCAGGATTAAGATACAATACAAATGATTGTCTAAAGTGAATCGATTTTCCAAGACAGAATTATTAATCCAAATCAATTCACTTTATGTCCCGATCCAACACATCGTCACCTATGACAACGCGCCAATGTTTCTATTCACGGAGTCCAACTCCGATGGCCAAGACAAACCATCTCCCAAAAGGGATATAGACAACATAACAATCTTTACATGAATAAAGCGCCCAACTTTATTCCCTCGATTGCGGATCATATATTTTAGACCATCACCTTAAGAGTCGTGTCTACCGCATAATCATCCCATCATATGCCCAACTCTTAAGGTTTAGACTGATAGTCTCAGACTACTGTTTGCTTATCATACATTCAACAAATATGAACGTAAAGAGGACAATATTTGGTTTATATAAACGAATAAATTCTTTATTGATAAAAATGTCTCCAAAAACGTATTACATTTTTACTCCTTAGAGCATACATGTCTAACAATCTCCCACTTGCACTAAGTGAGTAAATACTACAAATTTCGCATCCCCATAGCTTCCACATGCCTTTCGAAGACTCTCCCAAAAAGTGTCTTCGTAAATGGATCAGCTAAATTGTCCTCTGACGCGATCTTGCACACCGTGACATGCCCGCTCTCAACGAAGTCCTTTATCACATGATACTTCCGATCAATATGCTTACTCTTCTTGTGAAATCTTGGTTCCTTAGCATTAGCTACCGCCGCACTGTTATCACAGTACAGTGATACCGCTTTATCCACACCAGGAACTACCTCAAGATCCCCAAGGAACTTGCGGAGCCACACTGCTTCTTTCGAAGCATCACTAGCCACCACAAACTCGGCCTCCATCGTTGAATCCGAAGTGCAATCTTGCTTCGCACTTCTCCAACTGATGGCACCGCCACCCAGAGTAAACACAAACCCCGATGTCAATTTCCTAGAATCCAGGCAGGATTGAAAATCTGAATCAGTGTATCCTAGAGGAGTTAAATCCTCACCCGAATACACAAGCATATACCCTCGAGTCCTTCTTAGGTACTTGAAAATATGCTTTACCGCAACCCAATGGTTTGGTCCTGGATCCGCCTGAAATCGACTCACTATCCCGACCGCATAGCTAATATCCGGTCGAGTGCAAAGCATGGCATACATGAGACTACCCACTGCCGAAGCATAAGGCACCTTCTTCATGTATTCTCTTTCTTCATAAGACTTTGGAGAGTCTTTCTTAGAAAGAGTAATTCCAGACCTAGATGGTTGCCCACCTTTCTTGGAATCCTGCATTGCAAACCTCCTGAGAATTTTATCTATGTAGCTGGCCTGTGACAAAGCTATCATTTTGTTCTTCCTATCCCGAAAGATCTGGATACCGAGAATAAAATTAGCCTCACCCAAGTCCTTCATGTCAAACTGCTTGGTCAACCATAATTTGACCGATGACAACGCCCCAACGTCATTGACAACGCCCCAACGTCATTGCCAATTAGCAGAATGTCATCTACATAGAGTAGTAGAAAAACCACCTTCCCATTCTTAATGTGTTTGTAAACACATGGTTCATCCACATTTTGTGAGAACCCATAAGTCTTGATCACTTGATCAAATCTTATGTTCCAAGAACGAGAAGCCTACTTAAGTCCATAAATAGACTTTAGCAACTTACAAACCTTACCCTCTTGACCCGTGACCTTGAACCCGTCTGGTTGTTCCATATAAATGGACTCATCAAGATAGCCATTCAGAAAAGCCGTCTTGACATCCATCTGCCAAATCTCGTAGTCGAGAGCGGCAGCTATGGACAAGAGAATCCGGATGGACTTAAGCATGGCTACAGGCGAAAAGGTTTCCTCATAATCGATTCCTTCCTTTTGCGTATAACCCTTAGCTACCAGTCTAGCCTTAAAGGTTTTGACCTTTCCATCCACTCCTCTTTTCCTCTTGTAGATCCACTTACTCCCTATGGGTTTTACCCCTTCGGGAAGATCCACAAGCTCCCAGACCCGATTAGTCTCCATAGACTTCATCTCAATGTTCATGGCCTCTGTCCAGAGTCTTGAATCAACATCCTCCATAGCTTCTGCGTAAGTATAAGGATCCCTGTCATGTTTATCCGGTTCAGCCAAAAAGACCTCCCCATTGAACATATACCTCTCAGGTTGACGCCCGATCCTCCCACTACGCCGAAGCCCCTGAGGTTGTTGTTCAGGTTTGTTTGGTTTTTCTACACCGATCGAAATGGTTTCGTTCGGAACCTCCGGAGTAAACGGATTACCCCTCAACTCCTCAAGCACCACTTTGCTTTAAGGTTTAAAGTCGTTCATGTAACTCTCCTCAAGGAAAGTTGCATTAGTTGAAACCACGACTTTATTTTCCTTTGGGTTATAAAAATAACCCCCTTTAGTCCCTTTTGGATATCCTACAAACACGCAAACTTCTGAACGTGCTTCCAACTTATTCAGATCCTTAAACAGGACATGAGCTGGACATCCCCATATGCGAATATGGTTTAAGGATGTCTTCCGTCTTGTCCACAACTCGTGAGGAGTTTTAGGGACCGATTTTGAAGGTACATTGTTCAAAAGATAACATGCGGTTTGTAGTGCATATCCCCAAAAGGATAAAGGCAATGATGAATAACTCATCATGGACCGAATCATGTCCAACAAAGTCCTATTCCTTCTCTCTGCTACGCCATTCTGCTGCGGAGTGCCCGGCGCAGTCAAATGGGATAAAATCCCATTCTCTAACAAGTGTCCCAAGAACTCATCAGAAAGGTATTCCCCACCTCGATCAGATCGAAGTGCCTTTATGGGTCTACCCAATTGCTTTTCCACTTCAGCCCGAAACTCCCTGAACTTATCATAAGTTTCATTTTTGTGGTGCATTAGGTACACATACCCATATCTTGAGTAATCGTCAATAAAAGTAACGAAGTACTCATACCCTCCTCGTGTCCGGATGTTCATCGGTCCGCAAACATCACTATGCACAAGTTCTAGAACCCCTTCGGCCCTATTGCCCTTAGACCCGTATGGTCTTTTGGTCATTTTACCCTCCAAACAAGACTCACATTGGGGTATAGATTCCACCTTTAAGTGACTTAAAGGTCCATCCCTTACCAACCTTTGAATCCTATTTAGGTTAATATGGCCAAGGCGCAAATGCCAAAGATAAGTCTTATTAGAGTGAGAAGTTTTAAGTCTTTTTGAGTCATTATCATTTATCTCAGCATTAAGCAATAGGTCCATCTTATGTTTGATAAAATATAGATTATTTTGCATCCATCCAGAACAGATAAAAGATTTGTTTTTACGAATCACCACTTTGTCATTAAAAGATACCACGTAGGAGTCTTTAAATAAAGAAGATACAGAAATTAAATTCCTTTTAAATTTAGGAACATAAAAACAATCTCGCAAAATTAAACTCCTATAATTATCAAAATAAAGATGGACATCTCCCACTGCTTCCGCTGAGACCAAGGATCCATCGCCCATCCGAAGCGTTAAGTCTTCACGAAGTAGACTTCTCGTTTCTTTGAATCCCTGCAGAGAAACACAAACATGATTAGTTGCACCGGAATCTATGACCCAAATGTCACTGGATTCCTCAACCAAACAAGTTTCTAAATATAGAAGATCACACCTACCTCCCTTGGAAAGGAAGTCCTTGCAATGCTTCTTTATATGCCCGACCTTACCACAAAAGAAGCACTTAAGCTTCTTTGGGTTCTTCTTCTTCTTCTTCTTGCTCTTGGTAGCAATAGGAATAGAAGACTTCCCACTTTTGGCCCGTTGCTTCTTTCCATTCCCAGAGTTAGGATTGGAACCAGAAGCAGCTACCATATTGGCCTCTCCACCAGCAGGAGACTCCCTGATCAGCAGTTCAAACTCTTGTAACTGTTTCATCAGTTCTGTCAAGGTCATATCCCGTCTATTGCTTAGATTAAAAGTAGCTCTAAACAGAATAAATTCCTTAGACAGAGTCTCAAAGACCATAGTCATCTGAGTTTCAGCATCGATGTCGGCTCCATTGGTTTGAGCCTCAGCGAGGTAACCCATGACCAACATCATGTGCTCCTTTACAGATGTCCCCGGTCTCTGTCTACAGTTTAAGAGTTTCCGAAGCGCCCCTTGCCGCTTTGTTATGGCCTGGCCTCCAAACATGTCCTCAAGATTATCCAAGATTTGCTTCGCAGTCTCATAATCCTGATGTTGAGCCTGCAGCACGTTATTCATGCTAGCCATAACATAGCAGCGGGCCTGATCATTAGCATCTTTCTAGCGGTCGTACGCTTGGAATTGCTCATTACTTGAGTCTCCCGTAGGCTCAGGAGGACAAGGAGTTGTCAGAACATATTTCAGTTTCTCAAAGGAAAGGACGATGTCCAGGTTCCGTTTCCTATCATTATAGTTCTCACCGGTTAATTGGTTTTTGTCAAGTATCGATGATAAAGCGTTTTTAGACATTTTCAATCTACAATAAAGAGTCATATACCAAACATAAGCAAACATATATAATAATTTAGTAAGATAACACAATCATGTAAAATCATACAAATGTGTTTATGTATCAAAACCTTGAAAATATCACAACCTTACAACGATAATTCCCAACTCAGAATTCAACAAGCTCCTAGGGGAGTCATGCCAAATTTAATCAGGAACACGGATCCCCTCCTGATTAATATATGCCATCCAGGACCCGTATGATCCAGCATATACTAATAATCGTTTCTTTGGCCATTAATTTTATTAACAGAGCTCCTAGGGGAGGTTAATAATAAAATTAACGTGAGTGTATAACCACCGTTTTAATATTTTATCCATGATTTATAATCATCACCTAGGGGTGTGCAACCATAAATCATACTAAAATACCTTATCCTTTCAGAGATCCAATCTGGTACATGATAGAAATCCCTTCCTAGGGGTTGGGACCATCATGTTCTTCCTATGGACCAACGATGGAGGCCTTAGGTTCTCTCTTCGAAAACCTTCTCCCACTCAATCTTTTGAAGTCAAGGTTTTATTTTGAAATTATGCATGAACAAATTTAATATGAGCGGCACTCCCTATTCTATATGACATGTTATCAATATACATGGTAAATCATATTATACTGCAGACAAGCAAAGCAATCAAGCAAAGCTACAAGCATAATAATAATAATAACCGTAATATTATGGTTCCACCCTAGAGAATAGAAAAACTAAGATTACAAGAGAATAATCGAGACATTTATCGATTCTTCATCCTTGAATCCTCAAGCTGTATCCTTCTTCATGTAATATCCATCTTCATGTCCACAATCCCGTATGAATCGAACACTTCATATTTCTGGTCATATCCAAATTTAATGTTTCTTAGAATCGTCCCAAAAATAAAATTAAAACTGCACCAAAAAATTGCACCTTTTCTGGACACTTGGCTGCTCTCGGTCGGCAGGCCGATCTGGGTGATCGGTCTGCCGATCATGGTGGTTCGGCCTGCCGAACATGAAGGTTCGGCCTGCCCGCAGAGCACCAAAATTTCTGCCCCACTGTCGGCCTGTCGGACCGTACGTCCGGCCTGCCGATCTGTGACCTTCGGCCTGCCGAACTGTGAGGTCCGGCATGCCGACCGAGCAGAAAACCCTCAATCCAGAAAATACAATTTTAATGCAATTCATCAATTTTATTTTCAACAATTCAAAAACATAAAATTAGAGACTCAGGAAATACCTGGAGGCGCCATCATCAATCTTTAAGTTCCGACTTCTCGTTCCGTCTTCTCCGAATAATTATTTAATTACAAAATTCTTACAAATTAAAAATTAAATAATAATTCCTAGACGGAGATGATAGTCCGCCATCTAATTACATGAAAAACCTAGATACACATTCTAACCTCTAAGGAACCATAACCGGTATTAATTAATTAATAAATAATTAAACAACAATTTAATCAACCATAATTAATTAATAAGCATTCACCATATAATCCATGACAACATATATATTATATAGAAACCTAGAGTGCCATCTCTCTATAAAATTTAATTCAAGCATTGGAGAGATTAAGATCACAAAATTTATGCATATAACATGATCACAAACTTGCAAATTTATGTAAAAACCTGGCTCTGATACCAATTGTCGGAAACAAAGTGCGCAGCGGAATTTTAAAATTTTTCCATCAGAGTATTTTCCAAAACACAAGTTTGACATGTTATATGTATAAATTAAACAGATCTTACTAACCTCTGCGTGCCGAAGAACCTCCGCGACCTGTGTAGAGAAGTAACGTTCCAGAAGAGGCTCAACCAACTGGTCTTCTTTGCTATTCTCTATCCACAACCGGAGTGAGTGTGGGCTCACACATACAGCTCTTCCACCGGTGACTCTCCTTCCAACCAATAGAGAGAACCCAAAGCTAGTGTTCGTGATTTGTGAACAAAAGCTCTCAGGGAGTTTTCAGATGCTCACTAGAAGAGTATCACTCTTAATCTCTCAAATTGATCTGAGTAAATCATTAGACTCACTCCCTTTTTATACCTATTGGTCCTTGGGGTCAGTCCATATCAGATTAGGTCTGAAAAATCGAAACAGAATCAAGTTCGGATACATATCTGATAAGATACGCTTGAAAAACGGGTAATCTTAACTGTCACGGTCGGCATGCCGAACTGTGTGATAGGCAGGCCGAACTGGCCAGTTCGACAGGCCGAACTTTCTGATAGGCAGGCCGAACTGCCGAGAAAAAATCTCCGCGAATCTTTTATTTTCCACCTGAGATTCTAAAGGATAAAGTCTCAGTTTTGACTCAAATAGCCCAATAGAAAAGATATCTGATCAAAACAAACTTTATCAAGATAATCTCTAAGAAAATAAATCAATTCACAATAATTCTACAAGTTTATCTTGTTCTAATTGTCCAAAATTAAAACAACCGATAAACAGACAAGAATTATCCGAACGCCATAATTCAACAAGTTCATCTTGAACTAATTTCTTACATAATTAATTCAACCGATAAACAAACATGAATTATTTGATTCTTATAAATTTTAAACCAATCTGATAAATCCGACATAAGTCACCAATTATTGGAAAAGCACGCCGTGTCGTTACAGGATTTTGTGAGCTAGCAAAGGGGACCAAAATGGACCTATAAAGTTCAAGCTCATGATAATTATGAAACCCAATATCCCAGATATACATTTCACAATTATCAACTCCAACGCTACTCCACTAAAAGCTTGGAGCTGCACTCTCGAACTTTGTAGAATTACGAAGCTCGTGTAGCTAAGTCTCCATGACATATCATAGTGTATCGCATCCCCATATGATCATGCATAACCGGCTTAAGGACAAGTTCTGTCTTACCTTCCCGATTATTTTTATCTTACGTTCCATTGTCTCACCATTAGAAAACTTACCATCCAAAGATAGTATACCATTCAGTTACACCTATGTATCCAAATGGTTGAGCGCTCCAGTTTTCCAATTACAGGACAACGCATATAAGAGGATATCATTACTCCTAAAGAGGAGCTATGGATTCCATATCTATGAATAACAAGTCTACGCTACCAAGAGTCATGCCTCCAACGTACCGGCATGCATGCCACTATAGAGATGTGGGAGTCACCCATTGGTACATCAAAAGACACAAGTCGAGACAACGGGCCCATTATTAATCTCAGGATTAAGATACAATACAAATGATTGTCTAAAGTGAATCGATTTGCCAAGACAGAATTATTAATCCAAATCAATTCACTTTATGTCCCGATCCAACACATCGTCACCTATGACAACGCGCCAATGTTTCTATTCACGGAGTCCAACTCCGATGGCCAAGACAAACCATCTCCCAAAAGGGATATAGACAACATAACAATCTTTACATGAATAAAGCGCCCAACTTTATTCCCTCGATTGCGGATCATATATTTTAGACCATCACCTTAAGAGTCGTGTCTACCGCATAATCATCCCATCATATGCCCAACTCTTAAGGTTTAGACTGATAGTCTCAGACTACTGTTTGCTTATCATACATTCAACAAACATGAACGTAAAGAGGACAATATTTGGTATATATAAACGAATAAATTCTTTATTGATAAAAATGTCTCCAAAAACGTATTACATTTTTACTCCTTAGAGCATACATGTCTAACAATATTAGCCTAAATAGGATTCAAAGGTTGGTAAGGGATGGACCTTTAAGTCACTTAGAGGTGGAATCTATACCACAATTTGAATCTTGTTTTGAGGGTAAAATGACCAAAAGACTATTTGGGTCTAAGGACAAATAAGCTAAAGGGGTCCTAGGACTTGTGTATAGTGATGTTTATGGTCCATAAACATCAAGGAGCGAGGAAGGTATGAGTACTTTGTCACTTTCATTAATGATTACTTAAGATATAGGTATGTCTACCTAATGTATCATAGGAGTAAAACTTTTAACAAGTTCAGGGAGTTTCAAGTTGAAGCAGAGAAGCAATTATGTAAATCCATAAAGGTATTATGACCAGATCGAGGAGGAGATACCTATTCGATGAGTTCTTAGGACACTTATTACAGAATAGGATTTTATCTTATTTGACTATGCGAGGCACCCCACAATAGAATGTCATAGCTGGTATATAAATAATAAATAAATTCTTTATTGATAAAAATGTCTCCAAAAACTTATTACATTTTTACTCCTTAGGGCATACGTGTCTAACAATCTCCCACTTGCACTAAGTGAGTAAATATGACAAATCTCGCATCCCCATAGCTTCCACATGCCTCTCGAAGACTCTCCTAGTAAGTGTCTTCGGAAATGGATCAACTAAATTGTCCTTTGACACGATTTTGCACACTGTAAAGGCCCACCCTCAACAAAGTCCTTTAACACATGATACTTCTGATCAATATGCTTACTCTTCTTATGAAATCTTGGTTCCTTAGCATTAGCTACCGCCGCACTGTTATCAGAGTATAGTGATACCACCTTATCCATATTAGGAACTACCTCAAGATCCCCAACGAACTTGCAGAGCCACACTGCTTCTTTCGAGCATCACTAGCTGCCACATACTCGGCCTCTATAGTTGAATCCGAAGTGCAATCTTGCTTCACACTTCTCCAACTAATGGCAACGCCGCCAAGAGTAAACACAAAACCCGAAGTCGATTTCCTAGAATCCAGACAGGATTGAAAATATACAAGCATATACCTGCGAGTCCTTCTTAGGTACTTGAAGATATACTTAACTACAACCCTGTGGTTTGGTCCTGGATCCACCTGAAATCGACTTACAATCCTGACCACATAACAAATATCCGATCGTGTGCAAAGCATGGCATACATGAGACTAACCACTGCCGAGGCATTAGGTACCTTCTTCATGTATTCTCTTTCTTCCTCAGAGTTTGAAGAGTCTTTCTTAGAAAGAGTAATTCGAGACCTAGATGGTTGCCCACCTTTCTTGGAATCCTGCATTGCAAACCTCCTGAGAATTTTATCTATGTAGCCGGCCTAGGACAAAGTTATCATTTTGTTCTTCATATCCCAAAAGATCTAGATATCGAGAACAAAGTTAGCTTCATCCAAGTCCTTCATGTCAAATTACTTGGTCAACCATAATTTGACCAATAACAATGCCTCAATGTCATTGCCAATTAGCAGAATGTCATCTACATAGAGCAATAGAAAAACCACCTTCCCATGCTTAATGTATTTGTAAACACATGGCTTATCCACATTTAGTAAGAACCCATAAGTCTTGATTACCTGATCAAATCTTATGTTCCAAGAATGAAAAGCATGCTTAAGTCTATAAATTGACTTTAACAGCTTACAAACCTTACCCTCTTGACCCTTGACCTTGAACCCGTCTAGTTGTTCCATATAAATGGACTCATCAAGATAGCCATTTAGAAAAGTCATCTTGACATCCATTTGTCAAATCTCGTAGTCAAGAGCGGCAGCTATGGACAAGAGAATCCGGATGGACTTAGGCATGGCTACAGGCAAAAAGGTTTCCTCATAATCGTTTTCTTCCTTTTACATATAACCCTTAGCTACCAGTCTAGCCTTAAAGGTTTTGACCTTTCCATCTACTCCTCTTTTCCTCTTGTAGATCCACTAACACCCTATGGGTTTCACCCCTTCGGAAAGATCCACATGCTCCCAGACTTGATTAGTCTCCATAGACTTCATCTTTATGTTCATGGCCTCTATCTAGAGTTTTGAATCAACATCCTCTATAGCCTCTGCGTAAGTATTAGAATCCCTATCAAGTTCATCCGGTTCAGCCAAAAAGACTTCCCCATTGAACATATACCTCTCAGGTTGACGCCCGATCCTTCCACTATGCCAAAGCCCCTCAGGTTGTTGTTCAGGTTTGTTTAGTTTTTCTACACTGATCGGAACGGTTTCATTCGGAACCTTTGGAGTGATCAGATCACTCCTTAACTCCTCAACCACCACCTTGCTTCGAGGTTTAAAGTCATCCATGTAACTCTCCTCAAGGAAAGTTACACTAGTTAAAACCACAACTTTATTTTCTTTTGGGTTATAGAAATAACCCCCTTTAGTCCGTTTTGGATATCCTACAAACACACAAACTTCCGAACGTGCTTCCAACTTATTCGCATCCTTAAACAAGACATGAGCCAGACATCCCCATATGCGAATATGGTTTAAGGATGTCTTCTTGCCCGTCCACAACTCGTGAGGAGTTTTAGGGACCAATTTTAAAGGCATATTGTTCAAAAGAGAACATGCGGTTTGTAGTGCATATCCCTAAAAGGATAAAGACAATGATGAATAACTCATTATGGACCTAACCATGTCCAATAAAGTCCTATTCCTTCTCTTTGTAATGCCATTCTATTGTAGAGTGCCCGGCGCATTCAAATGGGATAAAATCCCATTCTCTAATAAATGTCCCAAGAACTCATCAGAAAGATACTCACCACCTTGATCGGATCGAAGTGCCTTTATGGGTCTACCCAATTACTTTTCCACTTCAGCCCGAAACTCCCTGAACTTGTCAAAAGTTTTGCTTTTGTAGTACATCAGTTACACATACCCATATCTTGAGTAATCATCAATAAAAGTGACAAAGTACTCATGCCCTCCTTGTGCCCAGATGTTCATCGGTCCGTAAACATCACTATGCACAAGTGTTAGAACCCATTCGGCCCTATTGCCTTTAGACCCGAATGGACTTTTGGTCATTTTACCCTCCAAACAAGATTCACATTGAGGTATAGATTCCACCTTTAACTGACTTAAAGGTCCATCCCTTACCAACCTTTGAATCCTATTCAGGTTAATATGACCAATGCACAAATGCTAAAGATAAGTCTAATTAGAGTGAGAAGTTTTAAGATTTAGCAGATGAATGTCAAGACGGCTTTTCTGAATGGCTATCTTGATGAGTCCATTTATATAGAACAGCCAGACGAGTTCAAGATCACGGGTCAAGAATGTAAGGTTTGTAAGCTGCTGAAGTCAACTTATGGACTTAAGCAAGCTTCTCGTTCTTGGAACATAAGATTTGATCAGGTGATCAAGACTTATGGGTTTTCACAAAGTGTGGATGAACCATGTGTTTACAAACACATTAAGGATGGAAAGGTGGTTTTTCTACTACTCTATGTAGATGATATTCTGCTAATTTGCAATGACGTTGGGGCATTGTCATCGTTCAAATTATGGTTGACCAAGCAGTTTGACATGAAGGAGTTAGGTGAGGCTAATTTTATTCTCGGTATCTAGACCTTTTGGGATAGGAAGAACAAAATGATAGCTTTGTCCTAGGCCAGCTATATAGATAAAATTCTCAGGAGGTTTGCAATGTAGGATTCCAAGAAAGGTGGGCAGCCATCTAGGTCTAGAATTGCTCTTTCTAAGAAAGACTCTCCAAAGTCTTATGAAGAAAGAGAATACATAAAGAATGTGCCTTATGCTTCGGCAGTGGGTAGTCTCATGTATGCCATGCTTTGCACACGACTGGATATTAGTTATGCGGTCGGGATTATAATTCAATTTCAGGCAGATCCAGGACTGAACCATTGGATTGTGGTCAAGCATATTTTCAAGTACTTGAGAAGGACTCGAGGGTATATGCTTGTATATTTGGGTGGGGACCTGACTCCTCTAGGATATACTGACTCAGATTTTCAATCCTGTTTGGATTCTAGAAAATTGACTTTGGGTTTTGTGTTTACTTTGGTCAGCGGTGCCATCAGTTAGAGAAGTACTAAGCAAGATTGCACTTCAGATTCAACGATGGACGCCGAGTATGTGGTAGCTAGTGATGCTTCGAAAGAAGCAGCGTGGCTCTGCAAGTTCCCTGAGGATCTTGAGGTAGTTCTTGGTATGGATAAAGCGGTATCACTGTATTGTGATAACAGTGTGGCGGTAGCTAATGCTAAGGAACCAAGATTTCACAAAAAGAGTAAGCATATTGATCGAAAGTATCATGTGATAAGGGACTTCGTTGAGGGTGGGCATGTCACGGTGTGCAAAATCGCGTCAGAGGACAATTTTGTTGATCCATTTATGAAGACACTTACTGGGAGAGTCTTCGAGAGGCATGTGTCAGCTATGGGGATGCACGATTTGTCATATTTACTCACTTAGTGCAAGTGGGAGATTGTTAGACATGTATGCCCTAAGGAGTAAAAATGTAACAAGTTCTTTAGAGACATTTTTACCAATAAATAATTTATTCATTATTGATATACCAAATATTGTCCTCTTTACGCTCATATTTGTTGAATGTCTGTTAAGCAAGCAATAGTCTGCAACTATTGGTCTAAACCTTAAGAATTGGGCATATGATGGACGGATTATGCAGAAGAGACAATTCTTAAGTGGATGGTCTAAATCATACGATCCGCAATCGAGGGAATAAAGTTAGGCGCTTTATTCATGCAAAGATTGTTATGTTGTCTATATCCCTTTTGGGAGATGGTTTGTTTTGACAATCGGAGGTGGACTCTGTGAATAGAAACATTAGCACGTTGTCATAAGTGACGATGTATTGGATCGGGACATAAAGTGAATTGATTTGGATTAATAATTATGTCTTGGCAAATCGATTCACTTTAGACAATCATTTGTGTTGTATCTTAATCTTGAGATGAATAGTGGGCCCGTTGTCTTGGTATGTGTCTTTTGATATACCAAAGGGTGACACCCACATCTTAATAGTGTTATGCATGCCGGTACGTTGAAGGCATGACTCTTGATAGCGTAGACCTGTTATTCATAGATATGAAATCCATAGCTCCTCTTTAGGAGTAATGATATCCTCTTATATGCGTTATCCTGTAATTGGAAAACTAGAGCACTCAACCATTTGGATACATAGGTGTAACCGAATGGTATACTGTCATTGGATAGTAAGTTTTCTGATGGTGAGAAAATGGAACGTAAGATAAAAATAATCGGAAAAGTAAGACAAAACTTGTCCTTAAGTCGATTATGGATTATCATATAGGGGTACGATACACTATGATATGTCACGGAGACTTAGCTATACAAGCTTCGTAATTCTATGTAGTTTGAGAGTGCGGCTCCAAGCTTTTAGTGGAGTAGCGTTGGAGTTGATAATTATGAAATGTATATCTAGGATATTGGATTTCATAATTATCAAGAGCTTGAACTATATAGGTCTATTTGGTCCCCTTTGCTAGCTCACAACATCTTGTAACGATACGGCATGCTTTTCTAATAATTGATGACTTATGTCAGATTTATTAGATTGGTTGAAATTTGGAAGAATCAAATAATTCATATCTATTTATTGGTTGAATTAATTTTGTGATAAAAAAAATTAATTCAAGATAAACTTGCTGAATTATAAGGATCAAATAATTATTGTCTATTTATCGGTTGATTTAATTTTAAATAACTTAGATCAAGATAAACTTGTACAATTATTAGGAATTGATTTATTTTCTTAGAGATAATCTAGAGGAAGTTGTTTTAATCAGATAGGTTCTCTATTGGAAATTGATTTAATTCAAGATAAACTTGTTGAATTACAAGGATCAGATAATTCTTATCTGTTTATCGGTTGATTTAATTTTAGATAACTTAGATCAAGATAAACTTGTAGAATTATTGGGAATTGATTTATTTTCTTAGAGATAATCTAGATAAAGTTGTTTTGATCAGATAACTTCTCTATTGGGTTATTTGAATTAAAACTGAGACTTTATCCTATAGAATCTTAGGTGGAAAATAAAAAATTCACGAGATTTTTTATTCGACAATTCAGCCTGCCGATGGGACCTGTTCGGCCTGCCAATCAGGTGGTTTGGCCTACCGATCAGCGAAGGATAAGATCACGCGTTTCCATGTGCATCTTATCAGATATTGATCCAAACTTGATTCTATTTCGAGTTTTTTGAGACCTAATCTGATAAGGACTGACCCCAGACCAATCTCTATATAATGGGAGTAAGTCATTTAAAACCTCCAGAGTGATCGGATCACTCTTAACTCCTCAAGCACCACATTGCTTTGAGTTTTAAAGTCGTTTATATAACTCTCCTCAAGGAAAGTTGCATTAGTTGAAACCATGACTTTATTTTCCTTTGGGTTATAAAAATAACCCCCTTTAGTCCCTTTTGGATATCCTACAAACACGTAAACTTCCAAACGTGCTTTCAACTTATTCGGATCCTCTAACTAGACATGAACCGGACATTCCCATATGTGAATATGGTTTAAGGATGTCTTCCTACCCGTCCACAACTCGTGAGGAGTTTTAGGGACCGATTTTGAAGCCACATTATTCAAAAGACAACATGCGGTTTGTAGTGCATATCCCCAAAAGGATTAAGGCAATGATGAATAACTCATCATAGACCTAATCATGTTCAACAAAGTCCTATTTCTTCTCTCCGCTACTCCATTCTGATGCAGAGTGCCCGGCGTAGTCACAAGGGATAAAATCCCATTCTCTAATAAGTGTTCCAAGAACTCATCAGAAAGGTATTCCCTGCCTCGATCTGATCAAAGTGGCTTTATAGGTCTACCCGATTGCTTTTCCACTTTAGCCCGAAACTCCCTGAACTTGTCAAAAGTTTCTCTTTTGTGGTGCATCAGGTATACATACCCATATCTTGAGTAATCGTCAATAAAAGTGACGAAGTACTCATACCCTCCTTGTGCCCGGATGTTCATCGGTCCGCAAACATCACTATGCACAAGTTCTAGAACCCCTTCGGCCCTATTGCCCTTAGACCCAAATGGTCTTTTGGCCATTTTACCCTCTAAACAAGATTCACATTGAGGTATAGATTCCACCCTTAACTGACTTAAAGGTCCATCCCTTACCAACCTTTGAATCCTATTCAGGTTAATATGACCAAGGCGCAAATGCCAAAGATAAGTCTTATTAGAGTGAGAAGTTTTAAGTCTTTTAGAGTTATTATCCTTCATCTCAACATTAAGCAATAAGTCCATCTTAGGTTTGATAAAATATAGATTATTTTGCATCTATCTAGAGTAGATAAAAGATTTGTTTTTACGAGTCATCACTTTATCATTAAAACAAACCAAGTAGGAGTCTTTAAATAAATACGCTATAGAAATTAAATTCCTTTTAAATTTAGGAACATAAAAACAATCTTGCAAAAATAAATTCCTATAATTATCAAGGATCACTTGTTCTGTTGAGACCAAGGATCCATCGCCCATCCGAAGCATGAAGTCCTCATGCAGCAGACTTCTCGTTTCTTTGAACCCCTACAGAGAAACACAAACATGATTAGTTGCACCGGAATCTATGATACAAATGTCACTGGATTCCTCAACCAAACAAGTTTCTAAATATAGAAGATCACACCTACCCCCTTTGAAAAGGAAGTCCTTGCAATGCTTCTTGATATGTCCGACCTTTCCACAGAAGAAGCACTTAAGCTTCTTCGGGTTCTTCTTCTTCTTCTTCTTGCTTTTGGTGGTAGCAGGAATAGAAGACTTTCCGTTCTTGGCCCGTTGCTTCTTTCCATTTCCAGAGTTAGGATTGGAACCAGAAGCAGCTACCATGTTAGCCTCACCACCCGTAGGAGACTCCTTAATCAACAGTTCAAACTCCTGTAACTGTTTCATTAGTTTTGTTAAGGTCATATCCCATCTATTGCTTAAATTAAAAGTAGCTCTAAACGGAAGAAATTCCTTAGATAGAGTCTTCAAGACCATAGTCATCTGAGTTTCAGCATCGATGCCAGCTCCATTGGTTTGAGCCTCAGCGAGGTAACCCATGACCAATATCAGATGCTCCTTTACAGATGTCCCCGGCCTCTGTCTATAGTTTAGAAGTTTCCGAAGCGCCCCTTGTTGCTTTGTTATGGCTTGGCCTTCAAACATATCTTCAAGTTTATCTGAGATCTACTTTGTAGTCTCATAATCCTGATGTTGAGACTGCAGCACGTTGTTCATGCTAGCTATAACATAACAGCGGGCCTCATCATTAGCATCTTTCCAGCGATCATACGCTTAGAATTACTCATTACTTGAGTCTCCCGTAGGCTCAGAAAGAAAAGGGGTTGTCAGTACATATTTCACCTTCTCAAAGGATAGGATGATATCCAGGTTCCCTTTCCAATCATTATAGTTCTCACCAGTTGATAGGTTTTTATCAAGTATCGATGATAAAGCATTTTTAGACATTTTTAATCTACAATAAAGAATCATATACCAAATATAAGCAAACATATGATAATAATTTAGTAAGGTAACACAATCATATAAAAATCATACAAATGTGTTTATGGGTCAAAACCTTGAAAATATCACAACCTTACAATGATAATTCCCAACTCAGAATTCAACAAGCTCCTAGGGGACTCATGCCAAATTCAATCAGGAACACGGATCCCCTCCTAATTAATATATGCCATCCAGGACCCGTATGATCCAGCATATATTAATAATCGTTTCTTTGGCCATTAATTTTATTAACAGAGCTCCTAGGGGAGGTTAATAATAAAATTAATGTGAGTGTATAACCATCGTTTCAATATTTTATCCATGATTTATAATCACCACCTAGGGGTGTATAACCATAAATCATGCTAAAATACCTTATATTCTCAGAGATCCAATCTGGTACATGATAGAAATCCATTCCTAGGAGTCGAGACCACTATGTTCTGCCTATGGACCAACGATGGAGGCCTTTAGGTTCTCTCTTCGAAAACCTTCTCCCACTCAATCTTTTGAAATCAAGGTTTTATTTTAAGAATATGCATGAACAATTTTAATATGAGTGGTACTCCCTATTCTATATGTCATGTTATCAATATACATGGCAAATCATATTATAATGCAGAGAAGCAAATCAATAAAGCAAAGCTACAAGTAAATAAATAAATGACCGTAATATTATGGCTCCACTATAGAGAATAGAAAACTAAGATTACAAGAGAATAATCGAGGCATATTATCGATTCTTCATCCTTGAATCCTCAAGCTATATCCTTCTTCATGTAATTCCCATCTAAAAATCTTCAATCCCGTATGAATCGAATACTTCATTTTTCTAGTCATATCCAAATTTAATGTTTCTTAGAATTGTCCCAAAAATAAAAATAAAACTACATAAAAAAAACTACACCATTTCTAAAAATTTTTCAGCTCTCGGTCAGCAGGCCGATATGGGTGATCGTCCTGCTGGTCATGCTCCATTGGCCTGCCGATTAGGAAGATCGGTCTGTCGACTCATGAACGTTCAGCCTGCCAACAGAGCCACCTGATTTCTGCCCCACTAACGGCTTATCGAACCACGAGTTTGGCCTGTCGATCTACGACCATCGGCCTGCCGAACTGTAAGGTTCGGCATGCCGACCGAGCAGAAATCTCCATTCCAGAAAATGTAATTTTTTAAAGCAATTTATCAATTTTATTTTCAACAATTTAAAAATATAAAATTAGAGACTCAAGAAATACCTTTGCGCGTCATCATCATTCTTCTAGAACTGTCTTCTCCGAATAATTATTTAATTACAAAATTCTTATAAATTTAAAAATAAATAATAATTCCGAGATGGAGATAATAGTCCACCATCTAATTGCATGAAAAACCTAGATACATATTTTATACTCTAAGGAACCATAATCGGTATTAATTAATTAATAAATAATTAAATAAGAATTTAATCAACCATAATTAATTAATAAACATTCACCACATAATCCATGACAACATAAAACTTAGAGTGCCAACTCTCTATAAAATTAAATTCAAGCATAGGAGAGATTAAGATCACAAAATTTATACATATAACATGATCACAAACTCGTAAATTTATGTAAAAACTTGGCTCTGATACTAATTGTTGGAAAAAGAGTACGCAATAGAATTTTAAAAATTTTACATTAAAGTATTTTCCAAAACACAAGTTTGACATGCTATATGCATAAATTAACCAGATTTTACTAACCTTTTGTGTGTCGAAAAACCCTCGCAAAACGTGAAGAAAAGTAACATTCCAGAAGAGCCTCAACCAACTGGTCTTCTTTGTTGTTCTCTTTCCACGACTGGAGTGAGTGTGAGCTCACACATACAGCTCTTCCTCTAGATGATTCTTCTTCCAACCAATTGAGAGAACCCAAAGCAAGTGTTCGTGATTTGTGAAGAAGAGCTCTCAAGGAGTTTCCAGATTCTCACCAATAGAGTATCACTTTTAATCTCTCAATTGATCTTAATAACTTATGTGACTTACTCCCTACTTATAGAGGTTAGGTCTAGGGTCAGTCCTTATCGGATTAGGTATTAAAAATTCGAATTAGAATCAAATTTGGATCAATATCTAATAAAATTCATGTGAAAATGTGTAATCTTATCCTTTGCATATCGATAAGCGGAACTGCCTAATCAGCATGTCGAAGTACCAAAAAAATATTTCAGCGAATCTTTTATTTTTCATCCAAGATTCTATGGGATAAAATCTCAGTTTTAATTCAAATAACCCAATAGAAAAGTTATCTAATTAAAACAACTTTATCTAGATAATCTTAGGAAAATAAATGAATTCCTAATAATTCTATAAGTTTATCTTGATTTAATTTATTCAAAATTAAATCAACCGATAAACAGACAAGAATTATCCAATCCCAATAATTCAACAAGTTTATCTTGAATTAATTTTATCACAAAATGAATTCAACCGACAACCAGACATGAATTATTTGATTCTTCCAAATTTTAACCAATCTAATAAATCTGACACAAGTCATCAATTATTGGAAAAGCACGCTATATCGTTACAGGATTTTGTGAGCTAGCAAAGGGGACCAAATAGACCTATATAGTTCAAGCTCCTAATAATTATGAAATGCAATATCCCAGATATACATTTCATAATTATCAACTCCAACGTTACTCCACTAAAAGTTTGGAGCTGCACTCTCGAACAACATAGAATTACGAAGGCCATATATCTAAGTCTCCATGACATATCATAGTTTATCGTATCCCCATAGGATTATCCGTAATCGGCTTATGGACAAGTTCTCTTTTACCTTCCTGATTATTTTTATTATACATTCCACTATCTTGCCATCAAAAAACTTACCATCAAAGGACAGTATACCATTCGGTTACATCTATGTATCCAAATGGTTGAGCGCTCCAGTTTTTTAATTACAAGATAATGTATATAAGAGGATATCCCTAGTCCTGAAGAGGAGCTATGGATTCCATGTCTATGAATAATAGGTCTAAGTTATCAAGAGTCATGCCTCCAACGTACCGGCATGCATACCACTATTAAGATGTGGGTGTCACTCTTTGGTACATCAAAAGAC
Organism: Artocarpus heterophyllus; assembly: GCA_025403435.1. Lineage (NCBI taxonomy): Eukaryota > Viridiplantae > Streptophyta > Magnoliopsida > Rosales > Moraceae > Artocarpus > Artocarpus heterophyllus. The sequence goes on along the minus strand of CM046345.1, from coordinate 26,718,271 downwards.
ACAAGTCAAGACAACGGGCCCACTATTCATCTCAGGATTAAGATACAATACATATGATTGCCTAAAGTGAATCGATTTGCCAAGACAGAATTATTGATCCAAATCAATTCACTTTATGTCCCAATCCAACACATCGTCACCTAAGACAACGTGCCAATATTTCTATTCACGGAGTCCACCTTCGATGATTAAGACAAACCATCTCCCAATAGGGATATAGACAACATAACAATCTTTTCATGAATGAAGCGCCCAACTTTATTCTCTCGATTGCGAATCTTATGATTTAGACCATCACCTTAAGAATCGTGTCTTCTACATAATCTATCCATCATATGCCCAATTCTTAAGGTTTAGACCGACAGTCTCCGACTTTTGTTTGCTTAACATACATTCAACAAATATGAACGTAAAGAGGACAAGATTTGATATATAAACAATAAATAAATTCTTTATTGATAAAAATGTCTCCAAAAACTTATTACATTTTTACTCCTTAGGGAATACATGTCTAATAGCACCTTTTACATGTATTCTCTTTCTTTATTAGACTTTGGAGAGTCTTTCTTAGAAAGAGTAATTCTAGACCTAGATGGTTTCCCACCTTTCTTAGAATCCTACTGTGTAAACCTCTTGAGAATTTTATCTATATAGCTGGCTTGTGACAAAGCTATCATTTTGCTCTCCCTATCCTAAAAAGTCTAGATACTAAGAAAAAAATTAGCCTCACCTAAGTCCTTCATGTCAAACTGCTTGGTTAACCATAATTTGACCGATGACAATGCGTAATGTCATTGCCAATTAGCAGAATGTCATATACATAGAGCAGTAGAAAAACTACCTTTCCATCCTTAATGTGTTTGTAAACACATGGCTCATCCACATTTTGTGAGAACCCATAAGTCTTGATCACCTAATCAAATTTTATCTTCCAAGAATGAGAAGCCTGCTTAAGTCTATAAATTGACTTTAGTAGCTTATAAACCTTACCCTCTTGACCCTTGACCATGAACCCATTTGGTTGTTTCATATAAATGGACTCATCAAGATAGCCATTTAGAAAAGCCATTTTGGCATCCATCTACCAAATCTCGTAGTCGAGAGTGGCAACTACAGGCGAAAAGGTTTTCTCGTAATCGATTCTTTCCTTGTCATAAGTTTCATTTTTGTGGTGCATCAGGTACACATACCCATACGTTGAGTAATCGTCAATAAAAGTGACAAAGTACTCATACCTCCCCGTGCCTAGATATTCATTGGTCTACAAACATCACTATACACAAGTTCTAGAACCCCTTCGGCCCTATTGCCCTTAGTCCCAAATGGTCTTTTGTTCATTTTACCCTTCAAAGAAGATTCACATTAAGGTATAGATTCCACCTTTAGCAAACTTAAAGGTCCATCCCTTACCAACCTTTGAATCCTATTTAGGTTAATATGACAAAGGCGCAAATGCCAAATATAAGTCTTATTAGAGTGAGAAGTCCTAAGTCTTTTAGAGTTATTATCATCCATCTCAACATTACGTAGTAAGTCCATCTTAGGTTTGATAAAATATAGATTATTTTGCATCCATCCAGGATAGATAAAAGATTTGTTTTTACGAATCACCACTTTATTATTAAAAGAAACCAAATAGGAGTCTTTGAATAAACAAGCTACAGAAATTAAATTCCTTTTAAATTTAGGAACATAAAAACAATCTCACGAAATTAAATTCCTATAATTATCAAAAAAAGATGGACATGTCCCACTGCTTTAGCTAAGGCCAAGGATCCATCGGCCATCTAAACGTGAAGTCTTCATGAAGCAGACTTTTTCGTTTCTTTGAACCCCTATAGAGAAACATAAACATGATTAGTTGCACTAGAATCTATGACCCAAATGTCAATGGATTCCTCAACCAAACGAGTTCTTAAATACAGAAGATCACACCTCCGTTGGAAAGGAAGTCCTTGCAATGCTTCTTTATGTGCTCGACCTTCCCATAGAAGAAGCACTTAAGCTTCTTTGGGTTCTTCTTCTTTTTCTTCTTGCTCTTGGTGTTAGCAGGAATAGAAGAATTCCCACTCTTGGCCCGTTGTTTCTTTCCATTCACAAAATTGGGATTGGAACCAAAAGCAGCCGCCAAATTGGCTCTCCACCCACAGGAGACTCCCTGATCAGCAGTTTGAACTCCTATAACTGTTTCATTAATTTTGTTGAGGTCATAGCTCGTCTGTTGCTTAAATTAAAAGTAGCTCTAAATAGAATAAATTCCTTTGACAAAGTCTCAAAGACCATAGTCATCTGAGTTTCATCATCGAAGTCAGCTCCATTAGTTTGTGCCTCAGCAAGATAACCCTTGACCAACATCTGTGCTCCTTTACAGATGTCCCTAGGCTCTTCTTACAGTTTAAGAGTTTTTGAAGCACCCCTTGCCGCTTTGTTAAGGCCTGGCCTCCAAGCATGTGTTCAAGATTATCCAAAATCTGCTTAGCAGTCTCATAATCCTCATGTTGAGCCTGCAACACATTATTCATGCTAGCCATAGCCTAGTAGCGGGCCTGATGATTTGTATCTTTCCAACGATCGTATCCTTAGAATGGCTCATTAGTGGAATCTCCTGTAGGCTCGGGAGGACAAGGGGTTATCAGCACAAATTTTAGTTTCTCAAAGGAGAGCACGATATCTAGGTTTTGTTCCCAATTATTATAATCCTCTCTAGTTAATTGGTTTTTATCAAGTATCGAAGATAAAGCGTTTTTAGACATTTTTAATCTACAATAAAGAATCATGTACCAAATATAAGCAAACATATCATAATAATTTGTAAGATAACACAATTATGTAAAAACATACAAATGTGTTTATGTGTCAAAAGCTTGAAAATATCACAACCTTACAATGATAATTCCCAACTCAAAATTCAACAAGCTCCTAGCAGAGTCATGCCAAATTCAATCAGGAATACGGATCCCCTCCTGATTAATATATGCCATCCAGGACCCGTATGATCCAACATATATTAATAATTGTTTCTTTGCCATTAATTTTTTTAACAGAGCTCCTGTGGGCGTTCAATAATAAAATTAACATAAGTGTATAACCATCATTTCAATATTTTATCCATGATTTATAATCACCACTTAGGGGCCTGTAACCATAAGTCATGCTAAAATACCTTATCATCTCAGAGATCTAATTTGGTACATGATAGAAATCGCTTCCTAGGGGTCGAGACCACCATGTTCTTCCTATGGACCTACGATGGAGGCCTTAGGTCCTTTCTTCATGTTGAGCCTATAGCACATTATTTATGCTAGCCATAACATAGCAGCGGGCTTGATCATTTGCATCTTTCCAGTGATCGTATGCTTAAAATTGCTCATTAGTGGAATCTCCCATAGGCTCGGGTGGAAAAGGGGTTGTCAGCACAAATTTCAATTTCTCAAAGGAAAGAACGATATTGAGGTTCTGTTTCAATCATTATAATTTTTTCCGGTTAATAGGTTTTTGTCAAGTATCGAAGATAAAACGTTTTTAGACATTTTTAAGCTACAATATAGAATCATGTACCACACATAAGCAAACATATCATAATAATTTAGTAAGATAACACAATTATATGAAAACATACAAAACATACAAATGTATTTATGTGTCAAAACCGTGAAAATATCACAACCTTACAACGATAATTCCCAAATCAAAATTCAACAAGCTCCTAGGGGTGTCATGCCAAATTCAATTAGGAACATGGATCCCTCCTGATTAATATATGCCATCCAAGACCCGTATGATCCAACATATATTCATAATCGTTTCTTTGGCCATTAATTTTATTAATAGAGCTCCTAGAGGAGGTTAATAATAAAATTAACATGAGTGTATAACCATCGTTTCAATATTTTATATATGATTTATAACCACCACCTAGGAGTGTGTAACCATAAATCATGCTAAAATACCTTATCCTCTCAGAGATCCAATCTGGTACATTATAGAAATCCCTTCCCAGTGGTCGGGACTACCATGTTCTTTCTATAGACCAATGATGGAGGCCTTAGGTCCTCTCTTCGAAAACTTTCTCCCACTCAATCTTTTGAAATACAGGTTTTACTTTAAGAACATGCATGAACAATTTTACTATGAGTGGCACTCCTTATTCTATATAGCATGTTATTAATATACATGGCAAATCATATTATTATGCAGACAAGCAAAGCAATCATGCAAAGCTACAAGCAAAATAATAATCGTAATATTATGGTTCCACCCTAGAGAATAGAAAACAAAGATTACAAGAGAATAATTAAAACATATTATCGATTCTTCATCCTTGAATCCTTAAGTTGTATCCTTCTTCATGTAATGCGTATCTTTAAGTCTTCAATCTTGTATGAATCGAATACTATACTTTTCAGTCAAATCCAAATTTAATATTTCTTAGAATTGTGCCAAAAATAAAATTGAAACTACATTGAAAACTGCACATTTTCTAGAAAAAAATTCTAGCTCACTACCGGCAAGCCGAATTGGATGATCGGCCTGCCAGTCATGACCATCGGCCTGTCGATCTTCACAGATCGACCGACCAATTCATGACAGTTTGGCCAACCGCCAGAGCCACATGATTTCTACCCCACTGACGGCCTATCGAACCTGAAGTTTAGCCTGCCGCCCTTGCGAGCATCAGCCTGCCGAACTATAAGGTTCGGCATGCCGACCAAGCAAAGATCACCCTTTTCAAAAAATACAGTTTCTAATGCAATTTATCAATTTTATTCTCAACAATTCAAAAACGTAAAATCAAAGACTTAGGAAATACCTGGGGACGCCATCATCCACCTTCTAGATCCGCTTCTAGGTCTGTCTTCTCTGAATGATTATTTAATTATAAAATTCTTACAACTTTAAAATTAAATAATAATTCCTAGATGGAGATGATAGTCCACCATTTAATTACATGAGAAAGTTAGATACACATTATAACCCCTAAGGAATCATAACTAGTATAAATTAATTAATTAATAATTAATTAAATAATAATTTAATCAACTATAATTAATTAATAAACATTCAGCATATAATCCATGACAACATATAAAAATATAAAGAAACCTAGAGTGCCGACACTCTATAAAATTAAATTCAAGCATAGGAGAGATCAAAATCACATAATTTATACATATAGTAAGATCACAAACTCGTAAATTTATGTAAAAAACATGGCTTTGATACAAATTGTTGGAAAAATAGTATGTTATTCTTTGCTATTCTCTATCCACAATCAGAGTGAGTGTGGGCTCACATGTACAGCTTTTCCTCCAGGTAACTCTCCTTTCAACCAATTGAGAGAATTCAAAGCTAGTGTTCGTGATTTGTGAATCTCACATCAGAGTTTCACTCTTAATCTCTGAATTGATCTAAATAATAATGAGACTCATTCTCTTTTTATAAAGGTTGGGTTCAAGAGTCAATCCTTATCAGATAATGCCTCAAAATTCAAATCAAAATCAAATTCGGATCAATATTAGATGAAATTCACGTGAAAACGTGTGATCTTTTTAATGTGTGATCGGCATGCTGAACTTGCCCCATTGGCTGGCCGAACCGGAGGATCAGCATGCCAAACTATTGATAAAAAATCTCAGCAAATCATTTATTTTTCACCCGAGATTCTATACGATAAAGTCTTAGTTTTAATTCAAATAACGTAATAGAGAAGTTATCTAATTAAAATAACTTTATCTAGATAATCTCTAGGAAAATAAATGAATTCTAGATAATTCAACAAGTTTATCTTGAATTAGTTTGAAATTAATCCAACTAATAAATAGACACGAATTATCTGATCCTGATAATTCAACAAGTTTATCTTGAATTAATTTCGTTACAAAATTAATTCAATTGACAAACAGACATGAATTATTTGATCCTTTCAAATTTTAGCCAATTTGATAAATCTGACATAAGCCACCCATTATTAGAAAAATATGCCGTATCGTTAAAGGATTTTGTGAGCTAGCAAAAGGGACCAAATGGACCTATATAGTTCAAGCTTCTGATAATTATGAAACAAAATATCCAATATATACCTTTCATAGTTATCAACTCCAACATTACTCCACTAAAGCTTCGAGCTATACTCTCGAACTACATAGAATTACGAAGCTCGCATAGCTAAGTCTCTATGACATATCATAGTGTATCGTATCCCCATAGGATTATCCATAATGGGCTTAAGGACAAGTTATGTCTTACCTTCTTGATTATTTTTATCTTACGTTCCATTATCTCACCATCGAAAAACTTACCATCCAAAGATGATATACTATTCGGTTACACCTATGTATCCAAATGGTTGAGTGCTCCAGTTTTCCAATTACAGGATAACGCATATAAGAGGATATCCCTACTCTTAAAGAGGAGCTATGGATTCCCTATCTATGAATAACAGGTCTATGCTATCAAGAGTCATGTCTCTAACATATCCGCATGCGTACCACTATTAAAATGTGGGTGTCACCCTTTAGTACATCAAAAGACATAAGCCAAGACAACAGGTCTACTATTCATTTCAGGGTTAAGATACAATAAAAATGATTGTCTAAAGTGAATCGATTTGTCGAGACAGAATTATTGATTTAAATCAATTCACTTTATGTCCCGATCCACACACATCGTCGCCTATGACAATGTGCCAATGGTTCTATTCATGGAGTCCACCTCCGATACCAAGACAAACTATCTCCCAATAAGGATATAGACAACATAACAATCTTTACATGAATAAATCATCAAACTTTATTCCTTCGATTGCAGATCTTATTATATAGGCAGTCACCTTAAGAACCATATTTTTCGTATAATGTGTCCATCATATGCCCAATTCTTAAAGGTTTGGACTGATAGTCTCAGACTATTGTTTGCTTAACATACATTCAACAAATATGAACATAAAGAGGACAAGATTTAGTATATTAATAATAAATAAATTCTTTATTGATAAAAATGTCTCCAAAAACATATTACATATTTACTCCTTAGGGCATACATGTCTAACAATAAAGTGAATTGATTTGGATTAATAATTCGATCTTAGCAAATCAATTCACTTTAGACAATCATTTGTATTATATCTTAATCCTGAGATAAATAGTGGGCCTATTGTCTTGACTTATATCTTTTGATGTACCAAAGGATGACATCCACATTTTTAATAATGGTACGCATGCAGGTACGTTGGAGGCTTGACTCTTGATAGCATAGACCCTTTATTTATAGATACTGAATCCATATCTCCTCTTTAGGAGTAGTGATATCCTCTTATATGTGTTATCCTGCAATTGAAAAACTAGAGCACTCAACCATTTGGATACATAGGTATAACTGAATGGTAGACTGTCTTTGGATGGTAAGTTTTTCGTTGGTGAGATAACAAAACATATGATAAATATAGTAAAAAATGTAAGATAGAACTTGTCCTTAAGCTGATTATGAATAATCCTATAGGGATATGATACTATCACAAATATTAGGGATAAGGAAAAATTGTATTTCTTATCATTTATCTACAATACAAAAGCCAGACTTTATAGGTTAGATACAATCAAAAAAGACAGCTAGAAATCAGAAAAAACAATCATATCCCTGAAATAATGGAGCTAACCAAATCAGCCTATAATTAGTATATTGACTAAATCAGCCTATAATAAGTGCAAAAAATCTACATTCTTGATTTATCTCATTCCTAGTTTATTCTCACAAATTACTCCTAAGTTATATTCTCTAACACTCCCCCTCAAGCTGGGGAGTAAATATTCTTCATCCCTAGCTTCTCAACAATTCTCTAAAAAATGTGACTAGCTATCCCTTTTGTTAACACATCTGCTAATTGTCCTTCTGTCGAGACATATGGCGTACAAATTAATCCACTATCAAGTTTTTCTTTTATGAAGTGACGACCTTTATCCAGATGCTTGGTACGACCATGCTGCATTGGATTATGTGCAATATTAATTGCTGACTTATTATCACAATACAACTTCATTGGCTTCTCTACTAAAATTCTGAGATCTTTCAGAATTATTCCCAACCATAATAACTCACAAATTCCAAGTGCCATGGCCCAAAATTTTGCTTTTACACTTGACCTCGTAAGTACTGACTGTTTCTTTCTTCTCCATGTTACTAGATTCCCCCCAAGGAAGGCACAATAACCTGAGGTTGACCTCTTATCTAAAATTGATCCGGCATAGTCTAAATCTGTGTACACTTCTAAGCTCATACATGATCCTTTCTTGAAGAGTAAGCCTCGTCCTGGACATGACTTGAGATATCGAAGGATTTCATACACTACTAGGAGGTGGACTCGTTTCGGGTTGTGCATGAATTGGCTTATAACACCAATTGTAAAAGCTATGTCAGGCCTGATATGGGATAGGTAGATTAATCTTCCAACAATCTTTGGTACATTCCTCTATCCACTGGTTCATCATCAACTGCTTCTCCGAGCTTGTGATTCGATTCAATTGGTGTCTCCATTAGTCTACAACTTGTTTTCCTTGTCTCTTTCAATAGGTCAATCATATACTTTCGTTGTGAGATGAAGATTCCCTCCTTTGAGCGAGCAACTTCTATTCCTAGGAATTACTTTAGCTTTCCAAGATCTTTCATTTCGAATTCCTTGGCCAACTTAGCTTTAAGTATCTCCCTTTCTTTTGGATCATTATCGGTGACAACGATGTCATCTACATATATAATCAGCGCAGTGACTGTTGGAAACAAAGTGCGCAGCGGAATTTAAAATTTTTTTAATCATAGTAATTTCTAAAACACAAGTTTGACATGTTATATGTATAAATTAGATAGATCTTACTAGCCTCGGTGTGCCGAAGAACCTCCACAACCTATGTAGAGAAGTAACGTTCCAGAAGAGCCTCAACCAACTGGTCTTCTTTGCTATTCTCTATCCACAACCAGAGTGAGTGTGGGCTCACACGTACAGCTCTTCCACCGGTGACTCTCCTTCTAACCAATAGAGAGAACCCAAAGCTAGTGTTCGTGATTTATGAACAAAAGCTCTTAGGGAGTTTTCAGATGCTCACGAGAAGAGTATCACTCTTAATCTCTCAAATTGATTTGAGTAAATCATCAGACTTACTCCCTTTATATAGCTATTGGTCCTGGGGTCAGTCCGTATCAGATTAGGTCTCAAAAACTCAAAATAGAATCAAGTTTGGATCAATATCTGATAAGATCCGCATGAAAATGCATAATCTTATCTCCCGCTGATCGATAGGCCGAACAGGCCAGTTCAGCAGGCCGACCACGTCATTCGGCAGGCCGAACTTTCGAGAAAAAATCTCTGTGAATCTTTTATTTTCCACCGGAGATTCTAAAGGACAAAGTCCTAGTTTTAATTCAAATAACCCAATAGAGAAGTTATCTGATCAAAACAAACTTTATCAAGATAATCTCTAAGAAAATAAATCAATTCACAATAATTCTTCAAGTTTATCTTGATCTAATTTGTCCAAAATTAAAACAACCGATAAACAGAAAAGAATTATCTGATCGCAATAATTCAACAAGTTTATCTTGAACTAATTTCTTACAAAATTAATTCAACCAATAAATATACATGAATTATTTGATTCTTACAAATTTTAAACCAATCTGATAAATCCGACATAAGTCACCAATTATTGGGAAAGCACGCCGTGTCATTATAGGACTTTGTGAGCTAGCAAAGGGGACCAAAATGGACCTATAAAGTTCAAGCTCATGATAATTATGAAACCTAATATCCCAGATATACATTTCATAATTATCAACTCCAACGCTACTCCACTAAAAGCTTGGAGCTGCACTCTCGAACTTTATAGAATTACGAAGCTAGTGTAGCTAAGTCTCCATGACATATAATAGTGTATCACATCCCCATATGATCATCCATAATCGGCTTAAGGACAAGTTTTGTCTTACCTTCCCGATTATTTTTATCTTACGTTTCATTGTCTCACCATTAGAAAACTTACCATCCAAAGATAGTATACCATTCGAATACACCTATGTATCCAAATGGTTGAGCGCTCCAATTTTCCAATTACAGGACAATGCATATAAGAGGATATCATTACTCCTAAAGACTAGCTATGGATTCCATATCTATGAATAACAAGTCTACGCTATCAAGAGTCATGCCTCCAACGTACCAGTATGCATACCACTATTGAGATGTGGGTGTCACCCTTTGGCACATCAAAAGACACAAGTCAAGACAACGGTCCCACTATTCATCTCAGGATTAAGATACAATACAAATGACTGTCTAAAGTGAATCGATTTACCAAGACAGAATTATTAATCCAAATCAATTCACTTTATGTCCCGATCTAACACATCATCACCTATGACAACGTGCCAATATTTCTATTCATGGAGTCCAACTCCAATGGTCAAGACAAACCATCTCCCAAAAGGGATATAGACAACATAACAATCTTTACATGAATAAAGTGCCCAACTTTATTCCCTCGATTACAGATCATATGTTTTAGACTATCACCCTAAGAATCATGTCTTTCGCATAATCAGTCCATCATATGCCCAATTTTTAAGGTTCAGACTGACAGTCTCAGACTACCGTTCGCTTATCATATATTCAAGAAATATGAACGTAAAGAGGACAAGATTTGGTATATAAAAGAATAAATTCTTTATTGAGAAAAATGTCCCCAAAAAATGTAATACATTTTTACTCCTTAGGGCATACATGTCTAACAATATCCTACTTACACTAAGTGAGTAAATACAGCAAATTTCGCATCCCCATAGCTTCCACATGCCTTTCGAAGACTCTCCCAGTAAGTGTCTTCGTAAATGGATCAGCTAAATTGTCCTCTGACGTGATCTTGCACACCGTGACATGCCCACCCTCAACGAAGTCCTTTATCACATGATACTTTCTATCAACATGCTTACTCTTCTTGTGAAATCTTGGTTCCTCAGCATTAGCTACCGCCGCACTGTTATCACAGTACAGTGATACCGCTTTATCCATACCAGGAACTACCTCAAGATCCCCAAGGAACTTGCGGAGCCACACTGCTTCTTTCGAAGCATCACTAGCCGCCACATACTTGGCCTCCATCGTTGAATCCGAAGTGCAATCTTGCTTTGCACTTCTCCAACTGATGGCACTGCCACCCAGAGAAAACATAAACCCCGAAGTTGATTTCTTAGAATCTAGATAGGATTGAAAATCCAAATCAGTGTATCCTAGAGGAGTTAAATCCTCACCCAAATACACAAGCATATACCCTCGAGTCCTTCCCAAGTACTTGAAAATATGCTTTACCGTAACCCAATGGTTCAGTCCTAGATCCGCCTAAAATTGACTTACAATCCCGACCGCATAGCTAATATCCGGTCGTGTGCAAAGCATGGCATACATGAGACTACCCACTGTCGAAGCATAAGGCACCTTCTTCATGTATTCTCTTTCTTCATAAGACTTTGGAGTGTCTTTCTTAGAAAGAGTAATTCCAAACCTAGATGGTTGTCCACCTTTCTTGGAATCCTGCATTGGAAACCTCCTGAGAATTTTATCTATGTAGCCGGCCTGAGACAAAGCTATCATTTTGTTCTTTCTATCCCAAAAGATCTGGATATCGAGAACAAAATTAGCCTCACCTAAGTCCTTCATGACAAACTGCTTGGTCAACCATAATTTGACCGATGGCAATGCCCCAATGTCATTGCCAATTAGCATAATGTCATCTACATAGAGCAGTAGAAAAACTACCTTCCCATCCTTAATGTGTTTGAAAACACATGGTTCATCCACGTTTTGTGAGAACCCATAAGTCTTGATCACTTGATCAAATGTTATGTTCCAAGAATGAGAAGGCTGCTTAAGTCCATAAATAGACTTTAGCAGCTTACAAACCTTACCCTCCTGACCCGCGACCTTAAACCCGTCTGGTTGTTCCATATAAATGGACTCATCAAGATAGCCATTCAAAAAAGCCATCTTGACATCCATCTACCAAATCTCGTAGTCGAGAGCGGCATAGGAAGAGAATTTGGATGGACTTAAGCATGGCTACAGGTGGAAAGGTTTCCTCATAATCGATTCCTTACTTTTACGTATAACCCTTAGCTACCAATCTAGCCTTAAAGGTTTTGACCTTTCCATCCACTCCTCTTTTCCTCTTGTAGATCCACTTACACCCTATGGGTTTTACCCCTTCGGGAAGATCCACAAGCTCCCAGACCTGATTTGTCTCCATAGACTTCATCTCTATGTTCATGGCCTCTGTCCAGAGTCTTGAATTAGCATCCTCCATGGCTTCTGCGTAAGTATAAGGATCCCTGTCATGTTCATCCGGTTCAGCCAAGAAGACCTCCCCATTGAACATATACCTTTCAGGTTGACACCCGATCCTCCCACTACGCCGAAGCCCCTGAGGTTGTTGTTCAGGTTTGTTTGGTTTTTCTATACCGATCGGAATGGTTTCGTTTGAAACCTCCAGAGTGAACGGATCACCCCTTAACTCCTCAAACACCACTTTGCTTTGAGGTTTAAAGTTGTCCATGTAACTCTCCTCAAGCAAAGTTGCATTAGTTGAAACCACAACTTTATTTTCCTTTGGGCTATAAAAATAACCCCCTTTAGTCCCTTTTGGATATCCTACAAACATGCAAACTTCCGAACGTGCTTCCAACTTATTCGGATCCTTAAATAGGACATGAGCCGGACATCCCCATATGCAAATATGGTTTAAGGATGTCTTCTGTCTTGTCCACAACTCGTGAGGAGTTTTAGGGACTAATTTTGAAGGCACATTGTTCAAAAGATAACATGCGGTTTGTAGTGCATATCCCCAAAAGGATAAAGGCAATGATGAATAACTCATTATGGACCTTATCATGTCCAACAAAGTCCTATTCCTTCTCTTCGCTACGCCATTCTACTGCGGAGTGCCTGGCGCAGTCAAATGGGATAAAATCCCATTCTCTAACAAGTGTCCCAAGAACTCATCAGAAAGGTATTCCCACCTCAATCAAATCGAAGTGCCTTTATGGGTCTACTCAATTGCTTTTCCACATCAGCCCAAAACTCCCTGAACTTATCATAAGTTTTGCTTTTGTGGTGCATCAGGTACACATACCCATATCTTGAGTAATCATCAATAAAAGTAACGAAGTACTCATACCCTCCTCGTGCCTGGATGTTCATCGGCCCGCAAACATCACTATGCACAAGTTCTAGAACCCCTTCGGCCCGATTGCCCTTAGACCTGTATGGTCTTTTGGACATTTTACCCTCCAAACAAGACTCACATGGAGGTATAGATTCCACCTTTAAGTGACTTAAAGGTCCATCCCTTACCAGCCTTTGAATCCTATTCAGGTTAATATAGCCAAGGTGCAAATGCCAAAGATAAGTCTTATTAGAGTGAGAAGTTTTAAGTCTTTTTGAGTCATTATCATTTATCTCAACATTAAGCAATAAGTCCATCTTAGGTTTGATAAAAAATAGATTATTTTGCATCCATCCAGAACAGATAAAAGATTTGTTTTTATGAATCACCACTTTTTCATTAAAAGATACCACGTAGGAGTCTTTAAATAAAGAAGATACAGAAATTAAATTCCTTTTAAATTTAGGAACATAAAAACAATCTCACAAAATTAAATTCCTATAATTATCAAAGTAAAGATGGACATCTCCCACTGCTTCCGCTGAGACCAAGGATCCATCGCCCATCTGAAGCGTTAAGTCTTCACATAGTAGACTTCTCGTTTCTTTGAATCCCTGTAGAGAAACACAAACAACATTTGTTGCACCAGAATCTATGACCCAGATGTCACTGGATTCCTCAACCAAATAAGTTTCTAAATATAGAAGATCACACCTACCTCCCTTGGAAAGGAAGTCCTTGCCATGCTTCTTTATATGCCCGACCTTACCACAGAAGAAGCACTTAAGCTTCTTTGGGTTCTTCTTCTTATTCTTCTTGCTCTTGGTAGCAGCAGGAATAGAAGACTTCCCCCTTTTGGCCCGTTGCTTCTTTCCATTCCCAAAGTTAGGATTGGAACCAGAAGTAGCTACCATGTTGGCCTCACCACCAGCAGGAGACTCCCTTATCAGCAATTCAAACTCCTGTAACTGTTTCATTAGTTCTGTCGAGGTCATATCCCATCTATTACTTGAATTAAAAGTAGCTCTAAATGGAATAAATTCCTTAGACAGAGTCTCAAAGACCATAGTCATTTGAGTTTCAGCATCGATGTCGGATCCATTGGTTTGAGCCTCAGCGAGGTAACCCATGACCAACATCATGTGCTCCTTTACAGATGTCCCTAGTCTCTGTCCACAGTTTAAGAGTTTTCGAAGCGCCCCTTGCCACTTTGTTATGGCCTGGCCTCCAAACATGTCCTCAAGATTATCCAAGATCTGCTTCGCAGTCTCATAATCCTGATGTTGAGCCTGCAACATGTTGTTCATGCTAGCCATAACATAGCAGTGGGCCTGATCATTTGCATCTTTCCAGCGATCGTACGCTTGGAATTGCTCATTACTTGAGTCTCCAGTAGGCTCGGGAGGACAAGGAGTTGTTAGTACATATTTTAGTTTCTCAAAGGAAAGGACGATGTCCAGGTTCCATTTCCAATCGTTATAATTCTCACCGGTTAATTGGTTTTTATCAAGTATTGATGATAAAGCGTTTTTAGACACTTTCAATCTACAATAAAGAATCATGTACCAAACATAAGTAAACATATATAATAATTTAGTAAGATAGCACAATCATGTAGAATCATACAAATGTGTTTATGTGTCAAAACTTTGAAAATATCACAACCTTGCAACGATAATTCCCAACTCAGAATTCAACAAGCTCCTAGGGGAGTCATGTCAAATTCAATTAGGAACACGGATCCCCTCCTGATTAATATATGCCATCCAGGACCCGTATGATCCAGCATATACTAATAATCATTTCTTTGGCCATTAATTTTATTAACAGAGCTCCTAGGGGAGGTTAATAATAAAATTAACGTGAGTGTATAACCACTGTTTCAATATTTTATCCATGATTTATAATCACCACCAAGGGGTGTGCAATAATAAATCATACTAAAATGCCTTATCCTTTCAGAGATCCAATCTGGTACATGATAGAAATCCCTTCCTAGGGGTCGGGACCACCATGTTCTTCCTATGGACCAACGATGGAGGCCTTAGGTCCTCTCTTCGAAAACCTTCTCCCACTCAATCTTTTGAAGTCAAGGTTTATTTTAAAATTATGCATGAACAATTTTAATATGAGCGGCACTCCCTATTCTATATGACATGTTATCAATATACATGGTAAATCATATTATAATGCAGACAAGCAAAGCAATCAAGCAAAGCTACAAGCAAAATAATAATAAGCGTAATATTATGGTTCCACCCTAGAGAATAGAAAACTAAGATTACAAGAGAATAATCGAGACATTTATCGATTCTTCATCCTTGAATCCTCAAGCTGTATCCTTTTTCATGTAATATCCATCTTCAAGTCTTCAATCCGTATGAATCGAATACTTCATATTTTCGGTCATATCCAAATTTAATGTTTCTCAGAATCGTCCCAAAAATAAAATTAAAACTGCACCAAAAAAATTGCACCTTTTCTGGATACTTGGCAGCTCTCGGTTGGCAGGCTGATCTGGGTGATCGGCCTGCCGATCATGAAGGTTCGGTCTACCGAACTGAAAGTTTGGCCTGTTGGCAGAGCACCCAAATTTCTACCCCACTGTCGGCCTGCCGGACCACACGTCTGGCCTGTCGATATGTGGCCTTCGGCTTGCTGAACTATGAGGTCCGGCATGCTGACCAAGCAGAAAACCCTCTTTCTAGAAAATACAATTTTAATGCAATTCATCAATTTTATTTTCAATAATTCAAAAACATAAAATTAGAGACTCAGAAAATACCTGGGGGCGCCATCATCAATCTTCTAGATCCGTCTTCTAGATCCGTCTTCTCTGAATAATTATTTAATTACAAAATTCTTACAAATTAAAAATTAAATAACAATTCCTAGACGGAGATGATAGTCCGCCATCTAATTACATGAAAAACCTAGATACACATTCTAACCTCTAAGGAACCATAACCGGTATGAATTAATTAATTAATAAATAATTAAACAAAGATTTAATCAACCATAATTAATTAATAAACATTCACCACATAATCCATGACAACATATATATTATATAGAAACCTAGAGTGCTATCTCTCTATAAAATTCAATTCAAGCATAGGAGAGATTAAGACCACAAAATTTATGCATATAACATGATCACAAACTTGCAAATTTATGTAAAAACCATGGCTCTGATACCAATTGTTGGAAACAAAGTGCGCAGCGAAATTTTAAAATTTTTTTAATCAGAGTAATTTTTAAAACACAAGTTTGACATATTATATGTATAAATTAGACAGATCTTACTAACCTCAATGTGCCAAAGAACCTCCACAACCTGTGTAGAGAAGTAACATTCCAGAAGAGCCTTAACCAACTGGTCTTCTTTGCTATTCTCTATCCACAACCGGAGTGAGTGTGGGCTCACACGTACAGCACTTTCACCGGTGACTCTCCTTCCAGCCAATAGCTATTGGTCCCAAAGCTAGTGTTCGTGATTTATGAACAAAAGCACTTAGGGAGTTTTCAAATGCTCACTAGAAGAGTATCACACTTAATCTCTCAAATTGATCTGAGTAAATCATGAGACTCACTCCCTTTATATAGCTATTGGTCCTGGGGTCAGTTTGTATCAGATTAGGTCTCAAAAACTCAAAACAGAATCAAGTTTGGATCAATATTTGATAAGATCCGCATGAAAACACATAATCTTATCTCCCGCTGATCGACAGGCCGAACAGGCCAGTTCGGCAGGCCGACCACGTCATTCGGCAGGCCGAACTTCCGAGAAAAAATCTCCGTGAATCTTTTATTTTCCACCGGAGATTCTAAAGGACAAAGTCCCAGTTTTAATTCAAATAACCCAATAGAGATGTTATCTGATCAAAACAAACTTTATCAAGATAATCTCTAAGAAAATAAATCAATTCACAATAATTCTACAAGTTTATCTTGATCTAATTTGTCCAAAATTAAAACAACCGATAAACAGACAAGAATTATCTGATCGCAATAATTCAACAAGTTTATCTTGAACTAATTTCTTACAAAATTAATTCAACTGATAAACAGACATGAATTATTTGATTCTTACAAATTTTAATCCAATCTGATAAATCCGACATAAGCCACCAATTATTAGAAAAGTACGTCGTGTCGTTATAGGACTTTGTGAGCTAGCAAAGGGGACCAAAATGGACCTATAAAGTTCAAGCTCATGATAATTATGAAACCCAATATCCCAGATATACATTTCATAATTATCAACTCCAACGTTACTCCACTAAAAGCTTGGAGCTGCACTCTCGAACTTTATAGAATTACAGAGCTTGTGTAGCTAAGTCTCCATGACATATCATAGTGTATCGTATCCCCATATGATCATCCATAATCGGCTTAAGGACAAGTTTTGTCTTACCTTCATGATTATTTTTATCTTACGTTCTATTGTCTCACCATTAGAAAACTTACCATCCAAAGATAGTATACCATTCGATTACACCTATGTATCCAAATGGTTGAGCGCTCTAGTTTTCCAATTACAGAACAACGCATATAAGAGGATATCATTACTCCTAAAGAGGAGCTATGGATTCCATATCTATGAATAACAAGTCTATGCTATCAAGAGTCATGCCTCCAACGTACCGGTATGCATACCACTATTGAGATGTGGGTGTCACCCTTTAGCACATCAAAAGACACAAGTCGAGACAGCGGGCCCACTATTCATCTTAGGATTAAGATACAATACAAATGACTGTCTAAAGTGAATTGATTTGCCAAGACAGAATTATTAATCCAAATCAATTCACTTTATGTCCTGATCTTACACATCGTCACCTATGACAACGTGCCAATGTTTCTATTCATGGAGTCCAACTCCGATGGTCAAGACAAACCATCTCCCAAAAGGGATATAGACAACATAACAATCTTTACATGAATAACGTGCCTAAATTTATTCCCTCGATTGTGGATCATATGTTTTAGACCGTCACCTTAAGAATCGTGTCTTCTACATAATCAGTCCATCATATGCCCAATTCTTAAGGTTCAGACTGACAGTCTTAGACTACTGTTTGCTTATCATACATTCAACAAACATGAACGTAAAGAGGACAAGATTTGGTATATAAAAGAATAAATTCTTTATTGATAAAAATGTCTCCAAAAAATGTATTACATTTTTACTCGTTAGGGCATACATGTCTAACAGTGACTCCCCCTGAAGTAGAGTATTTTATGAACAGAGTATGATCGCCTTGGCTTTATTTATAGTCCGTTGCTAACATTGCTCTTGCAACCCTGCCAAACCAAGATCTAGGTGACTGCTTTAGTCCATACAATGCCTTCCTTAGTTTGCACACCATATTTCTCTTTGTGGTACTAAATCCTAGAGGGGCTTCCATATAGATTTCTTCTTCGAGATCACCATTTAGAATCGCATACTTGACATCAAATTGCTACAAAGACCACTCAAAATTAGCAGCCAAAGACAAGAGAACTCTCACTGTGTTCATCTTTGCCACTGGAGCAAAAGTTTCTTGATAGTCAACACCGAAGGTCTGAGTGTAACCCTTCGCTACTAGTCTTGCCTTATACCACTCAAGAGTCCCATCTACATGATATTTTATTGAGAACACCCATTTCCACCCCACCGGTCTTTTTCCCTTTGGTAACTCAACCATTTCCCAGTTTTGTTCTTCTCGAGCGTGTCCATTTCAACTTTCATAGCATGTTTCCACTCCCTACTACTTAATGCCTCAGATAGTGTTTTAGCAATGTCTATTGAGTTTAGGTGAGTGAGAAAGGCTGTATGTGAGGTAGATAATTTTTCAAGGGAGACAAAGTGTGAAAGTGGGTGTTGTGTACACTATCGGGTACCTTTCCGAACTACAATGGGTAAGTTTAATTCCCTCTCATCAAACACAACGTTAGATGTATTTACCTGGCTGGTGTCTTTCTCCTGAATAATTTCCTTTCCAAGCAAAGACTCTTGGGCTTGCCTTAGATTAGTCCTGTACTCCTTCTTTCTCGAGTAGACTTGGAGTGGTTTAGTGACTGCTGGAACGACTGGTCTTGGAGTTTTAGGAAGTGACTGTGGTTGAGGGCTCAATGGTAATGGTGATTTAGGAACTTGTGGTTGAGGCTCATAAAGCATGATTGAGGGAACTTCTCTTGGTTAAGGACTCAATGGTAGTGTTGTAGGAACGACTAATTTAGATGGTGGTGGTGATGATTTAGACTCTTGGCTGTAGGACTCTTGATTTTGGAATCGTGGAAGATCAGGCACAAAGTCTAGAACATTGTGTAGGACATCATCATTCTCATCACAAGTCAATATTGTCTCCCCCTGATGAGAAGAATTATGGAAGAAACTCTCATGTTCAACAAATGTAACATCAATAGAATGTAAGTTTTTTGAGTAGGTGGATGATAACATTTGTAACCTTTTTGGGTTGACGAGTATCCTATGAACACAGACCTTAGGGCCCAGGGATCAAGTTTGCTTCGATGGTGAGCATGAAAATAAGCAAAGGCGACACACCTAAATACTCGAGGAGGCAATCTGTTTGGGGTTTGGAAATCTAGAAAATAATGTGACAGTGTTTCCCACGGACTTTAAAAATTTAATACTTTAGAGGGCAATCAATTGATTAGATGTGCAGCAGTAAGAACAACTTCCCCCCATAAATATTTGGGAACTTTTCTTTCAAAAAGCAGGGCACAAGTAGTTTTAAGGAGATGCCCATTTTTCCTTTCTGCCACTCCATTTTGTTGCGGTGTGTCAATGCATGATGATTCATGAATTATTCCTTCCTTGCTAAGAACTAGTGACAAATTTTGGTTAAAATACTCACTCCTATTGTCTGTACTTACTCTTTTAATTCTCATCCCAAATTGTGTTCTTATCATATTATGAAAGGTTGGGAAAATATTGGCCACATCAGATTTTTGTTTTATGAGAAACACCCAAGTAACCCTAGTATAATCACCAATGAATGTGACAAACCAACATGCCCTAGAAACATTAACAATCCTCGATGGTCCCCAAACATCACTGTGTATCAAATGAAAAGGAAAAAATGATTTATTATTGCTTGGAAAGAAAGAAACACGTTTGTGTTTAGCAAATTCGCAAGTATCACAATGAAGATGTTTCAAATCAACATTTTTAAACAAGGAAGGGAACATCAGACTAAGAAGCCCAAAGGAAGGATGACTGAGCTGCATATGATGAAGGAGAATTTGGTCTTTATTTGTGGATGAATCTAACAGTAACAAAGAAGGATAACCAGCCCTAGCATTCAGTTTCCCATTCTCAAGCTTGAAATAATAGAGACTGTCCTTCTCTTTAGCATGCCTAATCGTCTTCTCTGTTGCTTGGTCTTGAAATATACAAGAATTTTTTGAAAAAAATGAGATTGCAGTTCAAGTTTCTAATAACTTGTCTAACAGAAATTAGATTGGTTGTTAATTTGGACACATGTAAGACATTTCTCAAAATTAAGGATGGCCCTAGAGATACATCCCCCTGGCCTGCTACAGTAATTGATAATCCATCAGCTATGGTGATCTTTTTATTACTAGGGCAAGGATTATAGGTGGCAAAATTATGGGATGAGTAGGTCATGTGGTCGGTTGCCCTAGAATCAATAATCCAAGAGTGAACTGAGGCAGTATCTGAGACACTAAGCGCATGTGAGTTAAGAAACATACCAGAAAGTGCCAATGAATAGGCACCTGAAGGCTTCTCAGGTGAGTTGAGAAGAGACCTGAGCCGATCAATATCTTCCTTGTTGAACTCTCTCCCACCAAAATTTGGTTGATCATTGGTATTATTGGTGTTGATTTGTGCAGCATAAGCTTGTCCCTTTTGTTGCCAGTTTTTTTCTCCCCAATTTCGGTCAGACTAATTGTGATTTTGTGGTCTCCCATGTAATTTCCAATAGTTTTCCTTTGTATGATCATTTTTCTTCAGTAGTTACATACAAGGTTACTCTTGCCCATCCCTTTTGAGTCAGGTTTTCTTGTTTTCTATAGTTGCAGTAGTAGCCAAACTTTTCTCTGAGGCCTGCTCATTAGCACTGGTTGTGAGTTAAGCAGATCCTTCTAATGGCTAGATGTCCAACATGACTCCTCTTCTATTCTCTTCAGCACGAATGGTTGTAATTGCCTCATTTAACAAAGATATTCCTTTTCCTAAAATCTAAACTCTTATAGGATCAAATTCCATGTTAAGACCTGCCAGAAAATCATACGTTCTATCCTTCTCAATGAACGCCTTTAGTGCAACAGTATCCTCACTGTTTTCATCTCGAGAACCTGGTAATAATCCAACTCATGCCACAAATTCTTCAGATGATTTGCATATGTTGTTCCCGATCTATTTCCTTGTTTAGTTGCAGCGAGCTTTGTTTTGATTTCAAATACTTG
Organism: Artocarpus heterophyllus; assembly: GCA_025403435.1. Classification (NCBI taxonomy): domain Eukaryota; kingdom Viridiplantae; phylum Streptophyta; class Magnoliopsida; order Rosales; family Moraceae; genus Artocarpus; species Artocarpus heterophyllus. The sequence goes on along the minus strand of CM046345.1, from coordinate 26,696,636 downwards.
GGCTGCGTCATCCACCTTTGAATAGGTTTGTCTAATTGCTTCCTATATCTCTTGAGCAGTAGATAAGAACATGATAGTGTCACTTATTTTTGGTACCATAGCATTCCAAGGCCATGACATGACCATGGAATCTTCTTCATCCCAAGGAGTAAACTTTGGATCTTCCTTCTTAGGTCCTGTTCCAAGGAGATGGCCAAGCTTGCCTTTTCCTTTTAGAAAAATTTGAACAAATTGGGACCACTTTAAGTAGTTCATCCCATTCAATCTAAACGCTTGCTGAATGTTCTGCAGGTCTGTGGGAATTGTTTGGACTATAGTTTCCTCCGATTGTGTACTAGTTTGTGAGACTTCTGACATCTTGATCCTTTCTCTTCTAGAAAATACTACGAGCAGCGCTATGAAATTTGGAGCATGATGAAATACTTTCCTAGAAAGAAAGTCTAAGGCTCGGATACCATATCACAAATATTGGGAATAAGGAAAAATTATATTTCTAATCATTTATCTACAATACAAAAGCCAAACTTTATAGGTTAGATACAATAAAAAAAGACAGCTAGAAATAAAAAAAAAAAAAAACAATCATATCCCTAAAATAATGGAGTTAACCAAATCAGCCTATAATTATTATATTGGCTAAATCAGTCTATAATCAGTGCAAAAAATCTACATTCTTGATTTATCTCATTCCTGAATTATTCTCACAAATCACTCCTAAGTTATATTCTCCAACAGATACATTATGATATGTCATGGAGACTTAGCTATACGGGCATCGTAATTCTATATAGTTCGAGAGTACGACTCTAAGCTTTTGGTGGAGTACCGTTAGAGTTGATAATTATGAAATGTATATTTGGGATAATGGGATTCATAAGTATCGGGGGCTTGAACTATATAGGTCCATTTTGTCCATTTTGCTAGCTTACAAAAATCATGAAATAATATGGCGTGCTTTTCTCATAATTAGTGACTTATGTCAGAGTTATCCTATTGCCTGAAATTTGGTAAAATCAGATAATTCATGTTTGTTTATCAGTTGAATTAACTTTGTAATAAAATTAATTCAAGATAAGCTTGTTGAATTATTGGGATCAAATAATTCATGTCTGTTTATCAGTTGGATTAATTTTGAATTACTTAAAGATAAACTTGTTGAATTATCAAGAATATTTATTTTTCTAGAGATTATATAGATATGACTGTTTTAATCAGATTACTTCTCTATTGTGTTATTTGAATTAAAACTAAGGCTCTATCCCAAGAATCTCAGGTGGAAAATATAGATTTGTATGGATCTTTTATTGGAGGTTAGTTAGGCCGATCTTCAAGTTTGGCTTGCCGATTGAGGAGGTTCGGTAGGCTAATTTGCTAGTTTGGCCTGCCAACTGGGAGATAAAAGGATCACGTGTTTCCACGTAGATTTTATCAGATATTGATCCTGATTTGATTTTGATTTGAATTTTTGAGGCCTTATCAGATAAAGACTGACTTCTGGGCCCATCCTTTATATAAAAGGGAGTGAGTCTCATCATTATTTAGATCAATTGAGAAATCTAGTGCGAGACTCTATCAGCGAGACTCTGAAACTCCCCAGAAGGCTATCATTCACAAATCACAAATTATGGCTTTGTGTATTTCTATATTGGTTGGAAGGAGAGTCACTCGGTGGAAAAGTTGAACGTTGTGAGCCCACACTTACTTCGATCGTGGATAGAGAATAACAAAGAAGACCAGTTGGTTAAGGCTCTTCTAGAATGTTACTTCTCTTCATGGATTGCGGGAGTTCTTTAGCATTCAAAAGTTAGTAAGATTTCGTTAGTTTATGCATATAGTGTGTCAAACTTATGTTTTGAAAAATACTCTGATATAAAAAAAATTTTAAAATTCTACTGCGTACTATTTTTCCAATAGCTGGTACATGATGAAGTCCTTTCCTAGGGTCGGAGCCACCATGTGCTACCTATGGACCAATGATGGAGGCCTTAGGTCCTCTCTCTAAAAGCCTTCTCCCACTCAATCTTTTGAAATTAAGGTTTTATTTTAAAAACATGCATGAACAATTTTAATATGAGTGGCACTCCCTATTCTATATGGCATGTTATCAATATACATGGCAAATCATAGTATAACGTAGACAAGCAAAGCTACAAGCAAAATAATAATAAAATAATCATAATATTATGGTCCACCCTAAGGAATAGAAAATAAAGATTACAAGAGAATAATCAAAACATTTTATCGATTCTTCATCCTTGAATCCTCAAGTTATATCCTTTTTCAAGTAATGCCCATCTTCAAATCTTCAATCCCATATAGATCAAATACTCCATATTTCTAGTCACATCCAAATTTTAATGTTTTAGAATTGTCCTAAAAATAAAATTAAAACTACATCAAAAATTGTACCTTTTTTAAAAAAAATTTCAGCTTTTTGCCGGTTATGACCCACCAGACTGCTGATCTTTTCAGGTTGGCCTAACAGTCATGAAAGTTCAGCTTGCCACTAGAGCCATCAAATTTCTACCCCGCTGGCTGCCTATCGAACCGAAAGTCTGGCCTACCAATTCTGCGACCATTGGCCTACCGAACTAGAAGGTTCGACATGCCGACCAAGCAGAGATCACCCCTTTCCAAAAAATGTAATTTTGAAGCAATTTATCAATTTTATTTTCAACAATTCAAAAAATAAAATTAGAAACTCAGGAAATACATAAGAGCGCTATCATACATCTTATAGATCTGTCTTCTTCGAATGATTATTTAATTACAAAATTCTTATAAATTTAAAATTAAATAATAATTCCTAGATGGAGATGATAGTTCGTGCATCTAATTACATGAAAAACCTAAAAACACATTCTAACCTATAAGGAACCATAACCAGCATAAATTAATTAATTAATTAATAATTAAATAATAATTTAATCAACCATAATTAATTAATCAATATTCACCATATATTCCATGACAATATAAAAATATATATAAACCCTAGAGTGCCAACTCTCCATAAAATTAAATTCGAGTATATGAGAGATCAAGATCATATAATTTACACATATAGCATGATCATAATCTTGTAAATTTATGTAATTTTTTATACCAATTATTTGGAAAATAGTATCCAGTAGAATTTTAATTTTTTTTTATATCAGAGTTTTTTTCAAAACACAAGTTTGACACAATATATGCATAAATTAACCAGATTTTACTAACCTTTGAATGACAAAGAACTCCCACAATCTATGAAGAGAAGTAACATCCCAAAAGAGCCTCAACCAACTGGTCTTCTTTGCTATTCTCTCTCCACAATCAGAGTGAGTGCGGGTACACGTCGTTTAGCTTTTCCAATAGGTGACTCTCCTTCCAACTAGCAGAGAAATACCTAAAGCTAAAATTTGTGATTTGTGAATGATAGCCTTTCGAGAAGTTTCGAGTCTCACTAATAGAGTCTCACTCTAGATTTTTCACTTGATCTAAATAATAATGAGACTCACTCCCCTTTTATAGAGGATGGGCCCAGGAGTCAGTCCCTATCAAATAAGGCCTCAAAAAATTGAATCAAAATCAATATCTGATAAAATCTGCTTGAAAACATGTGATCCTTTTATGGCCCGATTGGCAGGCCGAACTGGCAAATCGGCCTGTCGAACCTTCTCAATTGACAGGCCGAACTTAAAGATCGTCCTGTCGAACCTTCGATCAAAAATCCCTACGAATCTTCATTTTCCACCCAAGATTCTTTAGATAGAGCTTCAATATTAATTCAAATAACCCAATAGAGAAGTTATCTGATTAAAATAGTCATATCTAGATAATTTATAGGAAAATAAATATTCCTTATAATTCAACAAGATTATCTTAAATTAATTCAATCGATAAACAAATATGAATTATTTGATTCTAATAATTCAACAAGTTTATCTTGAATTAATTTTATCATAAAATTAATTCAACCGATAAACAAACACGAATTATTTGATTTTACCAAATTTTAGACAATTTGATAAATATGACACAAGTCACCAATTATTAGAAAAACACGTCGTATCATTACAAGATTTTTATGGGCTAGCAAAAGGGACCAAATGGACCTATATAGTTTAAGCTTCGATAATTATGAAACCTAATTTCCAGATATACATTTCATAATTATCAACTCCAACGTTACCTCACTACAAGCTTAGAGATGCACTCTCGAACTATATAGAATTACGAAGCCCGTATAACTAAGTCTCCATGATATATCATAATGTATTGTTTCCCCATAAGATTATCCATAATCGGCTGAAGGACAAGTTCTATCTTACCTTCTTGATTATTTTTATCTTTTGTTCTATTATCTCACCATCGAAAACTTACCATCCAAAGACAATATGCGATTCAGTTAGACCTATGTATCTAAATGGCTGAGCGCTCTAGTTCTCCAATTACAGGATAACGCATATAAGAGGATATCAACTACTTGTAAAGAGGAGCTATGGATTTCATATTTATGAATAATAGGTCTACACTATCAAGAGTCATGCCTCCAACGTACCAGCATGTGTACCACTATTAACATGTGGATGCCACCCTTTGGTACATCAAAAGACATACATCAAAACAACGGGCCCACTATTCATCTCAAGATTAAGATACATTACATATGATTGTCTAATGTGAATCGATTTGTCGAGACAAAATTATTAATCCAAATTAATTCAATTTATGTCCTGATCCAACACATCATCACCTATGACAACGTGTAAATGTTTCTATTCGCAGAGTCCACCTCCGATGGCCAAGATAAGCCACTCCTAATAGGGATATAGACAACATAACAATCTTTACATGAATAAAGCGCCCAACTTTATTCCTTCGATTATAGATCTTATGATTTAGATCGTCACCTTAAGAATTGTGTCTTTCGTATAATCTATCCATCATATGCCTAATTCTTAAAGGTTTAGAACAACTGTCTTAGAATTTTGTTTCCTTAACATACATTCAACAAATATGAATGTAAATAGGACAAGATTTGGTATATAAATAATAAATAAATTCTTTATTGATAAAAATGTCTCTAAAAATATGTTATACTTTTACTCCTTAGGGCATACATGTCTAACAGTACGGCGCTGAAGCACACATCGGTTTTGTTTGCTAAGAAGCATGATGATATCCTCCAGTTGTGTATTGATTATCCACAGCTGAATTAGGTCACTATGAAGAATAAGTACCCACTGCTCATGATCGATGAGTTGTTCGACCAGTTAGGAGGTTCCTGATACTTCTTGAAGATAGATTTGCGATATGGATATCACCCACTCAGGATTAGGAAAGAGGATATTCCCAAGACTGCTTTCATGTCTTGGTATGGACACTTTGAGTTTCTGGTGATGTCATTTGGGTTGAAAAATGCTCCTGTAGCTTTCATAAATTTAATGAATAGGATTTTTAGGCCTTATTTAGATCAGTTTGTGATCATGTTTATTGATGACATACTGATCTATTCTAAGACCTCGGAGGAGCATGAGCAGCATCTCAGGATCATGCTTCAGACTCTGCAAGAGCACCAATTGTACACCACGAAGGAAAAGTGTGAATTTTGGTTGACTAAGGTTAAGTTTCTAGGACATATCATCTCCAAGCAAGGTATCTCAATAGATCCATCGAAGATCGAGGCTATAGTATAGTGGAAACGAGCAAGGAGCGTGGCCAAAATTCACAGCTTCCTAGGACTTGCCAAGTATTACAGGAAGTTCGTGAAGGATTTTTATAAGATAGCGGCTCCATTGACGTGATTAATCAGGAAAATTTCATGTTAAAATCAGATGAGGACTGTGAATATGCTTTCCAAGTGTTGAAGAATCGGTTGACTACCACTTTTGTGTTGATTATCCCAAGCAGTGATGAGCCATATGAGGTCTAGATCGACACATCGGGACGAGGACTCAGATGCGTGTTGATGCAGCATGGACGAGTTATAGCTTATGGGTCGTGATAGCTAAGGCCTTACAAGCAAAACTATCCCACTCACGACTTGGAGCTTGCAGCAGTGATTTATGCCTTGAAGATTTAGAGATGCTCTTTGTATGGGGCAACTTTCTAGGTTTTCTCAAACCATAAGAGCTTGAAGTATTTTTTCACGCAGAGGGACTTGAATTTGAGGCAGCAAAGATGGATGTTGTATATGGAAGATTATGACTTCACATTGCAGTATTATTTAGTAAGGCCAACATAGTCACAGATGTGCTCAGTAGGAAGTCCTTAGGATTTCTCACATGCTTAGTACTCGAGGATTGGAAGAGAGACGCTATGGTGAGTGAGTATGGGTTGCAATACTACGATGGTGGTGATCAGGTTTTGGTGTATCACATGGAATTGACTCCAACGCTCATTTAGATGATAAAGTAGAACCAATGGCGAGACTAGCACCTTTAGGGGATATGGACACGAATCTAGAATGGGGAGCAATTTGAAGAATGGAGGATTCATGCAGATGGGTTGCTATACTTCAGGGAGAGTCTGGCAGTACCTGCAATTGAGGATGTGATGAAAGCTATGATGGATGAAGCTCATAGGTCTCAGTTTGCTATTCATCTAGGGAACACAAAGATGTACCGTGACTTGAAGAGGCAATATTGGTGGAGAGGCATGAAGAGGGATGTCGAAAAGTACATAGCCAAGTGCGTGACTTGTCTCTAGGTGAAAGCCAAGCATCAAAAGCCCGCTGGTCAACTTCAGCCACTTCCCATTCTTGGGTTGAAATGGGAGCATGTCATGATGGATTTCCTCATCGAATTGCTGAGGATGGAGCAGAGACATGACGTGATTTAGGTTGTCATCGATAGGTTGATGAAATTAGCGCATTTCATTCCTTTCCGGTTGACATGTTTGAGACGAGTTCTTAGAGAGCTGTATTTGCAAAATATAGTGAGGTTGCATGGAGTTCCCTTGTCCATCACTTTCAAAAGCGACACTTGATTTAATGCCAAGTATTGGAGAAGTTTTTAGGAGGCTTTGGGCACAGACTTGAACTTTAGCATGGCCTTTCATCCTTAGACCAACAAGTAGTCCAAGTGGGTTATTTAGATTCATAAGGATATGCTACGTGTGTGTATCTTAGACTTTCGTGGGAATTGGAAGAAATATTTGCATTTAGTAGAGTTTGCATACAACAATAGCTATCAGGCAAGCGTCGAGATGGCAGATTCAAAGCACTTTATGGGCATCCATGTCGATCATCAGTGTGTTGGGTAGAGCCGAAAGACAGCATTGTTCTTACACCAGATGAGATCTATGATAGCAATGAGAAAGTCACCTTGATTCATGATCAATTGAGAGCTACTCATAGTAGGCAAAAGAGCTATGCAGACAGGAGACGCCCACCTCTGGAGTTCAAGGTAGGAGATTTTGTTCTTCTAAAGGTTTCACCGCGCAAGGGCATATCGTGTTTCAGTGTAAGTGGGAAACTTGCACCAAGATATATTGGTCTGTTCGAGGTTACTCAACGTATAGGTGTGGTCGCTTATCGCCTTGATCTTTTGCCCGAGCTCTCCCACATTCATGATGTGTTTCATGTGTCAATGCTTCAAAAATGTCTGCCCGAGCTGAGCAAGATCATCTCATTCCATGATGTGCAGATTTAGAAAGACAAGAGTTCTGAGGAGGTGCTAGTTCGAACAAAAGGTGATAAGCTTGTGACGCTGTGAGATGCCACTAGTGAAAGTAGTATGGCAGCATCACGGAGATGAAGAAGTGACTTGGGAATTGGAATCGACTATGAGAGAGTTGTACCCTCATTTGTTTTTTTTTTACTATAAGGGTGGAGAGTTGTAACACCTAGAAATTCAATTAAGCATAATTAGTGTTTGAATGGTGGATTAGTATGCCTTGATGTAAATTTTTAACTTAATCTAAATATTTTATGGTATTTTAAACTTATCCCACTTTTAATTATTTCTGTATGTTATTTTGAATTTTGAAATAATACAATTTGTCAAATACCTGATGTGTCCTAATTACAAAACTATGTGCTGGAACCTAGTTGTGCTCTACAAAACCACCCCTTCACCCATCTATTTATCTCCCTCTCTCACTCTCTTTCCCTCACTCTCTCCCAGACACACACTCTCTCTCTTTTTCCTCTCTCCCACGCTACCCTTTCTCCTTTTCTCTATTTTGATTTAAATTTTTGAGTTCAAGCTTGATTCTTAGTTGGATTGGGAGGCAAGGAACATGATTTGGTCTCCACAAACTCGATTTTAAGCTTTGATTCGAGGTTAGTTTCTTTTATTTTTTCAAATTTCAAACTTTTAACCCAAATTTTTCAATTTCTTTGAAATGTTGTAATTCGAGTTTCTTGAGCTTAGGAAACCCTTAATCTAAGTCAGTAGAACTCAAATCATCTAGAATCGAGGCTTGGTTGAGCAAGTTTTGGATTAAATTAGGTTTTCCCCTTTTCCTCCATTTTTGGATTCCCTTAAAAATTTCAACGTAAGTCTTGCCTAAATGTGTTCAAATGTGTTCTAGCATGTTTTTCCATCATTTATGAATGTCATGAATGCTCTAGGACTTGACAAACAGGTTTAGAATTGATTTTTGCACTTGGGAGAGGTTGAGAATCGAAGTCTTGGACCTCCTAGGTTTTTCCAATTTGACTGGCCGAGCTCAATGTTCGATAGGCCGGTTTCATAGGTTTGGCAGGATAGATTCATCTGGATGGTAGGCTAAACCTAGGCCTATTCGACAGGCCAGTCCTGGCTGGTTGGCAAGCTGAACCGAGGGTTTCAGTAGGCCGACTAGACCTCATGAAAAATGACTCTTTTCACCTATTTTTCACCGTTTAAAACCTAGATCAAGATTTTAACCTCATAAAATGATTTTGTGAACTCTAAAGGCATACTAAGACACCATGAGATAGCTTAGGGATGTAGAATGCTTTAAGTTAGATATTGATAAACTTAGTTTCTATTTAAGGTTGTTCGTGGTTTCGTGAAGCTAACGTATGGCAGATTGGGATTATGGTGTTGAACGTTGGTATGGGATATCGAGGTAGGACTTCTATCCCTTCTCCTTGGTAGCCATGTTTTGAAAGGGGTTTTGGCTACAAAGCATTTCCTTTTAAATGTTTTCAAGAAATGAAGTTTATTACTTATTTTCATTATTGTCTAAATAATGAATGATCATAATATACGTAATGAGAATATTTGGTAAATGAGACATGATAATGATATGACATCGGACGTGTCGATTAGTAGCATTCAAAATGATAAGATAGAGCATAATGCCATGTATAGAGATCGGGTCATGGGGAGCGCAACCTTAAGGGCAGGCCCCAAAACCCAGCTAGGCCACTTCAATGGTGATTCATATGGCTTTGCCAAAAACATGATAATGAGACTGTCTATGGATGAATAAATGATTAACCGATATGAATAATTTAATGAGTTTTAGTTAGTTATTTGTTCATTTGTTTAACTTGTTTTATAGCTTTTGTTTAACAATGAATTACATGTTTAAAACTAATGCTTTCAAAAGCTTAGTCCTACTGAGCCTTTCATTCACATTTTTTTGTTCTAAAACCTCCCCCCCTCTAGGTGGAATCTAGCTTAAGGAGGACTGAAGAACCAAGAAGAAACTATGGGATTTGGGCATCACCATCTAGGGTATTTATTTATAAACAAGGCATGTAATATTTTAATTTATTTCTTTTTTATTCGGACAATGGTTATGTATTTTATATTGTTGATACCGTGTGTGTACACTAATGTGGGTCCGGTGGGGCTTAATGGTGTTTGTTTATTTAATATTTTATTTCACTTGCCTGCTTTCATATTTTAGCAAATATCTTAAGAAGTTTTAAATATCCTACATTCTTATAATCAACTTAATAACATTTAAAAATGGCAGTTTTTATTAAATTTTAATTTATTTAACCTAATTAATCTGTCACGTCACTTATTGAATTTCGACGCATGACACAATCCCTCTTCTTCTTGTGTTTTTTCTAACCAGCCAAACAATGGGTATTGGAATAATCTAGTTGAGGAAGAGGAAAATTAAAACTACCTTGGGCCAAAAAGGATGTTTTCAAGCTCAAATAACTCAAAGTTCGTGGCAAGTTTAGGCACTGACCGAAGTTTCGGATCAAAGGTACCTAGGAACTTTTAAAAAATTCCAAGTCCATGAGAGAGAGAGAGAGAGAGAGAGAGAGAGAGAGAGAGATGGCAAAGTGGCAAAAAAGGAACCTTGCCCAGTTCTTGAGACAGAAGCATGTGTTAGACATGTATGCCCTAAGGAGTAAAAATATAATAAGTTTTTGGAGATATTTTTATCAAGAAAGAATTTATTTATTGTTTATATACCAAATCTTGTCCTCTTTACATTCACATTTGTTGAATGTATATTAAGTAAATAAAAGTTTGAAACTGTAAGTCTAAACCTTAAAGAATTGGGCATATGATGGACAAATTATGTGAAAGACACGATTCTTATGGTGACGGTCTAAGTCATAAGATCTGCAATCAAGGGAATAAAGTTGGGCGCTTTATTCATGTAAAGATTGTTATGTTATCTATATCCTTATTGGGAGATGGTTTGTCTTGGCCATCGGAGGTGGACTTCGTGACTAGAAACATTGGCACGTTGTCATAGGTGACGATGTGTTGGATCGGTACATAAAGTGAATACATTTGGATTAATAATTCTATCTCGACAAATTGATTCACTTTAGACAATCATTTGTATTGTATCTTAATCCTAAGATGAATAGTGGGCCCGTTGTCTTGACTTGTGTCTTTTGATGTACCAAAGGATGACACCCACATCTTAATAGTAGTACGCCTGCTGGTACGTTGGAGGCATGACGCTTGATGGTGTAGAATTGTTATTCATAGATATGGAATCTATAGCTTCTCTTTAGGAGTAGTGATATCCTTTTATATGCGTTATCCTGTAATTGGAAAACTAGAGCGCTCAACTATTTGGATACATAGGTGTAACCGAATGGTAAACTATCTTTGGATGGTAACTTTTCTGATGGTAAGATAATGGAATTTAAGATAAAAATAATCGAAAAGGTAAGACAGAACTTGTTCTTAAGCCAATTATGGATAATCCTATGGGTATACGATACACTTGATATGTCATGGAGACTTAGCTATATGGGTTTCGTAATTCTATGTAGTTCAAGAGTGCAGCTCCAAGCTTTTAGCGGAGTAGCGTTAGAGTTGTTAACTATGAAATGTATATCTGGGATATTAGGTTTCGTAATTATCGAGAGTTTGAACTATATAGGTCCATTTGGTCCCCTTTGCTAGCTCACAACATCCTGTAATGATACGGTGTGCTTTTTCAATAATTGGTGACTTATGTCAGATTTATTAGATTGGTAGAAATTTGGAAGAATTAAATAATTCATACCTGTTAATCGGTGGAATTAATTTTGTGATAAAATTAATTCAAGATAAACTTGTTGAATTCTTAGGATCGGAAAATTCTTGTCTGTTTATCAATTGATTTAATTTTGAATAAATTACATCAAGATAAACTTGTAGAATTATTAAGAATTCATTTATTTTCTTAGAGATTATCTAGATAAAGTTGTTTTAATTAGATAACTTTTCTATTGGGTTATTTGAATTAGAACTAAGACTTTATCCTATAGAATCTTGGATGGAAAATAAAAGATTCACTGAGATCTTTTTACGGCAGTTCGACATACCGATCCTTAAGTTTAGCCTGCCGATGCGCAGAAAAGAGATTACGTGTTTTCACGTAGATTTTATCAGATATTGATCTGAATTTGATTCTGATTCAAAAATTTGAGACCTAATCAAATAAGGACTAACCCTAGACCCAACCTCTATTCAAAGGGAGTAAGTCACAAAAGTTATTCAGATCAATTGAGAGGTTAAGAGAGATACTCTGCTGGTGAGAATCTGAAATTCCCTAAGCACAAATAATGAACACTAGCTTTGGGTTCTCTCAATTGGTTGGAAGGAGAGTCACCTAGAGGAAGAGCTGTACGTGTGAGCCCACACTCACTCTGATCTTGGATAGAGAACAACAAAGAAGACCAGTTGGTTGAGGCTCTTCTAGAACATTACTTCTCTTCATAGATTACGAGAGTTCTTCAGCATTCAAAGGTTAGTGAGATTTGGTTAATTTATACATATAGCTTGTCAAACTTGTGTTTTGTAAAATACTCTGATATAAAATTTTTAAAATTCTGATGCATATTATTTTTCCAACAATTGGTATCAAAGCCATGGTTTTTACATAAATTTACGAGTTTGTGATCATACTATATGTATAAATTTTGTGATTTTAATCTCTTCTATGCTTGAATTTAATTTTATAGAGATTTGGCACTCTAGGTTTCTATATATTTTATATGTTGTCATGGATTATATAGTGAATGCTTATTAATTAATTATGGCTGACTAAATTATTATTTATTTATTTATTTATACCGATTATGGCTCCTTAGAGGTTATAATGTGTATTTAGGTTTTTCATGTAATTTGATAGCGGACAATCATCTCCGTCTGGGAATTATTATTTATTTTTAAAGTTGTAAGAATTTTGTAATTAAATAATTATTCGGAGAAGACGAATCTAGAAGATGGATGATGATGCCCAAGGTATTTCCTGAGTCTCTAATTTTATGTTTTTGAATTGTTGAAAATAAAATTGATGAATTGCATTAAAAATTGTATTTTCTGGAAAGGGTGATTTCTGCTCAATCAATATGCCAAACCATCTAGTTCGGCAAGCCGATGGTCATAGATCGGCAGGCCAGATGTGAGGTTCGATAGGCCAACAATGAGGCAAAAATCAGGTGGCCTTGGCGGCAGGCTGAACCTCTAGTTTGGCAGGACAATCTGTTGTGAATCGAAAGGCCGATGGGTCATGACCGGCAGGCCGATCACCCAGATCTGCTTACTGATAAAGAGCTGGAAATTTTTTCCAGAAAAGGTGCCATTTTTCAATGCAGTTTTTGTTGGACAAGTATGCCCTAAGGAGTAAAAATGTTAAAAAGTTTTTGAAAATATTTTAATTAATAAAGAATTTATTTATTGTTTATATACCAAATCTTGTCCTCTTTACATTCACATTTGTTGAATGGATGTTATGCAAACAATAGATAAAGTTGGGTGCTTTATTCATGTAAAGATTATTATGTTGTCTATATCCCTATTGGGAGATGGTTTGTCTTGATCATCAAAGGTAGACTACGTGGATAGAAACATTGGCATGTTGTCATAGGTGACGATGTGTTGGATCAGGACATAAAGTGAATTGATTTGGATTGATAATTCTATCTAGGCAAATCGATTCACTTTAGACAATCATTTGCATTGTATCTTAATCTTGAGATGAATGGTGGGCCCGTTGTCTTGACTTGTGTCTTTTGATGTACCAAAGGGTGACACCCACATCTTAATAAGTGGTATGCATGCTGGTACCTTGGAGGCATGACTCTAGATAGCATAGACCTGTTATTCATAGATATGGATTCTATAGCTCCTCTTTAGGAGTAGTGATATGCCCTTATATGCGTTATCCTGTAATTGAAAAACTAAAGTGCTCAACCCTTTGGATACATAGGTGTAACCGAATGGTATACTATCTTTGGATGGTAAGTTTTTCGATGGTGAGATAATGGAATATAAGATAAAAATAATTGGTGAGGTAAGATAGAGCTTGCCCTTAAGCCGGTTATGGATAATCATATGGGGATACGATACACTATAATATGTCGTGGAGACTTAGCTATACGGGCTTCGTAATTCTATGTAGTTCAAGAGTGTAGCTCCAAGCTTTTAGTAGAGTAGCATTGGAGTTGATAATTATGAAATGTATATCTGGAATATTTGTCTTTAGAATTATCGGGAGCTTGAACTATATAAGTCTATTTGGTCCCCTTTGCTAGCTCACAAAATCCTGTAATGATATGGCGTGCTTTCACAATAATTGGTGACTTATGTCAGATTTATCAGATTGGTTAAAATTTGAAAGAATCAAGATAAACTTGTTGAATTGTTGGGATTGGATAATTCTTGTCTGTTTATCGGTTGATTTAATTTTGAAGAAACTAGATCAAGATAAACTTGTGGAATTATTAGGAATTCATTTATTTTCCTAGAGATTATCAAGGTAAAGTTTTTTAATCAAATAACTTTTCTATTGGGTTATTTGAATTAAAACTGAGACTTTATCCTATAAAATCTCGGGTGAAAAATAAAAGATTTGCTGAGATTTTTATTCTATAGTTCAGCCTGTCGATCCACATGTTTGGCCTGTCGATGGGCCTGTTGGGCCTGTCGATTATCCTGATCGGCCTGCAGATGAGCGAAGCATAAGATCACGTGTTTTTACGTGGATCTTATCTGATATTGATCTAAATTTTATTCTGATTCAAATTTTTGAGACCTACCAATGAGTGAAGGATAAGATCACATGTTTTTTACATGGAGTTGATTCGAATTTGATCTTATCAGACATTTTCCTAGAAATGAAGAGTGATACTTTGCTAGTGAGAATTGGTAAACTCCCTGAGAGCTTTTGTTCGTAAATCACGAACACTTGCTTTGGGTTATCTCAATTGGTTGGAAGGAGAGTCACCTGATGGAAGAGCTGTACGTGTGAGTCCACACTCACTCCTGTCATGGATAAAGAATAGCAATGAAGACTAGTTGGTTGAGGCTCTTCTAGAACGTTACTTCTCTTCACGTTTTGCGAGGGTTCTTCGGCAATCGAAGGTTAATAAGATCTAGTTAATTTATGCATATCGCATGTCAAACTTATGTTTTAGAAAATACTCTAATGTATAATTTTGAAAATTTTACTGTGTACTATTTTTCCAATAATTGGTATCAAAGCCATTGTTTTTACATAAATTTACGAGTTTGTGATCATGTTATATGTATAAATTTTATGATCTTAATCTCTTATATGCTTGAATTTAATTTTATATTGAGTTGGCACTCTAGATTTCTATATATTTTTATGTTGCCATGCATTATATGGTGAATGTTTGTTAATTAATTATGGTTGATTAAGTTGTTATTTAATTATTGATTGATTAATTAACTAATGCCGGTTATGGTTCCTTAGAGGTTAGAATGTGTATCTAGGTTTTTCATGTAATTAGATGGTGGACTGTCATCTCCGTCTAGGAATTATTATTTTTTAAAATTTGTAAGAATTTTGTATTTAAATAATCATTCGGAGAAGACGGATCTAGAAGGCGGATCTAGAAGAATGATGATGGTGCTCCTAGGTATTTCCTAAGTCTCTAATTTTATGTTTTTGAATTGTTAAAAATAAAATGTATGAATTGCATTAAAAATTATATTTTCTAGAATGGGAGATTTCTCCTCGGTTGGCATGCCGAACCTCACAGTTCGGCGAGCCGATGGTGATAGATCGACAGGCCAGATGTGAGGTTCGGTCGGCCGTCAGTGGGGCAGAAATCAGGTGGCTCTGGCTACAGGCCGAACTTTGATGAGTCGATAGGCCGATCTTCCTGATCGGTAGGCCGATGGAGTATTGTTGATAGGCCGATCACCCAAATTAGCCTGCCAACCTAGAGCTGGAAATTTTTCTAGAAAAGGTGCAGTTTTCAATGTAGTTTTAATTTTATTTTTGGCATAATTCTAAGAAACATTAAATTTAGATATAACTGGAAATATGAAGTGTTCGATTCATATGTGATTCAAGACTTGAAGATGGGCATTACATGAAGAAGGATACAGCTTGAGGATGCAAGGAAAAAGAATCGATAATATGTCTCAATTATTCTCTTGTAATCTTAGTCTTCTATTCTCTAGGATGGAACAATAATATTACGGTTATTATTATTTTGCTTGTAGCTTTGCTTAATTGCTTTGCCTGTCTATATTATAATATGATTTGCCATGTATATTGATAATATGTCATATAGAATAGGAAGTGCCGCTCCTATTAAAATTGTTCATGCATGATCTTAAAATAAAACCTTGATTTCAAAAGATTGAGTAGGAGAAGGTTTTCGAAGAGAGGACCTAAGGCCTCCATCGTTGGTCCATAGGTAGAACATGGTGGTTCCGACACTTAGGAAGGGATTTCTATCATGTACCAGATTGGATCTCTGAGAGGATAAGGTATTTTAGCATTATTTGTGGTTGCACACCCCTAGGTGGTGATTGTAAATCATGGATAAAATATTGAAATAATGGTTATACACTCATGTTAATTTTATTATTAACCTCCCCTAAGAGCTTTGTTAATAAAATTAATGGCCAAAGAAACGATTATTAATATATACTAGATCATATGGGTCTTGGATGGCATATATTAATCAGGAGGGGATCCGTGTTCATGATTGAATTTGGCAAGACTCCCCTAGAAGCTTGTTGAATTCTGAGTTGGGAATTATCGTTGTAAGGTTGTGATATTTCAAGGTTTTGATACATAAACACAGTTATATATTTTTACATGATTGTGTTATCTTACTAAATTATTATTATATGTTTGCTTATGCTTGGTATATGATTTTTTATTGTAGATTAAAAATACCTAAAAACACTTTTTCATCGATACTTGACAAAAACCTATTAACTGGAGAGAATTATAATGATTGGAAACATAACTTGGATATCGTCCTCTCCTATGAGAAACCGAAGTATATGCTGACAACCCCTTGTCCTCCCGAGCCTATGGGAGACTCAACTAATGAGCAATTCCAAGCGTATGATCACTGGAAAGATGCTAATGATTAGGCCCGCTGCTATGTTATGGCTAGCAAGAATAACGTGCTGCAGGCTCAACATTAGGATTATGAGACTACGAAGCAGATCTTGGATAATCTTGAGGATATGTTTGGAGGCCAAGCCATAACGAAGTAGCAAGGGGCGCTTCGAAAAATTCTTAACTATAAGCAGAGGCTGGGGACATCTGTAAAGGAGCACATGATGTTGGTTATGGGTTACCTCGCTGAGGCTCAAACCAATGGAGCCGACATCGATGCTGAAACTTAAATGACTATGGTCTTTGAGACTCTATCAAAGGAATTTATTCCGTTTAGAGCTGCTTTTAATTTAAGCAATAGATGGGATATGACCTTGATAGAATTAATGAAATAGTTATAGAAGTTTGAACTACTGATCAAGGAGTCTCGTGCGGGTGGAGAGGCAAACATGGTAGCTACTTCTGGTTCCAATCTCAACTCTAGGAATGGAAAGAAGCAACGGGCCAAGAACGAGAAGTCTTCTATTCTTGCTAGCACCAAGAGCAAGAAGAAGAAGATGAAGAACCCGAAGAAACTTAAGTGCTTCTTCTGTGGGAAGGTCGGGCACATCAAGAAGCATTGCAAGGACTTCCTTTCCAAAAGAGGTAGGTATGATCTTCTGTATTTAGAAACTTGTTTAGTTGAGGAATCCAATGACACTTGGGTCATAGATTTTGGTGCAACTAATCATGTTTGTGTTTCTCTACAGGGGTTCAAAGAAACAAGAAGTCTGCTGCATGAAGACTTCACGCTTTGGATGGACAATGGATCCTTGGTCTCAGCAGAAGCAGTAGGAGACATCCATCTCTATTTTGATAATTATAGGGATTTATTTTTGCAAGATTGTTTTTATGTTCCTAAATTTAAAAAGAATTTAATTACTGTAGCTTGTTTATTTAAAGACTCCTATTTTGTTTCTTTTAATTATAAAGTGGTGATTTGTAAAAACAAATCTTTTATCTATTCTGAATAGATGCAAAATAATCTATATTTTATGAAACCAAAGATGGACTTATTTCTTAGTGCTGAGATGAATGATAATAACTCAATAAGACTTAAAACTTCTCACTCTAATAAGACTTATCTTTGTCATTTGTGCTTTGGTCATATTAACCTAAATAGGATTCAAAGGTTGGCAAGGGATGGACCTTTAAGTCACTTAAAGGTGGAATCTATACCTCAATGTGAATCTTGTTTTGAGGGTAAAATGACCAAAAGACCATTTGAGTCTAAGGACAATAGAGCCGAATGGGTTTTAGAACTTGTGCATAGTGATGTTTGCAGACTGATGAACATCTGGGCATAAGGAGGGTATGAGTACTTCGCCACTTTTATTGATGATTACTCAAGATATGGGTATGTGTAACACCCCTATGTGGGGGTTAACAGTTTTAAATAAATAAAAATAATTTTAAATTTTATATTATTTAAATCAATTAAACAATGCCCATGGGTCTTTAAACAACAAGAAAAATAAAAATAAACGTTTTAAATACAAACCACATTTTTAGTGTAGCACTAAATATATATAATTACAGTCATCATCACCATAGTACAATTCCCAAATAACTTAACACAGCCATAAAAAAAAATAATACAACTCTTACATGTTGTAGATAAGTTGTAATTAAACAGGGTCTTCTAACACGAAAACAGCAGGATTGTTTTCGCTTATTCCTCTTCAAATATGTTGCACTGAGTTCCACCTGAGATATGAAGATATGATAGGGATGAGCATCGACATGCCCAGTAGGGAAATCATGACTCACCTTATGGTTTATCCATTACCACATTAAAAACTGCATGGTTAGTAGGTTACATCATATTCCAGATTATGAGGTTTATTATGATCACATCTTATGGATACCGTAGTTAATCATTACCAAGTGTCATAATTACACATTTATACAAATATTACCAATCATCATTGTTCCTAGGTATCCATGTTAAATTGAGTATCACTCAACTCATCGAAACCCAAATGGGCGCACTTGATCACCCCATAAACATTCCAAGGGTGTTCCGGTGAGGGGACATCAAGCCCCGAGTCCTCACCAAATCAATTCCTGTACAGTGTGTTCTGGGACTTTCAACCCAAGGAAGCGTCATCACCTTCCCCCTATTTTACCTTTTTGGGTATTCATGCCTAAGGACGTAACCGCCGCCCTCTTCATGTCTCACCATTTCTCTATATTAAATCATTATTAATAGAGTCAGTTTTCCTAACCATGCTTCTCAATTTATAACATGTGTCAATTCATTATGTTCCTCGCCGTACAATACAAGACGAGTCCATGTCATAGTTTCATATGTGATACTCATATAATATCAGTTCAACATAGATATATATATATTGCGGCAAAACAATCAATTTTAATTCTATAAAAACCTCACAAAAATGAGTAATAGAATCCCTACCTTTCAAGCTTATCAACAATCTTTTAATCCTGGAATCAATTAACGTTAGCTCCACACATCCTTGACCCTAAGGCATGCATAAGGACAATTAAAACTAAAGCACAACGTATAATCACATTCATAAGTGAGTTATGTGTAAACCCGTCTACTAGTGCCATTAAAGTATTTTTATGCATTAAACATGGAGAAAATGCATACTAAAAACTAAGTTTAGATTAAAGAAAACCTACCTCAAAACTTCTTTGAAAAGCACCAAAGTTTGGGTTATCAATCAAGCTTGAATTAACTTTAAAACCGCCTCGATCATCGTTGGGAATTATAATTGTCTTGGCCACAAAGAGAGCTTTGTGCTCTATGTCTTTAGTTAGAAATTTGAAGTGAGAAGGGAGAGAATGAGAACTAGAGAAGAAGGTGGTGATAGTTAAATAAAAAGATATCAAAATGCTTAAGAGGAATGGGATGTTTACGGGGAAAAGTTGTAAGAAGAAACAAAAGAGTCTTAAAGGAAAATATCATCTTGTCTCCCATGAAGACTTTTAGCAAATAATGCCAACATAATTGAGGGGATAATTGGAGTGAATTATAGAAGAAGATAAGGAAATAATTAATTAGGTGGTTCAGAAAATATCTCCATGTCTTCTATGAATTGACGGAAAATAATTCAATGTCCCCTTCGGATACCTTTAGCAAAATGAGAAGAAGTCTATATAATTGAGCAATAATTTAGGGAGACAAGATTGGTAGAAGTAAGTGTTGGTAAGTTTTGAATGTTTCTTAGGAAGACTTGGTAAGAAAATACTAAAATGGTATTTTTTTTAAATGATCATAAACAACTTAGTAATTTTAAATAGTCACATTTTATTCATTAAATTTTACAAAATTATGCCCGTTAAAAATACGGGTGTTACAGTATGTGTACCGATGCATCATAAAAGCAAAACTTTTGACAAGTTTAGGGAGTTTTGGGCTGAAGTGGAAAAGCAATTAGGTAGACCCATAAAGGCACTTTTATCCAATCGAGGTGGAGAATACCTTTCTAATGAGTTCTTGGGACACTTATTAGAGAATGAGATTTTATCCCATTTGACTGCGCCGGGCACTTTGTAGCAGAATGGCATAGTAGAGAGAAGGAATAGGACTTTATTGGACATGGTCAGGTCTATGATGAGTTATTCATCATTGCCTTCATCCTTTTGGAGATATGCACTACAAACCGCATGTTATCTTCTGAACAATATGCCTTCAAAATCGGTCTCTAAAACTCCTCACAAGTTGTGGACGAGTAGGAAGACATCCTTAAACCATATTTACATATGGGGATATCCGACTCATATCCTGTTTAAGGATCCAAATAAGTTGGAAGCATGTTTAGAAGTTTTCATGTTTGTAGGATATCCAAAAGGGACTAAAGGGGGTTATTTCTATAACCCAAAGGAAAATAAAGTCATGGTTTCAACTAATGCAACTTTCCTTGAGGAGAGTTACATGGACGACTTTGAACCTCAAAGCAAATTGGTGCTTGAGGAGTTAAGGAGTGATTTGATCACTCCAAAGGTTTCGAATGAAACCATTCCGATTAGTGTAGAAAAAACTAAACAAACCTAAACAACAACCTGAGAGGCTTCTACATAGTGGGAGGATCGGGCATCAACTTGAGAGGTATATGTTGAATGGGGAGGTCTTCTTGCTGAACTGGATGAACATGGCAGGGATCCTTATACTTACACAGAAGCTATGGAGGATGTCAATTTAAAACTCTGGACAGAGGCCATGAACATTGAAATGAAGTCTATGGAGACTAATAAGGCCTGGGAGCTTGTGGATCTTCCCGAAGGGGTAAAACCCAGAGGGTGTAAGTGTATCTACAAGAGGAAAAGAGGAGTGGATGGAAAGGTCGAAACCTTTAAAGCTAGACTGGTAGCTAATGGTTATACACAAAAGGAAGGAATCGATTATGAGGAAACCTTTCGCCTGTAGCCATGCTTAAGTCCATCCAGATTCTCTTGTTCAAAGCTACTGCTCTTGACTACGAGATTTGGCAAATGGATGTCAAGATGGCTTTTCTGAATGGCTATCTTGATGAGTCCATTTATATGGCACAACCTGACGGGTTCAAGGTCAAGGGTCAAGAAGGTAAGGTTTGTAAGCTGCTAAAGTCAATTTATAGACTTAAGCAGGTTTCTCGTCCCTAGAACATAAGAATTGATCAGGTAATCAAGACTTATAGGTTCTCACAAAATGTGGATGAACCATGTGTTTACAAACACATAAAGGATGGGAAGGTAGTTTTTCTACTGCTCTATATAGATGACATTCTACTAATTGGTAATGACATTGGGGCATTGTCATCGGTCAAATTATGACTGACCAAGTAGTTTGACATGAAGGACTTGGGTGAGGCTAATTTTGTTCCCGGGATAGGAAGAACAAAATGATAGCTTTGTCCTAGGCTGGCTACATAGATAAAATTCTCAGGAGGTTTGCAATGCAGGATTCCAAAAATGGTGGGCAACCATCTAGGTCAGGTTAATATGACCAAGGCGCAAATGCCAAAGATAAGTTTTATTAGAGTGAGAAGTTTTAAGTCTTTTAGAGTTATTATCATTCATCTCAGCATTAAGCAATAAGTCCATATTAGGTTTGATAAAATATAGATTATTTTACATCCATCTAGAACAGATAAAAGATTTGTTTGTACGAATCACCACTTTATTATTAAAAGAAACCAAATAGGAGTCTTTAAATAAACAAGCTACAGAAATTAAATTCCTTTTAAATTTAGGAACATAAAAACAATCTTGCAAAAATAAATTCCAATAATTATCAAAATGAAGATGGACTCTCCCACTGCTTCTGCTAAGACCAAGGATCCATTGCCCATCAAAAGCATGAAGTGTTTATGTAGCAGACTTCTTGTTTCTTTGAACCCCTATAGAGAAACACACACATGATTAGTTGCACCAGAATCTATGACCCAAATGTCGTTGGATCCTTCAACTGAACAAGTTTCTAAATGTAGAAGATCACACCTACCTCCTTTGGAAAGGAAGTCCTTGCAATGCTTCCCGATATGCCCGACCTTTCCACAGAAGAAGCACTTAAGCTTCTTCGGGTTCTTCTTCTTCCTCTCCTTGCTCTTGGTGCTAGCAGGAATAGAAGACTTCCCATTCTTGGCCTATTGCTTCTTTCCATTCCCAAAATTGAGATTGGAACCGGAAGTAGCCGCGAAGTTGGCTTCTCCACCCTCAAGAGACTCCCTGATTTGCAGCTTGAACTCCTGTAACTATTTCATTAATTCCATCAAGGCCATATCCCATCTATTGCTTAAATTAAATGTAGCTCTAAATGGAATAAATTCCTTTGATAGAGTCCCAAAGACCATAGTCATCTGAGTTTTAGCATCAATGTCAGCTCCATTGGTTTGAGCCTCAACGAGGTAACCCATGACCAACATCATGTGCTCCTTTACAGATGTCCCCGGCCTCTGTTTACCATTAAGAAGTCTGTTTACCATTAAGAAGTTTTCAAAGCACCCCTTTCCACTTTGTTACGGCCTAGCCTCCAAACATATCCTAAAGATTATCCAAAATCTGCTTCACAATCTCATAATCCTGATGTTGAGCCTGCAGCACGTTATTCATGCTAGCCATAACATAGCAGCGGGCCTGATCATTAGCATCTTTTGAGCGGTCATACGCTTGGAATTGCTCATTAGTTGAGTCTCCTGTAGGCTCGCGAGGACAAGGGGTTGTCAGTACATATTTCAGTTTCTCAAAGGATAGGACGATATCTAGGTTCCGTTTCCAATCATTATAATTCTCTCCAGTTAATAGGTTTTTGTCAAGTATCGATGATAAAGTGCTTTTAGACATTTTTAATCTACAATAAAGAATCATATACCAAACATAAGCAAACATATGATAATAATTTACTAAGATAACACAATCATGTAAAAATATACAAACGTGTTTATGTGTCAAAACCTTGAAAATATCACAACCTTACAACGATAATTCCCAACTCAGAATTCAACAAGCTCCTAGGGGAGTCATGCCAAATTCAATCAGGAACACGGATCCCCTCCTGATTAATATATGCCATCCAAGACTAGTATGATCCAGCATATATTAATAATCGTTTCTTTGGCCATTAATTTTATTAACAGAGCTCCTAGGGGAGGTCAATAATAAAATTAACATGAGTGTATAACCATCATTTCAATATTTTATCCATGATTTTTAATCCCTGCCTAGGGTTGCGCAACCATAAATCATGTTAAAATACCTTATCCTCTTAGAGATCCAATTTGGTACATGATAGAAATCCCTTCCTAGGAGTCGGGACCACCATGTTCTGCCTGTGGACCAACGATGGAGGCCTTAGGTTCTCTCTTTGAAAACCTTCTCCAACTTAATCTTTTGAAATCAAGGTTTTATTTTAAGAATATACATGAACAATTTTAATATGAGCGACACTCCCTATTCTATATGACATGTTATCAATATACATGTCAAATCATATTATAATGTAGACAAGCAAAGCAATCAAGCAAAGCTACAAGCAAAATAATAAATAACTGTAATATTATGGTTCCACCCTAGACAATATAAAACTAAGATTACAAGAGAATAATCGAGACATATTATCGATTCTTCATCCTTGAATCCTCAAGCTGTATCCTTCTTCATGTAATGCCCATCTTCAAGTTTTCAATCCCGTATGAATCGAATACTTCATATTTCTAGTCATATCCAAATTTAATGTTACTCAAAATTGTCCCAAAAATAAGATTAAAACTACATCGAAAAAATTGCACCTTTTTTAAAAATTTTCCAGCTCTCGGTCGGCAGGCCGATCTAGGTGATAGGCCTTCAGGTCATGCAGGTTCGGATTGCCATCAAAGCCTATTGATTTTTGCCCCTTTCACGGCCTGTTGATCTGAGACCATTGGCTTGCGGAATTGTGAGGTTCGGCATGTTGACTGAGCAGAAATCTCCCATTTCAAACAATACAATTTTTAATGCAATTCATCAATTTTATTTTCAACAATTCAAAAACATAAAATTAAAGGCTCATGAAATACCTTGAAACGTCGTCATCATTCGTCTAGATCCGACTTCTGAATCCGTCTTCTCAATCTATCTTCTTCGAATAATTATTTAATTACAAAATTCTTACAAATTTAAAATTAAATAATAATTCCTAGATGGAGATGATAGTCTGCCATCTAATTACATGAAAAACCTAGATACACATTCTAACCTCTAAGGAACCATAACCGGTATTAATTAATTAATAATTAAATAACAATTTAATCAATCATAATTAATTATTAAACACTCACCATATAATCCATGACAACATATATAATACATAGAAACCTATAGTATCAACTCTCCATAAAATTAAATTCAACATAGGGGAGACTAAGATCACAAAATTTATACATATAGTATGCTCACAAACTTGTAAATTTATGTAAAAACCATGGCTCGGATACCAATTGTTGGAAAAATAATACCCAACAAAATTTTAAAAATTTAATATCAGAGTATTTTCTAAAACACAAGTTTGACATGCTATATGCATAAATTAACCAGATCTTACTAACCTTTGATTGCCGAAGAACCCTCGCAAAACGTGAAAAGAAGTAACGTTCTAGAAGAGCCTCAACCAACTGGTCTTCTTTGCTATTCTCTATCCACGACCGGAGTGAGTGTGGGCTCAAACATACAGCTCTTTCACCAGGTGATTGTCCTTCCAACCAATCGAGAGAACCCAAAGCTAGTGTTCGTGATTTGTGGACAAGAGCTTTTAGGGAGTTTTTTAGATTCTTAGTAGCAGAGTATCACTCTTAATCTCTCAACTGATCTGAGTAACTCTTAAGACTTACTCCCTATTTATAGAGGTTGGTCCTAAGGTCAGTCCTTATTAGATTAGGTCTCAAAAATTCAAACCAAAATCAAAATCGGATCAATATCTGATAAGATCTACGTAAAAATGCGTGATCTAATCCTTCGCTCATCAACAGGCAGATCAGGATGATCGGCAGGCCGGACAGCCCCATTGGTAGGCCGAACAGCCCCATCGATAGGCCAAACTACCGAATAAAAATCTAAGAGAATCTTTTATTTTCCACTCGAGATTCTATAGGATAAAGTCTTAGTTTTAATTCAAATAACCTAGTAAGGAAGTTATCTAATCAAAACAACTGTATCTAGACAATCTCTAGGAAAATAAATGGATTCCAAATAATTCTACAAGTTTATCTTGATCTAATTTATACAAAATTAAATCAACCGATAAAAAGACAAGAATTATCCGATCCCAATAATTCAACAAGTTTATCTTGAATTAATTTTATCACCAAATTAATTCAACCAATAAACAGACATGAATTATCTAATTCTTCCAAATTTTAACTAATCTGATAAATCTGACATAAGCTACCAATTATTGGAAAAGCACACCGTATTGTTAGAAGATGTTGTGAGCTAGCAAAGGGGACCAAATGGACCTATATAGTTCAAGCTCCTGATAATTATGAAACCCAATATCCTAGATATACGTTTCATAATTATCAACTCCAACACTGCTCCACTAAAAGCTTAGAGTTGCAGTCTCAAACTAGATAAAATTATGAAGCTCATATAGCTAAGTCTCCATGACATATCATAGTGTATCATATCCCCATATGATTATCCATAATCAGCTTAAGGATAAGTTTTGTGCTACCTTCCCGATTATTTTTATCTTATGTTTCATTATCTCACCATTGGAAAACTTACCATCCAAAGATAGTATACCATTCAGCTACACCTATGTATCCAAATGGTTGAGCACTCTAGTTTTTCAATTACAGGATAACGCATATAAGAGGATATCACTACTCCTAAAGAGGAGCTATGGATTCCATATCTATAAATAACAAGTGTACACTATCAAGAGTCATGCCTCCAATGTACCAGCATGCATACCACTATTAAGATGTAGGTGTCACCCTTTGGTACATCAAAAGACACAAGTCAAGACAACGGGCCCACTATTCATCTCAGGATTAAGATACAATACAAATGATTGTCTAAAGTGAATCAATTTGCCGAGACAAAATTATTAATCCAAATCAATTCACTTTATATCCCGATCTAACACATCGTCACCTATGACAACGTGTCATGTTTCTATTCACGTAATCCACCTCCGATGGTCAAGACAAACCATCTCCCAATAGGGATATAGACAACATAATAATCTTTACATGAATAAAGCACCTAACTTTATTCCCTCGATTGTGGATCTTATGATTTAGACCATCACCTTAAGAATCGTGTCTTTTGCATAATTTGTCCATCCTATGCCCAATTCTTAAGGTTGAGACCGACAATCTTAGACTATTATTTGTTTAACATACATTCAACAAATATGAACTTAAAGAGGACAAGATTTGGTAATAAATAATAAATAAATTCTTTATTAATAAAAATGTCTCCAAAAACTTATTACATTTTTACTCCTTAGGCCATACATGTCTAACAATAACAATGATAAGCCTATTGTTTGTCTCGCTCTCAAATAATGTAGGTTAGCATGTCATCATAGGTCAAGGACTTTCAAGGCTTATAGTGTAAGGCTAGGATGAGGGGTGGGTGAGAAAAGATCATTTTTGGCTCAGATCACCCTAGACATGTAATGCACCTTAGACCCCAAATGAATAAATGGAAACTCACATACCGACTCTCTACTTGAATCTTCCTTTACTATCAATCATTCCAATAGAACTTGATTCATAAGTATCCATAAAAACTAAAAAATGTGAAATTTACAAGAATTTATTCTATTTTTGTTCTTTTCTCTTTCTTTTATTTTTCACTCCTTCATTTTCTTTTCATAATATTTTTTTTAATTGAAATGAAGCTCCCCAAAACTCATTTGGTTCTACAATATGGATAATGGGGAGAAAGACACAAATGATGTTAAGAAAAAAAAAATAAGAAAATCTTGAAGAAGCATTCAAATTAACTTTGCAGATACCACCAAACCACAAATAACAATCACGTCACTTCTACGCTTACTCTCAACAATCGTTCTTCAAATTTAAGAAAAGATGCAAAAATGTCTATGACTAATAGGTTAAGTGAAAGGAATTTGTAAAATGGCTTGGCTAAATGTGGGTAATGAATACAATAGGTCAAAAACGCTCAATAGGAGAAGCTAGTAGTGGAGTTTACAAAGGTTCGCTTCAAAGGCTTAAACAATCCAAAAAATGCCTTAATTGACTCTCCAACGGCCCCTAATATTGGATTTCACCTTAAGTTTCACTAAAATGAGTTCTAGAATTAATGAGATGTCAACACTTATGCAATGCATATAAGTGTTTTTCAAAAGTTCAAAATTTCAAGTCATCATGATTCATGGTGCTCAAGTGTATAGAGTAAAAAAATGAAGATCAACAATTCCAGTCAAGCATATAGAAATCTCAATGATTACATTTTCAAAGACCTAAGAGAACAATTTGTGGTTGACATCACAGCCATATTTTAGCTTTTAATTTCTCAAAGCTCACACTTTATTCAAACAAGTAACCAAAACATCACTAAAGAACTAAACAACCTAAAGAGCTAAACAACGACTACAAAACAAGAGTAATGGAAGGAAAATCATGATAACCAACAAAAAAAATTTAAGGCAACACCCTACAAGTGATCAATAAAGTGTACCTTCCCCCCAACTTAAACTAGACATTGTCCTCAATGTTTGTGGCATTAGAAGAGCAAGGACAAGAGCATATACCCCGTAGGTTTGTAGCCCAAAATTTTGAGTTTCTTTTATCTCCTTGAACCATTTTCCACTAAAACTTAAGTACTTAAGCTCTCAATTATTTTAACACCTATCAAAACATCAAAGTTTAAATACTAACGCAAAAATTTGAAATAAAATAGAACAAAAATAGAAAGAGGGGAAAGATAGAACGCTTGGGTGCCTCCTAAAAGCACTTGATTTAAAGTAGTTGGGTGGACTTTTAAAGAAGCGCTCATCAAAGAGTAGCTTTTGTCCACAATAGGTGTCATAAAACACTACAAGTGTTGAGAAAGTAGTATGTAGTAGAATTTTAAAACTTTTTACACCAAAGTATTTTCCGAAACGAAAGTTTGACATGCTAGAAGCATATATTGACCACATCTTACTAACCTCATTGACCGAAAAGCTCCTACAATTTATGAAAAGAAAGGCGTTCTGGAAGAGTCTCAGCCAACTGGTCTTCTTTGCTATTCTCTATCCATGATCGAAATGCATGTGGGCACACATCATACAACATTTCCTCAATGACTCTCCTTCCAACTAATAGAGGAAACCCAGAACTAAGGTTCATGATTTGTGAACAATAGCTCCCAGGGAGTTTCAGAGACTCGTATATAGAGTGCTCACTCTTAATTCCTCAACTAATCTAAATAACTCATGAGTTTCACTCCCTATTTATAGATGTTGGGCCTAGAGGTCAATCCTTAACAGATAAGACATCAAAAATGTAAATCGGGATCAATAACTGATAAAAATCGTGTCTAAAAATGAGTGATCATAAATCATTCGGTCAGCAAGCTAAACTAGCATATCAGCCTACCGAACTTACTCCATCGGTAGGCTAAACCTAAAGACTAGCCTGCCGAACTTACGATAAATGATCCCTGCAAATGTTTAGCTCCCACTCTAGATTCTTAGGATAGAGTCTTAGTTTTAATTCAAATAACCTAATAGAGAAGTTATCTGATTAAAACAGTCATATTTAGATAATCTCTAGGAAAACAAATATTCTTAATAATTCAACAAGTTTATCTTGAATTAATTTACACAAAATTAATTCAATCGATAAATAGACATAAATTATCTGATCCTGATAATTCAAAAAGTTTATCTTAAATTAATTTTTCACAATATTAATTCAACTGATAAACAAACATGAATTATCTGATCTTACCAAATTTTAGCCAATCTGATAATTTAACATAAGTCATCAATTTATTGGAAAAACATGCCGTATCTATTGGAAAAATTGTACGTAGTGAAATTTTAAAATTTTTATATTAGAGTTTTTTTCAAAACACAAGTTTGACACGCTATATGTGTTGGTAAAATAAAATGCAGCGAAATTTTAAAATTTTTTATATTAGAGTATTTTTCAAAACACAAGTTTGATGTGCTATGTGCATAAATTAACCAGATCTTACTAATCTTGTAAATTCCAAAAAGCTTCCTCAATCAGTGTGGAGAAGTAACATTCTAGAATGACCTCAACTAACTGACCTTCTTTGCCATTCTTTATCCACGATCGAAGTGAGTGTGGGCTCATACGTACATCTGTTCCACCAAGTGACTCTTCTTCCAACCAATTGAGAGAACCCAAAGCTAGTGTTTGTGATTTATGAACAAGAGCTCTTAGGGAGTTTCAGAATCTCACTATCAGAGTTTCACTCTTAATCTCTCAATTGATCTAAATAATGATGAGACTCACTCCCTTTTTATAGAGGTTGGGTCCAAGAGTTGGTCCTCATCAGATAATGCCTCAAAATTCAAATCAAAATCAAATTTGGATCAATATTTTATGAAATCTGCATGAAAATACGTGAACTTTTAACACGCGATCGGTATGCCAATCTGTCTAACTGGCATGCAGAACTTGCCCCATCGGTAGGCCAAACTTGCGGATCGGCATACCAAACTGTCGATATATATCTCAATGAATCTTTTATTTTTCACCCAAGATTTTATAGGATAAAGTCTTAATTTTAATTCAAATAACCCAATAGAGAAGTTATCTAATTAAAACAACTTTATCTAGATAATCTCTAGGAAAATAAATGAATTCCTAATAATTCAACATATCTTGAATTAATTCAAAATTAATCCATCCGATAAACATACATGAATTATCTGATCCCAATAATTCAACAAGTTTATCTTGAATCAATTTTGTTGCAAAATTAATTCAACCGATAAATAGACATAAATTATTTGATTCTTTTAAATTTCAACCAATCTGATAAATTTGATATAAGTCATTAATTATTGAAAAAACACGCCGTATCGTTACAGGATTTTGTGAGCTAGCAAAGGAGACCAAATGGACCTATATAGTTCAAGCTCTCGATAATTATGAAACCCAATATCCTAGACATACATTTCATAATTATCAGCTCGAACGCTGCTCCACTAAAAGCTTTGAGTTGTACTCTCGAACTATATAAAATTACGAATGCCGTATAGCTAGGTCTCCATGACATATCATAGTGTATCGTATCCCTATAGGATCATCCATAATTGGCTTCAGGATAAGTTCTGTCTTACCTTTTTTATTATTTTTATCTTGTGTTCTATTATCTCACCATCGAAAACTTACCATCCAAAGATAGTATGCCATGTGGTTACACCTATGCATCCAAATGGTTGAGCGCTCCAGTTTTTCAATTACAAGATAACGCATATAAGAGGATATCACTACTCCTAAAGAGGAGCTATGGATTCCATATCTATGAATAACAAGTCTACGCTATCAAGAGTCATGCCTCCAATGTACCGGCATGCATACCACTATTAAAATATAAGTGTCACCTTTTGGTACATCACAAGACGCAAGTCAAGACAACAGGCCTACTATTCATTTCAGGATTAAGATACAATACAAATGATTGCCTAAAGTGAATCGATTTGCCGAGACAGAATTATTAATGTAAATCCATTCACTTTATGTCCCGATCCAACACATTGTTACCTATGACAATTATTAGACATGTACGCCATAAGGAGTAAAAATGTAATATGTTTTTGGAGACATTTCTGTCAATAAAGAATTCATTCATTATTTATACCAAATCTTGTCCTCTTTACGTTCATATTTGTTGATTGTATGTTAAGCAAACAATAGTCTAAGACTGTCGGTCTAAACCTTTAAGAATTAGGCATATGATAGATAGATTATGCGGAAGACACAATTCTTAAGGTGGCGGTCTAAATCATAAGATCTACAATCGAGGGCATAAAATTGGCCACTTTATTCATGTAAAGATTATTATGTTGTCTATATCCTTATTGGGAGTGGTCTGTCTTGGCCATCGAAGGTGGACTCCATAAATAAAGACATTGGCACATTGTCATAGGTGACAACGTGTTGGATCAGGATATAAAGGGAATTGATTTGGTTTAATAATTCTGTCTTGACAAATTGATTCACTTTAGGCCATCATTTCTATTGTATCTTAATCTTGAAATGAATAGCGGGTCCGTTGTCTTGACTTGTGTGTTTTGAGGTACCAAAGGGTGACACCCATATTTTAATAGTGGTATGCATACTAGTACGTTAGAGGCATGACTCTTGATAGCATAGACATGTTATTCATTGATATGGAATCCATAGCTCCTCTTTAGGAGTAGTGATATCTATTTATATGTGTTATCCTTTAATTGAAAAAATAGAGCGCTCAACCATTTGGATACATAGGTGTAACCAAATGGTATACAGTCTTTGGATGGTAAGTTTTTCGATGATGAGATAATGGAACGTAAGTTAAAAATAATCGGGAAGGTAAGACAAAACTTGTCCTTAAGCCGATTATGGATAATCCTATGGGGATACGATACACTATGATATGTCATGGAGACTTAGCTATACAGGCTTCGTAATTCTATGTAGTTCGAGAGAACGGTTTCAAGCTTTTAGTTGAGCACCGTTCGAGTTGATAATTATGTATATCTAAGATATTGGGTTTCATAATTATAGGGAGCTTGAACTATATAGGTCCATTTGGTCCCCTTTGCTATCTCACAAAATCTTGTAACGATACGGCGTGTTTTTTCAATAATTGGTGACTTATGTCAGATTTATCAGATTGGCTGAAATTTGGAAGAATCAAATAATTCATGTCTGTTTATCGGTTGAATTAATTTTGCGACAAAATTGATTCAAGATAAACTTGTTGAATAATTGGGATTAGATAATTCATGTATGTTTATCGGTTGCTTTAATTTTGAATTAATTCAAGATAAACTTATTGAATTATCAGTAATTCATCTATTTTCCTAGAGATTATGTAGATAAAGTTGTTTTAATTAGATAACTTTTCTATTAGGTTATTTGAATTAAAACTGAGGCTTTATCCTATAGAATCTCGGGTGAAAAATAAAAGATTCGTTGAGATTTTTATCGGCAGTTTGGCATGCCGATCCTCAGGTTTCGCCTGTCGATGGGGCAAGTTTGGCATGCCGGTTAGACAGATCGGCTTGCCTATCGCGCAATAAAAAGATCACACGTTTTCACACAGATTTCATCAGATATTGATCTAAATTTGATTTTGATTCAAATTTTGAGGCATTATCTGATAAGGACTAACTCCAGGGCCTAAACTCTATAAAAAGGGAGTGAGTCTCACTATTATTTAGATCAATTAAGAGATTCAGAGTGATACTCTACTGGTAAAATTCTAAGACTCCCTAAGAGCTCTTGTTCATAAATCACAAACACTAGCTTTGGGTTCTCTCAATTGGTTGGAAAGAGAGTCACCGGTGGAAGAGCTATATGTGTGAACCCACACTCACTCTGATCGTGGATAGAGAATAGCAAAGAAGATTAGTTAGTTGAGGCTCTTCTAGAACGTTACTTCTCTTCACGGATCACAGGAGTTCTTCGGTATTTAGAGGTTAGTAAGATCTGGTTAATTTATGCATATAGTGTGTCAAACTTATGTTTTTGAAAATACTCTAACATAAGAATTTTAAAAATTCTGATGCATACTATTTTTTCAACAATTAGTATCAGCGCCATGGTTTTTACGAAAATTTATGAGTTTATGATCGTGTTATTTGTGTAAATTATGTGATCTTGATTTCTCCTATGCTTGAATTTAATTTTATAGAGAGTTGGCAGTCAAGGTTTCTATATAATCTCATATGTTGTCATGGATTATATGATGAATACTTATTAATTAATTATAGTTGATTAAATTATTATTTATTTATTTATTAATTAATTTATGCCGGTTATGGTTCCTTAGAGGTTAGAAAATGTATCTAGATTTTTCATGTAATTAGATGGCGGACTATCTTCTCCATATAGGAATTATTATTTAATTTTAAATTTATAAGAATTTTTTAATTAAATAATCATTTGGAGAAGACAGATCTAAAAGATGAATCTAGAAGGCAGATCTAGAAGATGGATTATGGCGCTACCAAGTTTTTCTTGAGTCTCTAATTTTATGTTTTTGAATTGTTAAAAGTAAAATTTATAAATTGCATTAAAAACTGTATTTTCTGAAAAGGGTGGTTTATGCTCGATCGGCATGCTGAACCCTCAAGTTCGATCGGCCGATGGTCACATATCGGTAGGCTAGACGTGAGGTTTGGTAGGCCATCTGTGGGGTAGAAATTAGGTGACTCTGGTTGCAGGCTGAACTTCTAGTTCGGTAGGCCGATCTGTTATGTATCAGCAGGCCGATCTATGAAGATTGGTAGGCCGGTGGGTCACGATCGGCAAGCCGATCTATGAATTGGCTTGCCGGCAGAGAGCTAGAAAATTTTTCCAAAAAAGGTACACAGGAAGAACATGGTGGTCCCGACCCCTAGGAAGAGATTTCTATGATGTACTAGGCTAGATTTCCAAGAGGATAAGGTATTTTAGCATAATTTATGATTGCACACCCCTAGACAGTGATTATAAATCATGGATAAAATATTGAAATGATGGTTATACACTCATGTTAATTTTATTATTAACCTCCCCTAGGAGCTCTATTAATAATACTAATACAAAAGAAATGATTATTAATATATGCTGGATCATACGGGTCCTAGATGACATATATTAATCAGGAGGCGATCTGTGTTCCTGATTGAATTTGGCATGACTCCCCTAGGAGCTTGTTTAATTATGAGTTGGGAATTATCGTTATAAGGTTGTGATATTTTCAAGGTTTTGACACATAAACACATTTGTGTGTATTTACATGATTCTGTAATCTTACTAAATTACTATTGCATGTTTGCTTATATTTGATATATGATTCTTTATTGTAGATTAAAAATGACTAAAAACACTTTATCTTCGATACTTGACAAACAACACTTAACCTGGATATCATCCTCTCCTTTGAGAAACTTAAATTTGTGCTGACAACCCCTTGTCCTCCCGAGCCTATAGGAGACTCCACTAATGACCAATTCAAAGCGTATGATCGCTGGAAAGATGTAAACGATTCGGCCTGCTGCTATGTTATGGCCAACATGAATAACGTGCTGTAGGTTCAACATGAAAATTATGAGACTGTGAAGCAGATCTTAGTTAATCTTGATGACATGTTTGGAGGCTAGGCCCCAACAAAGTGGCAAGGGGCACTTCAAAAACTCTTAAACTGTAAGCAAAGGATGGGGACATCTGTAAAGGAGCACATGATGGTGGCCATGGGTTACCAAACTAAGGTACAAACTAGTGGAGCCAACATCGATGCTGAAACTCAGATGACTATGGTCTTTGAGACTCTGTCAAAGGAATTTATTCTGTTAAGAGCTACATTTAATTTGAGCAATAGACAGGATATGACCTTAACAAAATTAATGAAATAGTTACAGGAGTTCGAACTGCTGATCAGGGAGTCTACTGTTGGTGGCGAGGCTAATTTGGTAGCTACTTCTAGTTCCAATGCCAACTCTAGGAATGGAAAGAAATAACTGGCCAAGAATGGGAAGTCTTCTATTCCTGCTAACACTAAGTAAGAAGAGGAAGAAGAACCCAAAGAAGCTTAAGTGCTTCTTCTATGGGAAGGTTGGGTACATAAAGAAGCATTGCAAGGACTTCCTTCTGAAAGGAGGTAGGTGTGATCTTCTGTGTTGAGAAACTTGTTTAGTTAAGGAATCCATTGAATTTTGGTCATAGATTCCAGTGCAACTAATCATGTTTGTGTTTCTCTGCAGGAGTTCAAAGAAACGAGTAGTCTACTTCATGAAGACTTCACGCTTTAGATGGGCGATGGATCCTTGGTCTTAGCAAAAGCAGTGGGAGACGTCCATCTTTATTTTGATAATTATAGGAATTTAATTTTGTGAGATTGTTTTTATGTTCCTACATTTAAAAGAAATTTAATTTCTATAGTTTGTTTATTTAAAGGCTCCTATTTGGTTTCTTTTAGTAATAAAGTGGTAATTCATAAAAACAAATCTCCTATCTGTTCTGGATGGATGCAAAATAATCTATATTTTATCAAACCTAAGATGGACTTACGGCTTAATGCTATAATGAATGATAATAACTCTAAAAGACTTAAAACTTCTCACTCTTATAAGACTTATATTTGGCATTTGCACCTTGGTCATATTAACCTGAATAGGATTCAAAGGTTGGTAAGGGATGGACTTTTAAGTCACTTAAAGGTGGAATCTATGCCTCAATGTGAATCTCGTTTGGAGGGTAAAATGACTAAAAGACCATTTGGGTCTAAGGGTAATAGGGCCGAAGGGGTTCTAGAACTTGTGCATAGTGATGTTTGCAGACCGATGAACATCCGGGCACGAGGAGGGTATGAGTACTTTGTTACTTTTATTGACGATTACTCAAGATATGGGTATGTGTGCCTGATGCACCACAAAAGCAGAACTTTTGACAAGTTTAGGGAGTTTCAGGCTGAACTGGAAAAGTAATTAGGTAGACCCATAAAGGCACTTCGATCCGATCGAGGTAGAGAATACCTTTCTGATAAGTTTTTGGGACACTTATTACAGAATGGGATTTTATCCCATTTGATTGCACCAGGCACTCCGCAGTAGAATGGCGTAGTGGAGAGAAGGAACAGAACTTTATTAGTCATGGTTAGGTCCATGATGAGTTATTTATCATTGCCTTTATCCTTTTAGGGATATGCACTACAAACTGCATGTTATATTTTGAGCAATATACCTTCAAAATCGGTCCCTAAATCTCCTCACGAGTTGTGGATTGGAAGCTCATTTGGAAGTTTGCGTGTTTGTAGGATATCTAAAAGGGACTAAGGGGGTTATTTCTATAACCTAAAGGAAAATAAAGTTGTGGTTACGACTAATGCAACTTTCCTTGAGGAGAGTTATATGGACGACTTTAAGCCTCAAAGTAAGGTGATGCTTAAAGAGTTAAGGAGTGATCCAATCACTCCGGAGGTTCTGAATGAAACTGTTCCGATTAGTGTAGAAAGACCAAAGAACCCAAACAACAACCTAAGGGGCTTCAGCGTAGTGGGAGGATCACGCGTCAACCCGAGAGGTATATGTTCAATGGTGAGACCTTTTTGGCTGAACCAGATGAACATGACAGGGATCCTTACACTTATGCAGAGGCTATGGAGGATGTTGATTCGAAACTCTAGACAGAGGCCATGAACACAAAGATGAAGTCTATGGAGACTGAGCAGGTTTAGGAGCTTGTGGATCTTCCCATAGGGTGTAAGTGGATCTACAAGAGGAAAAGAGGAATGGATGGAAAGGTCAAAACCTTTAAGGTTAGACTGGTAGCTAAGGGTTACACGCAAAAGGAAGGAATCGATTACTAGAAAACCTTTTCACCTGTAGCCATGCTTAAGTCCATCTGGGTTCTCTTATCCATAGTTGCCGCTCTCGACTATGAAATTTGATAGATAGATGTTAAGACGACTTTTCTAAATGGCCATCTTGATGAGTCCATTTATATGGAATAACTAGACAAGTTCAAGGCCAAGGTTCAAGAGGGTAAGGTTTGTAAGCTGCTCAGTCAATTTATTGACTTAAGCAGGCTTCCCATTCTTTGAACATAAGATTTGATTAGATGATCAAGACTTCTGGGTTCTCACAAAATATGGATGAGCTATGTGTTTACAAACACATTAATGATAGGAAGATAGTTTTTTTACTGCTTTATGTAGATGACATTTTGCTAATTGGCAATGATGTTGGGGCATTGTCATCAGCCAAATTATGGTTGACCAAGCAGTTTGACATGGACTTGGGTGAGGTTAATTTTATTTTTGGTATCCAGATCTTTTGGGATAGGAACAACAAAATGATAACTTTGTCATAAGCAAGCTACATAGATAAAATTCTCAGCCAGCTTGTAATGCAGGATTCCAAGAAAGGTGGGCAACCATCTAGGTCTGGAATTACTCTTTCTTAGAAAGACTCTCTAAAGTCTGAGGAAGAAAGAGTATACATGAAGAAAGTGCCTTATGCTTCGGCAGTGGGTAGTCTCATGTATGTCAATCTTTGCACACGATCGGATATTTGTTATGTTGTTAGGATTGTAAGTTAATTTCAGGCGGATTCGGGACCGAACCATTGGGTTGCAGTAAAGTATATTTTCAAGTACCTAGGAAGGACTCGAGGCTATATGCTTATGTATTCAGGTGAGGACTTGACTCCTTTAGGATATACTGACTTGGATTTTCAATCCTGTTTGGATTCTAGGAGAATGACTTTAGGTTTTATATGTTTACTTTAGGAGGTGGTGCCATCAGTTGGAGAAGTGCGAAGCAAGATTGTACTTCGGATTCAACGATAGAGGTTGAGTATGTGGTAGCTAGTGATGCTTCGAAAGAAGTAGTGTGGCTCCACAAGCTCTTTGGGGATCTTGAGGTAGTTCCTGGTATGCATAAGGCGGTATCACTTACTGTGATAAGAGTGCGGCAGTAGCTAGTGCTAAAGAACCAAAATTTCACAAGAAGAATAAACATATTGATTAAAAGTATCATGTGATACAAGACTTTGTCGAGGACGGGCATGTCACGATGTGCAAAATCACGTCAGAGAATAATTTAACTAATCCATTCACGAAGACACTTACTGGGAGAGTCTTCGAGAGGCTTGTGAAAGCTATGGGAATGCAAGATTTGTCATATTTACTCACTTAGTGCAAGTGGGAGATTGTTAGACATGTATGTCCTAAGGAGTAAAAATGTAATATGTTTTTAGAGACATTTTTATCAATAAAGAATTCATTTATTATTTATACCAAATCTTATCCTCTTTACGTTCATATTTGTTGAATGTATGTTGAGCAAACAATAGTCTGACATTGTCGGTATAAACCTTTAAGAATTGGGCATATGATGACAGATTATGCAAAAGACACAATTCTTAAGGTGATGATCTAAATCATAAGATCTGTAATCGAGGGAATAAAGTTGGGCACTTTATTCATGTAAAGACTGTTATATTGTCTATATTTCTATTAGGAGATGGTCTGTCTTGGCCATCGGAGGCAGACTTCGTGAATAAAAACAATGGCACATTATAGTTGACGATGTGTTGGATTAGGACATAAAGTCAATTGCTTCATTTTAATAATTCTGTCTAGGCAAATTGATTCACTTTAGAAAATCATTTGTATTGTATCTTAATCCTAAAATGAATAGTAGTATCGTTTCTTGACTTATGTCTTTTGATATACCAAAGAGTGACACCCACATTTTAATAGTGGTACGCATGTCGGTACGTTGGAGGCATGACTCTTGATAGCATAGACTTGTTATTCATAGATATAGAATCCATAGCTCCTATTTAGGAGTAGCGATATCCTCTTATATGCATTATCTTGTACTTGAAAAACTAGAGCAGCCAACCATTTGGATACATAGGTGTAACCGAATGGTATATTGCCTTTAGATGGTAAGTTTTTTAGATGGTAAAATAATGGAACGTAAGATAAAAATAATCAGGAAGGTAAAACAGAACTTGTCCTTAAGTTGGTTATGGATAATCCTACAGGGATACGATACACTATGATATGTCATGGAGACTTAGCGACATGGGCTTCGTAATTCTATATAGTTCGAGAATGCAGCTCCAAGCTTCTAGTGGAGTAGCATTTGAGTTGATAATTATAAAATGTATATCTGGGATATTGGGTTTCATAATTATCGAGAGCTTGAACTATATAGGTCCATTTGGTCCCCTTTGCTGGCTCACAAAATCTTGTAACGATATGGCGTGTTTTTCTAATAATTGGTGACTTATGTTAGATTTATCTGATTGGCTGAAATTTGAAAGAATTACATAATTTATGTCTGTTTATCGGTTGAATTAATTTTATGACAAAATAAATTGAAGATAAACTTGTTGAATTATTGTGATCAGATAATTCATGTATGTTTATCGGTTGGATAAATTTTATATTAATTCAAGATAAACTTATAGAATTATTAAGAATTCATTTATTTCCTAGAAATTGTCTAGATAAAGTTATTTTAATTAGATAACTTTTCTATTGGGTTATTTAAATTAAAACTAAGACTTTATCCTATAGAATCTCAGGTGGAAAATAAAAGATTCACTGAGATTTTTATCTATAGTTCGGCATCTCAATCCTCAGGTTTGGCCTGCCGGTTAGACAGATAGGCTTAAAAGTGATAAAAACATCACACATTTTCACGTTGATTTCGTCAAATATTAACATGAATTTGATTCTGATTCGAATTTTGAGGCCTTATCCGATAAGGACTAACTCTAGGGCTTAACCTCTATAAAAATGGAGTGAGTCTTACTATTATTTAGATCAACTGAGAGATTAAGAGTGATACTTTACTGGTGTGATTCTGATACTCCTTGAGAACTCTTGTTCACAAATCACAAACACTAGCTTTGGGTTCTCTCAATTGGTTGGAAGGAGCGTCAGTTGGTGGAAGAGCTATACGTGCGAGCCCACACTCACTCCGATCGCAGATAGAGAATAGCAAAGAAGACTAGTTGGTTGAGGCTCTTCGGCATTCAGAGGTTTGCAAGATCTAGTTAATTTATGCATATAGTGTGTCCAACTTGTGTTTTGAAAAATACTATGATAAAAAAATTTTAAAAATTCTGCTGCGTGCTATTTTTCTAACAACAATGTGCCAATGCTTCTATTCACAGAGTCCACCTCCGATGGCCAAGACAGACCATCTCCCAATAGGGATATAGACAACATAACAATCTTTGCATAAATAAAGTGCCTAACTTTATTCCCTCGATTGTGGATCTTATGATTTAGACTGTCATCTTAAGGATCATGTCATTCATATAATCTATCCATCATATGCCCAATTCTTAAAGGTTTAGCCCAACAGTCTCAACTATTGTTTGCTTAACATACATTCAACAAATATAAATTTAAGAGGACAAGATTTGGTATATGAATAATAAATAAATTCTTTATTGATAAAAATGTCTCTAAAAACATATTACATTTTTACTCCTTAGGGCATACATATCTAACAATCTCCCACTTGCACTAAGTGAGTAAATGTCACAAATCTCCCATCTCCATAGCTTCCACATGCCTCTCAAAGACTCTCCTAGTAAGTGTCTTCATAAATGGATTAGCTAAATTGTCCTCTGACGTGATTTTGCGCACCGTGACATGCTCGCCCTCAATGAAGTCCTTTATCACATGATACTTACGATCAACATGCTTACTCTTCCTGTGAAATCTTGATTCTTTAGCATTAGCTACCGCTGTACTGTTATCACAGTACGTTGAGACCGCCTTATTCATACCAAGAACTACCTCAAGATCTCCAAGGAACTTAAGTCACCAATAATTAGAAAAGCACACCGTATCGTTATAGAACTTTTTTATAAGCTAGCAAAGGAGACCTGATAAACCTATATAGTTCATGCTCCCAATAATTATGAAACCTAATATCCCAGATATACATTGCATAATTATCAACTCTAATGCTACTCCACTAAAAGCTTAGAGCTACACTCTCGATGTATATAAAATTATGAAGCCCGTATAGCTAAGTCTCCATGACATATCATAATGTGTCGTATCCCTATAGGATTATCCATAATCGGCTTAAGGATAAATTCTGTCTTACCTTTCTAATTATTTTTATCTTACGTTCCAATATCTCACCTTCAAAAATCTTACTATCCAAAGACAGTATACAAGTCGGTTACACCTATGTATCTAAATGGTTGAGCGCTCTAGTTTTTCAATTACAAGATGACGTAAATAAGAGGATATCAACTACTCCTAAAGAGAAGCCATGGATTCCATATCTATGAATAACAGATATGCGCTTTCAAGAGTCATATCTCCAACACATCGGCATGCGTACCAATATAAAATGTGTATGTCATCCTTTGGAACATCAAAAGACATAAATCAAGACAACGGGCCCACTATTTATCTCAGGATTAAGATACAATACATATGATTATCTAAAGTGAATTGATTTGCTGGGACAAAATTATTAATCCAAATCAATTTACTTTATGTCCCGATCTAACAAATCATCACCTATGACAATGTTTCTATAACCAAAAACATGACATCCTTTATGTCATCCAAATCAATTTACTTTATGTCCCGAAGGGATAAAACCCATAGAGTGTAAGTGGATCTACAAGAGGAAAAGAAGAGTGGATGGAGAGGCCGAAACCTTTAAGTCCTGACTAGTAGCTAAGGGTTACATGCGAAAGGAAGGAATCGATTACGAGGAAACCTTTTCACCTGTAGCCATGCTTAGTCCATCCAGATTCTCTTGTCCACAGTTACCGCTCTCAACTACATAATTTAGCAGATGAATGTCAAGTCGGCTTTTCAAAATGGCAATCTTGATGAGTCCATTTATATGGAACAACCAGACAGGTTCAAGGTCAAGGGTCAAGAGGGTAAAGTTTGTAAACTGCTAAAGTCAATTTATGGACTTCAACAGGCTTCCTATTCTTGAAACATAAGATTTGATCAGGTGATCAAGAGTTATGGGTTCTCACAAAATATAGATGAGCCATGTATTTACAAACACATTAAGAATATGAAGATAGTTTTCCTACTACTTTATGTAGATGACATTCTGCTAGTTGGCAATGACGTTGGGGCGTTGTCATCTATCAAATTATAGTTGACCAAGCAGTTTGACATGAAGGACTTGGGTGAGGCTAATTTTGTTCTCGGTATCTAGATCTTTTAGGATAAGAAGAACAAAATGATAGCTTTGTCCTAAGCCGGCTACATAGACAAAATTCTCAAGAGGTTTACAATGTAGGATTATATGAAAGGTGGGCAACCATCTAGGTCTAGAATTACTCTTTCTAAGAAAGACTCTCGAAAGTCTGAGGAAGAAAGAGAATACACGAAGAAGGTGCCTTATGTATGCCATGCTTTGCATACGATTGGATATTTGTTATGCGGTCAGGATTATAAGTCGATTTCAGGTAGATCTGGGATCGAACCACTAGGTTACGGTTAAGTAGGTCCCTTTTGGATATCCTATAAACACGCAAACTTCCAAACGTGCTTCCAACTTATTTACATCCTTAAATAGGACATGAACTGGACGTCTCCATATGCAAATATGGTTTAAGGATGTTTTCTTGTCTGTCCACAACTCGTGAGTTTTAGAGACCGATTTTGAAGGCACATTGTTCAAAAGATAACATGCGGTTTGTAGTGCATATCCCAAAAGGATAAAGACATTGATGAATAACTCATCATAGACCTAACTATGTCCAATAAAGTTCTATTCCTTCTCTCTGCTATGCCATTCTGCTGCGGAGTGCCTGGAGCAGTCAAATGGGATAAAATCTCATTCTCTAAAAAGTGTCCCGAAAACTCATCAAAAAGGTATTCTCCACCTTGATCGGGTCAAGGTGCCTTTATGGGTCAACCTAATTGCTTTTCCACTTTAGCCCGAAACTCCCTAAACTTGTTAAAAGTTTAGCTTTTGTGGTGCATCAGGTGCACATACCTATACCTT
The DNA here is from genome assembly GCA_025403435.1 of Artocarpus heterophyllus. Classification (NCBI taxonomy): domain Eukaryota; kingdom Viridiplantae; phylum Streptophyta; class Magnoliopsida; order Rosales; family Moraceae; genus Artocarpus; species Artocarpus heterophyllus. The sequence continues at coordinate 26,653,736 of CM046345.1, read as the reverse complement.
GAGTAATCATCAATAAAACTGACGAAGTACTCATACCCTCCTCGTGCCCAGGTGTTCATCGATTTGCAAATATCACTATGTACAAGTTTTAGAATCCCTTCAGCCCTTTTTGCCTTAGAAACAAATGATCTTTTGGTTATTTTACCCTCTAAACAAGATTCACATTGAGGTATAGATTCCACCTTTAAGTGACTTAAAGGTCCATCCCTTACCAGCCTTTGAATCCTACTCAGGTTAATATGACCAATGCGCAAATGCCAAAGATAAGTCTTATTAGTTTGAGAAGTTTTAAGTCTTTTACAGTTGTTATCATTCATATCAACATTAAGCAATAAGTTCATCTTAGGTTTGATAAAATATAGATAATTTTGCATCCATCTATAATAGATAAAAGATTTGTTTTTACAAATCACCACTTTATTATTAAAAGAAACCAAATACGAGTCTTTAAATAAACAAGCTACATAAATTAAATTCTTTTTAAATTTAGGAACATAAAAACAATCTGGCAAAATTAAATCTTATAATTATCAAAATCAAGATGGACGTCTCCCACTGCTTCTGCTTCTAATAATTATGAAACCCAATATCCCAGATATACATTTCATAATTATCAACTCCAATGCTACTCCACTAATAGCTTAGAGCTGCACTCTCAAACTACATAGAATTACGAAGCCCGTATAGCTAAGTCTCCATGACATATCATAGTGTATCGTATCCCTATAAGATTATTCATAATCAGCTTAAGGACAAGTTTTGTCTTATCTTCTCGATTATTTTTTTATCTTACGTTCCATTATCTCACCATCAGAAAACTTACTATCTAAAGATAGTATACCATTTGATTAAACCTATGTATCCAAATGGTTGAGCATTCTAGTTTTCTAATTATGGGATAACGAATATAAAAGGATATCACTATTCCTAAACAGGAGCTATGGATTCCATATCTATGAATAACAGGTATACGCTATCAAAAGTCATGCCTCCAACGTACCGGCATGCATACCACTATTAAAATGTGAATGTCACCCTTTAGTACATCAAAAGACATAAGTCAAGACAATAGGGCCACTGTTTATCTCAGGATTAAGATACAATACAAATGATTGTCTAAAGTAAATTGATTTATTGAAACAGAATTATTAATCTAAATCAATTCATTTTATGTCCCGATCCAACACATCGTCACCTATGACAACGTGCCAATGTTTCTATTCATGGAGTCCACCTCTGATGGTTGAGACAAACCATCTCCCAATAGGTATATAGACAACATAACAATCTTTACATGAATAAAGCACCCAACTTTATTCCCTCCATTGCGGATCTTATGATTTAGACCATCACCTTAACAATTGTGTCTTCAGCATAATCTGTCCATCATATGCCTAATTCTTAATGGTTTAGACCAACAGGCATAGACTTTTGTTTGCTTAACATGCATTCAACAAATATGAACGTAAAGAGGACAAGATTTGGAATATTAATAAAAAATAAAATCTTTATTGATAAAAATGTCTCCAAAAACAAATTATATTTTTACTCTTTAGGGCATACATATCTAACAATATACATAAATTAACCAGATCTTGCTAACCTTGTTTGCTAAAGAGATCCTACAATTGATGAACAGAGGTACGTTCCAGAACCTCAACCAACTGGCCTTCTTTGCTATTCTCTTTCCACGACCGGTGTGTGTGTAGGAACACTCGTATAGCTTTTCCACCAGGCAACTCTCCTTCTAACCAATTAAGAAAACCCAAACCTATGGCTCGTGATGTTTAAATAATAGCTCATACGCAGATTTTGAGTCTCACAAGCAAAGTCTCACTCCCCTTTTTATAGAGGTTGGGCCCAGGGGTTATTCCTCATCAAATAAGACATCAAAAATTTGAATTAGAATCAATATCAAATAAAATTAGCGAGGAAATGCATGATTTATTTATCGGCTAGTTGGCAGGCTGAAATAGAAGATCGGCCTGCTAAACTTAGTCATCGGTAGGCTGAACTTAAAGATCAGCCTACTGAACTTACGATAAATGATCCCGGTGAATCTTTTATTTCCAACTCGAGATTCTTAAGATAAAGCCTTAGTTTTTATTCAAATAACCCAATAGAGAAGTTATCCAATTAAAACAGTTATATCTAGATAATATCTAGGAAAATAAATATTCTTGATAATTCAACAAGTTTATCTTGAATTAATTTATTCAAAATTAATCCAACTGATAAACAAACATAAATTATCTAATTCGATAATTCAACAAGTTTAACTTGAATTAATTTTTATAAAATTAATTCAATTGATAAACAGACATGAATTATCTGATCCTATTGAATTTTTAGCCAATCTGATAATTTGTCACAAGTCATCAATTATTAGAAAAACACGCCATATCGTTATAGGATTTTTTATGAGCTAGCAAAGAGGAACTGATGGACCTATATAGTTCAAGCTCCTGATAATTATGAAACCCAATAGCCTAGATATACATTTCATAATTATCAACTCTAACACAACTCCACTAAAAGTATAGAGCTACATTCTCAAACTATATATTATTACGAAGCCTGTATAGTTAAGTCTCTATGACATATCATATTGTATCGTATCCCTATAGGATTATCCATAATTGGCTTAAGGATAAATTCTATCTTACCTTCCTGATTATTTTTATCTTACATTCCATTATCTCATTGTTAGAAAACTTACCATCTATAGATGGTATACCATTCGGTTACACCTATGCATTTAAATGGTTATGTATTCCAGATTTTCAATTACAGGATAACACATATAAGAGGACATCAACTCCTCTACTATGGATTCCATATCTATGAATAACAGGTCTATGCTATCAAGAGTCATGTCTCTAACGTTCCAGCATGTGTACAAACATAAAATGTGGATGTCACCCTTTGGTACATCAAAAGACATAAGTCAAGACAGCGGGCCCATTATTCTTCTCAAGATTAAAATACAACACATATTATTGTCTAAAGTGAATCGATTTGCTAAGATAGAATTATTAATCCAAATCAGCCCAATTTATGTCCTGATGTAATGCATCGTCACCCAGGACAATGCACCAATATTTCTATCGCAGAGTCCTCCTCTGATGGCTAAGACAAACTATCTTTTGTTAGGGATATAGACAACATAACAATCTTTGCATGAATAAAGCATCCAACTTCATTCCCTTGAATACAGATCTTATGATTTAGACCGTCACTTTATGGATCGTGTCTTCCACATAATCTGCCTATCATATGCCCAATTCTTAAAGGTTTAGACCGATAGTGTCAGACTTTTGTTTGCTTGTCATACATTTAATAAATATGAACATAAAGAGGACAATATCTGGCATATGAATAATAAATAAATTCTTTACTGATAAAAATGTCTTGAAAAAAATATTACATTTTTACTCCTTAGGGCATACATGTCTAACAAACTCCCACTTACACTAAGTGAGTAAATATGACAAATCTCACATTCCTATAGCTTCCACATGCCTCTCGAAGACTCTCCTAGAAAGTGTCTTCAAAAATGAATCAGTTGAATTGTCCTTTGATGCAATTTTGCACATAGCGATGTGCCTGCCTTCTATGATGTCCTTTATCACATTATACTTCTAATCAATATGCTTACTCTTCTTGTGAAATCTTGGTTTCTTAGCATTAGCTACACATGCACTATTGTCACAGTATGATGATACCACCATATCCATATGAGGAACTTCCTCAAGATCCCTAAGGAACTTACAGAGCCACATTGCTTCTTTTGAAGTGTCTTTAGTTGCCACATACTCGGCCTCCATTGTTGAATCCAAAGTGCAATCTTGCTTCATACTTCTCCAATCGATGGCACTGCTACCCAAAGTAAACACAAAACCCAAAGTTGATCTCCTCAAATCCAGTCAGGATTGGAAATCTGAATCAGTGTATCCTAAAGAAGTTAGGTCCTCACCCGAATACACAAGTACATACCCTCGAGTCCTTCTTAAGTAATTGAAAACATGCTTGACCGCAACCCAATGGTTCGGTCCTAGATCCGCCTAAATACGACTTACTATTTTTGACCACATAACAAATATCTAGTCCTATGTAAAGCATGGCATACATGAGACTACCTACTATCGAAGTATAAGGCACCTTCTTCATGTATTCTATTTCTTTATTAGACTTTGGAGAGTGTTTCTTAGAAAGAGTAATTCCAGACCTAGACGGTTGCCTACCTTTCTTAGAATCCTGCATTGCAAACCTCCTGAGAATCTTATCTAAGTAGCTGGCCTGGGCCAAAGCTATCATTTTGTTCTTCCTATCCCGAAAGATCTAGATACCTAAAACAAAATTAGCCTAACCTAAGTCTTTCATGTCAAACTATTTGGTCAACCATAATTTAACCGATGACAATGCCCCAATGTCATTGCCAATTAGCAGAATGTCATCTATATAGAGCTATAGAAAAACCATCTTCCCATCGTTAATGTGTTTGTACACACATGATTCGTCCACATTTTGTGCAAACCCATAAGTCTTAATCACTTGATCAAATCTTATGTTCCAAGAACAAGAAGCCTACTTAAGTCTATAAATTGACTTTAGTAGCTTACAAACCTTACCCTCTTGACCCTTAGCCTCAAACCTATCTGGTTGTTCCATATAAATTGACTTATCAAGATAGCCATTTGGAAGGCCATCTTGACATCCATCTACCAAATCTCATAGTTGAAAGCATGGACAAGAGAATGCGGATGAGCTTAAGCATGGCTATAGGCAAAAAGGTTTTCTCGTAATTGATTCCTTCCTTTTGCCATATCCCTTAGCTACTAGTCTAGCCTTATAAGTTTCGACTTTTCCATCCACTTCTCTCTTTCTCTTATAGATCCACTTACACCTTATGGGTTTTACCCCTTTAGGAAGATTTGCAAGCTTTTAGACCCAATTATTCTCCATAGGCTTCATCTCTATGTTCATGTCCTCTATTCAGAGTTTTGAATCAACATCCTCTATAGCCTCTTGTAAGTGTAAGGATCCCTATCATATTCATCAGGTTTAGCCAAGAAGGCCTTACCATTGAACATATACCACTTGGGTTGATGCCCGATTCTCCCACTACACCAAAGCCCCTTAGGTTGTTTGGGCTTAGTTGGTTTTTCTACTTTGATCGAAATGGTTTCATTTGAAACTCCAAGAGTGATCGAATCACTTGCCAACTCCTCAAGCACCACTTTGCTTCGAGGTTTAAAGTCGCCCATGTAACTCTCCTCAATGAAAGTTGCATTAGTTGAAACCACGACTTTATTTTCCTTTGGGTTAAAGAAATAACTCCCTTTAGTCCCTTTTGGATATCCTATAAAGACATAAACTTTTGAACATGCTTCCAACTTTTTGTCCTCCCTAAATAGGACATGAGTCGGATATCCTCATATGTGAATATGGTTTAAGGATGTCTTCTTACCCATCCACAACTCATGAGGAGTTTTGGGAACCAATTTTGAAGGCACATAGACCTGACCATGTCCAACAAAGTCCTATTTCTTCTCTCAGCCACACCATTCTACTGTAGAGTGCCCGGGGCTATCAAATGGGATAAAATCTCATTCTCTAATGTCCTAAGAACTCATCAAAAAGGTATTCACCACGTCGATCGGATCCAAGTGCCTTTATATGTTTACTCAATTGCTTTTCCACTTTAGTCTGAAACTCACTGAACTTATCATAAGTTTTGCTTTTGTGGTGCATTAGGTACACATACCCATACCTTGAGTAATCATCAATAAAAGGGATGAAGTACTCATCTACTCCTCGTGCCCAAATGTTCATTAGTCCATAAACATCACTATGCGCAGGTTCTAGAACCCCTTTGGTCCCATTGCCCTTAGGCCCAAATGGTCTTTTGGTCATTTTTTCTTCCAAACAAGATTCATGTTATGGTATAGATTCCACCTTTAAGTGACTTAAAGGTCCATTCCTTACCAACCTTTGAATCCTATTTAGGTTAATACGACCAAGTCGCAAATGCCAAAGATAAGTCTTATTAGAGTGAGAAGCTTTAAGTCTTTTAGAGTTATTACATTCATCTTGGCATTAAATTGTAAATCTATCTTAGGTTTGATAAAATATAGATTATTTTACATCCATCCAGAATAGATAAAATATTACTTTATTATTAAAAGAAACCAAATAAGAGTCTTTAAATAAACATGCTATAGAAATCAAATTCCTTTCAAATTTAGGAACATAAAAACAATCTCGTAAAATTAAAATCCTATAATTATTAAAATACAGATGGATGTTTCCCACTGCTTCAACTAAGACCAAGGATCCATCGCCCACTTGAAGCGTAAAGTCTTCACAAAGTAGACTTCTTGTTTCTTTAAACCCCTGTAGAGAAACACAAACATGATTAGTTGCTCCATAATCTATGACCCAGGTGTCATTGGATTGCTCAACCAAACAGGTTTCTAAATACAAATTAATCACCCCTACCTCCTTGGGAAAGGAAGTCCTTGCAATTCTTCTTAATTGCCTAACATTCCCATAGAAGAAGCTGTAACACCCACCTTTTTCTTTAACTGGTGTTATGTAATGTTTGACAATTTTATACATTACATGAATGAAATAATGACTTAGATGCTTGTCTTGCGTGAAAAAATCAAGTATGATACTTGTGATTATGAATTTACTATGAGCTAACAACTTATTTGCAGTGGATGGACTAAGGAATTTCAACGACACAAAGTGCCTAATAAATGTTATTACGATTTCTCGTTTGAGAAATGTTCTATTTTGGTGATTTACTTGGATTTTTTTTTTATCTATTTGCATGTGATATTTCTGTCTTTTGAATTTTAATCTTTAGAGGTTATTTCACTTTAGAAATCATTTTTGGTCAAGTTTGGAAAAAGTTTCAACATTTTTAGATTTTTCCAAAAAAAAATCCCAAAATGACATGTCATTTGGGGAGTGCCACCAAAAGTCGTTTTTGGGGTGCTAAGAGCAAAAAAAAAGGGACTATGTGACATGTCGTTTGGTCCATCATCTACCTCATGACAAGCTCATTGTAGAGGCCACCATTTGATTCCAAATCAAGTTTTAATCCATTTGCTTCAACATTATACGTCTCAAATCTCTTTTCAACTGATATAAACCATCAATTGAGTGATTAGAGATTATTTTTTTAAGAACACGTGAGCACCATTTCTTCTCCATTCCATGACCAGTGCATAGCTGTCATTCCCCACCACCTTATTTTTTATCCCATTCCTTATTTTGAGCCAAGAATAATACCAGACAACATTACAGTACCCACCAAAAGCAAGAAAACAATCATTTTCTTTCCTCCCATACCTCCACCAATGTCTCTACCGTTCTTTCTCTTTGACAAATACTTGAACGCATGCTCCTCACCACTCCATGTCCCCTCTTATTTTGGCTACATTCTTCTTTTATAGTAAAGCCATATCATAGACCACAAGTTCTTTAATATTTTCTTTTCCTCTCTTCCTTTCTTTCACACAATTTTCTGTCATTTTCTCATGGCCAATCTGAGAAACGCATGGGTACTACTTCGACCAAGTCATGCCACCCTTCACATGCCTCTAGACATTCACTCCCAACACTCTCATGGACTTTCAAGTTAAACAAAAAGCACTCTTTGAAAGTCGGTAGCCAAAGGGACGAGTTACGGTGTGTTTTGCCGAAACCGTCGACAGGCCAAGATGGCGATTTTGGCCATGTTTTGAGGTTGGTTTTCTACTAATTTTATACCAAATTTTTACTATGATATTATGGTATTTGTGGGAATAATCTTATGTGATTTAATGCTTGATTTTTTTTTAAGGAAAAACATTTTTATGAATAATTATTTTTAATCATGTTTTTAGGATAAAACCCATATTTTAGGATTTTCAGGGAGAATCGACATGAGATTTGAAGAAAATTTCTTTTGGTTATTGTATATTTATATTTTAGGCATCCGCCATAAAAAGTTTTGGGCTCATATGAGCAATTTTTGATTTGTTTGAAAATTTATACTAAATGTCATTCTTGTGATCTCTTAAACAGCCTTTAAATGTGATGATTTGTTTAACGATGCTATATGATGTGTTTAATGCTAGAAAAATTTATCAATAATCATTGATATGCCTAGTTTATGATTGCAAATTTTTAGCCACATGTGAATGTTAGAATTGGAGTAATAAATTGTAGAATAAACACAACTCATTCTTTTGGGAATTTTACTGCAACATTTTTGTAAAAGTTGCATAGTTGAAAAATACTTAGAATGATTCAAACCAAAATTCATTCATTGTCACTTCCTAAACCAAAATTCCAGTAATAGAGTTATGAATAATAGTACATAAAAGAGTGACTTAAATTAGCTCAATTGTGAAGAAATTAAATCCCATGATTCTTATGGATGTTGGAATATGTGGTAAAAATTCAAGTCATTTTAAATTTTATGTGATTTTATAAGAGTCTTTGAATAAACATGCTACAGAAATCAAATTCCTTTCAAATTTAGGAACATAAAAACAATCTCTTAAAATTAAAATCCTACAATTATTAAAATATAGATGGATGTTTCTTACTGCTTCAACTAAGACCAAGGATCCATCGCCCACTTGAAGCATAAAGTCTTCACAAAGTAGACTTCTTGTTTATTTAAACCCCTATAGAGAAACACAAACATGATTAGTTGCTCCATAATCTATGACCCAGGTGTCATTGGATTGCTCAACCAAACAAGTTTCTAAATACAAAAAATCACGCCTACCTCCTTGGGAAAGGAAGTCTTGCAATTCTTCTTAATGTGCCTGACATTCCCACAGAAGAAGCTGTAACACCCACCTTTTCTTTAATTGGTGTTATGTAATGTTTGACAATTTTATACATTACATGAATGAAATAATGACTTAGATGCTTATCTTGTGTGAAAAATTCTAGTATGATATTTGTGATTATGAATTTACTATGAGCTAACGACTTTATTTGCAGTGGATGGACTAAGGAATTTCAACGACACAAAGGGACTAATAAATTATTATTACGATTTCTCGTTTGAGAAATGTTCTATTTTGGTGATTTACTTGGATTTTTTTATCTATTTGCATGTGATATTTCTGTCTTTTGAATTTTAATCTTTTGAGGTTATTTCACTTTAGAAATCATTTTTGGTCAAGTTTGGAAAAAGTTTCAACATTTTTAGATTTTTCCCAAAAAAAAATCCCAAAATGACATGTCATTTGGGGAGTGCCACCAAAAGTCGTTTTTGGGGTGCTAAGAGCAAAAAAAAAGGGACTATGTGACATGTCGTTTGGTCCATTATCTACCTCACGACAAGCTCATTGCAGAGGCCACCATTTGATTCCAAATCAAGTTTTAATCCATTTGTTTCAACATTACACGTCTCAAATCTCTTTTCAACTGATATAAACCATCACTTGAGTGATTAGAGATTATTTTTTAAAGAACACGTGAGCACCATTTCTTCTCCATTCCATGACTAGTGAATGGCTGTTATTCCCCACCACCTTACTTTTTATCCCATTCCTTATTTTGAGCCAAGAATAATACTAGACAACATTATAGTACCCACCAAAAGCAAGAAAACAATCATTTTCTTTCCTCCCATGCCTCCACCAACGTCTCTACCGTTCTTTCTCTCTGACAAATACTTGAACGCATGCTCCTCACCACTCCATGTCCCTTCTTATTTTGGCTACATTCTTCTTTTATAGTAGAGCCATATCATAGACCACAAGTTCTTTAATATTTTCTCTTCCTCTCTTCCTTTCTTTCACACAATTTTCTGTCATTTTCTCATGGCCAATCTGAGACACGCATGGGCACTACTTCGGCCAATTCATGCCACCCTTCACTTGCCTCTAGACATTCACTCCGAACACTCTCACAGACTTTCAAGTTAAACAAAAAGCACTCTTTGAAAGTCGGAAGCCAAACAGACGAGTTACGGTGTGTTTTGCCAAAACCGTCAGTAGGCCAAGATGGAAATTTTGGCCGTGTTTTGAGGTTGGTTTTCTACTAATTTTATACCAACTTTTTACTATGATATTATGGTATTTGTGGGAATAATCTTATGTGATTTAATGCTTGATTTTTGTTTAAGGAAAAAAAATTTTATGAATAATTATTTTTAATCATGTTTTTAGGATAAAACCCATATTTTAGGATTTTTCAAGGAGAATCGACATGAGATTTTAAGAAAATTTCTTTTGGTTATTGTATATTTATATTTTAGGCATCCGCCATAAAAAGTTTTGTGCTCATATGAGCAATTTTTGATTTGTTTGAAAATTTATACTAAATTTCATTCTTGTGATCTCTTAAACAGCCTTTAAATGTGATGATTTGTTTAATGATGCTATAGGATGTGTTTAATGCTAGAAAAATTTATCAATACTCATTGATATGCCTAGTTTATGATGTTAGAATTGGAGTAATAAATTGTAGAATAAACACAACTCATTCTTTTGGTAATTTTACTACAACATTTTTGTAAAAGTTGCATAGTTGAAAAATACTTAGAATGATTCAAACCAAAATTCGTTGATTGTCACTTCCTAAACCAAAATTTTAGCAATAGAGGTATGAATAATAGTACATGAAAGAGTGACTTAAATTAGCTCAATTGTGAAGAAATGAAATCTCGTGATTCTTATGGATGTTGGAATATGTGGTAAAAATTCAAGTCATTTTAAATTTTATGTGATTTTTAAAAGTTCATGGATTACGGGCTGTTTAGGTTACTCATCCAGAAACCAAGTTGTGTATTTAAAAATATGGAAATGGCACTTAGTCAAATCTGAATGTCATGAGAATTTTTCTGGTGATATATATGTACGTTAGGAACATTGTATAAAATTTGATAGCCATTGTAATTTTCAATGATTTTATAAAAATTAGAGAGTGTTGGCTGCTGGGTTGAGATTATGCACTTCTCTTAATTATGATAATATTATAAGTTAGTTTAATTGGTCAAGTATGGAATTGCTTGTTATAATGATATTGAATATGATATTTTGAGTATGTTCTTATACTGAGAATATTTCTTTTGTTACCTTGTTATAAAATGAAAGAAGTTTGAGGCATTTGAATCATTGGAAATAGAAAAGAAGCCATCCACTTGCAAGAGGTTGGGTAAGAATTTGTACAACTCAGGTAAGTACATTCTCACCTGCAACATGATTAGGAATTGTTAAAAGTTTTAAGAAATGTTATGTTTTATTATATTATTAATGCTTATGCATTACTCATACAAAAGACTCCTTTTACCATGGTTATGAAGATTGTCTTTTTATGGATGTTTACATCATTGTTTCATGATGCATATGACATTTTTTAAATATATATATATACATATATGTATCGCCTAATTAGGGCGTTGCACACCCAATAATGATGATGATGGTGATCATAATGACGTTTGTCTCATAAGGTAGACTTGTCACGTTTGGTTTGGGATTTGCTATGCCTCTCCTCTTATGACGATGTGCCCTAATGATGTTAATGGTGCAACGCAAAGGCCCTAAAGAATAAAATAAATGATTTTAATATGAAAAAAGGACAAAAAGGAAAGATATGTTCTTACGAAGCGTGCTATATGCACTACGATGACTATTTCAAAGATGTAATGATTCATGCTATGGTTAAAGTTGTGGCAATGTTTTGTGAGATTACATAATGTACTTACTAAACTTAATGCTTACATAAGTTAATCATGTTGCAGATAAGAGGTAAGGCTATAGCTCTGGATGGAGGATGGACTAATAGATGTGTTTGCAAGGATGGTGTTGTTGGATCATAGAATTACGACATGAAATAGAACGTTAATAATGCTAATTTTTAATTTAATTCCATACATTATGAGATATTTTTATAGACTTTGGTTTGTAATGATTTATAGGCTGTAATTTGTTTTCATGTTTCATATTTATTATGTTAAATTAACTATTTTTGTAGGTAGTCAGTTAGCCGAATACCTTGGGTATTCCATCGGGCTAACCGAGGAGGAAAACAGTTTAAGGTAAGTAAGTATTGCTTTTATATGATAGATGCGATAATAAATAGTACTAGTAATTCATATGTAGAAATAATTCAATTGTTTAATAAAATAATTCAAAATTTTAAATCCACATGTTCACATGGTAATGTTAAAAAAAAAATTTACACAAAAAATCCTTGGTTAATAATTAAACAATACTTACAACTTAAGGTTTTCCTATCAAATAATTATGAGACAATGACGAAGGTTAACAATTCCTGTGACGTCTGTAAGAGGATGTTATAGTTATGGTATCAGAGTGGTTTCTATTTCCAACATACATCGCCACACATCTACCCTAAATCCTCCAAGTAAGTAAATTTTATAATATTTAGATGCTAATGGAGATATTTTGTATTGGCATATGCTAGTGAGATGCTAATTTCATTTTGAATTAGGACTATGTTCCTAAGCCCCTAATCCACAATGTACTAATAAGAAGCTGCTAGACATGCTTGCCCCAAGAAGTAAAAATGTAATAAGTTTTTGGAGACATTTTTATGAATAAAAAATTTATTCATTGTTTATATACCAAATCTTGTCCTCTTTACGTTCATATTTGTTGAATGTATGTTAAGCAAACAATAGTCTAACACTGTCGGTCTAAACCTTAAGAATTGGGCATATGATGGACGGATTATACAAAAGACACGATTCTTAAGGTGATGGTTTAAATCATATGATCCGTAATCGAGGGAATAATGTTGGGTGCTTTATTCATGCAAAGATTGTTATGTTGTCTATATCTCTTTAGGGAGATGGTTTGTCTTGACCATCAGAGGTGGACTCCATGAATAGAAACATTGGCACGTTGTCATATGTGACGATATGTTGGATCAGGACATAAAGTGAATTGATTTAGATTAATAATTCTGTCTTGGCAAATCAATTCACTTTAGAAAATCACTTATGTTGTATCTTAATCCTGAGATGAATAGTGGGCCTGTTGTCTTGGCTTCAGTCTTTTAATGTACCAAAGGGTGACACCCACATCTTAATTATGGTATGCATGCCGGTACGTTAGAGGCATGACTCTTGATAGCGTAGACTTGTTATTCATAGATATGGAATCCATAGCTCCTCTTCAGGAGTAATGATATCCTCTTATATGCGTTATCCTGTAATTGGAAAACTAGAGCGCTCAAACATTTGGATACATAGGTGTAATCGAATGGTATATTGTCTTTGGATAGTAAGTTTTTCGATAGTGAGATAATGGAATGTAAGATAAAAGTAATCGAGAAGATAAGATAGAACTTGTCCTTAAGCCGATTATGGATTATCATATGGGGATACGATACACTATGATATGTCATGGAGACTTAGCTATACGAGCTTCGTAATTCTATGTAATTCGAGAGTGCAGCTCCAAGCTTTTAGTGGAGTAGCGTTAGAGTTGATAATTATGAAATGTATATCTGGGATAATGGGTTTGATAATTATCGGGAGCTTGAACTATATAGGTCCATTTGCTTCCCTTTGTTAGCTCACAACATCTTGTAATGACACCGCGTGCTTTTCCAATAATTGGTGACTTATGTCAGATTTATCAAATTGATTGAAATTTGAAAGGATCAAATAATTCATGTTTGTTTATTGGTTGAATTAATTTTGTGATAAAATTAATTTAAGATAAACTTGTTGAATTATTGAGATTCGATAATTCTTGTCTGTTTATCAGTTGATTTAATTTTGGATAAATTAGATCAAGATAAACTTGTAGAATTATTGGGAATTGATTTATTTTCCTATAGATAATCTAGATAAAGTTGCTTTGATCAGATAACTTTTCTATTGGGTTTTTTGAATTAAAATTGAGACTTTATCCTGCAGATTCTCGGGTGGAAAATAAAAGATTCGCGCAGATTTTTTATCGACAGTTCGGCCTATCGATCCATGTGTTCAGCCTGCCAATGGGACCTGTCCGGCCTGTCGATGAGTGAAGGATATGATTACACGTTTCCACGTAGATCTTATTAGATATTGATCCAAACTTGATTCTGTTTCGAGTTTTTGAGATCTAATCTGATAAGGACTGACCCTAGGCCCAACCTCTATATAAAGGGAGTAAGTTTTAAGAGTTTCTCAGATCAATAGAGAGATTAAGAGTGACACTCTGCTAGTGAAAATCTGAAAACTCCCTAACAGCTTTTGTTCACAAATCATGAACACTTGCTTTGGGTTCTCTCGATTAGTTGGAAAGAGAATCACTTGGTGGAAAAGCTGTACATGTTAGCCCACACTCACTCCGGTCGTGGATAGAGAATAGCAAAAAAGACTAGTTGGTTGAGGCTCTTTGGAATGTTACTTCTCTTAACATTTTGCGAGGGTTCTTCATCATACAAAGGTTAGTAAGATCTGGTTAATTTATGCATATAGCACTGTTTTTTCAACAATTGGTATCAGAGCCATGGTTTTTAAATAAATTTACGAGTTTGTGATCATGTTATATGTATAAATTTTGTGATCTTAATCTCTCCGATGCTTGAATTGAATTTTTATAGAGTTGGCGCTCTAGGTTTCTATATAATATGTATGTTGTCATGGATTATATGGTGAATGTTTGTTAATTAATTATGGTTGATTAAATGGTTATTGAATTATTTATTAATTAATTAATTTATAGCGGTTATGGTTCCTTAGAGGTTAGAATGTATATCTAGGTTTTTCATGTAATTAGATGGCAGACTATCATCTCCGTCTAGGAATTATTATTTATTTTAAATTTATAAGAATTTTGTAATTAAATAATTATTCAGAGAAGACGGATTTAGAATATGGATCTAGAAGATTGATGATGGCGCTCCAAGGTATTTTCTAAGTCTCTAATTTTATGTTTTTGAATTGTTAAAAGTAAAATTGATGAATTGCATCAAAAATTGTATTTTCTAGAATGGGAGATTTTTGCTCGGTCGACATGTTGAACACACCAGTTCGGTAGGCCGAAGGTCGCACATCAGCTGGCCGGACTTGTGGTTCGGTAGGCCGTCAATGGGGCAGAATCAGGTGGCTCTGGCTGCAGTCAAACTTTTGGTTCGATAGGCTGAACTTTCATCAGTCGGCAGGCCGATGGAGCATGACCGGTAGGCCGATCACCCAGATTGGTCTGCCGACCGAGAGCTAGAAAATTTTTAAAAAAGGTGCAGTTTTTCCGTTGTAGTTTTAATTTTACTTTTGGGACAATTCTTAGAAACATTAAATTTGGATATGACCGGAAATATGAAGTATTCGATTCATATGAGATTGAAGATTTTTGAAGATTAAGTGGGAGAAGGCTTTCGAAGAGAGAACCTAAGGCCTCTATTATTCGTCCATAGGTAGAACATGGTGGTCCCGACCACTAGGAAAGGATTTCTATCATGTGCGAGATTGGATCTCTGAGAGGATAAGTGATTTTAGCATGATTTATGGTTGCACACCCCTAGGTGGTGATTATAAATCATGGATAAAATATTAAAATGATGGTTATACACTCACGTTAATTTTATTATTAACCTCCCCTAGGAGCTTTGTTAATAAAATTGATGGCCAAAGAAATGATTATTAATATATGCTGGATCATACGGGTCCTGGATGGCATATATTAATCAAGAGGGGATCCATATTCCTGATTGAATTTAGCATGACTCCCCTAGGAGCTTGTTGAATTCTTAGTTGGGAATTATTGCTGTAAGATTGTGATATTTTCAAGGTTTTGACACATAAACACATTTGTATGTTTTTACATGATTGTGTTATCTTACTAAATTATTACTATATGTTTGCTTATATTTGGTATATGATTCTTTATAGTAGATTAAAAATGTCTAAAAATGCTTTGTCTATGATATTTGGCAAAAACTAATTAACCAGAGAGAATTATTGTGATTGGAAACAAAATCTGAATATCGTACTCTCCTTTGAGAAATTGAAATTTGTGCTGACAACCCCTTGTCCTCGCGAGCCTACGGGAGATTCCACCAATGAGCAATTCCAAGTGTACGATCTCTAGAAAGATGCAAATGATTAGGCCTGCTGCTATATTATGGCTAGCATGAATAATGTGCTGCAAGCGCAACATGAATATTATGAGACTGCTAAGCAAATCTTGGATAATCTAGAAGACATGTTTGGAGGCCTTAACTAAGCAACAAGGGGCGCTTTGAAAACTTCTTAACTATAAGCAAAGGGTAGGGACATCTATAAAAGAGCACATGATGTTGGTTAAGGGCTACCTCGCTGAAGCACAAACCAATGGAGTTGACATCAATGCTAAAACTTAGATGACTATGGTCTTTAACACACTATCAAAGGAATTTATTCCATTTAGAGCTACTTTAAATTTGAGCAATAGGAGGGATATGACCTTAACAGAATTAACGAAACAGTTACAAGAGTTCAAACTGCTAATCAGGGAGTCTCCTGTAGGTGGAGAGGCCAATTTGGTGGCTACTTCTAGTTCCAATCCCAATTTTGGGAATGGAAAGAAGCAACGGGCCAAGAATGGGAAGTCTTCTATTCCTGCTAACAACAAGAGCAAGAAGAAGAAGAAGAAGAACCCAAAGAAGCTTAAGTGCTTCTTTTGCGGGAAGGTCAGGCACATCAACAAGCATTGTAAGGGCTTCCTTTCTAAGGGAGGTAGGTGTGATCTTTTGTATTTAGAAACTTGTTTGGTTGAGGAATTCAATGACATTTGGGTCATAGATTCTGGTGCAACTAATCATGTTTGTGTTTCTCTACAGGGGTTCAAAGAAATAAGAAGTCTACTTTATGATAACTTCACACTTCATATGGGCGATGGATCCTTGGTCTTAGTAGAAGCAGTGGGAGATGTCCATCTTTATTTTGATAATTATAGGAGTTTAATTTTGCGAGATTGCTTTTATGTTCCTAAAATTAAAAAGAATTTAATTTATATAGCTTGTTTATTTAAAGACTCCTATTTGGTTTCTTTTAATAATAAAATGATGATTCGTAAAAATAAATCTTTTATCTGTTCTAGATAGATGCAAGATAATCTATATTTTATCAAACCTAAGATGGACTTACTACTTAATGCTGAGATGAATGATAATAACTTTAAAAGACCTAAAACTTCACACTCTAATAAGGCTTATCTTTGGCGTTTGTGCTTGGGTCACATTAACCTGAATACGATTAAAAGGTTGGTAAGGGATAGACCTTTAAGTCACTTAAAGGTGGAATCTATATTGCAATGTGAATCTTGTTTGGAGGGAAAAATGACCAAAAGACCATTTGGGTCTAAGGGTAATAGGACCGAAGGGGTTCTAGAACTTATGCATAGTGATGTTTACAGATCAATGAACATCCAGGCGCGAGGAGGGTATGATTACTTTGTCACTTTTATTGATGATTACTCAAGATATTGGTATGTGTACCTGATGCACCACAAAAGTGAAACTTTTGCTGAAATGGGAAAACAATTAGGTAGACCCATAAAGGCACTTCGATTCGATCGAGGTGGAAAATACCTTTCTGATGAGTTTCTGTGACACTTATTAGAGAATAGGATTTTATCCCATTTGACTATGCCAGGCACTCCGTAGCAGAATGGCGTAGCAGAGAGAAGAAATAGGACTTTGTTGGAAATGGTCAAGTCAATGATGAGTTATTCATCATTACCTTTATCCTTTTGGGGATATGCACTACAAACTGCATGTTATCTTTTGAACAATGTGCCTTCAAAATCGGTCCCTAAAACTTCTCATGAGTTGTGGATGGGCAAGCAGACATCCTTAAACCATATTCGCATATGGGATGTCTGGATCATGTCCTGTTTAAGGATACGAATAAGTTGGAAGCATGTTTAGAGGTTTGCATGTTTGTAGGATATCCAAAAGGGACTAAAGGGTGTTATTTCTATAACCCAATAAAAATAAAGTCGTGGTTTCAACTATTGCAACTTTCCTTGAGGAGAGTTACATGGACAACTTTAAGCCTCAAAGCAAAATGGTGCTTGAGGAGTTAAGGAGTGATCCAATCACTCTAGAGGTTCCAAACGAACCTAAACAATAACCTAAGGCGCTTCGACACAGTGGGAGGATCAGGCATCAACCCGAAAGGTATATGTTAAATGAGGAAGCCTTCTTAGCTGAACTGGATGAACATGATAGGGATCCTTACACTTACGCAAAGGCTATGGAGGATGTTGATTTGAAAATCTAGATAGAGGCCATGAACATAGAGATGAAATCTATAGAGACTAATTAGGTCTGGAAGCTTATGGATCTTCCCGACGGGGTAAGGCATATAGGGTGTAAGTGGATCTACAAGAGGAAAAGAGGAGTGGATGGAAAGTTTGTAACCTTTAAGGCTAGGCTAGTAGCTAAGGGTTACATGCAAAAGGAAGGAATTCATGACGAGGAAACCTTTTCGCCTATAGCCATGCTTCCATCCGGATTCTCTTGTCTATAGTTATTGCTCTCGATTACGAGAATTGCTAGATGGATGTTAAGATGGCTTTTCTAAATGGCCATCTTGATGAGTCCATTTATATAGAACAAACATATAGGTTCAAGGTCAAGGTTCAAGAGGGTAAGGTTTGTAAGCTGCTAAAGTCAATTTATGGACTTAAACAGGCTTTCCGTTCTTGGAACATAAGATTTGATCAGATGATCAAGACTTATGGGTTCTCACAAAATATAAATGAGCCATGTGTTTACAAACACATTAAGGATAGGAAGGTAGTTTTTCTACTACTCTATGTAGATGACATTCTGCTAATTGGCAATGACGTTGGGGCATTGTCATCGGTCAAATTATGGTTGACCACGCAGTTTGACATGAAGGACTTGGGTGAGGCAAATTTGTTCTCGGTATCCAGATCTTTCAGGATAGGAAGAACAAAATTATAGCTCTGTCATAAGCCAGCTCCATAGATAAAATTCTCAAAACGTTTGCAATGCAGGATTCTAAGAAAGGTAGGCAACCTTCTAGGTCTAGAATTACTCTTTCTAAGAAAGACTCTCCAAATTCTAAGGAAGAAAGTGAATACATAAAGAAGGTACCTTATGCTTCGGTAGTGGGTAGTCTCATGTATGCCATGCTTTGTACACAACCGAATATTTGTTATGTGGTCGGGATTGTAAGTCGATTTCAGGCGGATCCAAGATCGAACCATCGGGTTACGATAAAGCATATTTTTAAGTACTTGAGAAGGACTCAAGGGTATATGCTTGTGTATTCGGGTGAGGACTTGACTCCTCTAGGATATACTGACTCAGATTTTCAATCTTGTCTGGATTCAAGGAGATCGACTTTAGGGTTTGTGTTTACTTTGGGCGATGGTGCCATCAGTTGGAGTAGTGTGAAATAAGATTGCACTTCGGATTCAATGATGGAGGCTAATTTTGTGGTAGCTAGTGATGCTTTGAAAGAAGCAGTGTGGTTCCACAAGTTCCTTGGGGATCCTGGGGATCTTGAGGTAGTTCCTAGTATGGATAAGGCGATATCACTATACTGTGATAGCAGTGTGGCGGTAGCTAATGCTAAGGAACCAATATTTCATAAGAAGAGTAAGCATATTGATTGAAAGTATCATGTGATAAAGGACTTCGTTGAGGGTGGGCATGTCACGGTATACAAAATTGCGTCAGAGCACAATTTAGCTTATCCATTTATGAAGACACTTATAGGGAGAGTCTTCGAGAGGCATGTAGAAGCTATGGGGATGCAAGATTTGTCATATTTACTCACTTAGTGCAAGTGGGAGATTGTTAGACATGTATGCCCTAAGGAGTAAAAATGTAATATGTTTTTGGAGGCATTTTTATCAATAAAGAATTTATTTATTATTCATATACCAAATCTTGTCCTCTTTGCGTTCATATTTGTTGAATGTATGTTAACCAAACAATAGTCTAAGACTGTCAGTCTAAACCTTTAAGAATTGGGCATATCATGGACAGATTATACGAAAGACACGATTCTTAAGGTGACGGTATAAATTATAAGATCCTCAACCAAGGGAATAAAGTTGGGCACTTTTTTCATGTAAAGATTGTTATGTTCTCTATATCCCTATTGGAAGATGGTTGTCTTGGCCATCGAAGGTGGACTCCGTGAATAAAAACATTGGCACATTGTCATAGGTGACGATGTGTTGGATCGGGACATAAAGTGAATTGATTTGGATTGATAATTCTGTCTCGACAAATCGATTCACTTTAGACAATCATTTGTATTGTATCTTAATCTTGAAATAAATAATGGGCCGGTTGTCTTGACTTGTGTCTTTTGATGTACCAATGGGTGACACCTACATTTTAATAGTTGTATGCATGCTAGTACATTGGAGGCATGACTCTTGATAGCATAGACCTGTTAGTCATAGATATAGAATCCATAGCTCCTCTTTAGGTGTAGTGATATCCTCTTACATGCGTTATCCTATGATTAAAAAACTAGAGCGCTCAACCATTTAGATACATCGGTGTAACCGAATGGTATGCCATCTTTGGATGGTAAGTTTTCTGATAGTGAGATTACGTAACGTAAGATAAAAATAATCAGGAAAGTATGACTAAACTTGTCCTTAAGCCGATTATGGATGATCCTATGGGGATACGATACACTATGATATGTCATGGAGACTTAGCTATATAGACTTCATAATTCTATATAGTTCAAGAGTGCAGCTCCAAGCTTTTAGTGGAGTAGTGTTGGAGTTGATAATTATGAAATGTATATCTGGCATATTGGGTTTCATAATTATCAGGAGCTTAAACTATATAGGTCCATTTGGTCCCCTTTTGTAGGTTATAAAAATCCTATAACGATACGGCGTGCTTTTTTCAATAATTGGTGACTTATGTCAAATTTATCAGATTGGCTAAAATTTGAAAGAATCAAATAATTCATGTCTGTTTATTGGTTGAATTAATTTTATGACAAAATTGATTCAAGATAAACTTGTTGATTTATCAAGATTAGATAATTCATGTTTGTTTATTGGTTGGATTAATTTCAAATTAATTCAAGATAAACTTGTTGACTTATCAGGAATTCCTTTATTTTCCTAGAGATTATTTAGATAAAATTGCTTTAAGTAGATAACTTCTCTATTAGGTTATTTGAATTAAAACTGAGACTTTATCCTGTAGAATCGCGGGTGAAAAATAAAAGATTCACTGAGATTTTTTTCAGTAGTTTGGCATGCCGATCCTCAAGTTCAGCCTACCGATAGGGCAAGTTCGGCATGCCAGTTAAACAGATCAGCATGCTGATAATGCGTTAAGAAGATCACTCATTTTCACGTAGATTTCATCAGATATTGATCCGAATTTGATTTTGATTTGAATTTTGAGGCATTATTTGATAAGGACTAACTCTTGGACCCAACCTCTATAAAAAAGGAGTGAGTCTCATTATTATTTAGATCAATTGAGAGATTAAGAGTGAAACTCTGATAGTGAGATTCTGAAGCTCCCTAAGAGCTCTTGTTCACAAATCACGAACACTAGCTTTGGTTCTCTCAATTGGTTGGATGGAGTGTCACTTGGTGGAGGAGCTGTACGTATGAACCCACACTCACTCTGATCATGCATAGAGAATAGTAAAGAAGACCAGTTGGTTGAGGTTCTTTTGGAACATTACTTTTCTATACTGATTAAGGAAGCTTTTCGGCATTTACAAGGTTAGTAAGATCTGGTTAATTTATGCATATAGCATATCAAACTTGTGTTTTGAAAAATATTCTGGTATAAAAAAATTTTAAAACTCCGCTGCGTACTATTTTTCTAGCAAGAGTACCCACCAAAAGCAAGAAAACAATCATTTTCTTTCCTCCCATACCTCCACCAACGTGTCTACCATTCTTTCTCTCTGACAAATACTTGAACGCATGCTCTTCACCGCTCCATGTCCCCACTTATTTTGGCTGCATTCTTCTTTTACAGCAGAGCCATATCATAGACCATAAGTTCTTCAATATTTGCTCTTCCTCTCTTCCTTTCTTTCACAAAATTTTCTCTCATTTTCTCATAGCCAATCTAAGACACACACGGGCACACCTTTGGCCAAGTCACGCCACCCTTCACATGCCTCTAAATGTTCACTTTCAACACTCTCATGGACTTTCAAGTTAAGCACAAAGCATTCTTTGAAAGTTGGAAGCCAAATGGACAAGTTATGGTGTGTTTCGGCGAAACTGTCGACAGGGCGAGACAGAGATGTTGACTACATTTTGAGGTTGGCTTTATACCTATTTTTATTCCAACTTTTTACTATGATATTATGGCATTTGTGGGAATAATCTTATGTGGTTTAATGTTTGATTTTTGTTTAAGAAACAAATTTTTTATAAATAATTATTTTTAATCACATTTTTAGGAGAAAACCCATATTTCAGGTTTTTTTGGGGAGAATCGACATGAGATTTTAAGAAAATTTCTTTTAGGCACTAAGTATCTATATGTTAGGCATCTCCCATAAAAAATTTCGGGTTCATATGAGCTATTTTTGATTTGTTTGAAAATTTATACTAAATGTTGTTCTTGTGATCTCTTAAACAGCCTTTAAATGTGGTGATTTGTTTAATGACGTTATCAGATGTATTTAATGATAGAAAAATTTGTCAATACTCATTGATATGCTTAGTTTATGATTACAATTTTCCAGCCACATGGGAATGTTAGAATTGCAGAAATAAATTGTAGAATAAATACAACTCATTGTTTTGGTAATTTACTACAACATTTTTGTAAAAGTTGGCATAGTTGAAAAATACTTAGAATGATTCAAACGTAATGAAAATTTTTTGGGTACTATGTTAAGATGTTATGAATGATATTCTAAAATTTTAGATCAATTGAAATTTTGTATGATTTTATAAAATTCGTTGATTGTTGACTACCAGTATTTTGTTCATAGTGGCAGATTGTTGTTGTGATATCTAAAATGTAAGAAAAATACTTATACTTACTCAAACTTGATCAAATTAATTCTGATGTTAGGTCTATATGTCTATTATGTTTTTTTAAAAATTTCAAAGCCATTAGAATTTTGATGATTTTTCTAAAATTTGTTGATTGCCACTTCCTAAACCAAAATTCTAGCAACAGAGGTATGAATTATAATACACAAAAGAGCAACTTAAATTAGCTCAATTGTGAAGAAATTAAATCTTATGATTCT
Organism: Artocarpus heterophyllus; assembly: GCA_025403435.1. NCBI lineage: Eukaryota > Viridiplantae > Streptophyta > Magnoliopsida > Rosales > Moraceae > Artocarpus > Artocarpus heterophyllus. The sequence goes on along the minus strand of CM046345.1, from coordinate 26,630,524 downwards.
TATGGATGTTGGGAATATGTGGTAACAATTTCAAGTTATTTTAAATTTTATGTGATTTTTAAAAATTCATGGATTATTGGCTATTCAGGTTACTCGTCCAGAAAACAAGTTGTGCATTTGAAAATATGAAAATGGCACTTAGTCGAATCCAAATGTCATGAGAATTTTTCTTGTGATATATGTATGGTAGGAACATTGTGTAAAAATTTGATGGCCATTGTAATTTTTTATGATTTTATAAAAATCAAAGAGTGTTGGCTGTTGGGTTGAGATTATGCACTTATCTTAATTGTGATAATATGATAAGTTAGTTTAATTGTTCAAGTAGGAATTGCTTGTTATAATGATATTGAATGTGATATTTTGAGTATGTTCATATACCAAGAATATTTCTTTTATTACCATGTTATAAAATTAAAGAAGTTTGAGGCACTTGAGTCATTGGAAATAGAAAAGAAACCATCCACTTATAAGAGGTTGAGTAAGAATTTGTACAACTCAGGTAAGTACATTCTCACCTGCAACATTATTAGGAATTATGAAAAGTTTTAACAAATGTTATCTTTTATTATGTTATTAATGCTTATGATTACTCATTCAAAAGACTCTTTTTACCATGGTTATGAAGAATGTCTTTTTATGGATATTTACATCATTGTTTCATGATGCATATGACCTTTTTAAAAATATAGATATATACACACACATTTATGTATCACCTAATTAAGGCATTTGATATGAACCCCGTCAAGAACTGACACGACCCTAACCAAAATTGGTTTCCAAGATCAAATTCCTAATCGGTTTTGAATGGAACCGCAACCCGATGCCTAACAAGAAGCATGAACCTTGGTATGTGAGGACGCCACAATCAGCTATGGATGGACTGATTGATAAGTCTTGGTATGTGAGGACGCCACAATTAGCTATGGATGGACTGATTGATAAGTCTATGAATGCCACAAAATTTTTCGATAAGTTTGAATAGTTCGTTTAGGAACCAAAGAGAATTAAACCTCAAATTGTGTGCTAAAACTTATTCCCCATTGAATGAAATTCGTTACAATATATAGGGGTTCCCCTATGCGAATTTTCAGCTCCTAATTGCCCATAGAATTTCGGACAAATCAATTACCAAAATGTCTAATCTAAAGCAAGAAGGAAAGTTCCCTTAATGGCTTAAAAGCCTTACAATAATAGAAATAAAACAAACGCAAAAAGGAAACTAGACATTAAAAGGTAAATAGCTGATTATTCTCGCCACTTGTTGCCTCAAAACGAGAAAGTAACTGAAATGAAAATTACTCGGTCCCTTCTAGAGCTTGAATCACCTATTTGTTGGTTTGGTTGTCACATGCAATTCCCTCAATGGGCCTCCATGCAATAACTTGAGCCCAAGTTGCTTGAATCAGCCCAATAAACGTTTCTTTGTACTTTTTTGCACGAGCTCTCGTAACCAGACCAATGGGAACTTGAATTGGATCTGAATATGTCTCATCCCATGTGCTCTTGCTTGTGCTAACGATGTCCTCATCATTCCCCTCCTCTTGAGAGGGATTTGTCCTCAAATCGTCGCCTGCATCAAAAGGACTTAGATCAGAAACATTAAAGGTGGCACTTACACCATACTCACCTGGCAAGTCTAGCTTGTACGCATTATCGTTGATCCTTTCAAGAATTTGAAAAGTACCGTCCCCTCTAGGCAACAGCTTGGATTTCCTTTGTTCCGGAAACCGTTCCTTGTGTAAGTGCAACCACACCCAATCGTTGGGCTCGAAGACGAGCTTGTGACACCCTTTATTGGCCATTGTAGCCTCCCGATCCTCCTCTATATTTGCCCGAATCATCATAACCTCCATCTCCTTATAGTACTCCTCTACACTCCGGTTGCCTTGCTTAAGATTTGTAGTTTGTTGTACAACTCCCGATAGTAGTAAGTTGGTACAAATCGCTTCCTCATCGTGGTCTTCATCTCTTCCGATGACTCAATAGGTCGCTCTCTATTTCGTCTCCTGTTTATAACAAGCTGATCCTACCAAGTAATAGCATAATTAGAAAATTCAATTACAGCCAATTTTACCTTCTTCGCCTTAGAATAGTAGTGTTAGTCAAAGATGAACTCCATTTTCTTCTCCCATTCTAGGTACGCTTCTGGATTGGATTTGCCTTGAAATGATGGTATCTTCATTTTTATGCCTCTCAAACTATCATTTTCCCGATTCCTAACTCCTCTATCCCGTCCAAATCTTCAGTGACTACCCGCTGAATCTTCTCCTTTATCAAACTCTTCCTCATCAATCCTGTAGTAGTCATCAACCTCTCCTCTAACCGGAACCCTTTCCTGCCTACACACATGGGGAACATGTTGTGGCTATTTCACATGTGGGTTTTCTATCTGGTCTATCCTCTCATGAAGTTGTCCTAACTCTCCCCTCAACAATCGCCTCATCTCCCCCATCATCGCTTCCATAAGAAGTTTTGGGTCTGCTGCACCCGAGGCACCCTCAATAGTGTTCTTGCTGTTGTTTGACAATTTTTTTTTTTGCAAAACAAAATAAGAAACAATGCAAAGGACCTTACCACACTCCCTTACGTGTTTCACTCGTGAAATGTTTCACTCAATTTCACTTGTGTTTACACTCAATACTTTTGGCTTTTGTCCACTCTAATGCTCTCGCCTCTATGCCTTTTTCCACTTGTTAATTCTCACTCTGTTCCTATAAAACTAGTCAAATCAATATCAAAATTTCCTTGACAATTCACAAATAGTTTACCAAGGAGGCTTAGATTAGAAACAAGACTATAACAGGAACAGATAATTTAAGCTTTCAGAAATCACACCCAAAAGGAACGAAATTTGAACAAAAATTTTTGGTCTATGCAAGGAATTCAATTTTGGATTCCTTAAATGATGAATAACAAGAATCTGAAAAAAAAAATTTAAGGAAGGTTTCCAGACTTTTTTTTTTTTCCCGGATCCTCTTGTTTTTCTTCTTTTCCCTTTTTTTTCTCTTTTTTTTTTCTTTTCTTTCTTTTCTTTTCAGATCTTTCCTTCTTTTTTTTAACCAACTTTGATAAAGGAAATCAAAAATCACAAATAACTGAAACAAACATAAACTAAGAGAATGGATAAGCAAAACCTGATTAGAACCTCGCTCTGATTACCAAATGATACGAACCCCGTTAAGAATTGACGCGACCCTAACCAAAATTGGTTTCCAAGATCAAATTCCTAACCGGTTTTGAATGGAACCGCAACCCGATGCCTAACAAGAAGCACGAACCTTGGTATGTGAGGATGCCGCAATCAGCTATGGATGGACTGATTGATAAGTCTTGGTATGTGAGGACACCACAATCAGCTATCGATGGACTGATTGATAAGTCTATGAATGCCACAGAATTTTTCGATAAGTTTGAATAGTTCGTTTAGGAACCAAAGAGAATTAAACCTCAAATTGTGTGCTAAAACTTATTCCCCATTGAATGAAATTCGTTACAACATACAGGGGTTCCCCTATGCGAATTTTCAGCTCCTAATTGCCCATGGAATTTCGGGCAAATCAATTACCAAAACGTCTAATCTAAAGCAAGAAGGAAAGTTCCCTTAATGGCTTAAAAGCCTTACAATAATAGAAATAAAACAAACGCAAAAAGGAAACTAGACATTAAAAGGTAAATAGCTGATTCTTCTTGCTACTTGTTGCCTCAAAACAGGAAAGTAACTGAAATGGAAATTACTCGGTCCCTTCTAGAGCTTGAATCACGCATTTGTTGGTTTGGATGTCACATGCAATTCCCTCAATGGGCCTCCATGCAATAGCTTGAGCCCAAGTTGCTTGAATCAGCCCAATAAGCGTTTCTTTGAACTTCTTCACACGAGCTCTCGTAACCGAACCAATGGGAACTTGAATTGGATTTGAATATGTCTCATCCCACATGCTCTTACTTGTGCTAACGATGTCCTCATCATTCGGTCGGGAATGATGTGTTCCACATTGGTTCGAGAGGGTGGTCTTGGGTGTTATATATATGGGTTCACAATCCTCCCCTCACAAGCTAGGTTTTGGGGTGGAGTTAGGTGGGTTCATATCATATGGTATCAGAGCCAAATCTCTGCTGGTTGGTGGGCGCATGTACAAAGGTTCCCTGCCGCTCGTGTGGGTTAACGACGGAGTTGGCACGAGGACGTGCAGTCTAAAGGGGTCGGGAATGATGTGTCCCACATCGGTTAGAGAGGGTGGTCTTGGGTGTTATATATATGGGTTCACACTCCTCCCCTGATGAGCTAGCTTTTGGGTTGGAGTTAGGTGGGTTCATATCATAAGAGCACACCCAATGATGATGATGATGATGAGAATGATGTTTGTCCCGCGAGGTGGACTTGTCACATTTGGTTTGGGATTAGCTACCCCTTTCTTTTCATGACGACGTGTCCTAATGATGTTAATGGTGCAACGCCATGGCCCTAAAGAATAAAATAAATGTTTTTAATATGGAAAAAGGAAAAAAAAAAGGAAAGATATGTTCTTACGAAGCGTGCTATATGCACTACGTTGACTATTTCAAAGATGTAATTATTCATGCTATGGTTGAAGTTGTGGCAATGTTTTGTGAGATTACATAATATACTTACTAAGCTTAACGCTTACATAAGTTAATCATGTTGCAGATAAGAGGTAAGGCTATAGCTCTGGATGGAGGATGGATAGACAGATGTGTGTGCAAGGATGGTGTTGTTGGATCACATAATTATGACATGAAATAGAACGTTAATAATGCTAATTTTAAGTTTAATTCTGCACATTATGAGATATTTTTATGGACTGTAGTTTGTAATAATGTATAGGTTGTAATTTGTTTTCATGTTTCATATTTATTATGTTAAATAAACTATTTTTGTAGGTAGTCGGTTAGCCAAATACCTTGGGCATTCTGTCGGGCTAACCAAGGAGGAAAATAGTTTAAGGTAAGTATTGCTTTTATTTGAAAGATGCGATCCTGAACAGTACTAGTAATTCATATTTAGAAATAATTCAATTGTTTAATAAAATAATTCAAAATTTAAAGTCCACATGTTCACATGGTAATGTTAAATAAAAAAAATTTACACCAAAAATCCTAGGTTAATAATTAAACAATACTTACAACTTTAGGTTTTCCTATCAAATAATTATGAGACAATGACGAAAGTTAACAGTTCCTGTGATGTCTGTAAGGGGGCATTATAGAAGCACTTTAGCTTCTTTGGGTTCTTCTTCTTCTTCTTGTCGTTTGCAGGAATAGAAGACTTCCTATTCTTGGCTTGTTGCTTCTTTCCATTCCTAGGGTTGGGATTGGAACAAGAGGCAACAGCCAAGTTAGCCTCGCCACGAGCAGGAGACTCCCTGATCAACAGTTTGAACTCCTGTAATTGCTTCATCAACTCAATCAAGGTCATATCTTGCCTATTACTTGAATTAAAAGTAGCTCTAAATGGGATAAATTCCTTAGCCAGAGTCTCAAATACCATAGTCATCTGAGTTTCAGCATCAATGTCAGCTCCATTGGTCCGAGCCTCAACAAGGTAACCCATGACTAACATCATATGCTCTGTTATAAATGTCCCCGATCTCTGCTTGTAGTTCAAGAGTTTTTGAAGCGTCCCTTGCCGCTTTGTTAAGGCCTGCCCTCCAAACATATCTTCTAGATTATCCAACATCAGCCTAGCAGTCTCATAATCCTTATGTTGAGCCTATAGCAAATTATTCATGCTGGCCATAACATAGCAGTGGGCTCAATTATTGGCATCTTTCCAGCAATTACACGCTTGGATTTGCTCATTAGTGGAATCTCCCATAGGCTCGGGAGAATATGAAGTTGTCAGCATAAATTTCAGTTTCTCAAAGAATAGGACGATATTTAGATTCCGTTTCCAATCTTTATAATTCTCTCTGGTTAATTGGTTTTTTTCAAGTATCGATGATAATGCGTTTTTAGGCATTTTTAATCCACAATAAAGAATCATATACCAAACATAAGCAAACATATCATAATAATTTAGTAAGATAGCATAATCATGTAAAACATACAAATGTGTTTATGTGTCAAAACCTTAAAAATATCACAACCATACAACAATAATTACCAACTCAGAATTCAACAAGCTCCTAGGGGATTCTTGCCAAATTCAATCAGGAACACAAATCCCCTCCTGATTAATATATGCTATTTGGGACCTGTATGATCCAGCATAAATTGATAATTGTTTCTTTGGCCATCAAATTTATTAACAAAGCTCTTAGGGGAGGTTAATAATAAAATTAACATGAGTGTATAACCATCGTTTCAATATTTTATCCATGATTTATAATCACACCTAGGGTGTGCAACCATAAATCATGCTAGAATACCTTATCCTCTCGGAGATCTAATCTAGTACATGATGAAGTCCCTTCTTAAGGGTCAGAACCACCATGTGCTACCTATGGACCAACGATAGAGGCGGTAGGTCCTCTCTTCAAAAACCTTCCCCCACTCAATCTTTTAAAATCAAGGTTTTATTTTGATAAACATTCATGAACAATTTTTAATGAGCGGCACTCCCTATTCTATATGACATATTATCAATATACATGGTAAATCATATTATGAGAGACAAATCGATACATATTATCGATTTTTCATCCTTGAATCTTCAAATTGTATCCTTCTTCATGTAACTTCCATCTTCAAGTCTTCAATCCTGCATAGATCAAAAACTCCATATTTTCGGTCATATCAAAATTTAATGCTTCTCAAAATTGCCCTAAAAATAAAATCAAAATTGCATTGAAAAACACACCTTTTCTAAAAAATTTATTGCTCTCTACCGGCATGCCGATCTGTGTGATTGGCCTACTAGTCATGATCTATCGGCCTGCTGATCTTTTCTAGTTAGCTTATAGATCATGATAGTTCGGCCTAATAAACTAAAAGGTTTAGCTTGTCGCCAGAGCCACCAGATTTCTGCCCTACGGATAGCCTATCGAACCTCATATCTAGCATGTTGATCTTCAACCATCGGCTTGCCAAACTAGAGGGTTAAGCATGCCGACCAAGCAAAAGTCACACTTTTCTAGAAAATACAATTTTACGTAGTTTTTCAATTTTATTATCAATAATTAAAAAACATAAAATTAGAGACTCAAAAAATACCTAGGGAATATTATCATCCGTCTTCTAGATCTGTTGAATGATTATTTAATTACAAAATTCTTACAAAGTCAAAATTAAATAATAATTCCTAGACAGAGATGACAGTCCGCCATCTAATTACATGAAAAACCTAGGTACACATTCTAACCTCCAGGGAACCATAATGGTATAAATTAATTAATTAATTAATAATTAAATAATAATGTAATCAACCATAATTAATTAATAAATATTTACCATACAATCCATGAAACATAAAAAATATAGAAACCCTAGAGTGCCAACTCTTTAAAAAATTAAATTTAAGAACAGATGAGATCAAGATCACATAATTTATTCATATAGCATGATCACAAACTTGTAAATTTATGTAAAAATTATGGCTCTAATGCCAATTGTTAGAAAAATAATACGCAGGGGAATTTTAAAATTTTTATATTAGAGCATTTTTCAAAACACAAGTTTGACACGTTATATGCATAAATTAACCAAATCTTACTAACTTTGTTTGCCCAAGAGATCCTGCAATTGATGAAGAGAGTTGCGTTCTAGAAGGACCTCAACCAACTGGCCTTCTTTGCTATTCTCTGTCCATGATCGATATATGTGTTGGAAACAAAGTGCGCAACGGAATTTTAAAATTTTTTCCATCAGAGTAATTTCCAAAGCACAAGTTTGACATGTTATATGCATAAATTAGACAGATCTTACTAACCTCAGTGTGCCGAAGAACCTCCGCAACCTGTATAGAGAAGTAACGTTCCAGAAGAGCCTTAACCAACTGGTCTTCTTTGCTATTCTCTATCCACAACCAGAGTGAGTGTGGGCTCACACGTACAGCTCTTCCACCAGTGACTCTCCTTCCAACCAATAGAGAGAACCCAAAGCTAGTGCTTGTGATTTGTGAACAAAAGCTCTCAGGGAGTTTTTAGATGCTCACTAGAAGAGTATCACTCTTAATCTCTCAAATTGATCTGAGTAAATCATGAGACTCACTCCCTTTTTATAGCTATTGGTCCTAGGGTCAGTCCATATCAGATTAGGTCTCAAAAACTCAAAATAGAATCAAGTTCGGATCACTATCTGATAAGATCCACGTGAAAATGCGTAATCTTATCTCCCGCTGATCGACAGGCCGAACATTCTGATCGGTAGGCTGATCAGGCCAGTTCGGCAGGCCGAACACGTCATCCGGCAGGCCAAACTCTCGAGAAAAGATCTCCACGAATCTTTTATTTTCCACCCTAGATTCTAAATGATAAAGTCTCAGTTTTGATTCAAAAAACCCAATAGAGAAGTTATCTAATCAAAACAAACTTTATCAAGATAATCTCTAAGAAAATAAATCAATTCATAATAATTCTACAAGTTTATCTTGTTCTAATTTGTCCAAAATTAAAACAACCGATAAACAGACAAGAATTATCTAATCGCAATAATTCAACAAGTTTATCTTGAACTAGTTTCTTACAAAATTAATTCAACCGATAAACAGACATGAATTATTGATTCTTACAAATTTTAAATCAATCTGATAAATCCGACATAAGTCACCAATTATTGGAAAAGCACGCCGTGTCATTACAGGATTTTGTGAGCTAGCAAAGGGGACCAAAATGGACCTATAAAGTTCAAGCTCATGATAACCCAATATCCCAGATATACATTTCACAATTATCAACCCCAACGCTACTCCACTAAAAGCTTGGAGCTGCACTCTCAAACTTTATAGAATTACGAAGCTCGTGTAGCTAAGTCTCCATGACCTATCATAGTGTATTGTATCCCCATATGATAATCCATAATCGGCTTAAGGACAAGTTCTATCTTACCTTCCCGATTATTTTTATCTTACGTTCCATTGTCTCACCATTAGAAAACTTACCATCCAAAGATAGTATACCATTCGGTTACACCTATGTATCCAAATGGTTGAGCGCTCCAATTTTCCAATTACAGGACAACGCATATAAGAGGATATCATTACTCCTAAAGAGGAGCTATGGATTCCATATTCATGAATAACAAGTCTACGCTATCAAGAGTCATGCCTCCAACGTACCGGCATGCATACCACTATAGAGATGTGGGAGTCACCCATTGGTACATCAAAAGACACAAGTAGAGACAACGGGCCCACTATTCATCTCAGGATTAAGATACAATACAAATGACTGTCTAAAGTGAATTGATTTGCCAAGACATAATTATTCATCCAAATCAATTCACTTTATGTCCCGATCCAACACGTCGTCACCTATGACAACGTGCCAATGTTTCTATTAACGGAGTCCAACTCCGATGGTCAAGACAAACCATCTCCCATAGGGGATATAGACAACATAACAATCTTTACATGAATAAAGTGCCCAACTTTATTCCCTCGATTGTGGATCATATGTTTTAGACCATCACCTTAAGAATCGTGTCTTCCGCACAATCAGTCCATCATATGCCCAATTCTTAAGGTTTAGACTGACAGTCTCAGACTACTGTTTGCTTATTATACATTCAACAAATATGAATGTAAAGAGGACAAGATTTGGTATATATATAAATGAATAAATTCTTTATTGATAAAAATGTCTCCAAAAACGTATTATATTTTTACTCCTTAGGGCATACATGTCTAACACTACTTTGCTATTCTCTGTCCATGATCGATATATGTGTGGGCACACTCGCACAGCTCTTCCACCAGGCAACTCTCCTTCCAACTAATTGAAAAAACCCAAAGCTATAGTTCATGATGTGTAAACAATAGCTAAGGGGAGTTTAAGAGTCTCACTCTTAATTTTTGAATTGATCTAGATAATAATGAGTCTCACTTCCTTATTTATAGAGGTTGGGCCTAGGGGTCAGTCCTTATCAGATAAGACCTCAAAAATTTGAATCAGAATCAATATCAGATACAATCCACGTGAAAACACAAGATTTATTTATTGCTCGATAGGCAAGCTGAACTAGCAGATAGCCCTACCGAACTTACTCCATCGGCAACTCAAACTTATGACAAATGATCCTTGCGAATTTTTTATTTTCCACCTGAGATTCTTAGGATAGAGCCTCAGTTTTAATTCAAATAACCCAATAGAGAAGTTATTTGATAAAAACAGTCATATCTAAATAATGTCTAGGAAAATAAATATTTTTGAGAATTTAACAAGTTTATCTTGAATCAATTTATTCAAAAATAATCTAACCAATAAATAGACATAAATTATCTGATCCTGATAATTCAATAAGTTTATCTTGAATTAATTTTCATAAAATTAATTCAACTGATAAACAGACATGAATTGTCTAATCCTATCAAATTTTTAGCAAATCTGATAATTTGACATAAGTTGCCAATTATTGGAAAAGCACGCCGTATCGTTACAGGATTATTTATGAGCTAGCAAAGGAGACCTGATGGACTTATATAGTTCAAACTTATGAAACACAATATCCCCAATATACATTTCATAATTATCAACTCTAACGCTACTCCACTAAAAGCTTAGAGCTACACTCTCGAACTATATAGAATTACGAAGCCCATATAGTTAAGTCTCCATGACATATCATAATGTATCGTATCCCTATAAGATTATCCATAATCGGCTTAAGGATAAATTTGTCTTACCTTCTTAATTATTTTTCTCTTAGATTCCATTATTTCACATCAGAAAACTTACCATCCATAGACGATATGCCATTTTGTTACACCTATGTATCCAAATAGTTGAGTGCTCTAGTTTTCCAGTTACAGGATAACGAATATAATAGGACATCAACTACTCCTAAAGAGCATCTATGGATTCCATATCTATGAATAACAGGTCTATGCTATCAATAGTCATGCCTCCAACATATCAACATGCATTCTAACATAAAATGTGGATGTCACCCTTTAGTACATAAAAACACATAAGTCAAGAGAACTGGCCCACTATTCATCTCAGGATTAAGATACAACACATATGATTATCTAAGTGAATTGATTTGCCGATATAGAATTATTAATCCAAATCAATTATACTTTATTTCCCAATCAAACAAATAGTTATCTCTGACAGGGCACCAATGTTTCTATTCGTGGAGTCCATCTCCGATGGCCAAGACAAACCATTGTGAATCTGTCCATCAAATGCCTGATTCCAAAGGCTTAGACTGACAGTCTCAAACTTTTGTTTGCTTCTCATACATTCAACAAATGTGAACGTAAAGAAGACAACAATTTGGTATATGAGTAATAAATAAACTCTTTATTGATAAAAATATCCCCAAAAACATATTAAATTTTTACTCCTTAGGGCATGCATGTTTAACAATTTCTCACTTGCACTAAGTCAGTATATATGACAAATCTCGCATCCCTATAGCTTCCACATGCCTCTCAAAGACTTCCCCTAGAAGTATCTTCGTGAATGGATTAGCTAAATTGTCCTCTAACTCGATTTTGCACACTACGACATGCCCCCATCTACGAAGTCCTTTAACACTTGATACTTTTGAGCAATATACCTACTCTTCTTATGAAATCTTAGTTTCTTAGCATTAGCTACTATTGCACTTTTATCACAGTACAACGATATCACCTTATCTATTCCAGTAACTACCTCAAGATCCCTAAGGAACTTATGAAGCCACATTGCTTCTTTTGAAGCGTCACTGGCTGCTACATATTCGGCCTCCATTGTTGAATCCAAAGTGCAATCTTGCTTCACACTTCTCCAAACAATGGCACTGCCACCTAAAGTAAACACAAAACCTAAAGTTGATCTTTTCAAATCTAAACAGGAATGGAAATCCAAGTTAGTGTATCCTAGAGGAGTCAAATCCTCGCTCGAATACATAAGAATATACCCTCGAGTCCTTCTGAAGTACTTGAAAATATCCTTGACTGCAACCCATTGGTTCGATCATAGATCTAACTGAAATTGACTTACAACCCCGATCGCATAACAAATATCTAGTCATGTGCAAAGCATGACATACATGAGACTACCCATCGTTGAAGCATAAGGCACCTTCTTCATGTATTCTCTTCTTCCTCAAACTTTGGAGAAAGTTTCCCACCTTATTTGAGATCCTGCATTGCAGACCTTTTGAGAATTTTATCTATGTAGCCCACTTGGGACAAAGCTATCATTTTGTTCTTCCTATCCTGAAAGATCTAGATACCGAGAACAAAATTAGCCTCACCCAAGTCTTTCATGTCACATTATTTGGTCAACTATAATGTAACACTTGTTATTTTTAATAGGTATAATTGTATATCAATTAATTATTAGTGTGCCAATTTAGACTTTGTAAAAAAATATGTAGCATCTAAAATCTATTCCATATTATTTCTTTTACTTATTTTTAATTTTTCTAAAAATTTTCTATTTAGTATAATTTTTGAAATACCCTTGAAACTTTTATTTAATTACAAACTTTCTCGTGAACTCTCCCTTATCATCTTCTTTGTTGCCTTTCACCAAATCTCAAACAACATCCCGCATTCAACGGGATATCGATCTTATTTTCTTTTTCATCTTTTCCTTTATTTAATGCTACTTTGTCTGTCTTCCTCTTCACTTTCTTCTTCTTCTCTTCTTCTTCTTCCTCTTCTCTGCTTTCATTTTCCTCCCACGACCGCCATCATATCAAGATTCAAACCTCAAAATCTCACTCATTTTTCAATAGAAATCACATAAACTTCATCCTAACAACTCATAGATCAAGGAAACTTGGGGATATTCAAAATCAAATAGCATTTTTGAACTAAGTTTTGAGGTTAGATTTCTAAAACTTTAACTTTGATTTTAAGCTGTATTTTGGTATGAAAATTGTGAGATATATGTTTTTTATGTTTAGAGATGATTATGTATTGTTTATATATAATTTTTATCTTTAAAAAGCTGCTAGAAAACTAAGAATTTGATTAAAGGGCTTAGAAAATGAATTTTGGGTTCTTTGTGAAAGATTTTTAAGTGAAAAATGACATGTCGTTTTTACAAAACTACAAGTCGTTTTCCTAGAAACTACTAGTCATTTTTTTAAAAAACTATATGTCGTTTTTCTAAAATAAAAACAAGCTTTAGGTGGGATCTGAACCCCCAATCTAAGGCACAAATAAAGGGGGATCAAACCACTAGGACAAGGGTAGTTATTTGATAATTTATATTTCAAAAATCATAAATAGCTTTCTATAAAGTTTGTAATTTTAAATAATTTTATTTTAATAAATATCCAAAATTTTAATTATTTTATTTCTAAATAATTTAAAATCATATTATTTATTTTAAAAATCTAATTTAACATATTTCGTACCAAAATAAAATTCATATTTTTTATTGTTATTTTATAATTTACTAAAATTAAGTTGGAAAAAAAATTGATATTCACAGTTTTAGTACATTAATAATTATGGCACACTAATAAAAATAAATGATAAATTCGCATAATTAAAACTTAGGAGTAAAGTTAAAATATGGTTATTTTATATGTTTTAGGATAACGGTATACTTAAAGCTTACGTGATGAATTGGGTAAGCTGGAAACTGTCACAGGATATTTGTAAAGAGGTAGGGATTCTATTGCTTATTTTTGTGAGGTTTAATAAATTAATATTGGTTATTTTTTGTTGCAAGATATGTATCTGATATTTTGAATGTATATTATTATACCTATAACACGATGATGTGGAACTCCTCTTGTATTGTACAGTGAGGAACATAAGGACTTGGGGCTTTATAAATAATGATTGATTATAAAGGCATGGTAAGACGTGAAAAGGGCGACAGTTATGTCGTTGGGCACAAATACCCTAAAAGGTAAAATAGGGGGACACGCTCCCTTAGATCGAAAGTCCTAGAATGTACTATACAGGAATCAATTTGGTAAGGACTTGGGGCTTGATGTCCCCTCACTGGAACACCATTGGAATGATTAGAGGGTGGTTAAGCGTGCCTATTTGGGTTTTGATAAGTTGAGTGATACTTTATTGAACGTGGATAGCTAGGAATAATTATGAATTGTAATATTTACATATATATATATATATATGAAACTGGGTAATGATTAAGTATGGCATCCATGAAATATGATTATAATACATCTCATAATCTAGATAATGATGTGCACAACTAACCATACAGGTTTAAATATGGTAATAATTAAAACCTTAAGCTGAGTAATGGTTTTTCCTATTGGGAATATCGATGCTCATCCCTATCATATTTACATCACTTAGGTGGAACTCAGTGCAACTTGTTTGACGAGGAATAAGTGAGAACATCGTTGGTTACGTGTTGGAAGATCCTAGTTTAATTTAACTTATCTAAATCATGTAAGATTTGTAATACCTTTGTGATGGCTATGTTAAGTTATATGTGTGATTGGGAATTGTACTATGATAATAATGACTATATTTTAATATTTAGTGCTACACTAAAACTGTGGTTTGTATTTATAGTTTATGTTTATTTTTTGTTTATTTCAAGACCCATGGGCATTGTTTTAATGTTTTAAAAAGATAATGTTTTAAGTTTATTCTTATTCATTCAATACTCCTAACTCCCACATAGGCGTGTTATAGAATTTTTTGGGATCAGAGCCTAGGTTCAGTTAACCTAAGGGGTGTAGCACCACTTTAAAAATTGATCTTTTGAAATGATTTTAAAGTTAAGCGTTTATATAATCATCATTGGGTACTAATCTTGGTTAAATTTATGCAGTCAGTAGAAAACTATGCTGCCAAGACGTCAAGTACAATCGTCTCAGCAATCGTAACCAGCTAAACATGCTAAAGAAGTTTAGCAACCTGAGCAAATGGAACAAACTTAGGGAGATGAACAACACCGATGGGCAGTACAACCAACGCAAACCCCCGCCAATTGCATTGAAAGTTAATCATTTAGGACAAATACTTTAAGCCTTGCAAAATGTGCAAAGACCTAAGGAGGCTCGTGATCCCAAGCGACAATATTTAACTCTATTGAATGAGTTTATGAAATAGAAACCCTCTGCATTTAGTGGAGAACCTAATCCTATCATAGCAGAATAATGGCTTAAGACGATCAATAATATGTTGGATACCTTAAGGGTCCTACAAGAGTAGTGGGTTAGCTTTTCAACATATATATTTAAGGGTAAAGCTAAAGAGTGGTGGGATCTGCAGAAAGAAGACTATGCTATCCCGAACCTCACATGGGAGCAATTTGAGACCATATTTCACGCACTTATATTCCCTAGAGCAATAGGGAAGAGATGATGTAGGAATTTGAAAACTTAATGCAAGGAGATATGATAGTAGCTGAATATCACACTCAATTTATAGAATTGTCTCGTTATAATCCTGGAGTTGTATCGAGTCCAATGGCAAGGTGTGAGAAATTCAAAAATAATCTGAGGCCAAAAATCAGACAGATGGTAGCTGCTATTCCATCAATAGACTTTCTTAAACTTATAGTTGCAACCTAGAGGGCGAAGATAGAACTAAACAACTCCTATGGAGAGTACAAGGGTTTTTGTAGGCATCAAAAGAAGATAGACACGAAAGAGAAGTCACAAGTGTAGGTCACTCAGCATACTGGAGTGACTATTGGTGATGGATCTTCTAGCAACAATTGTTTCTAGCCGTACGCTTGTCATAACTATGGACAAGTGGGACATCTGAGAAGAAATTGCCCTAACCACCCTGCACCATCATCGTTTGCCCCAAGTCCGTAAGGAAGTCATTTTGGCTCTACTGTTTGGAAATGGAGTCAAAGCCAAGGAGTATCTCAGCAAAACTCGCTGACTTTCCAAGTTTTAGTTACTTAACCATGAGGATTCTAGTCCCTATACAACTATCAACCACAGCCACAAGGTTCCTGTTTCTATCCCAACTAGAATTTTCAACCGGCCCTACAAGCTTCAGTGAATCAAAGGCCATATTTTCTTGGGAGGAATAATAATAATGCTAGTAGCAGCTAGGGGAATCAGGGAAAGAATGATAAAGGAAAAGCATCGGCTCAGGCTTATGCTATTACAGCTACGGCTGAACAAGCAAAGTAGGTTGAGCACTCCATTGTTGACGGTATGATCCATGTGTCTCATTCTTGGGCTCATGTATTGTTTGACACTAACGCTTCACAATCATTTATATCCATGTTATTTGCTTCTATATTACAACTAGAAACAGAAACATGTAGCTCGCCACTAACCCTCAGTACACCAATGGGTGGAATAGTTGAAGTTTTCATAATTTGTAAATTATTGTGTATTGTTATAGGGGAACATAAACTATCAGCAGATCTATATGTAATGACTATGACAGAGTTTGATGTAATCTTAGGAATGGATTGACTAACTAAATATTAGGTGATAGTAGATTGTCATAGGAAACGTGTCTCTTTGTTCACCAAGAATGGACAAATCATTGAATTTTAGGCAAAGACAAGGATAGTGATGCCAGCCCCTCTACTAAAGGCTTGTATTGGAGGACAAAGACCAATCTTGGGATGATCTTTGCATCGAAGGGAGAATCTAAGAGGAATGATTCATCTTCTCATACTCATATGGTCGACAAATTTCCAGATGTCTTTCTAGTGAATTGCCTAGACTTCCACCAGATAGAGAAATTGAGTTTGTCATCAATCTAATTCTAGGAGCCGCACTTGTTTCCATTGCTTCATACCAAATGGCACCTACCAAGAAGATAGAATTAAGGAAGCAGTTGGAGAAACTTTTGGAAAAAGGGTTTATTCAACCAAGTACATCACTAGTGTTATTTGTGAAGAAACACGATGGATCATTGTGGCTCTGTATCGATTGTCGCCAGCTTAATCAACTAACTATCAAGAAACAAGTATCCTCTACCTTGAATTGATGAGTTGTTCGATCAGATTGGAGAATCTCGATACTTCTCAAAGATTGACTTGTGATTTCGATATCACCAACTAAAGATAAGGGAAGAGGACATTCCAAAGACAACTTTTCAGACTCACTATGGCTACTTTGAATTCCCCATCATGCTTTTTGGGTTGACCAATGCACCAATGGCTTTCATGGACTTGATGAACCATGTCTTCCAACCGTACTCAAATCAATTTATCATTGCCTTCATAGATGATATCTTAATCTATTCCAAAATTGAAGAAGAGCATGCTAAGTATTTGAGGATTGCTCTACAGACGTCAAGGGAACAAGGACTATATGCAAAGATGGAGAAGTGTGACTTTTGGATGACAAAGGTCAAGTTTCTTGGACATGTTATCTCCGAAGAAGGCATCTTAGTGGACCCTTCCAAGATTAAAGTGGTGCTAAATTGAGAACGACCAAAGAATGTGTCGGAGATCTGAAGTTTCCTTGGACTAGTTGGGTACTATTGGCGCTTTGTGGAAAATTTTTCAAAGATTGCCTCTCCATTGACAAGACTTACAAGGAAGGATGTTAAGTTCATATAGGATGATAAATGTGAAGAAGCATTTGTGGAACTAAAGCAAAGACTCACTAGTGCACCTGTGCTTATCATACCCAACAATGAGGAGCCTTATACTGCGTACATCGATGCTTCGAGAAATGGTTTGGGTTGTGTGCTAATGTAGCATGGACAAGTAGTTGCCATGCCTCACGCTAATTGAAACCCCACGAGAGAAACTACCCCACACATGATTTATGAGTTAGCTGTTATGGTTTTGGTGCTCAAGATTTGGAGATGTTATCTATATGGCACAAGGTTTGAACTCTATATAGATCATCAAAGTTTAAAGTATTTATTTACTTAATAAGATCTCAACCTAAGACAATGGAGATGGATTGAGTACATGGTGGAGTATGACTTTAACATTCAATACCATCCTAGAAAAGCAAATGCAGATGCTCTTAGTTGTAAGAACAACAGAATCATGGCCAGCCTAGCATTGTGGGATTGGAGGTGAGCAATCACCATCGCTGACTTTAATTTGTAATATTATGAAGATGATGAAAGAGCTTTCCTATTCAATGTGATAGTAACTCCTACATTAATCCAGCAAGTAAAACAAGGACAATGGCATGATGAAGGATTATGCATCGTCTGGGAATAAATACAAAATGTTGAGCAACTAGATAAATGGCAGATTGAGCATACAAGGTGCCTAATTCATAAAGGAAGATTGGTTGTTCCAGAGGATCCTTACATCAGACATGCAGTGTTGGATGAAGCACACCATTCAATGTTCACTATTCATCCTAGAACCTCTAAAATGTATATGGATTTGAAACGACAATACTGGTGGCGAGGAATGAAACAAGATGTAGCAACTTTTGTCTTCAAGTGCATAACATGTCAATAGGTCAAGTCGAAACATCAAAAGCTTGGAGGTGAGCTGAGAAGCCTACTTATCCTAGAATGGAAGTGGGACCATGTGATGATGGATTTTTCAACTAGATTCCCTAGAACTTATGTGGGATATGATGCTGTTTGGGTAATTATGCATCATTTAACTAAAACAACCCACTTCATCCTAGCAAGAACTAGCTATAATGTCTCAAAGTTATGTCAATTGTATGTAGAAAAGATAGTGACAATGTATGGAGTGCCAATGTCTATTGTTTCTGATAGGGATACATGTTTTACATCAATGTTTTGGAGAGGGATGTAGAAAGCTTTAGGAACTCAACTGAATTTTAGCACGGCTTTCCATCCTCAAACTGATGGAAAATCTGAACGTGTCATTTAGATTCTCGAGGATATGCTTTGGGCTTGTGTACTGGACTTTAGAATTTATTGGGCTACACAGTTGCCATATGTTGAGTTTGCATACAATAACTGTTATCAAGCGAGTATTGGAATGGCTCCATATGAGGCATTATATGGTAGGCCTTGTAGATCTCTATTGTGTTGAGATCAAAAGGAAGAACGACTTGAACTTGGGCCTCAATTTATTAGAGAAACAATAGACAAGATCTAGATTATTCACAAACACCTTAAGACAACTCAAAGTCAATAGAAGAGTTATACGAACATGAGAGATGACCTTTAGATTTCATGGTTAGAGACCTTGTGTTCTTAAAGGTGAGAACAAAACGTGGTGTATCTCGATTTGGTGTTAAAAGGAAGTTAGCACCAACGTATATGGGACCGATTGAGATTGTGGAATGGATTGGAACATTGGCATATCGTTTAGACCTACCACCACAATTGTCTCATGTACATAATTTGTTCCATGTATCGATGCTAAGAAAGTATGAACCTGACCCTTCACATGTAATTATGTGGATAGATATCCCAATTCAGGGAGATACGACTTATGAAGAAGTTCCTGTTCAGATATTTGATCATGAGATAAAAATGTTACGTCATTGTGAAATTCCTTTAGTTAAAGTGATGTGGCAACATCATGATGTAGAGGAAGCTACATGGGAACTCGAGTCTAAGATGAGAGAAAAATACCCATAATTGTTTTAGTACTATAATCAGTTGTAGGAAATTTTGGGGATGAAATTTTTAAAGGAGGGGAGAATTGTAACACCTGTTATTTTTAACAGGTATAATTGTATATAAATTAATTATTAGTTTACCAATTCAAACTTTGTAAAAAAATGTGTGGCATCTCTATTCCATATTATTTATTTTGCTTATTTTTAATTTTTCTAAAAAAATTTTACACTGTTTAGTATAATTACCGAAATACTCTTGGAACTTTTATTTAATTACAAAAATGTTATTTTGGCATTTCCCTTCAAAGCTTTCCTGTGAACTTTCCCTTATCCTCTCCTTTGTTGCCTTTCACCAAATCTCAGAGAACATCTTGCATTCACTGGGATAACGATCTTATTTTCCTTTTCTTTTCTTTCCTTTTTTTCTTTTCCATTATTTTATGTTGCTTTGTTTTTCTTCCTCTTCACTTTCTTCTTCTTTTCTTCTTCTTCTTCCTCTTCTCTCCTTTCATTTTCCTCCCACGGCAGCCATTATATCAAGAGTCCAAACCTCAAAATCTCACTCATTTTTCAACAAAAATCACATAAACTTCATCCTAACAACTCATAGATCAAGGAAACTTGGGGATATTCAACATCAAACAATACTTTTAAACTAAGTTTTGAGGTTAGATTTCTAAAACTTTAACTTTGATTTTAAGCCATATTTTAGTATGAAAATTGTGAGATATATGCTTTTGATGTTTAGAAATGATTATATATTGTTTATACATATTTTTTATCTTTAAAAAGCTATTAGAAAACTAAGAATTTGATTAAAGGGTTTAAAAAATGAATTTTGGATTCTCTGTAAAGATTTTCAGGTGAAAAATGATATATTATTTTCACAAAACTACATGTCGTTTTCCTTAAAACAACATGTTGTTTCTACTTGGGAAAATGACATGTTGTTTTTCCAAATAGAAATGTAATAAAAACAAGCTTTAGGTGGGATTTGAACCTCCAATGTTAAGAACAAATAAAGGGTAGTTATTTATAATTTATGTTTCAAAAATCATAAATAGCTTTCTATAAAGTTTGTAATTTCAAATAATTTTATTTTAATAAATATCCAACTTTTTAATTCTTTTATTTCTAAATATTTTAAAATCGTATTATTTATTTTAAAAATAAAATTTAACATATTTAGTACCAAAATAAAATTTGTATATTTTTATTGTTATTTTATAATTTACTAAAATTAAGTTGGAAAAAAATGGATATTCACACTTTTAGTGCATTAATGAATATGGCACACTAATAAAAATAAATGATAAACTGACATAATTAAAAATTAGGAGTTAAGTTCAAGTATGGTTATTTATATGTTTTAGGATAATGGCATACTTGGAGCTTATGTGGTGAATTGTATAAGCTAGAAATTGTTAGGGGATATTTGGAAAGAGGTAGGGATTCTATGACTCATCTTTTGTGAGGTTTTAATAAATTAAAATTTGGTTATTTTTCATTGTAAGATATTTATATGATATTTTGAATGTATATGATTATACCCATAACATGATGATGTGGAATTCATCATGTATTATATAGCAAGGAATATAATGATTTGACACATATTGTTGTAAACTGAGAAGCATAGCTAGAAAAACTAACTCTATAAATAATGATTGATTATAAAGGAATGGTGAGACGTGAATAGGGCGGCAGTTTCGTCCTTGGGCATGAATACGCTAAAAGGTAAAATAGGGGGGAGGTGATGACGCTCCCTTAGGTCGAGAGTCCCAAAACGCATTGTACAAGAATCGACTTGGTGAGGACTCGAGACTTGATGTCCCCTCACTAGAACACCCTTGGAATGATTGGAGGGTGGTCAAGCGCGCCCATTTAAGTTTCGATGAGTTGAATGATACTCTATTAAACATGGATACCAAGGAATAATGATGAATTGCAATACTTGTATATATATATATGTATTAACTATGGTATCAACGGAATATGGTCATAATAAATCTCATAATCTGGATAATTATGAGCACTAACTAACCTTGCAGGTTTAAATGTGGTAATGATTAAAACCTTAAGGTAAGTAAGGGTTTTTTCTACTAGGCATGTCGATGCTCATCCCTATCATATTTACATATCTCAGGTGGAACTTAGTGCAATTTGTCTGACGAAAAATAAGTGACAACATTGTTGGTAACGTGTTAGAGGATCCTAGTTTAATTGTAACTCATCTAAATCATGTTAGATTTGTAATACCTTTGTGATGGCTGTGTTAAGTTATATCTGTGATTGGGAATTGTATTATGATGATGATGACTATATTTTAATATTTGGTGCTACACTAAAACCGTGGTTTGTATTGACAATTTATTTTTATTTTCTGTTTATTTCATAACCTATGGGCATTATTTTAATGTTTTAAAATGATAATGTATTTAAGTTAATTCTTATTTATTCAATACTGCTAACACCCACATAGGGGTGTTACACATAATTTGACCAATGACAATGCCCCAACTGTTGGAAAAAACAATGTGAGGTGCGTAGCAGGAATTTTTAAAATTTTAACATCAAAGTATTTTTTCAAAACACAAGTTTGACATGCTATATGTATAAATTAAATAGATCTTACTAACCTTTGTATACCGAAGAACCTCCGTAACTTGTGAAGAGAAGTAACGTTCCAGAAGAGCCTCAACCAACTAGTCTTCTTTATTATTCTCTATCCACAACCGGAGTGAGTGTGGACTCACAGGTACAGCTCTTCCACCGGTGATTCTCCTTCCAACCAATCGAGAGAACCCAAAGCTAGTGTTCATGATTTGTGAACAAAAGCTCTTAGGGAGTTTTCAGATGCTCACCAGAAGAGTATCACTCTTAATCTCTTAATTGATTTGAGTAACTCATAAGACTTACTCCCTTTATATAGCGATTGGTCCTGGAGTCAGTCCTTGTCAGATTAGGTCTCAAAAACTCAAAACAGAATAAAGTTCGGATCAATATCTGATAAGATCCATGTGAAAAATGCGTCATCTTATCTCTCGCTGATCGGCAGGCCGAACTGTAGCGTAAATATCTTTACGAATCTTTTATTTTCCGCCGAGATTCTATAGGATAAAGTCTCATTTTTAATTCAAATAATCCAATAGAGAAGTTATATGATCAAAACAAACTTTATCAAGATAATCTCTAAGAAAATAAATCAATTCACAATAATTCTACAAGTTTATCTTAATTTAATTTATCCAATTAAATCAACCGATAAATAGTTATCCGATCCCAATAATTCGACAAGTTTATCTTAAATTAATTTTATTACAAAATTAATTCAACCAATAAACAGACATGAATTATTTGATTCTTTCAAATTTTAAACTAATCCAATAAATCCGACATAAGTCACCAATTATTAAAAAAGCATGCCGTATCGTTATAGGATTTTGTGAGCTAGCAAAAGGGACCAAAATGGACCTATAAAGTTCAAGCACACGATAATTATGAAACCTAATATCCCAGATATACATTTCACAATTATCAACTCCAACACTACTCCACTAAAAGCTTGGAGCTACACTCTCGAACTTTATAGAATTACGAAGCCCGCATAGCTAAGTCTCCATGACATATCATAGTGTATCGTATCCCCATATGATAATCCATAATCGGCCTAAGGACAAGTTCTGTCTTACCTTCCCAATTATTTTTATCTTACGTTCTATTATCTCACCATTAGAAAACTTACTATCCAAAGATAGTATATCATTCGGTTACACCTATATATCCAAATGGTTGAGTGCTCCAGTTTTCCAATTACAGGATAACGCATATAAGAGGATATCATTACTTCTAAAGAGGAGCTATGGATTTCATATCTATGAATAACAAGTCTACACTATTAAGAGTCATGCCTCCACTGTATCGGCATGCATACCACTATTGAGATGTGGGAGTCACCCTTTGGTACATCAAAAGACATAAGTCGAGACAACGGGCCCACTATCCATCTCAGCATTAAGATACAATACAAATGATTGTCTAAAGTGAATCGATTTACCAAGAAAGAATTATTAATCCAAATCAATTCACTTTGTGTCCCAATCCAACACATCGTCACCTGTGACAACGTGTCAATGTTTCTATTCACGGAGTCCAACTTTGATGGTCAAGACAAACCATCTCCCTATAGGGATATAGACAACATAACAATCTTTGCATGAATAAAGTGCCCAACTTTATTCCCTCAATTGCGGATCATATGTTTTAGACCGTCACCTTAAGAATCATGTCTTCTGCATAATTAGTCCATCATATGCCTAATTCTAAAAAGGTTTAGACCGACATTCTTAGACTACTGTTTGCTTAAGATACATTCAACAAATATGAACGTAAAGAGGATAAGATTTGGTATATATAAATGAATAAATTCTTTATTAATAAAAATGTCTCAAAAAACGTATTATATTTTTACTCCTTAGGGTATACATATCTAACACCGACGTCATTGCCAATTAGCAAAATGTCATCTACATAGAGCAGTAGAAAACCACCTTCCCATCCTTAAGGTGTTCATAAACACATGGTTTGCCACATTTTTTGCAAACCTATAAGTCTTGATCACTTGATCAAATCTTATGTTTCAAGAACGGGAGGCCTACTTAAGTCAATAAATTGACTTTAGTAACTTACAAACATTAATCTCTTGACCCTTAGCCTTGAACCCATCTGGTTGTTCCATATAAATAGACTTATCAAGATAGCCATTTAGAAAGGTCGTCTTGACATCCATCTGCCAAATCTCATAGTCGAGAGCGACAGCTATAGACAAGAGAATGCGGATGGACTTAAGCATAACTATAGGCGAAAAGGTTTCCTCGTAATCAATTTCTTGCTCTTGTGTGTATCCCTTTGTTAGACGTACATGCCCTAAGGAGTAAAAATGTAATATATTTTTGGAGACATTTTTATCAATAAAGAATTTATTTATTATTTATATACCAAATCTTATCCTCTTTACATTCATATTTGTTAAATGTATGTTAAGTAAACAATAGTCTGAGATTGTCAGTCAGAACATTTAAGAATTGGGCATATGATGGTTAGATTATGCGAAAGACATAATTCTTAATGTGACGGTCTAAATCATAAGATCCGTAATTGAGAAAATAAAGTTGTGCATTTTATTCATGCAAAGATTATTATGTTGTCTATATTCCTATTGGGAGATAGTTTGTCTTAACCTTCGTGGATGGACTTTGCAAATAGAAACATTGGCATAGTGTCATAGGTGACGATGTATTGGATCGGGACATAAAATCAATTGATTTGGATTAATAATTCTGTATTGGCAAATCGATTCACTTTAGACAATCATTTGTGTTGTATCTTAATCCTAAGATGAATAGTGGGCCCGTTGTCTTAACTTACATCATTTGATGTACCAAAGGGTAACATCCACATTTTATAGTGGCATGGATGCTAGTACATTGCAGGCATGACTCTTGATAGCGTAGACCTGTTATTCATAGATATGGAATGCATAGGTCCTCTTTAAGAGTAGTTGATATCTTCTTACATACGTTATCTTGTAATTAGAAAACTGGAGCACTCAACTATTTGGATACATAGGTGTAACCGAATGTTATGCTATCTTTGGATGGTAAGTTTTTTGATGGTGAGAAAATAGAACGTAAGATAAAATAATCAGGAAAGTAAGATAGAATTTATCCTTAAGTTGATTATGGATAATCCTATGTGGATACGATACATTATGATATGTCATGGAGACTTAGCTACACGGACTTTATAATTTTATATAGTTCAAAAGTGCAGCTCCAAGCTTTTATTGGAGTAGCATTAGAGTTGATAATAATGAAATGTATATCAAGAATATTGGGCTTCATAATTATCGAGAGTTGGAACTATATAGGTCCATTTGGTCTCCCTTGCTAGCTCATAAAAATCCTGTAACCATACGGTATGCTTTTTCCATAATTGGTGACTTATGTTAGATTTATTAGATTAGTTGAAATTTAATAAAATCAGATAATTCATGTTTGTTTATTGGTTGAATTAATTTTGTTGTAAAATTAATTCAAGATAAACTTGTTAAATTATAAAGATTAGATAATTCATGTCTGTTTATTGGTTGGATTAAGTTTGAATAAATAAGTTTAAGATAAACTTATTGAATTATCAAGAATATTTATTTTTTAGAGATTATTTAGATATAACTGTTTTAATCTGATAACTTCTCCATTGGATTATTTGATTTAAAACTAAGACTCTATTATAAGAATCTCGGGTGGAAAATAAAGATTTACAGGGATCTTTTATCAGAGGTTTGACAGCCCGATCTTTAAGTTCGGCTGCCGATCGGGCCTAGAGTGAGACTCTGCTAGTGAGACTCTACAACTCCCTAGAAAGCTATCATTCACAAATCACGAATTATAGCTTTGGGTATTTTTCAATTAGTTAGAAGGAGAGCCACCTGGAGAAAAGCTGAATGACGTGAGCCCACACTCACTTAGATCGAGGATAAAGAATAGCAAAGAATATCTATTGGTTGAGGTCTTTCTAGAACGTTACTTCTCTTCACTGATTATGGTAGCTTTTTGGAATATACAAGGTTAATAAGATCTGATTAATTTATGCATATAGTGTGTCAAACTTGTGTTTTGAAAAATAGTCTGATATAAAAAATTTTAAAATTCTGCTGCGTACTACTTTTTCAACAATTAGTATTAGAGCCATTATTTTTACATAAATTTACAAGTTTGTGATCAAGCTATATGAATAAATTATGTGATCTTTATCTCTCCTAGGCTTGAACATTAATTTTATAGAGAGTTGGCACTTTAAGGTTTTTATATATTTATATGTTGTCATGGATTATATGGTGAATGTTTATTAATTAATTATGGTTGATTAAATTGTTATTTATTTATTTATTAATTAATTTATGCCGGTTATGGTTCCTTAAAGATTAGAATGTATACCTAGGTTTTTCATGTAATTAGAGTCAGGAATTATTATTTAATTTTAAATTTGTAAGGATTTTTAATTAAATAATCATTCAAACAAGATGGATCTGGAAGGCGGATCTAGAAGATGGATGATAGCATTCCCAAGTATTTCCTGAGTCTCTAATTTTATGTTTTTGAATTGTTGAAAATAAAATTAATAAATTGCATTAGAAACTGTATTCTTTGGAAAGGGGTGATCTTTGCCCAGTCGACATGCCGAACCCTCTAGTTCGGCAGGCTGATGGTCGCAGGATTGACAGGTCAGACTCATAGCTTTGGCAGGCCATTAGTAGGGTAGAAATTAGGTGGCTCTAGCGGTAGGCCGAACTTTAGGTTCAGCAGGCCGATTCGTCATGATCGACAGGCCGATTTTCAAGATCGATAGGCCGATGGGGCATGACGGGCAGGCTGATCACATAGATCGGCATGCTGGCAGAGAGTTATAATTTTTTTAAAAAGGTGCAGTTTTTAATGCAGTTTAAATTATATTTTTTGGATAATTCTGAGAAACATTAAAATTTAGATATAACCAAAAATATGAAGTATTCGATCTATGTAGGATTGAAGACTTGAAAATGGACATTAAATGAAGAAGGATACAGCTTGAAGATTCAAGGATGAAGAATCAATAATATGTTTCGATTATTCTTTTGTAATCTTTATTTTCTATTCTCTAGGACGGAACCATAAAATTAATGTTATTTATTATTATTTTGCTTGTAGCTTTGCTTGATTGCTTGGCTTGTCTGCATTATAATATGATTTGCCATGTATATTGATAACATGCCATATAAAATAGGGAGTGCCACTCATATTAAAATTAGTCATGCATATTTTTAAAATAAAACCTTGATTTCAATAGATTGAGTGGGAGAAGGTTTTCGAAGAAAGGACCTAGGGCCTCAATCGTTGGTCCATATGTAGCACATAGTGGTTCTAACCCTTAGGGAGGGACTTCATCATGTACTAGGTTGGATCTCCGAAAGGATAAGGTATTTTAGCACGATTTATGATTGTACTCCCCTAGGTGGTGATTATAAATCATGGATAAAATATCAAAACGATGGTTTTACACTCATGTTAATTGTATTATTAATTCCCCTAGGAGCTCTGTTAATAAAATTAATGGCCAAAGAAACAATTATTAATATATGCTGGATCATATGGATCTTGGATGGCATATATTAATAAGGAGGGGATCCGTGTTCCTGATTGAATTTGGCAAGACTCCTATAGAAGCTTGTTGAATTCTGAGTTGGGAATCATCATTGTAAGGTTATGATATTTTCAAGGTTTTGACACATAAACACATTTGTATGTTTTTACATGATTGTGTTATCTTATTAAACTATTATTGTATGTTTGCTTATGTTTAGTATATGATTCTTTATTGTAGATTAAAAACGTCTAAAAATGCTTTATCATCGATACTTGACAAAAACCAATTAACCGAGAGAATGATAATGATTAAAAACGAAACCTAAACATCATCCTCTCCCTGTAAGTGTCTTTGTCAATGGATCAGCTAAATTGTCCTCTGACGTGATCTTGCACACCATGACATACCCGCCCTCAAATGAAGTCCTTTATTACGTGATACTTCTGATAAATATGTTTACTCTTCTTGTGAAATCTTGGTACCTTAGCATTAGCTATCGCCACACTGTTATCACAGTATAGTGATACCGCCTTATCCATGCCTGGAACAACCTCAAGATCCCCAAGGAACTTACGAAGCCACACTGCTTCTTTCGAAGCATCACTAGCTACCACATACTCAGCCTCTATCGTTGAATTTGAAGTGCAATCTTGCTTTGCACTTCTCCAACTGATAGCACCGCCACCCAGAGTAAACACAAACCCTGAAGTCGATTTCCTAGAATCCATATAGGATTGAAAATCTGAATCAGTATATCCTAGAGGAATCAAATCCTCACCCGAATATACTAGCATATACCCTCGAGTCCTTTGCAGGTACTTGAAAATATGCTTTACCGCAACCCAGTGGTTCGGTCCTGGATCCACCTGAAATCGACTTACAATCCCGACCACATAGCTAATAACCGGTCGTGTGCAAAGCATGGCATACATGAGACTACCCACTGCCGAAGCATAAGGCACCTTCTTCATGTATTCTCTTTCTTCATAAGACTTTGGAGAGTCTTTCTTAGAAAGAGTAATTCCAGACCTAGATGGTTGCCCACCTTTCCTGGAATCCTGCATTGTAAACCTCCTGAGAATTTTATTTATGTAGCCAGTTTGTGACAAAGCTATCATTTTGTTCTTTCTATCCCGAAAGATCTAGATACCAAGAACAAAATTAGCCTCACCCAAGTCCTTCATGTCAAACTGCTTGATCAACCATAATTTGACCGATGACAACGCCCCAACGTATTTGCCAATTAGCAGAATGTCATCTGTATAGAGTAGTAGAAAAACCACCTTCCCATTCTTTATGTGTTTATAAACACATGGTTCATCCATATTTTCTGAGAACCCATAAGTCTTGATCACCTGATCAAATCTTATGCTCCAAGAACGAGAAGCCTGCTTAAGTCCATAAATTGACTTTAGCAGCTTACAAACTTTACCCTCCTAACCCGTGACCTTGAACCCGTCTGGCTATTCCATATAAGTGGACTCATCAAGATAGCCATTTAGAAAAGCCATCTTGACATCCATCTGCCAAATCTCATAGTCAAGAGAGGCAGCTATGGATAAGAGAATCCGGAAGGACTTAAGCATGGCTACAGGCAAAAAGGTTTCCTCATAATCGATTCCTTCCTTTTGTGTATAACCCTTAGCTACTAGTCTAGCCTTAAAGGTTTCGACCTTTCCATCCACTCCTCTTTTCCTCTTGTAGATCCACTTACACCCTATGGGTTTTACCCCTTCGGGAAGATCCACAAGCTCCCAGACCTGATTAGTCTCCATAGACTTCATCTCTATGTTCATGGCCTCTGTCCAGAGTTTTGAATCAACATCCTCCATAGCTTCTGCGTAAGTGTAAGGATCCCTGTCATGTTCATCTGGTTCAGCCAAGAAGATCTCCCCATTGAACATATACCTTTCAGGTTGACGCCCGATCCTCTCACTACGCCGAAGCCCTTGAGATTGTTGTTCAAGTTCGTTTGGTTTTTCTACACTGATCAGAACGGTTTCATTCAGAACCTGCGGAGTGATTTGATCACTCCTTAACTTCTCAAGCACCACTTTGCTTTGAGGTTTAAAGTCGTCCATGTAACTCTCCTCAAGGGAAGTTGCATTAGCAGAAACCACGACTTTATTTTCCTTCGGGTTATAAAAATAACCCCCTTTAGTCCCTTTTGGATATCTTACAAACATGCAAACTTCTGAACATGCTTCCAACTTTTTCAGATCCTTAAACAGGACACGAGCCGGACATCCCCATATGCGAATATGGTTTAAGGATGTCTTCCTTCTTGTCCACAACTCGTGAGGAGTTTTAGGGACCGATTTTGAAGGCACATTGTTCAAAAGATAACATGTAGTTTGTAGTGCATATCCCCAAAAGGATAAAGGTAATGCTGAATAACTCATCATGGACCTGACCATGTCCAACAAAGTCCTATTTCTTCTCTCAGCTATGCTATTTTGCTGCGGAGTGTCCGACGCAGTCAAATGGGATAAAATCCCATTCTCCAACAAGTGTCCCAAGAACTCATCAGAAAGGTATTCTCCACCTTGATCGGATCGAAGTGCCTTTATGGGTTTACCCTATTGCTTTTCCACTTTAGCCTGAAACTCCCTGAACATGTCAAAAGTTTCACTTTAGTTGTGCATCAGGTACACATACCCATATCTTGAGTAATCGTCAATAAAAGTGACGAAGTACTCCTACTCTCCTCGTGCCTAGATGTTCATCGGTCCGCAAACATCACTGTGCACAAATTCTAGAACCCCTTCGGCCCTATTGCCTTTAGACCCTTATGGTCTTTTGGTAATTTTACCCTCCAAACAAGATTCACATTGAAGTATAGATTCCACCTTTAAGTGACTTAAAGGTCCATCCCTTATCAACTTTTGAATCCTATTCAGGTTAATGTGACCAAGGCGCAAATGCCAAAGATAAGTCTTATTAGAGTGAGAAGTTTTAAGTCTTTTAGAGTTATTATCGTTCATCTCAGCATTAAGCAATAAGTCTATTGTAGGTTTGATAAAATATAGATTATTTTGCATCCATCTAGAATAGATAAAAGATTTGTTTTTACGAATCACTGCTTTTTCATTAAAAGATACCACGTAGGAGTCTTTAAATAAACAAGATACATAAATTAAATTCCTTTTAAATTTAGGAACGTAAAAACAATCTTGCAAAAATAAATTCCTATAGTTATCAAAGTAAAGATGGACGTCTCCTACTGCTTTCACTGAGACCAAGGATCCATCGCCCATCCGAAGCGTGAAGTCTTCATGTAACAGACTTCTTGTTCGTTTGAACCCCTTCAGAGAAACACAAACATGATTAGTTGCATCAGAATCTATGACCCAAATGTCACTGAATTCCTCAACCAAACAAGTTTCTAAATACAGAAGATCACACCTACCTCCTTTGGAAAGGAAGTCCTTGCAATGCTTCTTAATATGCCCGACCTTACCACAGAAGAAGCACTTCAGCTTCTTTGGGTTCTTCTTCTTCTTCTTCTTGCTTTTGGTATTAGCTGGAATAGAAGACTTTCCATTCTTGGCCCATTGCTTCTTTCCATTCCCAGAGTTAGAATTAGAACCAGAAGTAGCTATCATGTTGGCCTCACCACCCGCAGAAGACTCCTTGATCAGCAGTTCGAACTCCTGTAACTGTTTCATCAGTTCTGTTAAGGTCGTATCCCATCTATTGCTCAAATTAAATGTAGCTCTAAATGGAATAAATTCCTTAGACAGAGTCTCAAAGACCATAGTCATCTGAGTTTCAGCATCAATGTCGGCTCCATTAGTTTGAGCCTCAGCGAGGTAACCCATGACCAACATCATATGCTCCTTTACAGATGTCCCCGATCTCTGTCTACAGTTAAGAAGTTTTCGAAGCGCCCCTTGCCGTTTTGTTATGGCCTAGCCTCCGAACATGTCCTCAAGATTATCCAAGATCTACTTCGCAGTCTCTTAATCTTGATGTTGAGCCTACAGCACATTATTCATGCTGGCCATAACATAGCAGCGGGCCTAATCATTAGCATCTTTCCAGCTGTCATACGCTTGGAATTGCTCATTTGATGAGTCTCCCATAGGCTCAGGAGGACATGGGGTTGTCGGAACATATTTCAGTTTCTCAAAGGACAGGACGATATCCAAGTTCCATTTCCAATCATTGTAATTCTCACCGGTTAATTGGTTTTTGTCAAGTATCGATGATAAAGCGTTTTTAGACATTTTTAATCTACAATAAAGAATCATATACCAAACATAAGTAAACATATCATAATAATTTAGTAAGATAACACAATCATGTAAAATCATACAAATGTGTTTATGTGTTAAAACCTTGAAAATATCACAACCTTACAACGATAATTCCCAACTCATAATTCAACAAGCTCCTAGGGGAGTCATGCCAAATTCAATCGGGAACATGGATCCCCTCCTGATTAATATATGCCATCCAGGACCCGTATGATCCAGCATATATTAATAATTGCTTCTTTGGCCATTAATTTTATTAACAGAGCTCCTAGGGGAGGTTAATAATAAAATTAACGTGAGTGTATAACCATCGTTTCAATATTCTATCCATGATTTATAATCACCACCTAGGGGTGTGCAACCATAAATCATGCTAAAATACCTTATCCTCTCAGAGATCCAATCTGGTACATGATAGAAATCCCTTCCTAGGGGTCGGGACCACCATGTTCTTCCTATGGACCAACGATGGAGGCCTTAGGTTCTCTCTTCGAAAACCTTCTCCCACTCAATCTTTTGAAATCAAGGTTTTATTTTAAGAACATACATGAACAATTTTAATATGAGCGGCACTTCCAATTCCATATGACATGTTATCAATATACATGGCAAATCATATTATAATGCAGACAAGCAAAGCAATCAAACAAGGCTACAAGCAAAATAATAATAACCGTAATCTTATGCCACTACCCTAGAGAATAGAAAACTAAGATTACAAGAGAATAATTGAGACATAAATCGATTCTTCATCCTTGAATCCTCAAGTTGTATCCTTCTTCACATAATTCCCATCTTCAAGTCTTCAATCCCGTATGAATCAAACACTTCATATTTCCAGTCATATCCAAATTTAATGTTTCTTAGAATCGTCTCAAAAATAAAATTAAAACTACACTGCAAAAATTGCACCTTTTTTGGAAATTGCACCTTTTTTGAAAATTAAAACTACACTACCTGTCGATCATGCTTTATCGGCCTACCGATCTAAAAGATTGGCCTACCGACCCATGAAAGTTTGGGATGCCGAACTGGATGTTCGGCCTGCCGGCAGAGCCAGCCTATTTCTACCCCATTGTCGGCCTGTCGAACCACACGTCCATCATGCCGATCTGTGACCATCGGCCTGTCGAATTGAAGGTTCGACATGCCGACCGAGCAGAAATCTCCATTCCAGAAAATACAATTTTAATGCAATTCATCAATTTTATTTTTAACAATTCAAAAACATAAAATTAGAGACACAGGAAATACCTGGGTGTGCCATCATCGATCTTTTAGATCCGACTTCTCGATCTGTCTTCTTTGAATAATTATTTAATTACAAAATTCTTACAAATTTAAAATTAAATAACAATTCCTAGACAGAGATGATAGTCCGCCATCTAATTACATGAAAAACCTAGATACATATTCTAACCTCTAAGGAACCATAACCGGCATAAATTAATTAATTAATTAATAATTAAATAACAATTTAATCAACCATAATTAATTAATAAACATTTACCACATAATCCATGACAACATATAATTATATAGAAACCTAGAGTGCCAACTCTCCATAAAATTAAATTCAAGCATAGGAGAAATTAAGATCACAAAATTTATACATACAGTATGATCACAAAATTTATACATTTTGTAAAAACCTAGCTCTGATAGCAATTGTTGGAAAAAACAGTCAGAGGTGTGCAGCGAAAATTTTAAAAAATTTAACATCAGAGTATTTTTCCAAAACACAAGTTTGACACGCTATATGTATAAATTAAATATATAAATTAAATAGATCTTACTAACCTTTATGTACCGAAGAACTTCCGCGACCCATGAAGAGAAGTAACGTTCCAGAAGAGCCTCAACCAACTGCTCTTCTTTGCTATTCTCTATCCACGATCGGAGCGAGTATGGGCTCACACGTACAACTCTTCCACAGGTGACTCTCCTTCCAACCAATCGAGAGAACCCAAAGCTAGTGTTCGTGATTTGTGAACAAAAGCTCTCAGGGAGTTATCAGATGCTCACCAGTAGAGTATCACTCTTAATCTCTCAATTGATCTGAGTAACTCATAAGACTTACTCCCTTTTTATAGCGATTGGTCCTGGGGTCAGTCCTTATCAGATTAGGTCTCAAAAACTTGAAACAGAATCAAGTTTGGGTCAATATCTAATAAGATCCGCGTGAAAATACGTAATCTTATCTATCGCTGATCGGTAGGCTGAACAGCCTGATTGGCAAGCTGAACAGGCCCCATCAGCAGGTCGAACACGTATATCGACAGTCCAAACTGTCGCGTAAATATCTCCACGAATCTTTTATTTTCCACCCGAGATTATATAGGATAAAGTCTTAGTTTTGATTCAGATAGCCCAATAGAGAAGTTATCTGATCAAAACAAACTTTATCAAGATAATCTCTAAGAAAATAAATCAATTCACAATAATTCTACAAGTTTATTTTGATTTAATTTATCCAATTAAATCAACCGATAAACAGACACGAATTATCCAATCCCCATAATTCAACAAGTTTATCTTTAATTAATTTTATTACAAAATTAATTTAACTAATAAACAGACATGAATTGTTTGATTCTTTCAAATTTTAAACCAATCCGATAAATCTGACATAAGTCACCAATTATTTGAAAAAGCACGCCGTATCGTTACAGGATTTTATGAGCTAGCAAAGGGGACCAAAACGGACCTATAAAGTTTAAGCTCTCGATAATTATGAAACCCAATATCTCATATATATATTTCACAATTATCAACTCCAACGCTACTCCACTAAAAGCTTGGAGCTGCACTCTCGAACTCTATAGAATTACGAAGCCCGTATAGCTAAGTCTCCATGACATATCAAAGTGTATCGTATCCCCATATGATAATCCATAATCAGCTTAAGGATAAGTTCTATCTTACCTTCTCGATTATTTTTATCTTACGTTCCATTATCTCACCATTAGAAAACTTACCATCCAAAGATAGTATACCATTCGATTACACCTATGTATCCAAATTGTTGAGCGCTCCAGTTTTTCAATTACAGGATAACGCATATAAGAGGATATCATTACTCCTAAAGAGAAGCTATGGATTCCATATCTATGAATAACAAGTCTACGCTATCAAGAGTCATGCCTCCAACGTACTGGCATGCATACCACTATTGAGATGTGGGAGTCACCCTTTGGTACATCAAAAGACACAAGTCGAGACAACGGGCCCACTATCCATCTCAGGATTAAAATACAATACAAATGATTCTCTAAAGTAAATCGATTTTCCAAGACAATATTATTAATCTAAATCAATTCACTTTGTGTCCCGATCCAACACATCGTCACCTATGACAACGTGCCAATATTTCTATTAACGGAGTCCAACTCCGATGGTCAAGACAAACCATCTCTCAATAGGGATATAGACAACATAACAATCTTTGCATGAATAAAGCGCCCAACTTCATTCCCTCGATTGCGGATCATATGTTTTAGACCGTCATCTTTAGAATCGTGTCTTCTGCATAATCCGTCCATCATATGCCCAATTCTTAAAGGTTTAGACCGATAGTCTTAGAATACTGTTTGCTTAACATATATTCAACAAATATGAATGTAAATAGGACAAGATTTGGTATATGTAAATAAATAAATTCTTTATTGATAAAAATGTCTCCAAAAACGTATTACATTTTTACTCCTTAGGGTATACATATCCAACAATCACTACTTCTAAAAAGGAGCTATGGATTCTCTATCTATGAATAATAGGTCTATGCTATCAAGAGTCGTGCCTCTAACGTATCGGCACGCATACCACTATTAAGATGTGGGTGTCACCTTTTGGTACATCAAAAGACACAAGTCAAGACAATGGGCCCAATATTCATCTCAGGATTGAGACACAATACAAATGATTGTCTAAAGTAAATCGATTTGCCAAAACATAATTATTAATCCAAATCAATTCACTTTATGTCCTGATCTAACACATTGTCACCTATGACAACGTACCAATGTTTCTATTCATGAAGTCCACCTCCGATGGTCAAGACAAACCATCTCCCAAAAAGGGATATAGACAACATAACAATCTTTACATAAATAAAGCGCCCAACTTTATTCCCTCAATTACGGATCTTATGATTTAGACCGTCACCTTCAAAATCATGTCTTCTGCATAATTTGTCCATCATATGGCTAATTCTTAAAGGTTTAGACCGACAGTCTTAGACTATTGTTTGCTCAACATACATTCAACAAATATGAACGTAAAGAGGACAAGATTTGGTATATAAATCATGAATAAATTCTGTTTCGATAAAAATGTCTCCAAAAACTTATTACATTTTTACTCCTTAGGGCATAAATGTCTAATAGATATGATACATTACTATATGTCACGAAGACTTAGCTACACAAGCTTCGTAATTCTATATAGTTTGACAGTGCAGCTCCAAGCTTTTAGTGGAGTAGTGTTAGAGTTGATAATAATGAAATATATATCAGGAATATTGGGTTTCATAATTGTCGAGAACTTGAATAATATAGGTCCATTTGGTCCTCTTTGCTAGCTCATAAAAATCCTATAACGATATGGCGTGCTTTTACAATAATTGGTGACTTATGTCAGATTTATCAAATTGACTGAAATTCGATAAAATGAGATAATTCATGTTTATTTATTAGTTGAATTAATTTTGTGATAAAATTAATTCAAGATAAACTTGTTAAATTATCAGGATTAGATAATTCATGTTTGTTTATCTGTTGGATTAATTTTGAATAAATTAATTTAAGATAAACTTGTTGAATTATCATGAGTATTTATTTTTTTAGAGATAATTCTCTATTAGGTTATTTGAATTAAAATTGAGGTTCTATCCTAAGAATCTCGACTAGGAAATAAAGATTCACAGGGATCTTTTATCGGAGGTTTGGTTGGCTGATTTTTAAGTTCGGCCTACCGATGTTATAAGTTATGTAGGCCGATCTGCCAATTCGGCCTGCCGACTGGGCAACAAAAGAATCACGCGTTTTCACATGGATTTTATTAGATATTGATTTGATTCAAATTTTTGAGGTCTTATTTGATAAGAACTTACTCTTGGGCTCAACCTATATAAAAAGGGAGTAAGTCTCATTATTATTTAGATTAGTTCAGAAATCTAGAGTGAGACTCTGTTGGTGAGACTCTGCAACTCGCCAGAAAGCTATCATTCACAAATCATGAATTATAGCTTTGGGTATTTCTCAATTGGTAGAAAAGAGAGCCACCTAGGGAAAAGCTAAATGATGTGAGCCCACACTCACTCACATAAAGGAGAGAGAATAGTAAAGAAGGCCAGTTGATTAAGGTTCTTCTGAAACATTACTTCTCTTCATTGATTACGGTAGCTTTTTGGCATATACAAGGTTAGTAAGATGATGTGTCCCACATCGGTTAGCAAGAGAGGTCTTGGGCTTATATATATGGGTTCACAATCCTCCCCTCACGAGCTAGCTTTTGAGGTGGAGTTAGGTGGGTTCATATCATATGGTATCAGAACCTACTCTTGACTGGTCGATGGGCGCATGTACAAAGGTTCTCTGCACGAGGATGTGTAGTCTAAAGGGGTCGAGAATGATGTGTCCCACATCAGTTAGCAAGAGAGGTCTTGGGTGTTATATATTTGGGTTCACAATCCTCCCCTCATGAGCTAGCTTTTGAGGTGGAGTTAGGTGGGTTCATATCATATGGTATCAGAGCCTACTCTTAACTGGTTGGTGGGCACATGTACAAAGGTTCTCTGCACGAGGACGTGCAGTCTAAAGGGTTCAGGAATGATGTGTCCCACATCAGTTAGCAAGAGAGGTCTTGGGTGTTATATATATGGGTTCACAATCTTCCCCTCACAAGCTAGCTTTTAAGATGCAGTTAGGTGGGTTCATATCAATCTTGACATCCATCTATCAAATCTTGTAATAGAGAGCGGCAACTATGGACAAGAGAATCCGAATGGACTTAAGCATGGCTACAGGAAAAAAGGTTTCCTCATAATCGACTCCTTCCTTTTGCGTATAACCCTTAGCTATCAGTCTAGCCTTAAAGGTGTCGATGTTTCCATCCACTCCTTTATTCCTCTTGTAGATCCACTTACACCCTATGGGTTTTACTCCTTTAGGAAGATCCACAAGTTCCTAGACCTGATTAGGCTCTATAGATTTCATCTCTGTGTTCATGGCCTCTGTCTAGAGTTTTGAATCAACATCCTCCATAGCCTCTATATAAGTGTAAGGATCCCAATCATGCACATTTAGTTTAGCCAAGAAGGCCTCTCCATTGAACATTACCGCTTGGGTTGACGCCCAATCCTCTCACTACGCTGAAGCGCCTTAGGCTGTTGTACAAGTTTGTTTGGTTTTTCTACACCGATTAGAGTGAATTCTACCATAACCCCGGAGTGATTGAATCACTCCTTAACTTCTCAAGCACCACTTTGCTTTGAGGCTTAAAGTCGTCCATGTAACTCTCTTTAAGGAAAGTTGCATAAGTTGAAACCACGACTTTATTTTCCATTAGGTTATAAAAATAAGCCCTTTTAGTCCCTTTTGGATATCCTATAAACATGCAAACTTCCAAACATGCTTTCAACTTATTTGCAACCTTAAATAGGACATGAGCCGGACATCCCCATATGCAAATGTAGTTTAAGGATGTCTTCTTGCCCATCCACAACTCGTAAGGAGTTTTAGGGACCGATTTTGAAGGCACGTTGTACAAAAGATAACATACGGTTTATAGTGCATATCCCCAAAAGGATAAAGGCAATGATGAATAACTCATAATGGACCTGACCATGTCCACTAAAGTCTATTTCTTCTCTCAGCTATGCCTTTCTGCTACAGAGTGCCTGACGCAGTCAAATGGGATAAAATCTCATTCTCTAATAAGTGTCCTATGAACTCATCAAAAAGGTATTCTCCACCCCGATCGGATCAAAGTGCCTTTATGGGTCTACCCAATTGTTTTTCCACTTTAGCCCAAAGCTCCCTAAACTTGTCAAAAGTTTTGGTTTTAGGGTGCATCAGGTATACATACCCATATCTTGAGTAATAGTCCAAAAAAGTGACAAATTACTCATGCCCTCCTTGTGCCTGGATGTTCATCTGTCCGCAAACATCACTATACACAAGCTCTAAAACCCCTTCAACCCTATTGCCCTTAGACCCGAATGGTCTTTTGATCATTTACCCTCCAAACAAGATTCACATTGAGGTATAGATTCTAATATTAAGTGGCTTAAAAGTCCATCCCTTACCAATCTATGAATCCTATTCAGGTTAATATGGCCAAGGCGTAGATGCCAAAGATATGTCTTATTACAGTGAGAAGTTTTAATTCTTTTAGAGTCATTATCATTCATCTCAACATTGAGCAATAAGTCCACCTTAGTTTTGATAAAATATAGATTATTTTGCATCCATTCAAAACAGATAAAAGATTTATTTTTACGAATTACTACTTTATTTTTAAAAGAAACCAAATAGGAGTCTTTAAATAAACAAGCTACAGAAATTAAATTCTTTTTAAATTTAGGAACATAAAAACAATCTTACAAAATTAAATTCCTATAATTATCAAAAAATAGATGGATGTCTCCCACTGCTTTAGCTAAGACCAAGGATCCATCACCCATCTGAAGCATGAAGTCTTCATGAAGCAGACTTCTCGTTTCTTTAAACCCCTACAGAGAAACACAAACATGATTAGTTGCACCAAAATCTATAACCTAAATGTCATTAGATTCTTCAACCAAACAAGTTTCTAAATACAAAAGATCACACCTACCTTCTCAAGAAAGGAAGTCCTTGTAATTCTTCTTAATGTGCCCGACCTTCTCGCAGAAGAAGTACTTAAGCTTCTTTGGGTTCTTCTTCTTCTTTTTCTTGTTCTTGCCATTTATAGGAACAGAAGACTTCCTGTTCTTGGGCCGTTGCTTCTTTTCGTTCCTCGGATTGGGATTGGAACCAAAAGTAGCCGCCAAGTTAGCGTCGCCACCAACAGGAGACTCCCTAATCAATAAATCGAACTCCTATAACTGTTTCATTAATTCTGTTAAGGTCATTTTCTGCCTATTACTTAAATTAAAAGGATAAACTCCCTAGATAGATTCTCAAAGACCATTGTCACCTAAGTTTTAGCACTAATGTCGGCTCCATTGGTTTGTGCCTCAGCGACGTAACCCATGACCCACATAATGTGCTCCTTTACAGATGTCCTTGGTTTTTGTTTATAGTTAAGAAGTTTTTGAAGCACCTCTTACCGCTTTGTTAGGGCCTGGCCTCCAAACATGTCTTCCAGATTATCCAAGATCTACTTAACAGTCTCATAAACCTCATGTTAAGCCTGCAGCACGTTTTTCATGTTGGCCATAACATAGCAGGAAGCCTAATCATTTGCATCTTTCCAATGATCATATGCTTGGATTTGATCATTGGTGGAATTTCCCATAGGCTTGGGAAGATAAGGGGTTGTCAGCACAAATTTCAGTTTCTCAAAAGAAAGGATGATATTAGGTTCCGTTTCTAATCATTATAATTCTCTCTGATTAATTGGTTTTTGTCAAGTATCAATGATAAAGCATTTTTAGACATTTTTAATCTGCAATAAAGAACCATATGCCAAACATAAGCAAACATGGCATGATAGTTTAGTAAGATAACACAATCATATAAAACATACAAATGTGTTTATGTGTCAAAACCTTGAAAATATCATAACCATACAACGATAATTCCCAACTCAAAATTCAACAAGCTCCTAGGGGAGTCATGCCAAATTCAATCATGAACAGGATCCCCTCCTAATTAATATATGCCATCCAAGACTCGTATGATCCAGCATATGTTAATAATCATTTCTTTCGCCATTAATTTTATTGACAGAGCTCCTAGGGGAGGTTAATAATAAAATTAATATGAGTGTATAACAATTGTTTCAATATTTTATCCATGTTAATAATCATTTCTTTGGCCATTAATTTTATCCATGTAATGCCCATCTTCAAGTCTTCAATCCTACATAGATCGATAACTCCATATTTCTGGTTATATCCAAATTTTATTGTTTCTTTGAATTGTCCCAAAAAATAAAATTAAAACTACATTGAAAACTGCACCTTTTCTAAAAAATCACAACTCTCTGTCGGCATGTTGATCTGTATGAGCGGCCTACCCATCATGACCCTCCAGCCTATCGATCTTTTCAGGTCGGCCTACCGGTAATGATAGTTCGGCCTACTACTAGAGCCACTAAATTTCTACCCTGCTGACGGTCTGTCGATCCTGAGAGTCTGACCTGCCAATCTTGCGACCATCGGTCTGTCAAATTGGAAGGTTTGGCATGTCAACTGAGCAAAGATCACCCATTTCAAAAAATACAGTTTCTAATGCAATTTATCAATTTTATTTTCAACAATTCAAAACATAAAATTAGAGACTCAAGAACTACTTGGAAATGCTATCATCTATCTTCTATATCTGTCTTCTCCGAATGATTATTTAATTACAAAATTCTTACAAATTTAAAATTAAATAATAATTTCTAGATAGAGATGATAGTCTACAAGCTAATGACATGGAAAACCTAGATACACATTCTAACCTCTAAGGAATCATAGCTGGTATAAATTAATTAATTAATAATTAATTAAATAATAATTTAATCAACCATAATTAATTAATAAACATTCACCATATAATCCATGACAACATAAAAATATATAGAAACCTTAGAGCGCTAACTTTCTAAAAAAAATTAAATTCAAACATAGGAGAGATCAAGATCACATAATTTATTCATATAGTATGATCACAAACTTGCAAATTTATGTAAAAACTATGGCTTTGATACCAATTGTTGGAAAATAGTATGTAGCAAAATTTTAAAATTTTTTTTGTATCAAAGTACTTTCCAAAATAAGTTTGGCACGCTATATGTATAAATTAACTAGATTTTACTAACCTTGTATATGCCTAAAAGCTACCGCAATCAATGAAAAGAAGTAACGTTCTAGAAAGACCTCAACCAACTGGCTTTCTTTGCTATTCTCTATCCTCAATCAGAGTAAGTGTGGGCTCACGTCGTTTAGCCTTTCCCAGGTGACTCTCCTTCCAACCAATAGAGAAATACCTAAAGCTATAATTCATGATTTGTGAATAATAGCTTTCCAGGGAGTTGCAAAGTCTCACTTTAGATTTCCCAACTAATCTAAATAATAATGAGACTCACTCCCCTTTTATAGAGGTTGGGACCAGGAGTTAGTCCTTATTAGATAAGGTCTCAAAACTTCAAATCAGAATCAAATTAAAATCAATATTTGATAAAATCTACGTAAAAACACGTGATCCTTTTATCGTTCAATCGGTAGGCCAAACTAGCAAATTGGCCTGCCAAACATCCTCAATCAACAGGCCGAACTTAAAGATCGGACTGCCAAACTTCCCATAAAAGATCCCTATGAATCTTTATTTTCCACCTGAAATTCTTGGGATATAGACTCAATTTTAATTCAAATAACCAAATAAAGAGTTTATCTGATTATAACAGTCATATATAGATAATCTCTAGAAAAATAAATATTCTTGATAATTCAACAAATTTATCTTAAATTAATTCAAAATCAATCTAATCGATAAACAGACATGAATTATTTGATCTCGATAATTCAATAAGTTTATCTTGAATTAATTTTATCACAAAAATTAATTCAACTGATAAACAAACATGAATTATCTGATTTTACCAAATTTTAGCTAATTTGATAAATTTGACATAAGTCATCAATTATTTGAAAAGCATGCTGTATCGTTACAAGATTTTTTGAGCTAGCAAAGGGGACCAAATGGACCATATAGTTTAAGCTCCCGATAAGTATGAAACCCAATATCTCTAATATACATTTCATAATTATCAACTCCAATACTACTCCACTAAAAGCTTGGAGTTACACTCTCGAACTATGTAGAATTATGAAGCCCATATAGCTAAGTCTCCATGACATATCATAATGTATCGTATCCTCATAGGATTACCCATAATTGGCTTAAGGACTAATCTATCTTACCTTCCCGATTATTTTTATCTTACGTTCTATTATCTCAGCATAGGAAAACTTACCATCCAAAGACGATATACCATTCGGTTACACCTATGTATCCAAATGGTTGAGCACTCCAGTTTTTCAATTACATGATAACGTATATAAGAAGATATCACTATTCCTAAAGAGAAGCTATGGATTTCATATCTATGAATAATAGGTCTACGCTATCAAGAGTCAAGCCTCAAACATACCGGCATGCATACTACTATTAAAATGTGGATGTCACCCTTTGATACATCAAAAGACATTAGTCAAGACTGTTAGACATGTATGCTCTAAGGAGTAAAAATGTAATACGTTTTTGGAGACATTTTTATCAATAAAGAATTTATTCATTTATATATACCAAATATTGTCCTCTTTACGTTCATATTTGTTGAATGTATGATAAGCAAACAGTAGTCTGAGACTGTCAAT
The DNA here is from genome assembly GCA_025403435.1 of Artocarpus heterophyllus. Classification (NCBI taxonomy): domain Eukaryota; kingdom Viridiplantae; phylum Streptophyta; class Magnoliopsida; order Rosales; family Moraceae; genus Artocarpus; species Artocarpus heterophyllus. Next base: position 26,586,958 of record CM046345.1, on the reverse strand, counting down.
CTAAACCTTAAGAGTTGGGCATATGATGGGATGATTATGCGGTAGACACGACTCTTAAGGTGATGGTCTAAAATATATGATCCGCAATCGAGGGAATAAAGTTGGGCGCTTTATTCATGTAAAGATTGTTATGTTGTCTATATCCCTTTTGGGAGATGGTTTGTCTTGGCCATCGGAGTTGGACTCCGTGAATAGAAACATTGGCGCATTGTCATAGGTGACGATGTGTTGGATCGGGACATAAAGTGAATTGATTTGGATTAATAATTCTGTCTTGTCAAATCGATTCACTTTAGACAATCATTTGTATTGTATCTTAATCCTGAGATGAATAATGGGCCCGTTGTCTCGACTTGTGTCTTTTGATGTACCAATGGGTGACTCCCACATCTCTATAGTGGCATGCATGCCGGTACGTTGGAGGCATGACTCTTGGTAGCGTAGACTTGTTATTCATAGATATGGAATCCATAGCTCCTCTTTAGGAGTAATGATATCCTCTTATATGCGTTGTCCTGTAATTGGAAAACTGGAGCGCTCAACCATTTGGATACATAGGTGTAACCGAATGGTATACTATCTTTGGATGGTAAGTTTTCTAATGGTGAGACAATGGAACGTAAGATAAAAATAATCGGGAAGGTAAGACAGAACTTGTCCTTAAGCCGATTATGGATGATCATATGGGGATGCGATACACTATGATATGTCATGGAGACTTAGCTACACGAGCTTCGTAATTCTATAAAGTTCGAGAGTGCAGCTCCAAGCTTTTAGTGGAGTAGCGTTGGAGTTGATAATTGTGAAATGTATATCTGGGATATTGGGTTTCATAATTATCATGAGCTTGAACTTTATAGGTCCATTTTGGTCCCCTTTGCTAGCTCACAAAATCCTGTAACGACACGGCGTGCTTTTCCAATAATTGGTGACTTATGTCGGATTTATCAGATTGGTTTAAAATTTATAAGAATCAAATAATTCATGTCTGTTTATCGGTTGAATTAATTATGTAAGAAATTAGTTCAAGATGAACTTGTTGAATTATGGCGTTCGGATAATTCTTGTCTGTTTATCGGTTGTTTTAATTTTGGACAATTAGAACAAGATAAACTTGTTGAATTATTGTGAATTGATTTATTTTCTTAGAGATTATCTTGATAAAGTTTGTTTTGATCAGATATCTTTTCTATTGGGCTATTTGAATCAAAACTGAGACTTTATCCTTTAGAATCTCGGGTGGAAAATAAAAGATTCGCGGAGATTTTTTCTCGGCAGTTCGGCATGCCGGAAGACGTGTTCGGCCTGCCGAACTGGCCAGTTCGGCCTGCCTATCTCACAGTTCGGCATGCCGACCGCGACAGCTAAGATTACGCGTTTTTCACGCGTATCTTATCAGATATTGATCCGAACTTGATTCTATTTCGATTTTTTGAGACCTAATCTGATATGGACTGACCCCAAGGACCAATAGGTATAAAAAGGGAGTGAGTCTAATGATTTACTCAGATCAATTTGAGAGATTAAGAGTGATACTCTTCTAGTGAGCATCTGAAAACTCCCTGAGAGCTTTTGTTCACAAATCACGAGCACTAGCTTTGGGTTCTCTCTATTGGTTGGAAGGAGAGTCACCGGTGGAAGAGCTGTACGTGTGAGCCCACACTCACTCCGGTTGTGGATAGAGAATAGCAAAGAAGACCAGTTGGTTGAGGCTCTTCTGGAACGTTACTTCTCTACACAGGTCGCGGAGGATCTTCAGCACACTGAGGTTAGTAAGATCTGTTTAATTTATACGTATAACATGTCAAACTTGTGTTTTGGAAAATACTCTGATGAAAAATTTTTAAAATTCCGCTGCGCACTTTGTTTCCAACAATTGGTATCAGAGCCGAGGTTTTTACATAAATTTGCAAGTTTGTGATCATGTTGTATGCATAAATTTTGTGATCTTAATCTCTCCAATGCTTGAATTAAATTTTATAGAGAGATGGCACTCTAGGTTTCTATATAATATATATGTTGTCATGGATTATATGGTGAATGTTTATTAATTAATTATGGTTGATTAAATTGTTGTTTAATTATTTATTAATTAATTAATACCGGTTATGGTTCCTTAGAGGTTAGAATGTGTATCTAAGTTTTTCATGTAATTAGATGGCGGTCTATCATCTCCGTCTAGGAATTATTATTTAATTTGTAAGAATTTTGTAATTAAATAATTATTCGGAGAAGACGGAACGAGAAGTCGGATCTTGAAGATAGATGATGGCGCCTCCAGGTATTTCCTGAGTCTCTAATTTCATGTTTTTGAATTGTTGAAAATAAAATTGATGAATTGCATTAAAATTGTATTTTCTGGATTGAGGGTTTTCTGCTCGGTCGGCATGCCGGACCTCACAGTTCGGCAGGCCGAAGGTCACAAATCGGCAGGCCGGACGTACGGTCCGGCAGGCCGACAGTGGGGCAAAAATTTTGGTGCTCTGCCGGCAGGCCGAACCTTCATGTTCGACAGGCCGAACCACCATGATCGGCAGACCGATCACCCAGATCGGCCTGCCGACCGAGAGCTGCCAGGTGTCCAGAAAAGGTGCGATTTTTCAGTGCAGTTTTAATTTTATTTTTAGGACGATTCTGAGAAACATTAAATTTGGATATGACCGGAAATATGAAGTGTTCGATTCATACGGGATTGAGGACTTGAAGATGGATATTACATGAAGAAGGATACAGCTTAAGGATTCAAGGATGAAGAATCGATAAATGTCTCGATTATTCTCTTGTAATCTTATTTTTTCTATTCTCTAGGGTGGAACCATAATATTACGGTTATTATTATTATGCTTGTAGCTTTGCTTGATTGCTTTGCTTGTCTGCATTATAATATGATTTACCATGTATATTGATAACATGTCATATAGAATAGGGAGTGCCGCTCATATTAAAATAGTTCATGCATAATTTTAAAATAAAACCTTGACTTCAAAAGATTGAGTGGGAGAAGGTTTTCGAAGAGAGAACCTAAGGCCTCCATCGTTGGTCCATAGGAAGAACATGATGGTCCCAACCCCTAGGAAGGGATTTCTATCATGTACCAGATTGGATCTCTGAAAGGATAGGGTATTTTAGTATGATTTATGGTTGCACACCCCTAGGTGGTGATTACAAATCATGGATAAAATATTAAAACGGTGGTTATACACTCACGTTAATTTTATTATTAACCTCCCCTAGGAGCTCTGTTAATAAAATTAATGGCCAAAGAAACGATTATTAGTATATGCTGGATCATACGGGTCCTGGATGGCATATATTAATCAGGAGGGGATCCGTGTTCCTGATTGAATTTGGCATGACTCCCCTAGGAGCTTGTTGAATTCTGAGTTGGGAATTATCGTTGTAAGGTTGTGATATTTTCAAGGTTTTGACACATAAACACATTTGTATGATTTTACATGATTGTGTTATCTTACTAAATTATTATATATGTTTGCTTATGTTTGGTATATGATTCTTTATTGTAGATTGAAAATGTCTAAAAACGCTTTATCATCGATACTTGACAAAAACCAATTGACCGGTGAGAACTATAATGATTGGAAACGGAACCTGGACATCGTCCTTTCCTTTGAGAAACTGAAATATGTTCTGACAACTCCTTGTCCTCCCGAGCCTACGGGAGACTCAAGTAATGAGCAATTCCAAGCGTACGAACGCTGGAAAGATGCTAATGATCAGGCCCGCTGCTATGTTATGGCTAGCATGAATAACGTTCTGCAGGCTCAACATCAGGATTATGAGACTGCGAAGCAGATCTTGGATAATCTTGAGGACATGTTTGGAGGCCAGGCCATAACAAAGCGGCAAGGGGCGCTTCGGAAACTCTTAAACTGTAGACAGAGACCGGGGACATCTGTAAAGGAGCACATGATGTTGGTCATGGGTTACCTCGCTGAGGCTCAAACCAATGGAGCCGACATCGATGCTGAAACTCAGATGACTATGGTCTTTGAGACTCTGTCTAAGGAATTTATTCCGTTTAGAGCTACTTTTAATCTAAGCAATAGACGGGATATGACCTTGACAGAACTGATGAAACAGTTACAAGAGTTTGAACTGCTGATCAGGGAGTCTCCTGCTGGTGGAGAGGCCAATTTGGTAGCTGCTTCTGGTTCCAATCCTAACTCTGGGAATGGAAAGAAACAACGGGCCAAGAGTGGGAAGTCTTCTATTCCTATTGCTACCAAGAGCAAGAAGAAGAAGAAGAAGAACCCAAAGAAGCTTAAGTGCTTCTTTTGTGGTAAGGTCGGGCATATAAAGAAGCATTGCAAGGACTTCCTTTCCAAGGGAGGTAGGTGTGATCTTCTATATCTAGAAACTTGTTTGGTTGAGGAATCCAGTGACATTTGGGTCATAGATTCTGGTGCAACTAATCATGTTTGTGTTTCTCTGCAGGGATTCAAAGAAACGAGAAGTCTACTTCGTGAAGACTTAACGCTTCGGATGGGCGATGGATCCTTGGTCTCAGCGGAAGCAGTGGGAGATGTCCATCTTTATTTTGATAATTATAGGAGTTTAATTTTGCGAGATTGTTTTTATGTTCCTAAATTTAAAAGGAATTTAATTTCTGTATCTTCTTTATTTAAAGACTCCTACGTGGTATCTTTTAATGAAAAAGTGGTGATTCGTAAAAACAAATCTTTTATCTGTTCTGGATGGATGCAAAATAATCTATATTTTATCAAACCTAAGATGGACCTATTGCTTAATGCTGAGATAAATGATAATAACTCAAAAAGACTTAAAACTTCTCACTCTAATAAGACTTATCTTTGGCATTTGCGCCTTGGCCATATTAACCTAAATAGGATTCAAAGGTTGGTAAGGGATGGACCTTTAAGTCACTTAAAGGTGGAATCTATACCTCAATGTGAGTCTTGTTTGGAGGGTAAAATGACCAAAAGACCATACGGGTCTAAGGGCAATAGGGCCGAAGGGGTTCTAGAACTTGTGCATAGTGATGTTTGCGGACCGATGAACATCCGGGCACGAGGAGGGTATGAGTACTTCGTTACTTTTATTGACGATTACTCTAGATATGGGTATGTGTACCTAATGCACCACAAAAGCGAAACTTATGATAAATTCAGGGAGTTTCGGGCTGAAGTGGAAAAGCAATTGGGTAGACCCATAAAGGCACTTCGATCAGATCGAGGTGGGGAATACCTTTCTGATGAGTTCTTGGGACACTTGTTAGAGAATGGGATTTTATCCCATTTGACTGCGCCGGGCACTCCGCAGCAGAATGGCGTAGCAGAGAGAAGGAATAGGACTTTGTTGGACATGATTCGGTCCATGATGAGTTATTCATCATTGCCTTTATCCTTTTGGGGATATGCACTACAAACCGCATGTTATCTTTTGAACAATGTGCCTTCAAAATCGGTCCCTAAAACTCCTCACGAGTTGTGGACAAGACGGAAGACATCCTTAAACCATATTCGCATATGGGGATGTCCAGCTCATGTCCTGTTTAAGGATCCGAATAAGTTGGAAGCACGTTCAGAAGTTTGCGTGTTTGTAGGATATCCAAAAGGGACTAAAGGGGGTTATTTTTATAACCCAAAGGAAAATAAAGTCGTGGTTTCAACTAATGCAACTTTCCTTGAGGAGAGTTACATGAACGACTTTAAACCTCAAAGCAAAGTGGTGCTTGAGGAGTTGAGGGGTAATCCGTTTACTCCAGAGGTTCCGAACGAAACCATTCCGATCGGTGTAGAAAAACCAAACAAACCTGAACAACAACCTCAGGGGCTTCAGCGTAGTGGGAGGATCGGGCGTCAACCTGTTAGGTATATGTTCAATGGGGAGGTCTTTTTGGCTGAACCGGATGAACATGACAGGGATCCTTATACTTACGCAGAAGCTATGGAGGATGTTGATTCAAGACTCTGGACAGAGGCCATGAACATTGAGATGAAGTCTATGGAGACTAATCGGGTCTGGGAGCTTGTGGATCTTCCCGAAGGGGTAAAACCCATAGGGTGTAAGTGGATCTACAAGAGGAAAAGAGGAGTGGATGGAAAGGTCGAAACCTTTAAGGCTAGACTGGTAGCTAAGGGTTATACGCAAAAGGAAGGAATCGATTATGAGGAAACCTTTTCGCCTGTAGCCATGCTTAAGTCCATCCGGATTCTCTTGTCCATAGCTGCCGCTCTCGACTACGAGATTTGGCAGATGGATGTCAAGACGGCTTTTCTGAATGGCTATCTTGATGAGTCCATTTATATGGAACAACCAGACGGGTTCAAGGTCACGGGTCAAGAGGGTAAGGTTTGTAAGTTGCTAAAGTCTATTTATGGACTTAAGCAGGCTTCTCGTTCTTGGAACATAAGATTTGATCAAGTGATCAAGACTTATGGGTTCTCACAAAATGTGGATGAACCATGTGTTTACAAACACATTAAGAATGGGAAGGTGGTTTTTCTACTACTCTATGTAGATGACATTCTGCTAATTGGCAATGACGTTGGGGCGTTGTCATCGGTCAAATTATGGTTGACCAAGCAGTTTGACATGAAGGACTTGGGTGAGGCTAATTTTGTTCTCGGTATCCAGATTTTTCGGGATAGGAAGAACAAAATGATAGCTTTGTCACAGGCCAGCTACATAGATAAAATTCTCAGGAGGTTTGCAATGCAGGATTCCAAGAAAGGTGGGCAACCATCTAGGTCTGGAATTACTCTTTCTAAGAAAGACTCTCCAAAGTCTTATGAAGAAAGAGAATACATGAAGAAGGTGCCTTATGCTTCGGCAGTAGGTAGTCTCATGTATGCCATGCTTTGCACTCAACCAGATATTAGCTATACGGTCGGGATTGTAAGTCGATTTCAGGCGGATCCAAGACCGAACCATTGGGTTGCAGTAAAGCATATTTTTAAGTACCTGAGAAGGACTCGTGAGTATATGCTTGTGTATTCGGGTGAGGATTTAACTCCTCTAGGATACACTGATTCGGATTTTCAATCCTGCTTGGATTCTAGGAAATCGACTTCAGGGTTTGTGTTTACTCTGGGTGGCGGTGCCATCAATTGGAGAAGTGCGAAGCAAGATTGCACTTCGGATTCAACGATGGAGGCCGAGTATGTGGCGGCTAGTGATGCTTCGAAAGAAGCAGTGTGGCTCCGCAAGTTCCTTGGGGATCTTGAGGTAGTTCCTGGTGTGGATAAAGCGGTATCACTGTACTGTGATAACAGTGCGGCGGTAGCTAATGCTAAGGAACCAAGATTTCACAAGAAGAGTAAGCATATTGATCGGAAGTATCATGTGATAAAGGACTTCGTTGAGAGCGGGCATGTCACGGTGTGCAAGATCGCGTCAGAGGACAATTTAGCTGATCCATTTACGAAGACACTTTCTGGGAGAGTCTTCGAAAGGCATGTGGAAGCTATGGGGATGCGAAATTTGCAGTATTTACTCACTTAGTGCAAGTGGGAGATTGTTAGACATGTATGCTCTAAGGAGTAAAAATGTAATACGTTTTTGGAGACATTTTTTATCAATAAAGAATTTATTCATTTATATATACCAAATATTGTCCTCTTTACGTTCATATTTGTTGAATGTATGATAAGCAAACAGTAGTCTGAGACTGTCAATCTAAACCTTAAGAGTTGGGCATATGATGGGATGATTATGCGGTAGACACGACTCTTAAGGTGATGGTCTAAAATATATGATCCGCAATCGAGGGAATAAAGTTGGGCGCTTTATTCATGTAAAGATTGTTATGTTGTCTATATCCCTTTTGGGAGATGGTTTGTCTTGGCCATCGGAGTTGGACTCCGTGAATAGAAACATTGGCGCATTGTCATAGGTGACGATGTGTTGGATCGGGACATAAAGTGAATTGATTTGGATTAATAATTCTGTCTTGTCAAATCGATTCACTTTAGACAATCATTTGTATTGTATCTTAATCCTGAGATGAATAATGGGCCCGTTGTCTCGACTTGTGTCTTTTGATGTACCAATGGGTGACTCCCACATCTCTATAGTGGCATGCATGCCGGTACGTTGGAGGCATGACTCTTGGTAGCGTAGACTTGTTATTCATAGATATGGAATCCATAGCTCCTCTTTAGGAGTAATGATATCCTCTTATATGCGTTGTCCTGTAATTGGAAAACTGGAGCGCTCAACCATTTGGATACATAGGTGTAACCGAATGGTATACTATCTTTGGATGGTAAGTTTTCTAATGGTGAGACAATGGAACGTAAGATAAAAATAATCGGGAAGGTAAGACAGAACTTGTCCTTAAGCCGATTATGGATGATCATATGGGGATGCGATACACTATGATATGTCATGGAGACTTAGCTACACGAGCTTCGTAATTCTATAAAGTTCGAGAGTGCAGCTCCAAGCTTTTAGTGGAGTAGCGTTGGAGTTGATAATTGTGAAATGTATATCTGGGATATTGGGTTTCATAATTATCATGAGCTTGAACTTTATAGGTCCATTTTGGTCCCCTTTGCTAGCTCACAAAATCCTGTAACGACACGGCGTGCTTTTCCAATAATTGGTGACTTATGTCGGATTTATCAGATTGGTTTAAAATTTATAAGAATCAAATAATTCATGTCTGTTTATCGGTTGAATTAATTATGTAAGAAATTAGTTCAAGATGAACTTGTTGAATTATGGCGTTCGGATAATTCTTGTCTGTTTATCGGTTGTTTTAATTTTGGACAATTAGAACAAGATAAACTTGTTGAATTATTGTGAATTGATTTATTTTCTTAGAGATTATCTTGATAAAGTTTGTTTTGATCAGATATCTTTTCTATTGGGCTATTTGAATCAAAACTGAGACTTTATCCTTTAGAATCTCGGGTGGAAAATAAAAGATTCGCGGAGATTTTTTCTCGGCAGTTCGGCATGCCGGAAGACGTGTTCGGCCTGCCGAACTGGCCAGTTCGGCCTGCCTATCTCACAGTTCGGCATGCCGACCGCGACAGCTAAGATTACGCGTTTTTCACGCGTATCTTATCAGATATTGATCCGAACTTGATTCTATTTCGATTTTTTGAGACCTAATCTGATATGGACTGACCCCAAGGACCAATAGGTATAAAAAGGGAGTGAGTCTAATGATTTACTCAGATCAATTTGAGAGATTAAGAGTGATACTCTTCTAGTGAGCATCTGAAAACTCCCTGAGAGCTTTTGTTCACAAATCACGAGCACTAGCTTTGGGTTCTCTCTATTGGTTGGAAGGAGAGTCACCGGTGGAAGAGCTGTACGTGTGAGCCCACACTCACTCCGGTTGTGGATAGAGAATAGCAAAGAAGACCAGTTGGTTGAGGCTCTTCTGGAACGTTACTTCTCTACACAGGTCGCGGAGGATCTTCAGCACACTGAGGTTAGTAAGATCTGTTTAATTTATACGTATAACATGTCAAACTTGTGTTTTGGAAAATACTCTGATGAAAAATTTTTAAAATTCCGCTGCGCACTTTGTTTCCAACAAAGACAAGGGGCTCACTATCCATTTCAAGATTAAAATACAATATATATAGTTGTCTAAAGTGAATCTATTTGCCAAGACAGACTTATTAAGTTAAATCATTTCTCTTTATGTCCTGATCCAACATATCGTCACCTATGACAATGTGCCAATGTTTCTATTCGCAGAGTCCATCTTCGATGGTGAAGACAAACTATCTCACGTTAGGGATATAAACAACATAACAATCTTTACTTGAATAAAGCACCCAACTTTATTTCCTCGATTGTGGATCTTATGATTTAGACTGTCACTTTAAGAATCATGTCTTCGACATAATCCATCCATCGTATGCCCAATTCTTAAAGGTTTAGACCGAAAATCTTAGACTATTATTTTCTTAACATACATTCAACAAATATGAACGTAAAGAGGACAAGATTTGGTATATGAATAATAAATAAATTCTTTATTGATAAAAATGTCTCCAAAGATATGTTCCATTTTTACTCCTTAGGGCATACACTTCTAACACTTAAAGCATCTTCCATTGCATTAGCTTTACCAGGATGATAGTTGATAATGCAATCATAATCCTTAATCAACTCTAACCATTGTCTCTATCTCATATTCAATTCCTTCTAGGTGAAGAGATACTTTAAACTCTTATAGTCTATATAGATCTCACACTTTTCCCCATATCAGTAATGTCTCCATATCTTTAAGGTAAATACTGTGGCTGCCAACTCCAAATCGTGAGTTGGGTAATTCTTTTCATCATTTTTCAACTGGCGAGAGGCATAAGCTACAACTTTCCTATCTTGCATCAATAAATACCCCATTCCATTCCTAGAGGCATTGCTGTATACCACAAATCCCTTGTTATTCATAGGATAGTAAGAATAGGAGCCATAACCAACCTATCCTTTAACTCTTGAAAGCTATGCTCACATGCATCAAACCACTTAAACTGTGCATTTTTCCTTGTCAACTAAGAAGAGTGGCAACCTTTGAAAATGCCTCAACAAATCTCCTGTAGTGCCCTACGAAGCCCAGAAAACTAAGAATCTCTTAAGGATTACTTGGTCAAGGCTAATTAGTCACCACCTTAATCTTGCTAGGATCCACTGAAATCCTATCTTTTGATACTACATGTCCAAGAAATGCCATACTTTCTAACCAAAACTTATAGTTCTTAAATTTGGCATATAACTGTTTTTCCTTAAGAGTCCTTAGAATAATCCTTAGATGGTTTGCATGCTCCTCTCTTGAGCGAGAGTAGATAAGAATATCATCAATGAAAACTATTTCAAAATTGTCCAAGAAATCCTTAAATACCCTATTCATCAAATCCATAAATACTGCTAGAGCATTAGTCAACCTAAATGGCATAACTAGGAACTCATAATGTCCAGACCTTGTTTGAAGGTAGTCTTTGGAAAGTCATCTTCCTTAATTCTTAACTGGTGGTACCCTGACCATTGGTCAATCTTAGAAAACATAGTGGCTTTCTATAATTGTTCAAATAGATCATTAATCTGAGGCAAAGCATGCTTACTCTTCACTATCACCTTATTCAATTCTCGATGATCAATGCACAACCTCATTGTCCCATCCTTCTTTTTCACAAATAATATAGGTGCACCCCAAGGAGACAAACTTGGTCAAATAAATCCTTTATCCAACAAGTCCTATAGTTGAACCTTCATTTCTTTTAACTCAACTAGTGCCATCTTGTAGGGTGTCTTGGATATAGGAGCTATACCAAGTATTAACTCAATCTAAAATTCAAGCTTTCTACTTGGTGGCAATCCTGGTAGATCTTCTAGGAATACCTCTAGAAACTCATTCACAACTGAGACATCTTCTACTCTCATTGCCTACTCTACCTGCATGTCCACAACACTAGCTAGAAACCCTAAACATCCACTATCCAATAGTCTTCTGGCTCTCAAAGCTGATATCACTAGAGTTCTTAATGCACCCACCATGCCAATAAATGAAAACTCTTCCTCTTTTGAAGGTCTAAATACTACAATCTTCCTTTTACAATCAATGCATGCATTATACTTTGTCAACCAATCCATTCACAAGATTACCTCATAATCTGTCATATTCAGTACCACTAAATCCACAAACAATTCTCTTCCATCAATTACCACTGGATAGGCTCGGAGTATCTAACTTGACTGTATAATCTCCCTAGACGATAATGTTACTCTATATTGCATCTCTAGCTTATCTACTTGTCTACCTCTTCTTCACACATACTCTTTGGATGCAAAAGAATGAGTGGCACCTGAATCTATTAATGCACGTGCAATGATTCCATGATAAGCATCTCACCAATGACAACTAATGGACATGCAGCGACCTCAGTCTGTCTAAAAGCAAAAACACTAGCAGGGACTTTCTTTTGCTAATCACCAGAGGCTAAAGGACAATCCCTAACATAATGTCATGGATTACCATAAGTATAGCACAACACCTAACTACACTTTTCATGATGAAACTTCCCACATTTGGGGCACTCTGTCCTCCTAACTTTGGTGGATAAGGTCGCTTGGGTCTGTTGTTTTGGACCTTTACTGTTAGACGTGTATGCCTTAAAGAGTAAAAATATAATATGTTTTTAGAGACATTTTTTCAATAAAGTATTTATTTATTATTTATATACCAAATCTTGTCCACTTTACGTTCATATTTGTTGAATGTATGTTAAGCAAACAATAGTCTAAGACTGTCATTCTAAACCTTTAAGAATTGGGCATCTGATGGACAAATTATGCGAAAGACATGATTTTTAAAGTGACGGTCTAAATCATAAGATTCATAATTGATGGAATAAAGTTGGGTGCTTTATTCATGTAAAGATTGCTATGTTGTCTATATCCCTATTGGCATATGGTTTGTCTTGGCGATCGAAGGTGGACTCCACGAATAGAAACATTGGCACATTCTCATAGGTGACGATGTGTTGGATTGGAACATAAAGTGAATTGATTTAGATTAACAATTTGTCTCAGTAAATCGATTCACTTCAAACAATTATTTGTATTGTATCTTAATCTTGAGATGAATAGTGGGCCCATTGTCTTTACTTGTGTCTTTTGATGTACCAAAGGGTGACACCCATATTTTAATAGTGGTATGCATGCCGATACATTGGAGGCATGACTCTTAATAGCGTAGACTTGTTATTCATAGATATAAAATCCATAGCTCCTCTTTAGGAGTAGTGATATCCTCTTTTATGTGTCATCCTGTAATTAGAAAATTGGAGCACTTAACCATTTGGATACATAGGTGTAACCCAATGGTATACTATCTTTGGATGGTAAGTTTTCAGATGGTGAGATAATAGAACATAAGATAAAAATAATCGAGAAGGTAAGAGAGAACTTGTGCTTAAGCCGATTATGGATAATTCTATGGGGATACGATACACTATGATATGTCATGGAGACTTAACTATATGGGATTTGTAATTCTATATAGTTTGAGAGTGCAGCTCCAAGCTTTTAGTGTAGTAGCGTTAGAGTTGATAATTGTGAAATATATATTTGGGTTATTGGGTTTCATAATTATCAAGAGCTTGAACTATATAGGTCCATTAGGTCCCCTTTGCTAGCTTACATAAATCTTGCAACGATACAGCGTGCTTTTTCAATAATTGGTGACTTATGTCAGATTTATCAAATTTACTAAAATTTGGTAAAATCAAATAATTTATATTTGTTTATTGGTTGAATTAATTTTTGTGATAAAATTACGGAAGATAAGTTTGTTGAATTATTGGAATTGAATAATTCATGTGTGTTTATTGGTTGGATTAATTTTGAATTAATTCATGATAAACTTGTTGAATTATCAGAAATATTTATTTTCCTAAAGATTATCTAGATATGACTGTTTTAATCAAATAACTTCCCTATTAGGGTATTTGAATTAAAATTGAGGCTCTATCCCAAGAATCTCGGGTGAAAAATAAAGATTCGTTGGGATCTTTTATTGAAGGTTCAGCAGGCTAATCTGTAAGTTTGGCCTACCGATTGAGGGGGTTTGGTAAGCCGATCACCTAGTTCAGCCTGTCGTCCAGTAATAAAAGGACCATGCATTTCCATTCATGTTTTATTAGTTATTGATTCTGATTTGATTCTAATTCAAACTTTTGAGGCCGTATCTGAGAAAGACTGACTCCTAGGCCTGACCTCTATAAAAGGAGAGTGAGTCTCATTATTGTTTAGATCAATTGAGAGATTAAGAGTAAAACTCTACTAGTGAGATTCTAAAAACTCCTTGAGAGCTCTTGATTACAAATCACGAACTTTAGCTTTGGGTTCTCTCAATTGGTTGAAAGGACAGTCACCTGGTGGAAGAGCTATACGTGTGAGCCCACACTCACTCCGATCGTGGATAGAGAATGGCAAAGTAGGCTAGTTGGTTGAGGTCTTTCTTGAATGTTACTTCTCTTCACCAATTGAGAAAGCTTTTCAGCATTTACAACGTTAGTAAAATTTGATTAATTCATGCATATAGCGTGTCAAACTTGTGTTTTGAAAAATACTCTAATATAAAAAATTTTAAAATTTCGTTGCAAACTATTTTTCCAACAATTAGTATCAGAGAGATAGTTTTCACATAAATTTACGAGTTTGTGATCATGCTATATTTATAAATTATGTGATCTTGATCTCTCCTATGCTTGAATTTAATTTTTTAGAGAGTTGACACTCTAGGGTTTCTATATATTTATATGTTGTCATGAATTATACGGTGAATGTTTATTGATTAATTATGGTTGATTAAATTATTATTTATTTAGTTATTAATTAATTAATTATGTCGGTTCCTTTGAGGTTAGAATGTATATCAATATTTTTTATGTAATTAGATGGCAGACTATCATCTCCATCTAAGAATTATTATTTAATTTTAAATTTGTAGGAATTTTGTAATTAAATAATCATTTGGAGAAGACGGATCTAGAAGGCAGATCTAGAAGATAGATGATGGCGCTCCTAGGTTTTTCTTGTGTCTCTAACTTTATGTTTTTGAATTGTTGAAAATAAAATTGATAAATTGCATTAGAATCTGTATTTTCTAAGAAGGGTGGTTTCTGCTTCGTTAGCATGCCGAACTATCCAGTTCGGTAGGCCGATGGTTATAGATCAGTAGGTCGGATGTGAGGTTCAGCAGGCCATCAACGGGGCAAAATCAAGTGGCTCTGGTGGCAGGCTGATTAGTCATGAACCGGCAGGCCGATCTATGAATATCTACATGCCAAGGGGTCATGACTGACAGGCTGATCACCCAGATCGGCTTGCCAGTAGAGAGCTAAAAATTTTTTCAAAAAAGGTACAGTTTTTCAATGCAGTTTCAATTTTATTTTTGAGACAATTTTGAGAAACAATAAAATCTGGATATGACCAAAAATTTGGAGTATTAGATTCATATGAGATTGAAGACTTTAAGATAGGCATTCGATGAAGAAGGATAGAGCTTGTGGATTCAAGGATAAAGAATCAATAAAATATTTCAATTATTCTCTTGTAATCTTTGTTTCTATTCTCTAGGTTGGAACCATAATATTACGGTTATTTATTATTATTTTACTTGTAGCTTTGCTTGATTGCTTTGCTTGTTTGCATTTTAATATGATTTGCCATGTATATTGATAATATGCCATATAGAATAGGGAGTGCTACTCAATTTAAAATTGTTCATGCATGCTTTTAAAATAAAACCTTGATTTCAAAAGATTAAGTGGGAAAAGGTTTTCAAAGAGAGGACCTAAGGCCTCAATCATTGGTCCATAGCAAGAACATGGTGGTTCCGACCCCCTAGGAAGGGACTTCATCATGTGCCAGGTTGGATCTCCGAGGGGATAAGGTATTTCAGCATGATTTATAGTTGCACACCCCTAGGTGGTGATTATAAATCATGGATAAAATATTAAAATGATGGTTGTATACTCATGTTAATTTTATTATTAACCTCCCCTAGGAGCTCTGTCAATAAAATTAATGGCCAAAGGAACGATTATTAATATATGCTGGATCATACAGGTCCTAGATGGCATATATTAATCAGGAGGATCCGTGTTCCTAATTGAATTTGGCATGACTCCCCTAGGAGCTTGTTGAATTCTAAGTTGGGAATTATCATTGTAAGGTTGTGATATTTTCAAGGTTTTGACACATAAACACATTTGTATGTTTTTACATGATTGTGTTATCTTACTAAATTATTATTCTATGTTTGCTTATGTTTGGTGTATGATTCTTTGTTATAGATTAAAAGTGTCTAAAAATGCTTTATCTTCAATACTTGATGAAAACCAATTAACTGGAGAGAATTATAATGATTGGAAACGAAACCTAGACATAGTCCTACCCTTTAAGAAACTGAAATTTGTGTTGACAACCCCTTGTCCTCTCGAGCCTACGGTAGACTCCACCAATGATCTGTTCCAAGCATATGATCGTTGGAAAGATACAAATGATGAGGCCGGCTGCTACGTTATGGCTAGCATGAACAACATGTTGTAGGCTCAACATGAGGATTATAAGAATGCTAAGTAGATCTTGGATAATCTAGAAGACATGTTTGGAGGCCAGGTCCTAACAAAGCAGCAGGAAAATTCTTAACTGTAAAAAAAAATCAGGGACATCTATGAAGGAACACATGATGTTGGTCATGGGTTACCTCATTGAGGCATAAACCAATGGAGCTGACATTGATGCTGAAACACATATGACTATGGTCTTTGAGACTCTGTCATTGGAATTTATTCCTTTTAGAGCCACGTTAAATTTGAGCAATAGATGGGATATGACCTTAACAGATTTGATGAAACAGTTAGAGGAGTTCAAACTGCTGCTCAAGGAGTCTCCTGCTAGTGGAGAGGCCAATTTAGCAGCTGTTTTTGGTTCAAATCCTAACCCTGGGAATGGAAAGAAACAATAGGCCAAAAACAAGAAGTCTTATGGTCCTGCTCACAACAAGAGCAAGAAGAAAAAGAAGAAGAACCTAAAGAAGCTAAAGTGTTTCTTCTATGGGAAGGCTGGGTACATCAAGAAGCATTGCAAGGACTTCCTTTCCAAAGAAGGTAGGTGTGATCTTTTGTACCTAGAAACTTGTTTGGTTGAGGAATCAAGTGACATTTGGGTCATAGATTCTAGCGCAACTAATTATGTTTGTGTTTCTCTATAGGGGTTCAAAGAAACGAGAAGTCCGCTTCATGAAGACTTCACGCTTTGGATGGGAGATGGATCCTTGGTCTAAGTAGAAGCAGTGGGAGACATCCATCTTTATTTTGATAATTATAGGAATTTCATTTTGTGAGATTGTTTTTATGTTCCTAAATTTAAAAGAAATTTAATTTCTGTATCTTATTTATTTAAAGACTCCTATTTGGCTTTTTTTAATAATAAAATGGTGATTTGTAAAAATAAATCTTTTATCTATTCTAGATGGATGCAAAATAATCTATATTGTATTAAACCTAAGATGGACTTACTGCTTAATGCTAAGATAAATGATAATAACTCTAAAAGACTTAAAACTTTAAAATCTAATAAGATTTATCTTTGGCATTTGCGCCTTGGTCATATTAACCTGAATAGGATTTAAAGGTTCGTAAGGGATGAACCTTTAAGTCAATTAATGGTGGAATCTACCCCTCAATGTGAATCTTGTTTGGAGGGTAAAATGACCAAAAGACCATTCGAGTCTAAGGGCAATAGGGCCGAAGGGGTTCTAGAACTTGTGTATAGTAATGTTTATAAACCGATAAACATCCGGTTATGAGGAGGGTATGAGCACTTCATCACTTTATTGATGATTACTCAAGGTATGGGTATGTCTACCTAATGCACGACAAGAGTGAAACTTATGACAAGTTCAAGGAGTTGGGCTGAAGTGGAAAAGCAATTAGGTAGACCCATAGAGGCACTTTGATCCGATCGAGGTGGTGAGTCCCTTTCTTATGAGTTCTTAGGACACTTATTACAGAATGGGATTTTATCCCATTTGATTGTGCCAGTACTCCGTAGCAAAATGGTGAGACGGAGAGAAGAAATAGGACTTTATTGCACATGGTTAGGTCCATGATGAGTTATTTATCATTGCCTTTATGTTTTTGGGGATCTACACTACAAACCGCATGTCATCTTTTGAACAACGTGCCTTCAAAATTGGTCCCTAGAACTCCTCACGAGTTATGGATGGGCAAGAAGACATCCTTAAACCATATTCGCATATGGGGATGTGCTATTCATGTCCTATTTAAAGATGCAAATAAGTTATAAGCACGTTCAGAAGTTTGCATGTTTGTAGGATATCCAAAAGAGACCAAAGGGGGTTATTTGTATAACCCAAAGGAAAATAAAGTCATTCTTTCAACTAATGCAACTTTCCTTGAGGAGAGTTACATGAACGACTTTAAGCCTCGAAGCAAAGTGGTGCTTGAGGAGTTAAGGAGTGATCCAATCTCTCCAGAGGTTTCGAATGAAATCATTCCGTTTAGTGTAGAATGACCAAACGAACCCGAACAACAACCTAAAGGGCTTTGACATAGTGGGAGAATCGACGGTCAACCTAAAAGATATATGTTTAATGGCAAGGCCTTCTTGGCTAAACTAGATGAACATGACAAGGATCCTTATTCTTACACAGAAGCTTCCCATTCTTGGAATATAAGATTTGATCAAGTGATCAAGACTTAAAGGTTCTCACAAAATCTAGATAAACCATGTGTGTATAAACACATTAAGGATTAGAAGGTGGTTTTTCTAATACTCTATGCAGATGACATTGAGGCATTGTCATCGGTCAAATTATAGTTGACCAAGCAGTTTGACATGAAAGACTTAGGTGAGTCTATTTTTGTTCTCAGTATCTAGATCTTTTGGGATAGGAAGAACAAATGATAGCTTCGTCTTAGGCTAGCTACTTAGATAAGATTCTTAGGAGGTTTGCAATGCAGGATTCTAAGAAAGGTGGGCAACCATTTACGTCTTGAATTACTCTTTCTAAGAAAGACTCTCCAAAGTCTGATGAAGAAAGAGAATACATGAAGAAGGTGCCTTATGCTTCGGCAATGGGCAGTCTCATGTATGCCATGCTTTGCACACAACCAAATATTTTGATTTCAAGCAAATCTAGGACTGAATCACTAGGTTGCAATAAAACATATTTTCAAGTACCTAAGAAGGACTTGAGGGTATATTCATGTTTATTCAGGTGATGACTTAACTCCTCTAGGATATACTGATTCGGATTTCCAATCCTGTCTAGATTCTAGGAGATCAACTTTGGGTTTTGTATTTAATCTGGGCAGCGAGGCCATCAATGAAAGAAGTGTGAAGCAAGATTGCATTTCAGATTCAACGATGGAGGCCGAATATGTGGTAGCTAGTGATGCTTCGAAAGAAGCAGTGTGGCTCCACAAGTTCCTTGGGGATCTTGAGGTAGTTCTTGGTATGGATAAGGCGGTATCACAGTACTGTGATAACAGTGTAGAGGTAGCTAATTCAAAAGAACCAAGATTTTACAAAAAGAGTAAGCATATTGATCGAAAGTATCATGTGATAAAGGACTTCGTCGAGGGCGAGCATGTCAAAATGTGCAAAACATGTCAGAGGATAATTTAGCCGATCCATTCATGAAGACACTTACTCAGAGAGTCTTGAAGAGGCATGTGGAAGCTATGGGGATGCAAGATTTGTCATATTTACTCACCTAGTGCAAATGGAAAATTGTGAGACATGTATGCCCTAAGGAGTAAAAATGTAATATGTTTTTGGAGATAATTTTTATCAATAAACAATTTATTTATTATTTATATAAAAAATCTTATCCTCTTTACGTTCATATTTGTTGAATGTATGTTAAGCAAACAAAAGTCTGAGACTGTTGTTCTAAACCTTTAAGAATTGGGCATATGATGGATAGATTATGCAGAGGACATGATTCTCAATTGAGGGAATAAAGTTGGGTGCTTTATTCATGAAAAGATTGTTATGTTGTCGATATCCCTATTGGGACATGGTTTGTCTTGGCCATCGGAGGTGGACTCCGTGAATAGAAACATTGGCACATTGTCATACATGACGATGTGTTGCATCGGGACATAAAGTAAATTGATTTGGATTAATAATTCTGTCTCAGTAAATCGATTCACTTTAGAAAATCATTTTTATTGTATCTTAATCTTGAGATGAATAATGGGCTCATTGTCTTGACTTGTGTCTTTTGATGTACCAAAGGGTGACACCCACATTTTAATAGTGGTACGCATGTCGGTATGTTGGAGGCATGACTCTTGAGAGCATAGACCTGTTATTCATAGATATGGAATCTATAGCTCCTCTTTAAGAGTAGTGATATCCTCTTATATACATTATCTTGTAATTGAAAAACTGGAGCGCTCAACCATTTAGTTACATAAGTGTAACCGAATGATATACTGTCTTTCGATGGTAAGTTTTTCGATGGTGAAATAATGGAATATAAGATAAAAATAATCCAGAAGGTAAGACAGAACTTGTCCTTAAGTCGATTATGGATAATCCTATGGGGATATGAAACACTATGATATGTCATGGAGACTTAGCTATACGGCCTTCGTAATTCTATATAGTTTGAGAGTGCAGCTCTAAGCCTTTAGTAGAGTAGCGTTGGAGTTGATAATCATAAAATGTATATATGGGATATTGGGTTTCTTAATTATCGAGAGCGTGAACTATATAGTTTCATCAGGTCCTTTTTGCTAGCTCACAAAAATCTTGTAACAATACGTTGTGCTTTTTAAAATATTGGTGACTTATGTCAGATTTATCAGATTGGCTGAAATTTGTTAAAATCATATAATTCATGTTTGTTTATCATTTGATTTAATTTTTGTGATAAAATTAATTCAAGATAAACTTGTTGAATTATTGAGATCATATAATTCATGTCTATTTATTCATTGGATTAATTTTGATGTAATTCATGATAACTTGTTGAATTATCAGGAATATTTATTTTCCTAGTGATTATCTAGATATGACTCTTTTAATTAGATAGCTTCTCTATTGGGTTATTTGAATTGAAATTGAGGCTCTATCCCAAGAATCTCAAGTGAAAAATAAAGATTCACAGGGATCTTTTATCGGAGGTTTGTTAAGCCGATCTTTAAGTTTGCCCTACCGATTAAGGAGGTTTGGCAGACTGATCTACCAGTTTAACCTATCGACTGGCGATAAAAGGATCACGCATTTTCACACAGGTTTAATCAGATATTGATTTTGATTCAAACTTTTGAGGCCTTATCTGATAAGGACTGACTCCTAGGCCCAACCTTTATAAAAGGGGAGTAAGTCTCATTATTATTCAAATTAGTGGAGAAATCTAGAGTGAGACTCTGTTAGTGAGACTCTAAAACTCCTCGGAAGGCTATCATTCACAAATCATGAATCATAGCTTTGGGAATTTCTCTACTGTTTGGAAGGAGAGTCGCTTGGTAGAAGAGCTATACATGTGAGCCTACACTCACTCTGATCGTGGATAGAGAATAGCAAAGAAGGCCAGTTGGTTGGGGTCCTTCTAGAATGTTACTTCTCTTCACTGATTGAGGAAGCTTTTCAGCATTTATAAGGTTAGTAAAATCTTGTTAATTTATGCATATAGTGTATCAAACTTGTGTTTTGGGAAATACTTTGATATAAAAAATTTTAAAATTCTGCTGCGTACTATTTTTCCAACATTTACTTCTCTTGCCTTGGTCCTATGACCGCTAGTTCCAATTACCTTGCTATTTCTAGTTATTTCTAT
Organism: Artocarpus heterophyllus; assembly: GCA_025403435.1. Lineage (NCBI taxonomy): Eukaryota > Viridiplantae > Streptophyta > Magnoliopsida > Rosales > Moraceae > Artocarpus > Artocarpus heterophyllus. The sequence goes on along the minus strand of CM046345.1, from coordinate 26,565,627 downwards.
TCCATGGTGGATCTTACTATTGTTGTTGCTATACTCTACCCCTATTTTTGTGATTCTCAAACTGGAACTGTTTACCTTGATAGCCCCTAAATCTATCTTCTTTCTCTCTTGTCTTTCTATTGGCCTAAACATTTTCTTTTCTACTTTATCCACCCTTAGTGCTTTATTAGCCACTTTTGTAAAGTTTGCTCCCTCAAGATCAGCCATTAAGAAACTGATCAATCTTTTGCTGCTCATTATTATTCAGATAGGTGGTATAACGTGAGAGCTCATCAAATTTTCTTAAATACTCAGCCTCTATCATCGTGCCCTATTTGAGATTGCCCAACTCTCTTTCTTCTTATCTTTGGTGTCAGATGTCACAAACTTCTCCTCTAGCAAATCCCCAAAAATTTCCCAAGTCATGGTGTTGATGTCATGCATGACTGTCATAGTATCCCACCAAGAACTAGCATCCTCCCTCAACATCATAATAGCACAATACACCTTATCAGTATCCGGTATCTTGGCAAAATCAAACAATCTCTCCATGTGCATATCTAATTCTCTGCAGTTTTAGAATCTCTGGTTGTAACACATGCCATTTTTCATGTAATGGGAATGTTAGATATTTAACAATGTTATGAAATTTCCTTATGAAAAAATATTACTGATCATTTATTTTGAGAACTATGACAAGTGACGGTCACATAGAATTAATGTGCTCGAGGTGTTCATGTCATTATATTGTATGTATAATAAGTATTTAATGTTTTGTTTTTGTATTTTTTTAAAATGTGATAATTCAGCAGGCCGAATTGTTCTTCAAGAATGGCATGCCGATGGATTTCCTCGGCAGGCCAAATCTCACCACTTCAGTAAGCCGATCCCGAGTAATCGATAGGCCAAAGTCCTCTAACAAGTAATCAATAGAAAATTTCTTAAAAAGGTGGCATTGATGATTTTAAATTAATGGATTATAATTTTTGACAGATTGGCCTATAATTGCCCTTTCCTTATTCTTTGCACGGGAAAATTTTGACTTTTATTGTGATGATTGGATTTTATTATAAGATTTTCTCTTTTGACAGTTAAAATTAGGCAAGTAGAGCAAATCTTTGACTTTGCCAAATTCTCTATCTCCCACGAATCACTCCACCATTTTATAAAAAAAATTCTGCCAATAATGAAAGTCATCCTCCTTTATTCGATCATCTCTTTTCATGCATATTTTTCCCTACCACAAAATTCTCTTAGTTTCTCTCCCTTCCTCCCACCTTCTCTTCTCCTTCTTCTCTCTCTTATTTTGCTATAAAGACTTTGAAGCAATATTAAGTCTTCTTTTAGGTGAATTCAAATTAGAGAAGGACCACATTGAGGTAAGAATTTCATTCTAGGTTTATGTCTGTAATGGTATTTTCTCTTTAATTTCGTTCCCGATAACTTTGTCTAAGGATGTCCGTCTGTTATGAAATTTGAGTATGATGTCCATGTATCTGTTAGATAATATTCCTCAAAGTTTCTATTTGGAATTTTTATGTTATGATATTGAATTTTTATTCTCTGCTACTCATGAACAAACTATTGCTGATCGATTAAGTTTTACAAAAATGCAGTCTATGTTGAAGGGGTAAATGAACTGTGATTGGTATGAAATTTTGTACAAATATTCATGCATATGATAGCTTATGATCTAGAAAATTTGACAGTGATTTGATTAATATTTTGAGTTATTGAATTTTCTTTAAGATAGGTCTTTATTGCTGTTAAACTAGTAAATGTTGGACTTCATGTTTATGTGACATTTTATTATAGCTAAACGAATTTATTTAACAACAAAACTTTTTGTGGTATTGTATTTATGTGTTTATGGATTGTCATAAAAATTTTAGAGTCAAAGTAATTTTATTTCATTTATTTTTAAATGTCAACCGAGAGGTGTTCACTACCTTATATATTTAAAATTAATTTTGCTCTTGAGTTAAATGCATGTTTTGAATTGTTTTGAATTTATTTGAGGATAAATTTTGGATATGTTATAGTTTTGTGTGTCTAGTACAAGTTGTATTTTATTAAATTATTCTATGGTATAGATAATTTGTTTCATCGACTTTAATTAGGGCTGCTTATTGTTCTGTCTTTGCTGGCAGATTTCATGTTGTGAAATTTGTGACTTATTTTAATTAACAAAAGGAATTTTTATGACTAAAGAAAAATTAGGGTAATGTATATATATTTTAACTTGGTCCTTGCAACGTTTCATGCTCAAATTGTATGTGAATTGTGAACTATCGACTTATGAATGCTTAATGGTTAGGCGGGCTTTACTACTGCAGTTTTGCTTGAATGTTTTAAAAGTTGGTAAAACGTATTTTTGTATTAGTATTTCTAGAGATGAAAGTGTGAATGATGTATTATGGTATTGGATGATTTCGTGAAGATGAATATTAATTTTATGTGTATATGAATGAATGACATGAAAACTCCAAGAGGTGAGCACATTGAGACTGTTAGGTTTTGTTGGATTTTGTGATTCAAATAAGCAGCGAAAAATCAAAATTAATTCCCACAAAACCCTCGAAGGATCCATGCAATTCGATTAGATTGATATGAAAGTCATAGAATCTTACCAAGATTACAAAAGGGGCAAGATTACTGGAAAGAAGAAAGCAGGTTCACTCCAGTGACACCCTAACTCAAGCTTTTCATATTCGGGATCGGATTCAGTCGTTGTTATCTAGAGCAATGCCCTTTGTAGGTATCCATATAAATAGACTCTCTCAAAAAACCAAATTGGTGTGCTAGCACTATCTCCTTGTGTTAAACGACTCTATCTAATTTTTAGGGTTTTTTAATGTTTTTTCCTTTTAGAATGAGAGAATGCCTTTTCTCTTCCAATTCGGCCAAAACCCTAAAACATATATATATATATATATTGACTTTGAGAAAGAGTTAGATTTTAACTAGGGTAAACTATAATTTAAATATAATTCATAGAATCTAGACAATGTCAGATTTAATGAACCTAGACATATTTAGTACATCGAATCTGGACATTATCAGGTTTATTGAACCTAGACATAGCAAACCCAAAATTTGATTTTTGGTCTATTCTAAGTGTGTGACCCTATAGGTTCACATAACGTTGGTAGTGGGCTTGAAATTTTGTTTCTGGCCCACAAATCATAAGCGGCCTCTAGCAAGACATTATGATTAGCCAAGTTATGCGAATGTCAATAATCCGGCATAACCTACTCCATAATAAGTATTAAAGTCCTTTTGTCACTAGATACCTTGATTGAACATAAGGCATTGTTTATGTCATCCTTATGTTATTCAATCATATTATTTCTCAATCTTAAGTAGACTAATATTGACAACCCTTATCGAGGGGCCTATAGATATCTTTCTCAAAATAATGAGGGATAAATTCCTTTTTAATCACTCACATTCCTCACATGATTCACTTTATATCTAACAAAAATACATTCCATTATCCTATTAAAGATAATATTAGAATGTGTCAAAATATAGAACTTGTCATGTAGGAAACAATAGTGATTTCAGGTCAGAGGACTAGGATAATACTATTGTGATAAGAATCACTTATAACAATTATCCATGCAATATTCTCATAGCGGGTCGATCTAATACATTATTTCTCAAATATGTATCTATGAGTTGACTTAGTATCTCATACACATGATTAGTAAAACATAATCATCAGTCAAACTTTATACTAGTCTTCATTCATTATTATCCCAATAATAATGACCGACTAGGGATAATTTAGAATAGAATTTAATGTTCACCTAAGAGTTTTACTATTTACTCACATACTTGATGACTTTAGGCAGAATAACTATTCATGGAATTAGAATCAAAAACAATAATGAAAATGCCTCTTCATTAATAAAATACAAATGTAACAAAGTCAAAATGTAGTCATTATATAATTGGCCTAGGGCACATCACTAACAAATACCGCGGCAACGTCATCTAAAATTAAGGTTTAGTAAGCAAGTCAAGTAAGTACATTCTCACCTGCAACATGATGAAGTTTATGAAAAGTTTGAAACTATATTTTATGATGATTTCTATGATGCTTTCATGTAATGTTTTACCATGAAAGTTTTTGATGTTACAAGAAATTTTAATGCATGTTTAATATGATGTATGTCAAAACTTAAAAGTATATAGATATATATGTATATATGTATTACCTTATTAAGTGTACACACCCTATGTTTACGTTTATGATGTCCCGCAAGGTTTGGACTTGTCATGTTTGGTTTGGGAATAGCTACCCCTCTTCTCTCATGACGGTGCGCCTATGATGATGATAATGGTGCAACACTTATGAAGGAAGTTTTAATGAAAGATATGTTATATATGAACTTGTGCCAAGTGCACTACCATGATGATGACATTTATGAATATGATGTTACATTATGATTTTATGAAATGTTTTATGTTGTGAGATAAGAATGTGTACTTACTAAGTTTTTGCTTACTGGTTTTATATAATGTTGTAGACAAAGGTAAAAGAGTCATGGAATAGGTGGAGGACAAGGACGGGCATGTGTTCTAGAAAGGATGGATTGGAAAACGGAAGGATGCCAAGAAAATAATTTAAATACTTGAACAATGGTTTTATTATTTGTATGTTGTTTTCCACACTATATTGTATTAAGACTTGTTTTAAGTTCTTTTTTAGTTTGCAGTAAATCGGCCTATCGATCATTATTGGTCGGCTTGCCGATCCAGATGTTTTAAAACTCTAATATTGTAGCCTCGGACGGCCTGCTGATGGTTGAAGTTCGGACTGCCAGTCATGTTCGGCCTACCGGTGTCTAAAGTTTGGCCTACTGAACTAGAAAAGCAGATTTGAATGATTGTTTAAAATTTTATTTAAATTATGGTTTCATCATTTTGGTATTGGTAAACTATTTAAAAATATATATAAGTAGTCTCAAAGTGTATATATAAAAAAATGTATACATGGATATTAGGATAAGTTTGTTAAACTATACTTTATATTAAATAGTTTATCTTAAAATAATGATAACCAGATGAAGGTAACGATATTTGTGACATCTGTTAGGGGGCGTTACACTAGTTCCCTCAAACACTAGTGGCTTATATGTCAAAAAATGCTCACCCATAGTGTCTACTGTTGGTACAGGTGGGGAAGGAGGAGGAGAAGGTGGTGGTCGTGGTGAAGCAAGTTGATCAGCTTGTATCTTGGCTTCTTGTTCCAAAAATCTCTCCATCAAATTAGCAAGCCTATCGAGATGGGCATCTCTGCTATCCTGTTCCATAGAAGTACTACTCTCTCCAACACGCTCAGCTCGACTTCTAGTCTAACCATATTTCCTTGCAATTTGATATGGCCTTTCTCACATATAATCATAATAAATGGCCAATAAATACAAGAATTTAATGCAAACATAATATATATTAATGTGCCTTATAAACATAAACTTACTGGTTGGCAGCGTTCCCTTATCCTGTGACCTTTGTATATGGACAGTTTACTGAACAAACCTTGCTTTGATACCACCAAGTATAACACACCAAATATAATCCTAAAGACCATCTAGTTACATTAAATAGTGTTACATCTAACCATTTAAATATGTTAACCTTAATATGCCATTCAAAAAGAGTATAAAAATGGGGGCAAATTTGAACTTTCAAAAAGTTTTAACTAGTGAGGATATCAAAATATATGTAATGCACCCCAAATGGCTGGCCTAATATATACAATATAATACATCTCTCAAACATAGGCTCACCCATGTACCATATGCAATCCCTCTGGCACACCAAAATGCATATACAATAAGACCACAAAATCACAAGTCAGCTAGTCCATGTATATTAGCCTCGAGCATCAGCAGTGCACTAGCCAACCATCTAGTCCTCCGCTAGTGCTGGGACATGCCTTCATCTACATCACCATAAAAATCAATGAACTAATGCCCAGTAAGTAGAATTATGTAAGCATGAGTAACATTTGAATGAATGAGCTCAATTAATATATGTTTATTCTTCAACTTTTCACTTTATTATCCTTTCATTTCTTTTACTCTTCACCGTATCTTTCATACTCTTAACATAGTGTGCACACTTTTTAGTGTTCCCTGGAGGGGAAGTTTTACACCTCAGATGCTTAAATCATTGGCGTCCTAAATGTTTAACATCTCACATGGCATCCTAAATGCCTAATCATTGTATCCCTAACTCTTAAAAGTTTCACATCATTGTGTCTCAGACACTTAGAGTCCCGTCATAGCTCATCAATATAATCAATTTCACATTTTCATAATTCTTTACATGCTGGCATATATTTGAATCACTACATATAGTGCAATGCACATAACTTTCACATATCAATTCACAACATTAAATGCACAATAATTATGGTGATATAGGTGAAATTGTACATACCTTACTCAATGAGACTGTCACTAAAGCTCTCGTGGGGTCCAGTAATTTCACACACCGGAAAGATTAAATCTGCCAATCCTACAATAACTAATAATCAAACATTAAGGAGCTTATTTTTCTATTTTATATATTTATTCTAAGTCTAATCCTTATAATTACCTTCACTTTAACCTCTTAAATTACAAAATATATTAAAATTAAACTTCAATTGAACTCATGGTTTGAAAATACTGAAAAACAGACTCCGAGGGTCTGAAAACCCCTGATTAGGCTATTTGGCCTAGTTTGGTCGAGGACCAGCCGAGGGTTAGCCAAGGCAGCCCTACCCATGTATGTGGGCTTAGGCCTTGTGTGCAAGCTAACAGCCTAGAATGGCCAACTAGGCTGAGGGGACCATTTTAACCCTTCTTAGGCTCATTTTGGTCTGAAATGATCCAACTTTACCTTGAAAATTTTGCCACAGTTTCCCCTACATTTTTAGACCGCCTAAAGGTTAATTATACCTTAAAGCACCTATTTCTAAGTTGTGAATAAGTTTTAAATTCACAAAATATCAAAACCACCACAAACCACAACATCAATATATCTTAGGAACCAGGTTTAGTTTTAAGCCTATAACTCCCAAACCAAATTGAATTTGCTAAAACTATTTTTAGAAGATTTAAATAACATATATATGAACATATCAAGAAGATTTAAATAACATATAAATAAACATATCCTCAAAATTTTAGCATCAAAGGAGCCTTCTATCCTAGGAAACAAAGACAAAACCTAAAGCACTTTGAAAATTTACCTGATTTTGGACAGCCACAAAAATCAAACTTGAAGCTGCCACTTCCCAATTTAATTCACTTAAAACCCTTTTGTGGGATGTTCCTAACATATTAGAGGTCTTTAGGTTCAAATATCCCACAAAACTCAAAGAAAAACTCCCTGAACTAACACCAAACATCTTGTGAACTGAAACAACCCCTTACCTTGATCTGGTTAGCTTTTTCTTGTGATTTGGCACCAAAAACTTGACAAACTACCAAGAAATTCTCTTTTTCTCTCAAAAAATAGATGGGGAAATGAACTTTCAGAGCTTGGAGAGTCGGAGTTAAAGTTTTTAGGTGTAAAAATGACACCTAGTTGCTTATATGTTTTTTAAACAACTAAGAACACACCTTAAATTACTTCAATATGAAGTGGCTTCACCTTGGCTAGCTTAGTGTCCTTAGTTTAGCATACTCACCCCCTTATTGAGGTGTTAAACATTCATATAAAACCTCAAGTATAAGTTAGATCTTGGCTAATCATTTTGCCTACTAAATTTGGTAAATACGCTCACACTGAAATTCTGGTATACTTCAAACTCCATCTTTGAGTTCTCAACCGTTTGTTACCAAAACTTTATCTATTCCTCTCAAACTCTTCTATAACTTATCAAACATGGAATAATAAATTCTCAAGCCACTTACAATTTGATATATAACCTAATCATGACTCAAAAATCCAAACATCAAAAATTTTGTAATTTAGTATTTTCTAGAGCATTTTAACCAAGAAACTTGTGTAAAACTCACGTCCTCCACTCATTATTGTTTTCATAGCTATACATCATCATCATAAGAGATCTCACATCATTAATGGATCCTTTTTGTTAACAAAACTTATACTCAAACTCTCCGTTTAGGTCAAAAGTGACCGCTTTCTCCCAATTTTGCACCTTATAGGTATAATTGAGCTCCTTTATTCATTAAATCCATCGTAATCCTTAAACATCATTATTCCAACTTCCTTTCCATCATAACACTTACTGGATTCACCTTCGAGAAACTTGTCATACTACAATACATTATACACAATATAGTATTTAATGCACAAATTGATGATGCATTTTAAATGAATAATCAACATATAAATATATACATGTCATAATAAATCATGCAATGCATTGGTCAATGATTATGTGAGAATTTTGGGTATCACATCAACCAACTACTCTTCTTTGCTATTTTGTATCCATGATTGGAGTATGGGAGGCTACACATCGTACAATACTTCCTCCGGCGACTCTCTTTCCAACCACTTGAGAAGACTTAAAGCTAAGGTTTTTGATATTGAACAATAGCTCTCATGGAGTTTAGAGTTTCTCAAATTAGAGTACTCATTCTATGCTTCTCAACTAAGTTGTATAACTGAGAAAACTCACCCCTATTTATAATAGTTGAATTTAGGGTTAAACCTTATCAGATTAGGCCTCAAAATCTGAGTCTAGATCAACCTTTGATGAAAAACATGTCTAAAATACATATACAAATTATCGCATGATCAACATACCTATTTGGGAGATTGGCCTGCCAAACTTACTTCATGGGAAGGCCGAAGTTCCCATCGACCTGCCGAACATGCAATAATCTTAATCCGTGACAATATCTTATTTTCCACCAGAGACTCTTAAATAGATTCTTAGTTTTAATTCAAATAACCCAATAGAGAAGTTATCTGATTAAAACAATCATATCTAGATAATCCTATAGCAAAATAAATATTATCCAAATAATTTAACATGTTTATCTTGAATTAATTTACAAAATTAATACAACTGAAAAACTAACATGAATTATTAAATCCAATCTTATCAAATTTCAGCCAATCTAATAATTTAATATAAGTCACAAAGATGTAGGAAAAATACGCCGTATCGTTACAAGATTTATAATGAGCCAGCAAAGGGGATCCGATAGACATATATATTTCAAGCTCCTATAATTATAAAATACAATATCCCAAATATATATTTTATAATTATTAACTCTAACGTTACTCCACTAAAAGCTTAGAGCTGCACTCTCGAACTATATAAAATTACAAAGCTTCAATAAGCTAACCAACCATGATATATCATAGTGTGTTACATCCCCATAGGATATTCATAATCGACTTAAGAATAAATTCTATTTTATTTTCTCGATTATTTTTATCTTACGTTCCATTATCACACCAATGGAATACATACTATCTATAGACAGTATACCATGCGGTTACACCTATATATCCTAATGGTTGAGCATTCCAATTTTTCAATTACAGGATAATACATATAAGAGAATATCATTAAATCTAAAAAAAGAGCTATGGATTCCATATCTATGAATAATGAGCCTACGTGATTCAAGAGTCATGTCTCCAACATACCGGTATATGTACCATCATTAAGCCAGAATGTCACCCTTTGGTACATCAAAAGACATAAGTCAAGAATATGGGCCCATTAGTCATTTTAGGAATATGACACAACACATATGATTATATAAAGTGAATTGATTTGTATAATTGGAATTATTAACAAAATCAAATCAACTTTTATGTCCCGATCTAATACATCGTCACCTATGACAATGCACCAATCTTTCTACTTGAGGAGCCCACTTCAACGACCAAGACAAGCCATCTCTCGTTAGGGATGTAGACAACATAACAATCTTAGCATGAATAAAGTGCGCAACTTTATTCTCTCGATTGCGGATCTTATGATTTAGACCACCACATTTAAGATACATGTCTTCCACACAATTTGCCCATCATATGCATGATTCTTAAAGGTTTAAACTGACAGTCTCAGACTTTTATTTGTTTATCATACATTCAACAGAAATGAACATAAAGATATCAACATTCAATATACGAATAATAAATAAACTCTTTATTAATAAAATGTCTCCAAAAATATATTACAACATTTTACTCCTTAGGGCACTATGTCTAATAATCTCCCACTTACACAAAGTGAGTAAATATGACATATCTCGCATCCCTATAGCCTCTACATGCTTCTTGAAAACTCTCGTAGTTAGTGTCTTAGTGAAAGAATTAGCTAAATTGTCCTTAAACATGATTTTTCATGTTGAAAATCTGAGTCAGTATATCCTAGAGGAGTCAAGTCCTCACCCAAATACACAAGCCTATTCCCTCAAGTCCTTCTTAGGCACTTGAAAATATGCTTGACCGCAACACAGAGGTTTGGTCTTGGATCTGACTAAAATCGACTTACTATTCCTATGGCATAATAAATGTCCAGCAGTGTACAAAGCATAGCATACATAAGACTACCCATTGCTGAAGCATAAGGCGCCTTCTTCATGTATTCTCTTTCTTCATCGAACTTTGGTGAGTCTTTCTTAAAAAGAGTAATTCCAAACCTAGATAGTTGCCCACCTTTCTTGGAATTTTGCATTGCATACTTCTCGAGAATTATATCTATTTATGTAGCTTGGGATAAAGCTATCATTTTGTTCTTTCTATCACAAAAGATCTAGGTATTGAGCAGATAATTACCTTCACCTAAGACTTTCATGTCAAGCTGCTTGGTCAACTATAATTTGACCGATGACAAATTCCCAATATCATTGCCAATTAGCAGAATGTCATCTATATAGAACAATAGAAAAACCTCTTTCTTATCCTTAATGTGTTTGCAAAGACATGGTTCTTCCATGTTTTATTTTAACCTATAAGTCTTGATCACCTGATCAAATCATATGTTCCAAGAACGAGAAGCCTACTTAAGTCCATAAATTGACTTTAGTAGCTTACAAACCTTACACTTTTGACCCTTAACCTTGAACCCGTCTGGTTATACCATATATATGGACTCATCCAGATAGCCATTTAGAAAGGCCATCTTGACATCCATTTACCAAATCTCGTAATCAAGAGTGACAACTATGGATAAGAGTATACAGATGGACTTAACCATGGCTACAGGTGAAAAGATTTCCTTGTAATTGATTCCTTCCTTTTGTGTATATCCCTCAGCTATCAGTCTAGCCTTATAGGTTTCAAATTTCCCATCTACTTCTTTTTTCCTTTTATCGATCTACTTACATCTATGGGTTTTACCTTTTTGAGAACATCCACAAGTTCTCAGACTCGATTGGTCTCCATAAAATTCATCTCAATATTCACGGCTTCTATCCAGAGCTTTAAATCAACATTCTCCATAGCCTTTGCATAAGTGTAAGGATCCTTATCATATTCAACTAGTTTAGCCAAGTAGGCTTCACCATTGAACGTATACCTCTCGGGTAGACGCCCAATCCTCCCACTACGCCGAAGCCCCTTAGGTTGTTGTTCTATTCGTTCCTCTACATTGATTGGATTAGTTTCAACTGGAACCTCTAGAGTGATCGAATCACTTGCCAACTCCTTGAGTGCCACTTTACTTCGACGCTTAAAGTCGCTTATGTAACTTTTCTCAAGGAATGTTGCATTCGTTGAAACCATCACTTTATTGTCTTTAGGGTTATAGAAATAACCTCCTTTAGTCCCTTTTGGATATCTTACAAGCACATAAACTTCCAAATGTACTTCCAACTTGTTCGCTTTCTTATACTAGGCATGAGCCAAACATCCCCATATGCAAATATGGTTCAAGAATGCCTTCCTAGCTATTCGCAACTTGTGAAGAGCTTTAGGAACTGATTTTGAAAGCACATTGTTCAAAAGATAATATGCTTTTTGTAGTGCATATCCCCAAAAGGATGAAGGTAATGTGGCATAACTCATCATGGACCTAACCATGTCCAACAACGTCCTATTCCTTCTCTCAACTACGCCATTCAGTTACAAAGTGCTAGGCGTAATCAAATGAGATAAAATCTCATTCTCTAATAAGTGTCCCAAGAACTCATCACTGAGGTATTTGCCACCTCGATTGGATAAAGTATTTTTATGGGTTTACCTAATTGTTTTTCTGCTTCAGCACGAAACACCCTAAACTTGTCAAAAGTTTTGCTTTTCTAATGCAGTAGGTATGCATACCCGTATCTTGAGTAATCATCAATAAAAGTGATGAAGTACTCATACCCTCCACGTGTCTTCATGTTCATGGGGGCACAAACATCACTATGCACAAGTTCTAGAATGTTAAACATGTATGCCCTAAGGAGTAAAAATGTAATACGTTTTTTGAGACATTTTTATCAATAAAGAATTTATTCATTTATATATACCAAATCTAGTCCTCTTTGCGTTCATATTTGTTGAATGTATGATAAGCAAACAGTAGTCTGAGACTGTTAGTCTAAACCTTAAGAATTGGGCAGATGATGGACTGATTATGCGGAAGACACGATTCTTAAGGTGATGGTCTAAAACATATGATCCACAATCAAGGGAATAAAATTGGGCACTTTATTCATGTAAAGATTGTTATGTTGTCTATATCCCTTTTGAGAGATGGTTTGTCTTGACCATCGGAGTTGGACTCCGTGAATAGAAACATTGGCGCGTTGTCATAGGTGATGACGTGTTGGATTGGGACACAAAGTGAATTGATTTGGAGTAATAATTCTGTCTTGGCAAATCGATTCACTTTAGATAGTCATTTGTATTATATCTTAATCCTGAGATGAATAGTGGGCCTGTTGTCTCAACTTGTGTCTTTTGATGTACCAATGGGTGACTCCCACATCTCTATAGTGGTATGCATGCCGGTACGTTGGAGGCATGACTCTTGATAGCGTAGACTTGTTATTCATAGATATGGAATCCATAGCTCCTCTTTAGGAGTGATGATATTCTCTTATATACGTTGTCCTGTAATTGGAAAACTGGAGCGCTCAACCATTTGGATACATAGGTGTAACCGAATGGCATACTATCTTTGAATGGTAAGTTTTCTAATGGTAAGACAATGGAACGTAAGATAAAAATAATCGGGAAGGTAAGACAGAACTTGTCCTTAAGCCAATTATGGATAATCATATGGGGATGCGATACACTATGATATGTCATGGAGACTTAGCTACACGAGCTTCGTAATTCTATAAAGTTCGAGAGTGCAGCTCCAAGCTTTTAGTGGAGTAGCGTTGGAGTTGATAATTGTGAAATGTATATCTAGGATATTGGGTTTCATAATTATCATGAGCTTGAACTTTATAGGTCCATTTTGGTCCCCTTTGCTAGCTCACAAAATCCTGTAACGACACGGCGTGCTTTTCCAATAATTGGTGACTTATGTCGGATTTATCAGATTGGTTTAAAATTTGTAAGAATCAAATAATTCATGTCTGTTTATCGGTTGAATTAATTTTGTAAGAAATTAGTTCAAGATAAACTTGTTGAATTATTGCGATCAGATAATTCTTGTCTGTTTATCGGTTGTTTTAATTTTGGACAAATTAGAACAAGATAAACTTGTAGAATTATTATGAATTGATTTATTTTCTTAGAGATTATCTTGATAAAGTTTGTTTTGATCAGATAACTTCTCTATTGGGTTATTTGAATCAAAACTGAGACTTTATCCTTTAGAATCTCGGGTGGAAAATAAAAGATTCATGGAGATTTTTTCTCGAGAGTTCGGCCTGTCGGATGACGTGTTCGGCCTGTCAGACTGGCCTGATCGGCCTGCCGATCAACGGGAGATAAGATTACATATTTTCATGCGGATCTTATCAGATACTGATCCGAATTTGATTTTGTTTCGACTTTTTGAGACCTAATCTGATATGGACTGACCCCAGGACCAATATCTATAAAAAGGGAGTGAGTCTCATGATTTACTTAGATCAATTTGAGATATTAAGAGTGATACTCTTCTAGTGAGCATCTGAAAACTCCCTGAGAGCTTTTGTTCACAAATCACGAGCACTAGCTTTGGGTTCTCTCTATTGGTTGGAAGGAGAGTCACCGGTGGAAGAGCTGTACGTGTGAGCCCACACTCACTCCGGTTGTGGATAGAGAATAGCAAAGAAGACCAGTTGGTTGAGGCTCTTCTGGAATGTTACTTCTCTACACAGGTTGCGGAGGTTCTTTGGCACACTGAGGTTAGTAAGATCTGTCTAATTTATACATATAACATGTCAAACTTGTGTTTTGAAAATTACTCTGATGAAAAATTTTTAAAATTTCGCTACGCACTTTGTTTCCAACAATTGGTATCAGAGCTAAGGTTTTTACATAAATTTGCAAGTTTGTGATCATGTTATATGCATAAATTTTGTGATCTTAATCTCTCCTATGCTTGAATTGAATTTTATGGAGAGATGGCACTCTAGGTTTCTATATAATATATATGTTGTCATGGATTATGTGGTGAATGTTTATTAATTAATTATGATTGATTAAATCATTGTTTAATTAGTTATTAATTAATTAATACCGGTTATGGTTCCTTAGAGGTTAGAATGTGTATCTAAGTTTTTCATGCAATTAGATGGTGGACTATCATCTCTGTCTAGGAATTGTTATTTAATTTTTAATTTGTAAGAATTTTGTAATTAAATAATTATTCGGAGAAGAAGGAACGAGAAGTCGGATCTTAAAGATTGATGATGGCGTCTCCAGGTATTTCCTGAGTCTCTAATTTTATGTTTTTTGAATTGTTGAAAATAAATTTATGAATTGCATTAAAATTGTATTTTCTGGATTGAAGGTTTTCTGCTCGGTCAGCATGCCGGACCTCACAGTTTGGCACGTCGAAGGTCACAGATCGGCAGGCCAGACGTGTGGTCCGGCAGGCCGACAGTGGGGCAGAAATTTTGTTGCTCTGTCGGCAGACCAAACTTTCTCGTTCGGCATGCCGAACCTCCATGATCGGCAAGCCGAACATCCAGATCGGCCTGCCGACCGAGAGCTGCCAGGAGTCCAGAAAAGGTGCAATTTTTTCAGTGCAGTTTTAATTTTATTTTTGGGACGATTCTGAGAAACATTAAATTTGGGTATGACCAAAAATATGAAGTATTCGATTCATACGGGATTGAAGACTTGAAGATGGATATTACATGAAGAAGGATACAGCTTAAGGATTCAAGGATGAAAAATCGATAAATGTCTCGATTATTCTCTTGTAATCTTAGTTTTCTATTCTCCAAGGTGGAACCACAATGTTACGGTTATTATTATTTTGCTTGTAGCTTTGCTTGATTGCTTTGCTTGTCTACATTATAATATGATTTACCATGTACACTGATAACATGTCATATAGAATAGGGAGTGCCGCTCATGTTAAAATTGTTCATGCATGATTTTTAAAATAAAACCTTGACTTCAAAAGATGGAGTAGGAGAAGGTTTTCTAAGAGAGGACCTAAGGCCTCCATCGTTGGTCCATAGGAAAAACATGGTGGTCCCGACCCCTAGGAAGGGATTTCTATCATGTACCAGATTGGATCTCTGAAAGGATAAGGTATTTTAGTATGATTTATGGTTGCACACCCCTAGGTGGTGATTATAAATCATGGATAAAATATTGAAACGGTGGTTATACACTCACGTTAATTTTATTATTAACCTCCCCTAGGAGCTCTGTTAATAAAATTAATGGCCAAAGAAACAATTATTAGTATATGCTGGATCATACGGGTCTTGGATGGCATATATTAATCAGGAGGCGATCCGTGTTCTTGGTTGAATTTGGCATGACTCCCCTGGGAGCTTGTTGAATTTTGAGTTGGGAATTATCGTTGTAAGGTTGTGATATTTTCAAGGTTTTGACACATAAACACATTTGTATGATTTTACATGATTGTGTTATCTTACTAAATTATTATATATGTTTGCTTATGTTTGGTATATGATTCTTTATTGTAGATTGAAAATGTCTAAAAACGCTTTATCTTCAATACTTGACAAAAACCAATTAACCGATGAGAATTATAACGATTGGAAACGGAACCTGGACATCGTCCTTTCCTTTGAGAAACTGAAACATGTTCTGACAACTCCTTGCCCTCCCGAGCCTATGGGAGACTCAAGTAATGAGAAATTCCAAGCGTTTGATCGCTGGAAAGATGCTAATGATCAGGCCCGCTGCTATGTTATGGCTAGCATGAACAATGTACTGCAGGCTCAACATCAGGATTATGATACTATGAAGCAGATCTTCGATAATCTTGAGGACATGTTTGGAGGCCAGGCCATAACGAAGCGGCAAGGGCCGCTTCAGAAACTCTTAAACTGTAGACAGAGACCGGGGACATCTGTAAAGGAGCACATGATGTTGGTCATGGGTTACCTCGTTGAGGCTCAAACCAATGGAGCCAACATCGATGCTGAAACTCAGATGACTATGGTCTTTCAGACTCTGTCTAAGGAATTTATTCCATTTAGAGCTACTTTTAATTTAAGATATAGAAGGGATATGACCTTGACAGAACTGATGAAACAGTTACAGGAGTTCGAACTGCTGATCAGGGAGTCTCCTGCTGGTGGTGAGGCCAATGTGGTAGCTGCTTCTGGTTCCAATCCTAACTCTGGCAATGGAAAGAAGCAACGGGCCAAGAGTGGGAAGTCTTCTATTCCTGCTGCTACCAAGAGTAAGAAGAAGAAGAAGAAGAACCCAAAGAAGCTTCAGTGCTTCTTCTATGGTAAGGTCGGGCAAATAAAGAAGCATTGCAAGGACTTCCTTTCCAAGGGAGGGATTCAAAGAAACTAGAAGTCCACTACGTGAAGACTTAACGCTTCGGATGGGCGATGGATCCTTGGTCTCAGCGGAAGCAGTGGGAGATGTCCATCTTTATTTTGATAATTACAGGAGTTTAATTTTGCGAGATTGTTTTTATGTTCCTAAATTTAAAAGAAATTTGATTTCTGTATCTTTTTTATTTAAAGACTCCTACGTGGTATCTTTTAATGAAAAAGTGGTGATTCGTAAAAACAAATCTTTTATCTGTTCTGGATGGATGCAAAATAATCTATATTTTATCAAACCTAAGATGGACTTATTGCTTAATGCTAAGATAAATGATAATAACTCAAAAAGACTTAAAACGTTTCACTCTAATAAGACTTATCTTTGGCATTTGCGCCTTGGCCATATTAACCTGAGTAGGATTCAAAGGTTGGTAAGGGCTGGACTTTTAAGTCACTTAAAGGTGGAATCTATACCTCAGTGTGAATCTTGTTTGGAGGGTAAAATGACCAAAAGACCATACGGGTCTAAAGGCAATAGGACCGAAGAGGTTCTAGAACTTGTGCATAGTGATGTTTGCAGACAGATGAACATCCAGGCAAGAGGAGGGTATGAGTACTTCGTCACTTTTATTGACGACTACTCAAGATATGGGTATGTGTACCTGATGCACCACAAAAGCGAAACTTATGACAAGTTCAGGGAGTTTCGGGCTGAAGTGGAAAAGCAATTGGGTACACCCATAAAGGCACTTCGATCTGATCGAGGTGGGGAATACCTTTCTGACGAGTTCTTGGGACACTTGTTAGAAAATGGGATTTTATCCCATTTGACTGCGCTGGGCACTCCGCACTAGAATGGCGTAGCAAAGAAAAGGAATAGGACTTTGTTGGACATGATTTGGTCCATGATGAGTTATTCATCATTGCCTTTATCCTTTAGGGGATATGCACTACAAACCGCATGTTATCTTTTGAACAATGTGCCTTCAAAATCGATCCCTAAAACTCCTCACGAGTTGTGGACAAGACATAAGACATCCTTCAACCATATTCGCATATGGGGATGTCCGGCTCATGTCCTGTTTAATGATCCGAATAAGTTGGAAGCACGTTTGGAAGTGTGCGTGTTTGTAGGATATCCAAAAGGGACTAAAGGGGGTTATTTTTTTAACCCAAAGGAAAATAAAGTCATGGTTTCAACTAATGCAGCTTTCCTTGAAGAGAGTTACATGGATGACTTTAAACCTCGAAGCAAAGTGGTGCTTGGGGAGTTAAGGGGTGATCCATTCACTCTAGAGGTTCCGAACGAAACCATTCCGATCGGTGTAGAAAAACCAAACAAACCTGAACAACAACCTCAGGAGCTTCGGCGTAGTGGGAGGATCGAGCATCAACCTGAGAGGTATATGTTCAATGGGGAGGTCTTCTTGGCTGAATCGGATGAACATGACAGGGATCCTTATACTTACGCTGAAGCTATGGAGGATGTTGAAACAAGACTCTGGACAGAGGCCATGAACATAGAGATGAAGTCTATGGAGACTAATCGGGTCTGGGAGCTTGTGGATCTTCCCGAAGGGGTAAAACCCATAGGGTGTAAGTGGATCTACAAGAGGAAAAGAGGAGTGGATGGAAAGATCGAAACCTTTAAGGCTAGACTGGTAGCTAAGGGTTATACGCAAAAGGAAGGAATCGATTATGAGGAAACCTTTTCGCTTGTAGCCATGCTTAAGTCCATCCGGATTCTCTTATCCATAGCTGCCGCTCTCGACTTTGAGATTTGGCAAATGGATGTCAAGACGGCTTTTCTGAATGGCTTTCTTGATGAGTTCATTTATATGGAACAACCAGATGGGTTCAAGGTCCTGGGTCAAGAGGGTAAGGTTTGTAAGCTGCTAAAGTCAATTTATGGACTTAAGCAGGCATCCCGTTCTTGGAACATAAGATTTGATCAAGTGATCAAGACTTATGGGTTCTTACAAAATGTGGATGAACCATGTGTTTATAAACACATAAAGGATGGGAAGGTGGTTTTTCTACTGCTCTATGTAGATGACATTCTGCTAATTGGCAATGACGTTGGGGCATTGTCATCGGTCAAATTATGGTTGACTAAGCATTTTGACATGAAGGACTTAGGTGAGGCTAATTTTGTTCTCGGTATCCAGATCTTTCGGGATAAGAAGAACAAAATGATAGCTTTGTCTCAGGCCAGCTACATAGATAAAATTCTCAGGAGGTTTGCAATTCAGGATTCCGAGAAAGGTGGGCAACCATCTAGGTCTGGAATTACTCTTTCTAAGAAAGACTCTCCAAAGTCTTGTGAAGAAAGAGAATACATTTAGAAGGTGCCTTATGCTTTGGTAGTAGGTAGTCTCATGTATGCCATGCTTTGCACTCGATCGGATATTAGTTATGCGATCGGGATTGTAAGTCGATTTTAGGCGGATCCAGGACCGAACCATTGGGTTACGGTAAAGCATATTTTCAAGCACCTGAGAAGGACTCGAGGGTATATATTTGTGTATTCGGGTGAGGATTTAACTCCTCTAGGATACACTGATTCGGATTTTCAATCCTGTCTGGATTCTAGGAAATCGACTTCGGGGTTTGTGTTTACTCTGGGCGGCGGTGCCATCAGTTGGAGAAGTGCGAATCAAGATTGCACTTCGGATTCAACGATGGAGGCTGAGTATGTGGCTGCTAGTGATGCTTCGAAAGAAGTAGTGTGGCTCTGCAAGTTCCTTGGGGATCTTGAGGTAGTTCCTGGTATGGATAAAGTGGTATCACTATACTGCGATAATAGTGCGGCGGTAGCTAATGCTAAGGAACTAAGATTTCACAAGAAGAGTAAGAATATTGATCAGAAGTATCATGTGATAAAGGACTTCGTTGAAGGTGGGCATGTCACGGTGTGTAAGATCGCGTCAGAGGACAATTTAGCTAATCCATTTAAGAAGACACTCACTAGGAGAGTCTTCGAGAGGCATGTGGAAGCTATGGGGATGCAAAATTTGCCGTATTTACTCACCTAGTGCAAGTGAGAGATTGTTAGACATGTATGCCCTAAGGAGTAAAAATGTAATACGTTTTGGGAGACATTTTTATCAATAAAGAATTTATTCATTTATATATACCAAATCTAGTCCTCTTTGCGTTCATATTTGTTGAATGTATGATAAGCAAATAGTAGTCTGAGACTGTCAGTCTAAACCTTTAGAATTGGGCATATGATGGACTGATTATGCGGAAGACACGATTCTTAAGGTGATGGTCTAAAACATATGATCCGCAATCAAGGGAATAAAGTTGGGCGCTTTATTCATGTAAAGATTGTTATATTGTCTATATCCCTTTTGGGAGATGGTTTGTCTTGACCATCGGAGTTGGACTCCGTGAATAGAAACATTGGCGCGTTGTCATAGGTGACGACGTGTTGGATTGGGACATAAAGTGAATTGATTTGGATTAATAATTCTGTCTTGGCAAATCGATTCACTTTAGACAGTCATTTGTATTATATCTTAATCCTGAGATGAATAGTGGGCCCATTGTCTCGACTTGTGTCTTTTGATGTACCAATGGGTGACTCCCACATCTCTATAGTGGTATGCATGCCGGTACGTTGGAGGTATGACTCTTGATAGCATAGACTTGTTATTCATAGATATGGAATCCATAGCTCCTCTTTAGGAGTAATGATATCCTCTTATATGCATTGTCCTGTAATTGGAAAACTGGAGCGCTCAACCATTTGGATACACAGATGTAACCAAATGGTATACTATCTTTGGATGGTAAGTTTTCTAATGGTGAGACAATGGAACGTAAGATAAAAATAATCGGGAAGGTAAGACAGAACTTGTCCTTAAGCCGATTATGGATAATCATATGGGGATGAGATACACTATGATATGTCATGGAGACTTAGCTACACGAGCTTCGTAATTCTATAAAGTTCGAGAGTGCAGCTCCAAGCTTTTAGTGGAGTAGCGTTGGAGTTGATAATTGTGAAATGTATATATGGGATATTGGGTTTCATAATTATCATGAGCTTGAACTTTATAGGTCCATTTTGGTCCCCTTTGCTAGCTCACAAAATCCTGTAACGACACGGCGTGCTTTTCCAATAATTGGTGACTTATGTCGGATTTATCAGATTGGTTTAAAATTTGTAAGAATCAAATAATTCATGTCTGTTTATCGGTTGAATTAATTTTGTAAGAAATTAGTTCAAGATAAACTTGTTGAATTATTGCGAATAGATAATTCTTGTTTGTTTATCGGTTGTTTTAATTTTGGACAAATTAGAACAAGATAAACTTGTAGAATTATTGTGAATTGATTTATTTTCTTAGAGATTATCTTGATAAAGTTTTTTTTGATCAGATAACTTCTCTATTGGGTTATTTGAATCAAAACTGAGACTTTATCCTTTAGAATCTCAGGTGGAAAATAAAAGATTCGTGGAGATTTATTCTCAGGAGTTCGGCCTACCGGATGACGTGTTCGGCCTGTCGAACTGGCTTGATCGGCTTGCCGATCAGAATGTTTGGCCTGCCGATCAGCGGGAGATAAGATTTCATGTTTTCATGCGGATCTTATCAGATACTGATCCGAATTGGATTTTGTCTCGAGTTTTTGAGAGCTAATCTGATATGGACTATCCCCAGGAACAATAGCTATAAAAAGGTTGTGAGTCTCATGATTTACTTAGATCAATTTGAGAGATTAAGAGTGATACTCTTCTAGTGAGCATCTGAAAACTTCCTAAGAGCTTTTGTTCACAAATCACGAGCACTAGCTTTGGGTTCTCTCTATTGGTTGGAAGGAGAGTCACCGGTTGAAGAGCTATACGTGTGCGCCCACACTCACTCTGGTTGTGGATAGAGAATAGCAAAGAAGACCAGTTGGTTGAGGCTCTTCTGGAACGTTACTTCTCTACACAGGTTGCGGAGGTTCTTCGGCACACTGAGTTTAGTAAGATCTATCTAATTTATACATATAACATGTCAAACTTGTGTTTTGGAAATTACTCTGATGAAAAATTTTTAAAATTCCGTTGCGCACTTTGTTTCCAACATAGAATCCCTATGGCCGTATTGCCCTTGGACCCAAATAGTCTTTTAGTCATTTTGCCCTCCAAACAAGATTCACATTGGAATATAAATCCCACTTCTAAGTGACTTAAAGGTCCATCCCTTACCAATCTTTGAATCCTATTTAGGCTAATATGACCTAATAAATGTGAAAGATAAGTCCTATTCAAGTGGGAACTCTTAAGTCTTTTAGAGCTATTATCATTAACCTCAATATTAAACAGTATGTCTATCTTAGGTTTGATAAAATTGAGATTGTTTTACATCCATCCGTCACAGATAAAAGATTTGTTTTTATGAATCACCACTTTATTATTAAAAGATACTGAATAAAAGTCCTTAAATAAACGAGCTATAGATATTAAATTCTTTTTAAGTCTAGGAACATAAAAAAATCTTTCAAAACTAAAATCCTATAATTATCAAAATAAGGGTAGACATCTCTCACTATTTAAGCTAACACTATCAATCCATTGCCCATCCGTGATGTGAAGTTCTCATGTAGTAGACTTCTTGTGTAGAGAAACACAAACATGATTAGTTGCTCTAAAATTTATAACCCAAGTGTCACTTGATTTCTCAACTAAATATGTTTTAATAACAAGAATTTCACGCTTACCTTCTCGAGAAAAGAAGTTCTTGAAATTCTTCTTAATATGCTCAACTTTCCCACAAAAAAAGCACTTTAGCTTATTCGGTTTCTTCTTTTTCTTCTTTTTATTCTTGCCATCACCTGAATAGAAGATTTCCCATTCTCAGCCCTCTACTTCTCTCCCATCCCTGGGTTAGGATTGGAACCAGATGTAGCCACCAAGTTAGCCTCACCACTAGTAGGAGCTTCCTTGATCAGACTTTTGAACTCCTATAGATGCTTCATCAACTCAGTCAAGGTTATATCTTGTCTATTGCTTAAATTAAATGAAGTTCTAAATGGGTGGAATTCCTTTGATAGAGTCTCAAAGACCATAGTCGACTATGACTCAAGATTGATATCAGCTCCATGGGCTTAAGCCTTAGCAAGTAACCCATGACCAACATCATATGCTCTTTCACAAGAGCCCCTAGTCTTTACTTGTAGTTTAAGAGTTTCCGAAGAGCCCCTTGTAGTTTTGTTAGGGCTTGGCCTCCAAACATGTCTTCAAGATTATTCAAGATCTATTTGGTAGTCCAATAATCTTCATGTTGAGCCTGCAGATCATTATTCATGCTAGCTATAACATAACAATGAGCCTGATCATTCTTTTCAGAGATCATATGCTTAGATTTTCTCGTTAGTGGAATCCCCAATAGGTTCGGGAGGACACGGTGTTGTCAGTATGAATTTTAGTTTCTTAAAGAAAAGGACGATATTTGGATTCCTTTTCCAATCATTGTAATTGTCACTAGTTAACAGGTTTTCATCAAGTATTGATGACAAAGCATTTTTAGACATTTTAATCTATAAAAAAGATTCATATACCAAATATAAGTAAGCATTTCATATCAATTTAGTAAGCAACACAAACAAGTAAACATACAATTGTGTTTATATGTCAAAACCTTCAAAAAATCATAACCTTACAATGATAATTCCCAACTTAGAGTCCAACAAGCCACCTAGGGGAGACATGCCAAATTCAATTCGAAACATAGATCCCCTAAGATAAATATATGCCATCCAAGACCTGTGTGATCTAGCATATATTAATAATCGTCTTCTTTGGCCATTAATTTCATTAACAGAGCTCCTAAGGGAGGTTAATCATAAAATTAATCTTGAGTATATAACCATCATTTCAACTATTTTATCCATAATTTATAATCACCACCTAGAGGTGTACAATGATAAATCAAGGTAAAATAAATTATCCCTTCAGAGGTCCAACCCGGTATATGATGAAATCCCTTCCTGGAGGTTGGAACCATCATTGTTTACATATGGACCAACGACAGAAGACGTAGGTCCTCTCTTCGAATACCTTCTCCCACTCAATATTTTAAAAGTCAAGGTTTTATGTTAACACCCATTAACAATTTTTTATGAGCGGCACTCCCTATTCTATGTTGCATTTATCAACATACATGGCAAAACATATATTATAATGTAGACAAGCAAAGCAACATGCAAAGCCACAAGCAAAATAATAAATAACTAGCCGTAATATCATGGTTCCATCCTTGAGAAAAGAAAATAAAGATTACAAAAGATCAATTGAAACATTTTATCGATTCTTCATCTTGTATCTTCATGTTGTATTTTTCTACATGTGGCATTCATCTTCAATTCTTCAATCCCTCGTAAATCAAAAGTTTTATTTTTTCTAGTCATCATAAATTTCATGCTTCTCAGAATTGTCTCAAAAATAAAATCAAAACCTACACCAAAAAAGGCACCTTTTTTTAAAAAATGTTCTGCCTTTTGCCAGCCTTCCAAACTGGATGTTTGGCCTGTTGGCCTGACTATCAGCTTATCGATCTTAAGGGTTCAACCTGCCAACTGAGTTACAAAAATTCTACCCCACTATCAGCTTGCCAAACTGGAAGTTTGACTTGCCAGTCTGCCACCATCGACTTGCCGACCTAGAGGATTTGGCATGCTGACTGAGCTAAACTCATTGTTTTTCTAGAAAACAATTTTATAGTTTTTCAATCTTATTTTCAATAATTCAAAAACATAAAAAATTTATCAATATAGAAAAACAATGGAACTCCTATCACCTCCATCTACTAGATTCGTCTTCGCTTCAAATGATTACTTAATTACAAAATTTAACAAATTTAAAATTAAAATAATAATTCCTAGACGGTGATGATAGACCGTTATCTAATTACATAAAAACCTAGATACATATTCTAATCTCTATGGAATTATAATCGGTGCAAATTAATTAATTACTTAATATTTAAATAAAAATTTAGTCAACCATAATTAATAAATAAACATTTACTATACAATCTCACGACAATATTTAATTATATAGAAACCCTAAAGTGCCAATTCTCTAAAAAAAACTTAAATTCAAGCATAGGAGAGAATAACATCACATAATTTATTTATATAGCATGATCACAAACCCAAAAATCAACATAAAAACCAAGCTCTGATACCAATTCTTGGAAAATAGGCCTACAGTGGAATTTTAAAAATTTTAAATCAAAGTATTTTCTAAAACATAAGTTTGACAAGCTAAATACATCAGTTAATGACAGATCTTACTAATCTCTTTTGTATACCAAAGTGGGCTTGAATCCATGCAGAGAAGAATGTTCTAGAAGAACCTCCACTAACTGGTCTTCTTTGCTATTCTTTATCCATAATTAGAGTGTAGGAGGTCACACGTCGTACAGCTCTTCCTCTAGTGACTCGCCTTCCAACCACTTGAGAATACCTAGAGCTAAAGTTCTTGATGTTGAACAATAGCTCTTAGGGAGTTCAGAGTTTCTCAAACTAGAGTACTTACTCTATGCTTCTCAACTAATCTGAATAACTAAGAAAACTCACCCCCTATTTATAATGGTAAAATTTGGGGTTAACCCTTCTCTGATTAGGCCTTTAAATTTGAGTCTGGATCAAATTCTGAGGAAAAATGTGTCTAAAACTCACATGCATATTATCGCATGGCTGGTAGGCTGAAGTTTCCCATCGGCCTGCTGAACTTACAAGAGTCTTGATCCACGAGAATATACTATTTTCCACCCAAGATCCTTAGATAGAGCCTCAATTTTAATTCAAATAACCCAATAGAAAAGTTATCTAATTAAAACAGTCATATCCAGAAAATCCCATAGAAAAAACTATTATCCAAATAATTTAACATGTTTATCTTGAATTAATTTATAAAATTAATTCAATCGATAAACTAACATGAAATATTAGATCCAATCTTATTGAATTTTAGCCAATGTAATAATTTAACATTAGTTACTAATATATAGGAAAAAAATGTTGTATCATTACAAGATTTATAATGAGCTAGCAAAGGGGACCCGATGAACATATATAATTTAAGCTCCTATAATTATAAAATACAATATCTTAGATATATTTTTGATAATTATCAACTCTAACACTACTCTACTAAAAGCTTAGTGCTACACTCTCGAACTATATAAAATTACGACACTTCAATAAGCTAACCATTCGTAACATATCATAATATGTTACATCCCCATAGGATATTCATAATCAGGTTAAGAATAAATTCCGTTTTACTTTCCTAGTTATTTTTATCTTACATTCTATTATCACACCATTGGAATACTTACAATCCATAGACAGTATACTATTTAGTTACACATATGTATCCAAGTGGTTGAGCGCTTCAGTTTCTAATTACAGGATAATGCATATAAGAGAATATCATTAACTCTATAAAAAGATTTATGGATTCCATATCTATGAATAACAAGTCTATGTGATTCAAGATTCATGCCTCTAACGTACTGGTACGCGTACATCATAAAGTCAGGATGTCACCCTTTGGTACATCAAAAGACATAAGTCAAGAATACATGCTCATTAGTCATTTCAGGACTAAGACATAGCACACATGATTTTCTAAAGTGAATTGATTTACGCAAATGGAATTATTAACCAAATCAATTCAACTTTTGTGTCTTGATTCAATACATATGCACCAATGTTTCTACTCACGGAGTCTCACTCTGATGACCATGGCAAGCCATCTCCCATTAGAGATTAAGATACAACACATATGATTATCTAAAGTGAACCGATTTACACAAACAAAATTATCAACCAAATCAAATCAACTTTTATGCCTCGATCTAATACATTGTCACCTATGACAATGCACCAATCGTTCTACTCATGGAGTCCTACTTTGATGACCAAGACAAGCCATCTCCCATTAGGGATGTAGAGAACATAACAATCTGAGCATAAATAAAGCACCCAACTTTATTCCCTCGCTTGTAAATCTTATGATTTAGGCCATCACCTTTAAGATTCATGTCTTCCGTATAATCTGTACATCATATGCATGATCCTTAAAGGTTTGACCGATAGTCTCATACTTTGGTTTGCTTACCATATATTTAACAAAAATAAACATAAAGAGAACAACATTTAGTATATGAATAATAAATAAACTTTCTATCGATAAAATGTCTCCACAACATATTACAACATTTTACTCCTTAGGGCACTATGTCTAACAGTGTTCACAAACACATTAATGATGGGAATGTGGTTTTTCTACTACTTTATGTAAATGACATTCTACTAATTGGCAATGATGTTGGGGCATTGTCATCAGTCAAATTATAGCTGACCATGTAGTTTGACATGAAAGATTTGAGGGAAGCTAATTATGTTCTCATTATCTAGTTCTTTTGGCATGTAAATAACAAAATGATAGTTTTATCCTAAGCTACATATATAGATAAAATTTTCGAGAAGTATGCAATGCAGAATTCTAAAAACAGAATGATAGCTTTGTCCTAGGCCGACTACATAAATAAAATTTTCAGGAGGTTTGCAATCTAGGATTCCAAGAAAGGTAGACAACCATCTAGTTGTGGAATTACTCTTTCTAAGAAAGACTCACCAAAGTCTGATGAAGAAAAAAAATACATGAAGAAGGTGCCGTATGCTTTTGCAGTGGGTAGTCTCATGTATGCTATGCTTTGCACATGATTTGACATTTGTTATGCGGTTGGGATAGTAAGTCATTTGAGTCAGATCCATGACCAAACCACTAGGTCACCTTTAGGATACATTGATTCAGATTTCCAATCCTGTTTAGATTCCAAAAGATCAACTTCTGTTTCAATGTTTACTACCATTGTTTGGAGAAGTGTCAAGCAAGATTACATTTTGGATTCAACGATTGAGGCCGAGTGTATGACAGCTAGTGATGCTTTGAAAGGAGTATAGCTCTACCAGTTCCTTGAGGATCTTGAGGTAGTTCTTGGTATTGATAAGATAATATCCCTACATTGTGATAACACTGCAGCGATAACTAATGCTAAGGAACGAAGGCTTCACATGAAGAGCAAGCATATTCATCGAAAGTATCATGTGGTAAAGGACTTTGTTGTAGGCGGGCATGTTGCATCATACAAAATTGCTTCTAAGGACAATTTAGCTATAGAAGAGGAACAATCATCACCTTTAGTCTTAGGTTCTTAACCTTAGTTGCCACAAGAATTCACCAAAAACAATTCTTACCAAGATCTTATGTGGCCACCACTATCTCCACACCACTTCTAGCATCATTTTTATGGACTTACTAGGAATGTAAAATGAGTCTAAGTTTCATAAGTTTAAATGTTCCATATTTTGACAATCTTGAGGGCATATTCACACATGACCCATATATGGTGTCTTTTGACACTTACTACGGGAGAAAGCCACTCTTTAACGATAGTCCACTAGGTGTAGAGTTGGAAGAAAGATTTGATGAATTCAAAGCATCAAATGATAGGAAAACACTTTCAAAGTAATATCTTTACCTTTTCTCTTTTGTAATATATTTTGTGTGTTGTTGTGTGCTGTTTTGATCTTCTTTTAAAATAATAAAAAAATGTTGAGATTTATTCTAAAAATTTAAAATGAAAGCTATTAATTAAATTTGTTTAGAATGGCTAAGTTATGGATTTAAACTAATTTTATTTTTCTCTTGAGATGCATTCTAAAGGGTTTGATTTTGTAAATGCAATTTGTTTGGATTTTGAAATAAATTTTTCAATATAAAAAATGTGTGTTTGATTTTGCATTTTAATTTTTCTTAAAAAAAATCTTTGAAATTAAATTACTTAATAATCCATTTAAAATAGCTGAGATTGAGGAGGATATAGTCATTGTAATTAGTAAGTATTCTATACTTGTAGCCTGTTGAAAAGCGATTTGAAGAATTTAAAAAGTGATTTTAATTTTCAAACAAAAAATAAACTCTTAGGAATCTGACTTTAAAGACCCAGTTTGTAATATATTATTGTGTATTTTTTTAGTTTAGTTTGTTAAGTTTGTTATAGATCATCTCTGTAGCTGTATTGATTTAGGTAATATTTTTGTTGCTCTCACTATTCTTTTTGTACATTAGGTAAAATGTACAATTTAGGTAGGGGAGAGGATTGAACATCAATATTGCACGAAATTGTGCTAATTTTTTTTTATTTTTGCTCAACTTTTTCCGTTTTTACTCCAAATTTTGTGTGTTTTGTAAAGATTTTTTGTTTTTGTGTGTTATTTTGTAAGCTTTTGTGAGTCATAAAATTAAAAAGAGAAGTTTAAGAAAAAAGTGTCTTTTGTAAATATTAGTTTTTCAGTAATTGATGTATTATTATTCTATTTTGATTTTTGAATTTCATATTAATGCAATATCATTTTTCTATTCTTTGAATTGTCTAACTTTATGGAGTCTCAAAACTTCGGTTTTATTTAACATTTTTATATGTTTATTTTTAAAGTGTTTGTAAGCCATTCTTTTCACACACACACACTATAATGCTTAATTGTGATAGTAAGTCAAAGCTATGAGTATTTGAATTTTGTTATTTTGTGAAAATGAACACTTAAGGGTAGCAGCATTTTTAAATTAAATAACTAATTAATAAAATAAAATAAAAAGAAATAAAAGAAGTGTAAATAAATAAAGCGTGTAATTATGTAAATTAATGAATAATGTTGGATAGGTTTGGTTTCATAGCCTCTTTAAGTTGAGTAAGTTCTAAGGGTGCTTCAACACCTAGTACCTTAAGCTAACTAGTCTGGGGTTACTAAACCAAAGCTTGCCAAATGGGTTAGAGAGAAAGCTTTTGAAAGCCAAAATTACACTATCCACAACTATTGTAAAGTTTATTTTTGTTTTATATTTCTTCTCTTTAATCATTGTAATCAATAATTTAAAGAGTTGCTGCCTGCAGGAATGATTTTAATCAAAATAACATAACAATTTTATTCCTAGTTTTTAATGAAACTTTATAATTATTCATTATCTCTTTTTGCACTAAGTCTGGCTTATTTACATTTTGTTAAATAGCCTATAAAGTGTTCAAATAAGATTTTTCTTTTCTTAATCTATTTAGTTAGTTGAGTCCAGTTATAGATGAATGGTATGCATTATTTGAATATCCAGTAAATCATTTCAAAATTATATCACTTTAATTGCTAGTGACTAGTAATAAGCTGGTTAGAAGGTATAATGAGACTATGAAAATGCATATTTTTTAAGGTCAAATATCATTATTTTGCATTGACATTTCTTGTTAAATCCTCTAATTAACAGCATTTGTTGTGTCAATTAGTATTTTTGTGTCTTACAGTGTAAATATATCAAATAATATATTTTTAGTGTTTTTTTATGTTTAACAATATTTTAGAAATTTTTAGAATCATCTTTGTGTGTTTTCTAATTAATTAGTTTGTAAAAAATCAAAACCATAAAAATAATACTGTATGATTTTATTTTGAGTCTTAAAATGTTTGTAAATAAGTTTTGAGTTTGTAAATATGTTTTATAATATTTCTAGTAATTTAAAAAATATTCTAAGTCTTAAATAGTATATCTGTTAAGGTTTGTTAATTTTAGAAGTTTTTATCTATTTTTAGTAATTTTTGTGTTCTATAATAAAATAAATATTTTAAAATTATTTTAAATATCATATTTATAAAATAATTAATTTTAATTTGTTTATTTAATTTTAGATTTAAAATTTGTAAAAAAAAAGGAGCAAAATGGCGTAAATCGGCAAAAAAGGACCTCAAATGCATAAGAAATCATAAATAAATTAAAAATCAAGAGAAGGACACATGGCAGCCTCTGGACCATCAGATCAAGCTGGCAACTCATTTTAGGCCTTTTGTTCCATGCCAACAGCCCCCACTAAGTCAAAGTCAACCTTTAGATTCACTATGGATATGCCCACATGCGTTCACACTGGCAACCATTAGATCGGCACGCTTTGACGTATCCAATGGTTTGAAGGATTCCTTTTACCTTTCTCTATGAAGACTTGATCCCAGCCATTCATTTGGTCTTCCATCAGCAATTTGAAGGCCTGGAACTGTCCGATCGGTGCAGGTGTTGCACTGAATTCTAATGCCAAATCATCACAATGATGGGCTATTTCACGCGAAGAAGGAAAAAGAATAGTTCTTAAGAGTGGATTCTCATGAAAAAAGAAGAAGATTGAACGTTGGATCCGCGTAGGATGCAACTAAAGAAAGAAAATAATAAAAATAATAAAAATATATATTAAAATTATTAATTGAATATTAGGAATAGTGAATTTTATTCACTATAAAAGGGGGGTGCCTTCCCCTTCATTCGGCAATCCCCCTCTCTTGCCTTTTTTTCTTCCTTTCTGCAAAGCTTCTAGCTTGACATTCTCCCCCTTAGGGCACTTCTTCGTGTTAGACATGTATGCCCTAAGGAGTAAAAATGTAATACGTTTTTGGAGACATTTTTATCAATAAAGAATTTATTCATTTATATATACCAAATCTTGTCCTCTTTACGTTCATATTTGTTGAATGTATGATAAGCAAACAGTAGTCTGAAACTGTCAGTCTAAACCTTAAGAATTGGGCATATGATGGGATGATTATGCGGTAGACACGATTCTTAAGGTGACGGTCTAAAACATATGATCCGCAATCGAGAGAATAAAGTTGGGCGCTTTAATCATGTAAAGATTGTTATGTTGTCTATATCCCTTTTGGGAGATGGTTTGTCTTGGCCATCGGAGTTGGACTCCATGAATAGAAACATTGGCGCGTTGTCATAGGTGACGACGTGTTGGATCAGGACATAAAGTGAATTGATTTGGATTAATAATTCTGTCTTGGCAAATCGATTCACTTTAGACAGTCATTTGTATTGTATCTTAATCTTGAGATGAATAGTGGGCCCGTTGTCTCGACTTGTGTCTTTTGATGTACCAATGGGTGACTCCCACATCTCTATAGTGGTATGCATGCCGGTACGTTGGTGGCATGACTCTTGATGGCGTACACTTGTTATTCATAGATATGGAATCCATAGCTCCTCTTTAGGAGTAATGATATCCTCTTATATGCGTTGTCCTGTAATTGGAAAACTGGAGCGCTCAACCATTTGGATACACAGGTGTAACCGAATGGTATACTATCTTTGGATGGTAAGTTTTCTAATGGTGAGACAATGGAACGTAAGATAAAAATAATCGAGAAGGTAGGACAGAACTTGTCCTTAAGCCGATTATGGATGATCATATGGGGATACGATGCACTATGATATGTCATGGAGACTTAGCTACACGAGCTTCGTAATTCTATAAAGTTCGAGAGTGCAGCTCCAAGCTTTTAGTAGAGTAACGTTGGAGTTGATAATTGTGAAATGTATATCTGGGATATTGGGTTTCATAATTATCATGAGCTTGAACTTTAGAGGTCCATTTTGGTCCCCTTTGCTAGCTCACAAAATCCTGTAACGACACGGCGTGCTTTTCCAATAATTGGTGACTTATGTCAGATTTATCAGATTGGTTTAAAATTTGTAAGAATCAAATAATTCATGTCTGTTTATCGGTTGAATTAATTTTGTAAGAAATTAGTACAAGATAAACTTGTTGAATTATTGCAATCAGATAATTCTTATCTGTTTATCGGTTGTTTTAATTTTGGACAAATTAGAACAAGATAAACTCGTAGAATTATTGTGAATTGATTTATTTTCTTAGAGATTATCTTGATAAAGTTTTTTTTGATCAGATAACTTCTCTATTGGGTTATTTGAATCAAAACTGAGACTTTATCCTTTAGAATCTCGGGTGGAAAAATAAAAGATTCGTGGAGATTTTTTCTCGGGAGTTCGGCCTGTCGAATGACGTGGTTGGCCTGTCGAACTGGCCTATTCAGCCTGCCGAACTGAATGTTCGGCCTGCCGATCAGCGGTAGATAAGATTATGCGTTTTCACGGGGATCTTATCAGATACTGATCCGAACTTGATTTTGTTTTGAGTTTTTGAGACCTAATCTAATATGGACTGACCCCAGGACCAATAGCTATATAAAGGGAGTGAGTCTCATGATTTACAAAGATCAATAGAGATCAATTTGAGAGATTAAGAGTGATACTCTTCTTGTGAGCATCTAAAAAACTCCCTGAGAGCTTTTGTTCACAAATCATGAACACTAGCTTTGGGTCCTCTCTATTGGTTGGAAGGAGAGTCTCCGGTGGAAGAGCTATACATGTAAGCCCACACTCATTCCAGTTGTGGATAGAGAATTGCAAAGAAGACCAATTGGTTGCGGCTCTTCTGGAACGTTACCTCTCTACACGGATTGCGGAGGTTCTTCTGCGCACTAAGGTTAGTAAGATCTGTCTAATTTATACATATAACATATCAAACTTGTGTTTTGGAAATTACTCTGATGGAAAAAAATTTTTAAAATTCCGCTGCGCATTTTGTTTCCAACAATTGGTATCAGAGCCGAGGTTTTTACATAAATTTACATGTTTGTGATCATGTTATATGCATAAATATTGTGATCTTAATCTCTCCTATGCTTGAATTGAATTTCATAGAGAGATGGCACTCTAGGTTTCTATATAATATATATGTTGTCATGGATTATATGGTGAATGTTTATTAATTAATTATGGTTGATTAAATCATTGTTTAATTATTTATTAATTAATTAATACTGGTTGTGGTTCCTTAGAGGTTAGAATGTGTATCTAGGTTTTTCATGTAATTTGATGGCGGACTATCATCTTCGTCTAGGAATTTTTATTTAATTTTTTATTTGTAAGAATTTTGTAATTAAATAATTATTCGGAGAAGACGGATCTAGAAGAAGGATCTAGAAGACGGATCTAGAAGACAGATCTTGAAGATTGATGATGGCGCCTCCAGGTGTTTCCGTAGTCTCTAATTTTATGTTTTTGAATTGTTAAAAATAAAATTGATGAATTGCATTAAAATTGTATTTTTTGGATTGAGGGTTTTCTACTCGGTCGGTTTGTCGGACCTCACAGTTCGGCAGGCCGAAAGTCACGGATCGGCAGGCCAGACGTATGGTCTGGTAAGCCGACAGTGGGGCACAAATTTTGGTGCTCTGCCAGCAGGCCGAACCTTCATAATCGGCAGGCCGATCACCCAGACCGGCCTGCAGACCGAGAGCTGCCGAGTGTCCAGAAAAGGTGCAATTTTTCCAGTGTAGTTTTAATTTATTTTTGGGACGATTCTGAGAAACATTAAATTTGGATATGACTGGAAATATAAAGTATTCGATTCATACGGGATTAAGGACTTGAAGATGGATATTATATGAAAAAGGATACGGCTTGAGGATTCAAGGATGAAGAATCAAAAAATGTCTCAATTGTTCTCTTGTAATCTTAGTTTTCTATTCTCTAGGGTGGAACCATAATATTACGGTTATTATTATTTTGCTTGTAGCTTTGCTTGATTGCTTTGCTTGTCTGCATTATAATACGATTTACCATGTATATTGATAACATGTCATATAGGAAAGGGAGTGCCGCTCATATTAAAATTGTTCATGCATAATTTTAAAATAAAACCTTGACTTCAAAAGATTGAGTGGGAGAAGGTTTTCGAAGAGAGGACCGAAGGCCTCCATCGTTGGTCCATAGGAAGAACATGGTGGTCCCGACTCCTAGGAAGGGATTTCTATCATGTACCAGATTCGATTTTTGAAAGGATAAGGTATTTTAGTATGATTTATGGTTGCACACCCCTAGGTGGTGATTATAAATCATGGATAAAATATTGAAACGGTGGTTATACACTCACGTTGATTTTGTTATTAACCTCCCCTAGGATCTCTATTAATAAAATTAATGGCCAAAGAAACGATTATTAGTATATGCTGGATCATACGGGTCCTGGATGGCATATATTAATCAGGAGGGGATCCGTGTTCCTGATTGAATTTGGCATGACTCCCCTAGGAGCTTGTTGAATTCTAAGTTGGGAATTATCGTTGTAAGGTTGTGATATTTTCAAGGTTTTGACACATAAACACATTTGTATGATTTTACATGATTGTGTTATCTTACTAAATTATAATAAATGTTTGCTTATGTTTGGTATATGATTCTTTATTGTAGATTGAAAATGTCTAAAAATGCTTTATCATCGATACTTGACAAAAACCAATTAACCGGTGAGAACTATAACGATAGGAAATGGAACCTGGACATCGTCCTTTCCTTTGAGAAACTAAAATATGTGCTGACAACTCCTTGTCCTCCCAAGCCTACGGGAGACTCAAGTAATGAGCAATTCCAAGCGTACGATCGCTGGAAAGATGCTAATGATAAGGCCGCTGCTATGTTATGGCCAGCATGAACAACGTGCTGCAGGCTCAACATCTAGATTATGAGACTGCGAAGCAGATCTTGGATAATCTTGAGGACATGTTTGGAGGCCAGGCCATAACGAAGCGACAAGGGGCGCTTCAGAAACTCTTAAACTATATATAGAGACCGGGGACATCTGTAAAGCAGCACATGATGTTGGTCATGGGTTACCTCGCTGAGGCTCAAACCAATGGAGCCGACATCGATGCTAAAACTCAGATGACTATGGTCTTTGAGACTCTGTCTAAGGAATTTATTCCGTTTAGAGCTACTTTTAATTTAAGCAATAGACGGGATATGACCTTGACAGAACTGATGAAACAGTTACAGGAGTTTGAACTGCTGATCAGGGAGTCTCCTGCTGGTGGTGAGGCCAATATGGTAGCTGCTTCTGGATCCAATCCTAACTCTGGGAATGGAAAGAAGCAACGGGCCAAGAATGGCAAGTGTTCTATTCCTGCTGCAACCAAGAGCAAGAAGAAGAAGAAGAAGAACCCAAAGAAGCTTAAGTGCTTCTTCTGTGGTAAGGTCGGGCATATAAAAAAGCATTGCAAGGACTTCCTTTCTAAGGGAGGTAGGTGTGATCTTCTATATTTAGAAACTTCTTTGGTTGAGGAATCCAGCGACATCTGGGTCATAGATTACGATGCAACTAATCATATTTGTGTTTCTCTGCAGGGATTCAAAGAAACGAGAAGTCTACTTCGTGAAGACTTAACGCTTCGGATGGGCGATGGATCCTTGGTCTCAGCGGAAGCAGTGGGAGATGTCCATCTTTATTTTGATAATTATAGGAATTTAATTTTGCGAGACTGTTTTTATGTTCCTAAATTTAAAAGGAATTTAATTTCTGTATCTTCTTTATTTAAAGACTCCTATGTGGTATCTTTTAATGAAAAAGTGGTGATTCATAAAAAAAAATCTTTTATCTGTTCTGGATGGATGCAAAATAATCTATATTTTATCAAACCTAAGGTGGACTTATTGCTTAATGCTGAGATAAATGATAATAACTCAAAAAGACCTAAAACTTCTCACTCTAATAAGACTTATCTTTGGCATTTGCACCTTGGCCATATTAACCTGAATAGGATTCAGAGGTTGGTAAGGGATGGACCTTTAAGTCACTTAAAGGTGGAATCTATACCTCAATGTAAATCTTGTTTGGAGGGTAACATGACCAAAAGACCATACGGGTCTAAGGGCAATAGGGCCGAAGGGGTTTTAGAACTTGTGCATAATGATGTTTGCAGACCGACGAACATCCAGGCACGAGGAGGGTATGAGTACTTCGTCACTTTTATTGACGATTACTCAAGATATGGGTATGTGTACCTAATGCACCACAAAAGCGAAACTTATGATAAGTTCAGGGAGTTTTCGGGCTGAAGTGGAAAAGCAATTGGGTAGACCCATAAAGGCACTTCGATCTGATCGAGGTGGGGAATACCTTTCTGATGAGTTCTTGGGACACATGTTAGAGAATGGGATTTTATCCCATTTGACTGCGCCGGGCACTCCGCTGCAGAATGGCATAGCGGAGAGAAGGAATAGGACTTTGTTGGACATGACTAGGTCCATGATGAGTTATTCATCATTGCCTTTATCCTTTTGGGGATATGCACTACAAACCGCATGTTATCTTTTGAACAATGTGCCTTCAAAATCGGTCCCTAAAACTCCTCATGAGTTGTGGACAAGACGGAAGACATCCTTTAACCATATTTGCATATGGGGATGTCCAGCTCATGTCCTGTTTAAGGATCCGAATAAGTTGGAAGCACGTTCGGAAGTTTGCGTGTCTGTAGGATATCCAAAAGGGACTAAAGGGGGTTATTTTTATAACCCAAAGGAAAGTGAAGTCGTGGTTTCAACTAATGCAACTTTCCTCGAGGAGAGTTACATGGATGACTTTAAACCTCAAAGCAAAGTGGTGCTTGAGGAGTTAAGGGGTGATTCGTTCACTCCGGAGGTTCCGAACGAAACCATTTTGATCGGTGTAGAAAAACCAAACAAACCTAAACAACAACCTCAGGGGCTTCGGCGTAGTGGGAGGATCGGGCGTCAACCTGAGACGTATATGTTCAATGGGGAGGTCTTCTTGGCTGAACCGGATGAACATGACAGGGATCCTTATACTTACGCAGAAGCTATGGAGGATGTTGATTCAAGACTCTAGACAGAGGCCATGAACACAGAGATGAAGTCTATGGAGACTAATCGGGTCTGGGAGCTTGTGGATCTTCCCGAAGGGGTAAAACCCATAGGGTGTAAGTGGATCTACAAGAGGAAAAGAGGAGTGGATGGAAAGGTCGAAACCTTTAAGGCTAGACTGGTAGCTAAGGGTTATACGCAAAAGGAAGGAATCGATTATGAGGAAACCTTTTCGCCTGTAGCCATGCTTAAGTCCATCCGGATTCTCTTGTCCATAGCTGCCGCTCTCGACTACAAGATTTGGCAGATGGATGTCAAGACGGCTTTTCTGAATGGCTATCTTGATGAGTCCATTTCTATGGAACAACCAGACAGGTTCAAGGTCGTGGGTCAAGAGGGTAAGGTTTGTAAGCTGCTAAAGTTTATTTATGGACTTAAGCAGGCTTCTCGTTCTTGGAACATAAGATTTGATCAAGTGATCAAGACTTATGGGTTCTCACAAAATGTGGATGAGCTATGTGTTTACAAACACATTAAGGATGGGAAGGTGGTTTTTCTACTGCTCTATATAGATGACATTCTGCTAATTGGCAATGACGTTGGGGCGTTGTCATCGGTCAAATTATGGTTGACCAAGCAGTTTGACATGAAGGACTTAGGTGAGGCTAATTTTGTTCTCGGTATCCAGATCTTTCGGGATAGGAAGAACAAAATGATAGCTTTGTCTTAGGCCAGATACATAGATAAAATTCTCAGAAGGTTTGCAATGTAGGATTCCAAGAAAGGTGGGCAACCATCTAGGTCTGGAATTACTCTTTCTAAGAAAGACTCTCCAAAGTCTTATGAAGAAAGAGAATACATGAAAAAGGTGCCTTATGCATCGGTAGTGGGTAGTCTCATGTATGCCATGCTTTGCACTCGAGAGGATATTAGCTATACGGTCGGGATTGTAAGTCGATTTCAGGCGGATCCAGGACCGAACCATTGGGTTGTGGTAAAGCATATTTTCAAGTACATGAGAAGGACTCGAGGGTATATGCTTGTGTATTCGAGTGAGGACTTGACTCCTCTGGGATACACTGATTCGGATTTTCAATCCTGTCTGGATTCTAGAAAATCGACTTCAGGGTTTGTGTTTACTCTGGGTGGCGGTGCCATCAGTTGGAGAAGTGCGAAGCAAGATTGCACTTCAGATTCAACGATGGAGGCCGAGTATGTGGCGGCTAGTGATGCTTCGAAAGAAGCAGTGTGGCTCCGCAAGTTCCTTGGGGATCTTGAGGTAGTTCCTGGTATGGATAAAGCGGTATCGGAGTACTGTGATAACAGTGCGGTGGTAGCTAATGCTAAGGAACCAAGATTTCATAGGAAGAGTAAGCATATTGATCAAAAATATCAGGTGATAGAGGACTTTGTTGAGGGCGGGCATGTCACGGTGTGCAAGATCGCATCAGAGGACAATTTTGCTGATCCATTTACGAAGACACTTACTGGGAGAGTCTTCGAGAGGCATGTGGAAGCTATGGGGATGCAAAATTTGTCGTATTTACTCACTTAGTGCAAGTGGGAGATTGTTAGACATGTATGCCCTAAGGAGTAAAAATGTAATACGTTTTTGGAAACATTTTTATCAATAAAGAATTTATTCATTTATATATACCAAATCTTGTCTTCTTTACGTTCGTGAATGTATGATAAGCAAACAGTAGTCTGAGACTGTCAGTCTAAACCTTAAGAATTGGGCATATGATGGGATGATTATGCGGTAGACACGATTCTTAAGGTGACGGTCTAAAACATGTGATCCGCAATCGAGGGAATAAAGTTGGGCTCTTTATTCATGTAAAGATTATTATGTTGTCTATATCCTTTTGGGAAATGGTTTGTCTTGGCCATCGGAGTTGGACTCCGTGAATAGAAACATCGGCGCGTTGTCATAGGTGACGATGTGTTGGATCGGGACATAAAGTTAATTGATTTGGATCAATAATTCTGTCTTGGCAAATCGATTCACTTTAGACAGTCATTTATATTGTATCTTAATCCTGAGATAAATAGTGGGCCCGTTGTCTCGACTTGTGTCTTTTGATGTACCAATGGGTGACTCCCACATCTCTATAGTGGTATGCATGCCAGTACGTTGGAGGCATGACTATTGATGGCGTAGACTTGTTATTCATAGATATGGAATCCATAGCTCCTCTTTAGGAGTAATGATATCCTCTTATATGCATTGTCCTGTAATTGGAAAACTGGAGCGCTCAACCATTTGGATACATAGGTGTAACCGAATGGTATACTATCTTTGGATGGTAAGTTTTCTAATGGTGAGACAATGGAATGTAAGATAAAAATAATCGGGAAGGTAAGACAGAACTTGTCCTTAAGCCGATTATGGATGAGCATATGGGGATACGATGCA
Source organism: Artocarpus heterophyllus (assembly GCA_025403435.1). Lineage (NCBI taxonomy): Eukaryota > Viridiplantae > Streptophyta > Magnoliopsida > Rosales > Moraceae > Artocarpus > Artocarpus heterophyllus. The sequence continues at coordinate 26,525,804 of CM046345.1, read as the reverse complement.
CGATGATATGTCATGGAGACTTAGCTACACGAGCTTCGTAATTCTATAAAGTTCGAGAGTGCAGCTCCAAGCTTTTAGTGAAGTAACGTTGGAGTTGATAATTGTGAAATGTATATCTGGGATATTGGGTTTCATAATTATCATGAGCTTGAACTTTATAGGTCCATTTTGGTCCCCTTTACTAGCTCACAAAATCCTGTAACGACACAGCGTGCTTTTCTAATAATTGGTGACTTATGTCGGATTTATCAGATTGGTTTAAAATTTGTAAGAATCAAATAATTCATGTCTGTTTATCGGTTGAATTAATTTTGTAAGAAATTAGTTCAAGATAAACTTGTTGAATTATTGCGATTAGATAATTCTTGTCTATTTATCGCTTGATTTGATTTTTGAACAAATTAGATCAAGATAAACTTGTAGAATTATTGTGAATTGATTTATTTTTTTAGAGATTATCTTAATAATGTTTGTTTTGATCAGATAACCTCTCTATTGGCTTATTTGAATTAAAACTGAGACTTTATCCTTTAGAATCTCGGGTGGAAAATAAAAGATTCGCGGAGATTTTTTCTCGGGAGTTCGGCCTGCCGAATGACGTGGTCGGCTTGCCGAACTGGCCTGTTCAGCCTGCCGAACTGAATGTTTGGCCTGCCGATTAGCGGTAGATAAGGTTATGCATTTTCACAGGGATCTTATTAGATACTGATCCGAACTTGATTCTGTTTCAAGTTTTTGAGACCTAATCTGATATGGACTGACCCCAGGACCAATAGCTATATAAAGGGAGTGAGTCTCATGATTTACAAAGATCAATAGAGATCAATTTGAGAGATTAAGAGTGATACTCTTCTAGTGAGCATCTAAAAAACCTCCTGAGAGCTTTTGTTCACAAATCACGAACACTAGCTTTGGGTTCTCTTTATTGGTTGGAAGGAGAGTCTCCGGTGGAAGAGCTATACGTGTGAGCCCACACTCACTCCGGTTGTGGATAGAGAATAGCAAAGAAGACCAGTTGGTTGAGGCTCTTCTGGAACGTTACCTCTCTACACAGATTGCGGAGGTTCTTCAGCACACTGAGGTTAGTAAGATCTGTCTAATTTATACATATAACATGTTAAACTTGTGTTTTGAAAATTACTTTGATGGAAAAAAAATTTTAAAATTCTGCTGCGCACTTTGTTTCCAACACTTCGACCCCTACTTTTAATATTACAAGAATGCCCAAATTAATGCAAAAAGTTTAGTGAGGTAGAGAGATGATCTTGAGTATATAGTACTTTGGTATGGTTTTTAACTCTATATCATCTATATAATATATATATCTTATTGGAATAGATTATATTTTTTATATTTTTAATCATTATTGTTAATGTTGTCATGTTGCTCAATTCTTGCATAAATTCAGTCGTGTTTTTCATTATATAATTTAATTGTGTTGCATAATTAATGTTAATAATACTAAAATCATACCTATTTATTAAGTTGAGCTTTTGTTACAATATAGACATGAATTGGCATAGTAAATGCTTGGTAATGCTTGATATATTGTCGACAGAGGATGACAGTATATTCTTAAACCATTTAATAAGATAAGTTTCTGTCAAAATTAATGCAAAAATTTATTCCATTAAAATATTCATTTTGATTTGTTATTATCTTTTCTATCTTAAAATTATGTTAATTATAATTATAGTAACAACGGTTATAATTTTCATAGTTAGTGCACTAAATTATTAGTGAGAGATACTTATTTTACTATTTTTTATATGAAAACTCTAACTGCATTATAACTTACTATATTGTTGCTTTAGGTTGACTTATAGAAATAGTAATTGTGCTTGTAATTAACAGAAGAAGATAAAATAAATCAAATGCTTTAGATAATTAACTAGAGAAAATTCCATATCAATTACGAAACATACAAGAAATTCTCAAAACTTTACCATTTTAATTTTATGTTTTAAAATGTTACTTTAAAATTCTCAAAAATATTTGTTTTCTTTTAAATTTTGTTTTAAAAATCCCTTTCCACTTTAAATAGAAAAATTTCAATCTTTCAAAAACTCACCTCCATGTGAACACGACAACCTTTTTGTACACAAATGTTCACGTTTAAAGAACCATTTTGGGCAATACAATACACACTTATCATTTTTATCATCTTTTAAATTAATCAAACCATGTTTAGACATGTTATTCAAAGATCTAAAATTTTAGTGTACTTAGCGAGCATGCCAAATATCAAAAGACTCAACAATAAATGGAATTCATCACTTTATTATTATTGATTCTAAGTTTGTACATGCCATCACAAGAATGTCCCTTTCCTACGAATGACTCATTCTTAGATGCAATATAAGTATTGCCCTCAAGTCTAATTTTACAACCATTCTTACATATAAGAGAAGCGGATATAGGATTCTTTCTAATATCGAGAACGTGGAAGACATTGTTCAAAGTATCTTTCTTCCCGGAAGCAAAGTTGATCTAGACCACTCCTTTCATGAATGGACAAAATATAAATTTATAATAATATTTCTAGAACAATATGGTAATCTAGTGTTGGGTTTGGTGCCCTAAAACCTGTGACATTGTACATATTGTTAATAAATAAATAAAATGACATTTATTATTATTTTGGTTGATTATATGTATTATGAATACATTTATAAACATCAAGAAAATTCCATGATTATTTATGTGACTATAAATTTAGCATATAAGTGTTATTTGCTTTGGGATAAAATTTATAGATAATAATCTAAATAGTCCGTAATAATTAATTAAAGTTTGGGATCTTTAATTAAAAGTTACAAGTACGGTCCAATCTCATCTAAAATGAAATAGTCATTATCCGGACTATTAATGTAGAGACATTGGATTGGAGGTACTTTATATAATGAGATTATATAGGACTGGACCAGATAAATTATGAATCTCTAATAATCATCCGTTACAAATAGAGTATTCAAATTTATCACTATGATGATCATATATTTGACAGTCTTAATCCTGAGTATTTATTAGACTCCTATTTATTACATTATGTTTTTTGACTTGCATGGTAAGATTTGTCTTAGCACAGATTATAACTTAGCATCTTGGAAACATAAAGTAATAAATGGCTGGGAATAATATTATACAAATATGGAATCCATTCCTTCCCTATGGAAGTTAGAAAAATAGTTCTCTTGAGTGATAATTCAAGGTTTGAACAATAGAGCGCTCGTTCATAATAAGATTATGAATTAATTGTTCATTAGAGAATTATTGGAACTCAAGGATAAAGATGTAATAAGAGAGGTGAACGGAAATTGAACTTAGCTCTTATTATGAACTATTTATGGAGAACTGACTTATATGTAATGATTATATCAATGGACTACTCGTTAATTTTCTTTGAGTAACACTGAAACTAATAAATTTGGCACATTAATTAAAGAGTTTGATTAAATGTCAAATTTATTGGAGCTTGGGTTATCGGTCCATAGGTCCCCAATACCACCTCTGTAACACTATATTGGATTTTGCATAGAATGAATCATACATGTTTAATTTAGAATTTTTGAATTCTGAATTAATTTTTTACACTTGAATTATTAACGTGACACAGAAAAATGTTCTCTGTGACACATAATGTAATGTGATAAATGTTATCACATTTAACTGAGCATTAGTTAATTAATTGATTATTGTTAAAATCTATTCTTAAATAAATGTGATTTATTTTTGAATTGAGTTTTATATATATATATGGTTTTGAACCAAATCTTTTTATATATATAAAAGATTTTATAATATATTAATATATATATTAATATAATATTATAAATAAAAAAAAAAGAGGGGAAAGGCGTGAACTCAGTTTCACGCTTTCCCCACACACACACACACATATATATATGACCGAATCTTGATTCGGTCAAAGTCAAAAAAAAAAAAAAAAAAAAAAGAAGGCAAGTTTCTTCTTTTCACGGCAACTTAAATATACGTATGCATATGTGTGTGAAACCGGATAAGGATCCGGGAAACAAACGGAAAAGAAAAGAAGAAAAAGGAAAGGAAAAGAAAAGGGAAAGAAAAATTACTAATGGCTCAGTTATAAAAAGAGAGAGATAACAGTTATCTTAGTAATTTTTATTCACATAATTTTTAGAGAGAAAAACTGAGAGTTCTTCTCTAAAAGAAAAAAGTCTGCTATCTCATGTGTTGAGTATATAGCAGATTTAGAAAAGTGTGAGGAAAATTCATTCTTGCAGTTTGACGCCCACTCGTCTTTCCATTGGTGTGGAGGCCTGGTTTGGAAGATCGTGGTGTCAAAGAGGAAAGCTAGGATACCCTGGTAGTCTTCAAAAGGTTAGTAAAAAAATTTCCTAAAGCTTTCTGTAATTAAAATTATATATCTATTCCCGATGAACAAAGTTTTCAGAAAATTTTTGTTTGTCAACGATCCGTTCCTTCCGCTGCGTTTCATGTTTTAATTCCAACATCTAGAACAAAATATAAATTCTATAATAATTCTGGAGCTTAAAAATTGACAAGAGTCTCATTTCATGAATGGACACAACCGGTTCAATTCATACGACCTTTACTTACAAGGTACCTCTTTAATTATAAAGGTATCTCTTCATTTCTAAAGGTAACTATTGAAGTATCAATATAAATATTATAATGGATGTATCCGTTGCTAATATATTTTTAGGTTTGTTTAAAAGTATAGAACCAATGAATACATCGGTTTAGAAAAACTCAAATGACACAAAATCTCATCACATATCAACTAGAGAGAGCGTCGTAGTGCCACCTTCTGGCATCGCAGCGCTAGGCTTTTTGGAACTAATTTCACAAGTAGTAACCCAGTGGGTGCCTAGGGGCTAGTCTAGCACTTAGGCACTATGAGCATAGCACCTAGGCGATACCCGTTCTTTCCATAAATTGTTGATTCTCATTTTGGCACTACAATGCTCCATGCTGGCACAAAACACATTAAAATTGTGTTTTCTAACCATTCTAAGGTGATCTTGATTCTCAAACATGTTAGAGAGATATATTTTAATCTCTACAACACCTCCGACACCCATCCGTTATTCGGTCCTGAGGACTATGCAAAAAATATGGTAGTTTTGTTTTATAGAGAACGTCTTTCAATATGAGTTGCCCAATTATCTCTCATCAACCGGGTAAGTAAAATTTTATATATATTTATTTATCGTCAAACTAATATAATCTATAGCCTGTTTTACAAAAGTTTTGAAAAAAATTTTGTTATATTCGTTCCACGCTATAACCACGTTTTTGCTGTTTTTATAAAAAGCGTTTTCCATAACCAACAATTCAATCGAGATCGCATAGTGTGCATGGTATTGTTGCACCAGAACCACCTTTTCCTCGACGGCGTAATCTGCATGGTATTGCTTTTCCCATTCAATATATTCAAAAGTAAATGTGTTCTACTTCGTAGCCAGCTTCCATTTTTCGAGATCGCTTCTCCTTAGCGCGGAGTTAACATTACTGCAAACATTCAATTTCCAACTTTTTTTTTTAGTGTTCCTTGTTTGTATACGGTTGATTTTTTTTTAAATTCTTTATTGGTGGGTGCAAAGCAAAGAAGAGATACTGGGATGATCGGACTGCAGTTTATCATCTAAAAAAAAAATGCTACGTCAAAATCTTGCTGGTATTTTCTTTTTTTTGGGTTATTTGTATTGATGGGAAAAAGTCACGTTGGAGATGGAGCAGATAGCATATGTGGGGTCCCACTTCACCAATTAAGCAGCGTCTGACTAAATTAACATACGACAAAGAAGGAAATTAAATTGCAAACGAAAAAAAAAAAAACCAAAGGGCTGAAAGAGAAACAAAATGTTAACATGACCTGAAACCTTTGAGACTAATATATAGAATAAAGAGAAATTACACAAAATGTTATTTTTTAATTGGTCTTTAGTAAATTATATCAGACATTTTGAAAATGTATAAATAATAACAGATTTTAATTTTAATTACATTTAAAACGTATAGAAAGATTAAATTGTCCTCAAAAGTCACAAACTCAGATCTAATTTCAAAATGCTCGTTCTCCTCACCTATAACACCCCGAAACTTAATTAAATATGATTAGTGTGCGACATAGTGAATTAGTGTGCTAAATTTGTGATTTGCTTTAATTTAATTATTTTGTGATGATTTCCCAATCAATTTGAATTTCAAATTACTTTAATTATTTTTATTATTTACATTTGCCATTTTGAATTTTTAAAGCAAAACAACTTGTCAAAGGCCAAATACGTCCTTGTAAAATTGTGGACGCACATGGTTTTCCTCTTTGGTTTTACTCTCCCTCCCTCTATTTATTTCTCTCTCCCTCTTCTCTCTACACTCTCTCTCTTCTCTCTCTTTCCCTCTCAAATTTCAATTCAAAATTGAGCTCAAGCTTGGATCATCAATTGAATTAGAGGCTACATAGCAAGATTGAGCCTCCACAAACTTGATTTCAAGCTTGGATTCGAGGTTACTTTGTTATTTTTTCAAATTTTTAAAACTTTTTCCAAACTTTTCAATCTCTTTAAAATGTTGTAATATGAGTTTCTATAGCTTAGAAAACCTTTAATCTAAGTTAATGCAACTCAAAATAACTTGAATCTAAGCTTGATTTCACGAAAAACGGATTGAATCACATTTTTCCTATTTTTCCCATTTTTGGATTTCTTTGAGATTTCTGTGTAAATCTTCTTTAAACTTGTTTAATTGCATTCTATTATTTTTTCTATCATCTATGAATGTTTTCTATGTCTGGGAATTAAGAAAAATAGGTTTAGAATGAGATTTCGAGCTTGGGAGGCCGAGACTCGAAATCTGGAACTTTTTGGAATTTCTTAGTTCAGCAGGCCGAATTCATGAGTTTGGCAGATTGGATTCATGAGTTCGGTAGGCCGGATTCATATCTCGGTAGGCGAAACCTGAGAAATTTTGGCAGGCAGGTTCTATACAGTCGGTGGGCCGACCTGTATAGTTCGGCAGGCTAGTATGGACATTTTGGCAGGCCGACCAAAGTTTACGAGAAATAACAGATTTCACTCATTTTCACTGTTTTAAATCTAGATGAAGTTTTTAACTTCATAGAATGACTCTATGAACTTCAACGGCACACTAAGACACCACAAAATAGCTCAGTAACGTAGAATATCCTAAGATAGATATTGATGAACTTAGTTTACATTTAAGGTTGTGCGCTGTTCTGTGGAGCTGACGTATAGCGTGCCGGGACTGCAGTACCAAGATATGGTGCAGTATTCTAAGTAGGACTTTTACCCCTTCTTTTCGTAGCATGATTTTAATGTTTTTGGCCTTAAAGGATTCTTTCAAAATGTTTTATACAAAAATAACCTCTTTTAAAGTGATGTCTTCCAAAATAAGTTTTAAGAGATAATTTGAGATGGGTTACTTAGTGATTTCATTTCTTGATGAAAAATGAATGATCATAATGAATCAAATAATGAATGTAAATGAGAATATTCGGTAAAGTGAAACCTAAATAATAACATAATACCGGACACGTTATTAACACCATCTGGAAGGAAACAAAAGAGCATAATGCCATCCACAAAGATCGGGTCGTGGAGAGTGCAACCTTAAGGGCAGGTCCTGAAAGCCAACTAGGCCACTATAGTGGTGATCATGATGGCTTTGCTAAAAACTAAATAACAAGTCAAATTTACTGGTGACTAATAGATTAATGATAAGCATAAGTTTTATAAGTCTATTTACGGTATTTTATAATTTTAATGTTATAATAGATCTAACCTTGATTTAATGTTTTCAAAACTCAAACCTAGATTAGATTTGGATGAAAAAGAGTAAGATAGTAAGTATGAGTTTAACGAATTTTAATTTATTATTTTTATAACTCTTGTCTATAATAGAATATTATATTAAATGTTCCACGAACCTTTAGTCTTACGGAGCATTCCGCTCACATTTTCTTTATCTGTTTTTAAAACCTTTCCCCTAGGTGATTGTAGCTTAGAACCGACAGGGAGGCATCAAGGCAACAAGTGAGTCATAGGAATACTGTTTTAGGTTATTACTTCATTTAATTCAAGGTATGTATTATTTTAATATCTATCACTCGTATTGGGCTGTGATTGTATTATTTTATTGCCGATACCATGTGTGTGCACTAATGTGGGTCCGATGGGGCCCAGCCTGTTTTCAATTATCTTTAATATTTTATTTTATTTTATTTTATGTTCTACTGTTTCAAAATAACAATTTTAGAATGTTTTTAAATTATCACGTTTTTTTTAAAGAACCCAATGTTAGACATGTATGCTCTAAGGAGTAAAAATGTAATACGTTTTTGGAGACATTTTTATCAATAAAGAATTTATTCATTTATATATACCAAATATTGTCCTCTTTACGTTCATATTTGTTGAATGTATGATAAGCAAACAGTAGTCTGAGACTGTCAGTCTAAACCTTAAGAGTTGGGCATATGATGGGATGATTATGCGGTAGACACGACTCTTAAGGTGATGGTCTAAAATATATGATCCGCAATCGAGGGAATAAAGTTGGGCGCTTTATTCATGTAAAGATTGTTATGTTGTCTATATCCCTTTAGGGAGATGGTTTGTCTTGGCCATCGGAGTTGGACTCCGTGAATAGAAACATTGGCGCATTGTCATAGGTGACGATGTGTTGGATCGGGACATAAAGTGAATTGATTTGGATTAATAATTCTGTCTTGTCAAATCGATTCACTTTAGACAATCATTTGTATTGTATCTTAATCCTGAGATGAATAATGGGCCCGTTGTCTCGACTTATGTCTTTTGATGTACCAATGGGTGACTCCCACATCTCTATAGTGGCATGCATGCCGGTACGTTGGAGGCATGACTCTTGGTAGCGTAGACTTGTTATTCATAGATATGGAATCCATAGCTCCTCTTTAGGAGTAATGATATCCTCTTATATGCGTTGTCCTGTAATTGGAAAACTGGAGCGCTCAACCATTTGGATACATAGGTGTAACCGAATGGTATACTATCTTTGGATGGTAAGTTTTCTAATGGTGAGACAATGGAACGTAAGATAAAAATAATCGGGAAGGTAAGACAGAACTTGTCCTTAAGCCGATTATGGATGATCATATGGGGATGTGATACACTATGATATGTCATGGAGACTTAGCTACACGAGCTTCGTAATTCTATAAAGTTCGAGAGTGCAGCTCCAAGCTTTTAGTGGAGTAGCGTTGGAGTTGATAATTGTGAAATGTATATCTGGGATATTGGGTTTCATAGTTATCATGAGCTTGAACTTTATAGGTCCATTTTGGTCCCCTTTGCTAGCTCACAAAATCCTGTAACGACACGGCGTGCTTTTCCAATAATTGGAGACTTATGTCGGATTTATCAGATTGGTTTAAAATTTATAAGAATCAAATAATTCATGTCTGTTTATCGGTTGAATTAATTATGTAAGAAATTAGTTCAAGATGAACTTGTTGAATTATGGCGTTCGGATAATTCTTGTCTGTTTATCGGTTGTTTTAATTTTGGACAATTAGAACAAGATAAACTTGTAGAATTATTGTGAATTGATTTATTTTCTTAGAGATTATCTTGATAAAGTTTGTTTTGATCAGATATCTTTTCTATTGGGCTATTTGAATCAAAACTGAGACTTTATCCTTTAGAATCTCGGGTGGAAAATAAAAGATTCGCGGAGATTTTTTCTCGGCAGTTCGGCATGCCGGATGACGTGTTCGGCCTGCCGAACTGGCCAGTTCGGCCTGCCTATCTCACAGTTCGGCATGCCGACCGCGACAGCTAAGATTACGCGTTTTTCACGCGTATCTTATCAGATATTGATCCGAACTTGATTCTATTTCGATTTTTGAGACCTAATCTGATATGGACTGACCCCAAGGACCAATAGGTATAAAAAGGGAGTGAGTCTAATGATTTACTCAGATCAATTTGAGAGATTAAGAGTGATACTCTTCTAGTGAGCATCTAAAAACTCCCTGAGAGCTTTTGTTCACAAATCACGAACACTAGCTTTGGGTTCTCTCTATTGGTTGGAAGGAGAGTCACCGGTGGAAGAGCTGTACGTGTGAGCCCACACTCACTCCGGTTGTGGATAGAGAATAGCAAAGAAGACCAGTTGGTTGAGGCTCTTCTGGAACGTTACTTCTCTACACAGGTCGCGGAGGTTCTTCGGCATACTGAGGTTAGTAAGATCTGTTTAATTTATACATATAACATGTCAAACTTGTGTTTTGGAAAATACTCTGATGAAAAATTTTTAAAATTCCGCTGCGTACTTTGTTTCCAACAATTGGTATCAGAGCCGAGGTTTTTACATAAATTTGCAAGTTTGTGATCATGTTATATGCATAAATTTTGTGATCTTAATCTCTCCAATGCTTGAATTAAATTTTATAGAGAGATGGCACTCTAGGTTTCTATATAATATATATATGTTGTCATGGATTATATGGTGAATGTTTATTAATTAATTATGGTTGATTAAATTGTTGTTTAATTATTTATTAATTAATTAATACCGGTTATGGTTCCTTAGAGGTTAGAATGTGTATCTAGGTTTTTCATGTAATTAGATGGCGGACTATCATCTCCGTCTAGGAATTATTATTTAATTTGTAAGAATTTTGTAATTAAATAATTATTCGGAGAAGACGGAACGAGAAGTCGGATCTTGAAGATAGATGATGGCGCCTCCAGGTATTTCCTGAGTCTCTAATTTTATGTTTTTGAATTTTTAAAAATAAAATTGATGAATTGCATTAAAATTGTATTTTCTGGATTGAGGGTTTTCTGCTCGGTCGGCATGCCGGACCTCACAGTTCGGCAGGCCGAAGGTCACAGATCGGCAGGCCGGACGTACGGTCCGGCAGGCCGACAGTGGGGCAGAAATTTTGGTGCTCTGCCGGCAGGCCGAACCTTCATGTTCGGCAGGCCGAACCACCATGATCGGCAGACCGATCACCCAGATCGGCCTGCCGACCGAGAGCTGCCAGGCGTCCAGAAAAGGTGCGATTTTTTAGTGCAGTTTTAATTTTATTTTTGGGACGATTCTGAGAAACATTAAATTTGGATATGACCGGAAATATGAAGTGTTCGATTCATACGGGATTGAGGACTTGAAGATGGATATTACATGAAGAAGGATACAGCTTAAGGATTCAAGGTTGAAGAATCGATAAATGTCTCGATTATTCTCTTGTAATCTTATTTTTTCTATTCTCTAGGGTGGAACCATAATATTACGGTTATTATTATTATGCTTGTAGCTTTGCTTGATTGCTTTGCTTGTCTGCATTATAATATGATTTACCATGTATATTGATAACATGTCATATAGAATAGGGAGTGCCGCTCATATTAAAATTGTTCATGCATAATTTTAAAATAAAACCTTGACTTCAAAAGATTGAGTGGGAGAAGGTTTTCGAAGAGAGAACCTAAGGCCTCCATCGTTGGTCCATAGGAAGAACATGATGGTCCCAACCCCTAGGAAGGGATTTCTATCATGTACCAGATTGGATCTCTGAAAGGATAAGGTATTTTAGTATGATTTATGGTTGCACACCCCTAGGTGGTGATTATAAATCATGGATAAAATATTAAAACGGTGGTTATACACTCACGTTAACTTTATTATTAACCTCCCCTAGGAGCTCTGTTAATAAAATTAATGGCCAAAGAAACGATTATTAGTATATGCTGGATCATACGGGTCCTGGATGGCATATATTAATCAGGAGGGGATCCGTGTTCCTGATTGAATTTGGCATGACTCCCCTAGGAGCTTGTTGAATTCTGAGTTGGGAATTATCGTTGTAAGGTTGTGATATTTTCAAGGTTTTGACACATAAACACATTTGTATGATTTTACATGATTGTGTTATCTTACTAAATTATTATATATGTTTGCTTATGTTTGGTATATGATTCTTTATTGTAGATTGAAAATGTCTAAAAACGCTTTATCATCGATACTTGACAAAAACCAATTGACCGGTGAGAACTATAATGATTGGAAACGGAACCTGGACATCGTCCTTTCCTTTGAGAAACTGAAATATGTTCTGACAACTCCTTGTCCTCCCGAGCCTACGGGAGACTCAAGTAATGAGCAATTCCAAGCGTACGAACGCTGGAAAGATGCTAATGATCAGGCCCGCTGCTATGTTATGGCTAGCATGAATAACGTGCTGCAGGCTCAACATCAGGATTATGAGACTGCGAAGCAGATCTTGGATAATCTTGAGGACATGTTTGGAGGCCAGGCCATAACAAAGCGGCAAGGGGCGCTTCGGAAACTCTTAAACTGTAGACAGAGACCGGGGACATCTGTAAAGGAGCACATGATGTTGGTCATGGGTTACCTCGCTGAGGCTCAAACCAATGGAGCCGACATCGATGCTGAAACTCAGATGACTATGGTCTTTGAGACTCTGTCTAAGGAATTTATTCCGTTTAGAGCTACTTTTAATCTAAGCAATAGACGGGATATGACCTTGACAGAACTGATGAAACAGTTACAAGAGTTTGAACTGCTGATCAGGGAGTCTCCTGCTGGTGGAGAGGCCAATTTGGTAGCTGCTTCTGGTTCCAATCCTAACTCTGGGAATGGAAAGAAACAACGGGCCAAGAGTGGGAAGTCTTCTATTCCTATTGCTACCAAGAGCAAGAAGAAGAAGAAGAAGAACCCAAAGAAGCTTAAGTGCTTCTTTTGTGGTAAGGTCGGGCATATAAAGAAGCATTGCAAGGACTTCCTTTCCAAGGGAGGTAGGTGTGATCTTCTATATTTAGAAACTTGTTTGGTTGAGGAATCCAGTGACATTTGGGTCATAGATTCTGGTGCAACTAATCATGTTTGTGTTTCTCTGCAGGGATTCAAAGAAACGAGAAGTCTACTTCGTGAAGACTTAACGCTTCGGATGGGCGATGGATCCTTGGTCTCAGCGGAAGCAGTGGGAGATGTCCATCTTTATTTTGATAATTATAGGAGTTTAATTTTGCGAGATTGTTTTTATGTTCCTAAATTTAAAAGGAATTTAATTTCTGTATCTTCTTTATTTAAAGACTCCTACGTGGTATCTTTTAATGAAAAAGTGGTGATTCGTAAAAACAAATCCTTTATCTGTTCTGGATGGATGCAAAATAATCTATATTTTATCAAACCTAAGATGGACTTATTGCTTAATGCTGAGATAAATGATAATAACTCCAAAAGACTTAAAACTTCTCACTCTAATAAGACTTATCTTTGGCATTTGCGCCTCGGTCATATTAACCTGAATGGGATTCAAAGGTTGGTAAGGGATGGACCTTTAAGTCACTTAAAGGTTGAATCTATACCTCAATGTGAATCTTGTTTGGAGGGTAAAATGACCAAAAGACCATTCGGGTCTAAGGGCAATAGGGCCGAAGGGGTTCTAGAACTTGTGCAAAGTGATGTTTGCGGATCGATGAACATCCGGGCACGAGGAGGGTATGAGTACTTTGTTACTTTTATTGACAATTACTCAAGATATGGGTATGTGTACCTAATGCACCACAAAAGCGAAACTTATGATAAGTTCAGGGAGTTTCGGGCTGAAGTGGAAAAGCAATTGGGTAGACCCATAAAGGCACTTCGATCTGATCGAGGTGGGGAATACCTTTCTGATGAGTTCTTGGGACACTTGTTAGAGAATGGGATTTTATCCCATTTGACTGCGCCGGGCACTCCGCAGCAGAATGGCGTAGCAGAGAGAAGGAATAGGACTTTGTTGGACATGATTCGGTCCATGATGAGTTATTCATCATTGCCTTTATCCTTTTGGGGATATGCACTACAAACCGCATGTTATCTTTTGAACAATGTGCCTTCAAAATCGGTCCCTAAAACTCCTCACGAGTTGTGGACAAGACGGAAGACATCCTTAAACCATATTCGCATATGGGGATGTCCAGCTCATGTCCTGTTTAAGGATCCGAATAAGTTGGAAGCACGTTCAGAAGTTTGCGTGTTTGTAGGATATCCAAAAGGGGCTAAAGGGGGTTATTTTTATAACCCAAAGGAAAATAAAGTCGTGGTTTCAACTAATGCAACTTTCCTTGGGGAGAGTTACATGAACGACTTTAAACCTCAAAGCAAAGTGGTGCTTGAGGAGTTGAGGGGTAATCCGTTTACTCCGGAGGTTCCGAATGAAACCGTTCCGATCAGTGTAGAAAAACCAAACAAACCTGAACAACAACCTCAGGGGCTTCGGCGTAGTGGGAGGATCGGGCGTCAACCTGAGAGGTATATGTTCAATGGGGAGGTCTTTTTGGCTGAACCGAATGAACATGACAGGGATCCTTATACTTACGCAGAAGCTATGGAGGATGTTGATTCAAGACTCTGGACAAAGGCCATGAACATTGAGATGAAGTCTATGGAGACTAATCGGGTCTGGGAGCTTGTGGATCTTCCCGAAGGGGTAAAACCCATAGGGTGTAAGTGGATCTACAAGAGGAAAAGAGGAGTGGATGGAAAGGTCGAAACCTTTAAGGCTAGACTGGTAGCTAAGGGTTATACGCAAAAGGAAGGAATCGATTATGAGGAAACCTTTTCGCCTGTAGCCATGCTAAAGTCCATCCGGATTCTCTTGTCCATAGCTGCCGCTCTCGACTACGAGATTTGGCAGATGGATGTCAAGACGGCTTTTCTGAATGGCTATCTTGATGAGTCCATTTATATGGAACAACCAGACGGGTTCAAGGTCACGGGTCAAGAGGGTAAGGTTTGTAAGTTGCTAAAATCTATTTATGGACTTAAGCAGGCTTCTCGTTCTTGGAACATAAGATTTGATCAAGTGATCAAGACTTATGGGTTCTCACAAAATGTGGATGAACCATGTGTTTACAAACACATTAAGAATGGGAAGGTGGTTTTTCTACTACTCTATGTAGATGACATTCTGCTAATTGGCAATGACGTTGGGGCGTTGTCATCGGTCAAATTATGGTTGACCAAGCAGTTTGACATGAAGGACTTGGGTGAGGCTAATTTTGTTCTCGGTATCCAGATCTTTCGGGATAGGAAGAACAAAATGATAGCTTTGTCACAGGCCAGCTACATAGATAAAATTCTCAGGAGGTTTGCAATGCAGGATTCCAAGAAAGGTGGGCAACCATCTAGGTCTGGAATTACTCTTTCTAAGAAAGACTCTCCAAAGTCTTATGAAGAAAGAGAATACATGAAGAAGGTGCCTTATGCTTCGGCAGTAGGTAGTCTCATGTATGCCATGCTTTGCACTCGACCAGATATTAGCTATGCGGTCGGGATTGTGAGTCGATTTCAGGCGGATCCAGGACCAAACCATTGGGTTGCGGTAAAGCATATTTTCAAGTACCTGAGAAGGACTCGTGAGTATATGCTTGTGTATTCGGGTGAGGATTTAACTCCTCTAGGATACACTGATTCGGA
This sequence comes from Artocarpus heterophyllus, assembly GCA_025403435.1. Lineage (NCBI taxonomy): Eukaryota > Viridiplantae > Streptophyta > Magnoliopsida > Rosales > Moraceae > Artocarpus > Artocarpus heterophyllus. Next base: position 26,510,306 of record CM046345.1, on the reverse strand, counting down.
TTTTCAATCCTGCCTGGATTCTAGGAAATCGACTTCAGGGTTTGTGTTTACTCTAGGTGGCGGTGCCATCAGTTGGAGAAGTGCGAAGCAAGATTGCACTTCGGATTCAACGATGGAGGCCGAGTATGTGGCGGCTAGTGATGCTTCGAAAGAAGCAGTGTGGCTCCGCAAGTTCCTTGGGGATCTTGAGGTAGTTCCTGGTGTGGATAAAGCGGTATCTCTATACTGTGATAACAGTGCGGCGGTAGCTAATGCTAAGGAACCAAGATTTCACAAGAAGAGTAAGCATATTGATCGGAAGTATCATGTGATAAAGGACTTCGTTGAGAGCGGGCATGTCACGGTGTGCAAGATCGCGTCAGAGGACAATTTAGCTGATCCATTTACGAAGACACTTTCTGGAAGAGTCTTCGAAAGGCATGTGGAAGCTATGGGGATGCGAAATTTGCAGTATTTACTCACTTAGTGCAAGTGGGAGATTGTTAGACATGTATGCTCTAAGGAGTAAAAATGTAATACGTTTTTGGAGACATTTTTATCAATAAAGAATTTATTCATTTATATATACCAAATATTGTCCTCTTTACGTTCATATTTGTTGAATGTATGATAAGCAAACAGTAGTCTGAGACTGTCAGTCTAAACCTTAAGAGTTGGGCATATGATGGGATGATTATGCGGTAGACACGACTCTTAAGGTGATGGTCTAAAATATATGATCCGCAATCGAGGGAATAAAGTTGGGCGCTTTATTCATGTAAAGATTGTTATGTTGTCTATATCCCTTTAGGGAGATGGTTTGTCTTGGCCATCGGAGTTGGACTCCGTGAATAGAAACATTGGCGCATTGTCATAGGTGACGATGTGTTGGATCGGGACATAAAGTGAATTGATTTGGATTAATAATTCTGTCTTGTCAAATCGATTCACTTTAGACAATCATTTGTATTGTATCTTAATCCTGAGATGAATAATGGGCCCGTTGTCTCGACTTATGTCTTTTGATGTACCAATGGGTGACTCCCACATCTCTATAGTGGCATGCATGCCGGTACGTTGGAGGCATGACTCTTGGTAGCGTAGACTTGTTATTCATAGATATGGAATCCATAGCTCCTCTTTAGGAGTAATGATATCCTCTTATATGCGTTGTCCTGTAATTGGAAAACTGGAGCGCTCAACCATTTGGATACATAGGTGTAACCGAATGGTATACTATCTTTGGATGGTAAGTTTTCTAATGGTGAGACAATGGAACGTAAGATAAAAATAATCGGGAAGGTAAGACAGAACTTGTCCTTAAGCCGATTATGGATGATCATATGGGGATGTGATACACTATGATATGTCATGGAGACTTAGCTACACGAGCTTCGTAATTCTATAAAGTTCGAGAGTGCAGCTCCAAGCTTTTAGTGGAGTAGCGTTGGAGTTGATAATTGTGAAATGTATATCTGGGATATTGGGTTTCATAGTTATCATGAGCTTGAACTTTATAGGTCCATTTTGGTCCCCTTTGCTAGCTCACAAAATCCTGTAACGACACGGCGTGCTTTTCCAATAATTGGAGACTTATGTCGGATTTATCAGATTGGTTTAAAATTTATAAGAATCAAATAATTCATGTCTGTTTATCGGTTGAATTAATTATGTAAGAAATTAGTTCAAGATGAACTTGTTGAATTATGGCGTTCGGATAATTCTTGTCTGTTTATCGGTTGTTTTAATTTTGGACAATTAGAACAAGATAAACTTGTAGAATTATTGTGAATTGATTTATTTTCTTAGAGATTATCTTGATAAAGTTTGTTTTGATCAGATATCTTTTCTATTGGGCTATTTGAATCAAAACTGAGACTTTATCCTTTAGAATCTCGGGTGGAAAATAAAAGATTCGCGGAGATTTTTTCTCGGCAGTTCGGCATGCCGGATGACGTGTTCGGCCTGCCGAACTGGCCAGTTCGGCCTGCCTATCTCACAGTTCGGCATGCCGACCGCGACAGCTAAGATTACGCGTTTTTCACGCGTATCTTATCAGATATTGATCCGAACTTGATTCTATTTCGATTTTTGAGACCTAATCTGATATGGACTGACCCCAAGGACCAATAGGTATAAAAAGGGAGTGAGTCTAATGATTTACTCAGATCAATTTGAGAGATTAAGAGTGATACTCTTCTAGTGAGCATCTAAAAACTCCCTGAGAGCTTTTGTTCACAAATCACGAACACTAGCTTTGGGTTCTCTCTATTGGTTGGAAGGAGAGTCACCGGTGGAAGAGCTGTACGTGTGAGCCCACACTCACTCCGGTTGTGGATAGAGAATAGCAAAGAAGACCAGTTGGTTGAGGCTCTTCTGGAACGTTACTTCTCTACACAGGTTGCGGAGGTTCTTCGGCATACTGAGGTTAGTAAGATCTGTTTAATTTATACATATAACATGTCAAACTTGTGTTTTGGAAAATACTCTGATGAAAAATTTTTAAAATTCCGCTGCGCACTTTGTTTCCAACACCCAAATCATTTAATTGGTGATTTTAATCAAAATTTGGTTTAATTAAATTAATAAATTCACCACGTCATTACCTGTACTTTGAGGCGTGGCAGAATAGTATCAGAGCTTAAGGTTATAAACGTAGGGAATTATGCACACATAGGTACGACAATAAAAAGCCTTTGGCAGTCCAATTTTGTTTTTAGAATTGAGAGAATGGCACCTCTGCGTCATCCAGCTGTGACTAACATGAGTCTCACGACTGAGAGGAGTGTGATAGGGGCTACATTTGCCGCTTTTCAACAAATGGCAGCAAGGGTTATACTTGGAAATTCGAAGACAAGTCGTCGGCACAAAAGTTTTAAGGAGCTTAGGCGTGCATCTACCCTAACTGTTGATGGAAATAGAGGTCCGTAGGTGGATAGATCTCAGTTAGACTCAATAAGCAAAGCATTTCGATACCCTAGGAGCTACAGTAGTGTACCAAGTGGAATTCATGGCTTGTTAGTAGGGGGCATTGCTAATTCCTGGTAAGGTAAGTAAACCATCTGGAGAACGATAGGAATATTAGCAGGGAAAGATTTGAGGAATTGTTATATGAGCATTATTTTCTATAGGGATACAAAAATAACAGATCATCGAATTCTACCGAATGGGATAGGGTGATATGATGGTTCGGGAACACGAGGTAAAGTTTGATGAGTTGGCCAAGTTTGTTTCGTTCGATGTGGCTTTTGTACATGAAAGCTGTACCAAGTTCTAGGAAGGGTTCAAGATATCCACTCGACAGCAATTGGTGGCCTTGCAACTTTAGAGTATTGGTAAGTTAGAGTCGTCAGCTTCATTGGTAGAAGGAGATTACACTCTCTACTACGAAGACCGAGCGAAAACATTAGGGAGACCTCAACGGAGTAATAGGTGAGGTAGCGATCGCCAAGCTCAGGCAAAGAATCAACATGGTAACTTAACAATGGAAGCAGTAGATCATCCAGTAGTGAACGAAGCAGCCCTTGCCATTTCAGCCAATAGCCAGGAGTGAATCGAGTGGAGCTACACAATAAGGAATGCTCGACTAGGATTTTAGACCGGTGAGAGTGCAAGCAGTCAGCCTCAACCTCAGTCTTTATCTCCACCTCAGCAACTTCTTTAGCTTCAGCTTCATCGGTTCTCTTCACAATAGTATCAGCCAATGAACCCAGGATGTAGTAGTACTAGCAAAGGAAAAAGGAAAGGCTCCAATTTGAGTTTACATCACGACATCAGGGAGTTTGAATGTTCAGACCAACAATGTGAGAGTTGATTGATGGTTCTAGCTTCTTTGTCTTTAATTTTAGTTCTCTTTGATATTGGTGCCATTCATTCTTCCATTTTGAGTTCTTTTGTACATGTCTTGGAATTAGAAATAGAACAATTTGATGAACCCTTGCTAATTACCTCACCCTTAGGGTAAGTGTGTGTGTGTTGTATATGCAAACCTTGTAAGATAATGATTGGGGATAACATTCTAGAAAGTTATTTGACTATAATTCCCACGAGTACTTATGACTGATTTCAAGGATGGACGGGTTGTCTAGGCAAGATGTAACTATCGATTATCACATTTGAAAGGTAACCATAGTGATTGATAAGGGGACGACAATCGCTTACTACGATGGTAATGATCGAGTAATGAGTGAATGACCCATGAAAACGTGTCTAGGTGTACGATGAAACCTAGCATACTATATATATATATACTTTTTTTAGATCTAGACAAGGAGTCTAATGCCATAGGGGGAAATGCAGCAACATCGGTAAGTAATGAGTTTGATGATGTCTTTCTGATGGGTTAATAGGATTAGTGCCGCATCGGGAGGTTAAGTCTGGCATCGAACTATTCCTGGGGATCGCTTTGATTTCCATGCCACTAAATCGATTGGTGCCTGTAGAGATGAAAGAAATCAGGAAACAACTTTAGGGACTTGCAGACAAAGGATATACTTAGGATAGCACGGGATGCGCCAATTTTATTCTCTGAGAGACATGACGATATGCTCAAGTTGTGCATTGATAATTGGCAGCTGAATCGGGTCGCTGTGAAGGATGAATATCCTCGGCCCAGGATCGATGAGTTATTTGACCATCTAAGAAGTTCATGATATTTCTCAAGGGTAGGTTTGTGGCCTAAAAGCACCAGTTGCATGCCAAGAAGGTTGAGTTTCTAGGGCATATTATTTCCCAACAAGGTATCTTAGTGGATCTATCTAAAATAGAGGCTCTAGTATAGGGGCGATGACTAAAGATCGTGGTTGAGGTTCGCAGCTTTTTAGGACTTGCGGGGTACTATAGGAAGATTGTAAAGGATTTCCTAAGATAGCAGTTCCCTTGATGCGATTAATCAGGAAAAGTGTTAGGTTTGGATAAGATGAAGAATGTGACTACGCTTTCCAAGAGTAAAAGAATAGGTGGGTTACTGTTCCTGTATTGACTATATCGAGTAGTGATGAGCTTTATGAGGCCTACACTGATGCGATAGGATGAGGACTTAGATGTATGTTGATGCAGCATGGACGAGCTGTGGCTTGTGGATTACGGCGGTCGAGGCCTCGCTCACGAGCAAGACTACCCTATACATGAGTTAGAGCTTGCCGCAGTGACTCAAGCCTTGAGGATCTGGAAACGCTATTTGTATGAAAGGGACATTTCAGGTTTTCTCAAATTACAAGAGCTCAAGGTATTTGTTCATCCAGGGGATTTGAATTTGAGGCGACAGAGGTAGATGGAGTTTAAGGAGGACCAGGACTTCTCGTTGCAGTATCATCTGGGTAGGGCCAATGTAGCTACAGACGCGCTCAGCAGGAGTTATTCAGGGATCTACGTATATCTGGCACTAGAGAATTGGAAGAGAGATCTACAGTAAGCAAAGATGGGCTATAGTACCATGAAGACTTCAATCAGGTACCGATGTATCTTAGGAATTCGGTTCCAACGTGTATTCAAATGATAAAGCAAAATCAATGGCGGGACCACATCTTCAGGGGAAGTGAACGCAAATATAGATCAGGGAGCAGTTTGAAGGCTGGAGGATTCCTACAGATGGGTCGTTGTAGTCTCAGGGGGTGTCTGGCAGTGCCTGCGATCGAGGGAGTTGCAAAAGCTTTAACGGATGAAGTACGCAAGTCTCAATTCACTATTTATCCAAGAGCACCATGAAGTATTGCGATTTGCAGAGGTAGTACTAGCAGAGAGGCATGAAGGAAGACGTTCATAAGTATGTAGCCAAATGCATGATTTGTCTCTGGTTAGTAGCCGAGCATTAGAAACCCGTTGGTTAGTTTCAGCAAGGGAGCATGTCAAGGTGGATTTCTTCCCTAAGTTTTCAAGGACGGAGCATAGGCACGATGCAACGTGGGTCATAGTCAGAAGGTTGACGAAATCGACGCACTCCATCTCCTACCTTTAGATTGTCGTGTTCGAGATGAGTTCTTGGAGGAGCTTCCAGGAAGCTTTAGGCACAAACTTGGATTTTAGTATGGCCTTACATTCTCGAACCGATGGGTGGCCGAGCGAGTTGATTAGATTTTTGAGGATACGTTCTGCGCGCGTGTCTTAGACTTTGGCAGAGTTTGCATACGAGGTGGTTGTTAGGTGAGCATTAGAGTGGCATCGTCCAAAGCACCATATGAACAGCCATGTTGATCGCCAGTGGTTTAGACCGAACCAAAAAATAAGATCATTATTAGACTTGAAGAGACCCGTAAGAGCAATAAAAGGGTTACCACGATTCGTGGTCGGTTGAGAGCTGCCCAAAGTAGACGGAAGAGTTTTGTGAATAGAAGACGCCGATGTCCAGGACTCGAGGTAGGGGATTCTGTTTTCTTAAAGGTTTCGCCGCATAGGTGAGTATTTTGTTTTGGTGTGAATGGGGGTTTTGCACTGAGATGTGTCAGATCATTCAAGATTTCTCAACATTTGAAGTGACTGCTTATGCCTTGATCTTCTTCCCGAACTCTCATATTCATGTCGTATTTCACGTGTCGATGCTTTTGGAATATCTGTCCATGCCGAGTAAAATAGTTTTATTTCAGGGTATGCAAAATCCAGGAAGACACGACCTACTAGGAGGTGCCAGTTTGATTATCAATCAAAAAATAGTAGGTCTATGACGCCATGACGTTTCGTTAGTGAGAGTGGTGTGGCAACACCATGGGGCTAATTAGGCAACCTAAGAATTAGAGTCGACTGTGTAGGAGTCGTACCCATATTTATTTGTTTATAGGATTGTTTCTAAATTTTGAGGACAAAATTACTTTTAGGAGTGGAGAGCTGTAACACCCCGAAACTTAATTAAGTATGATTAGTATGCAAAATGGTGAATTAGTATGCCAAATTTGTGATTTACTTTAATTTAATTATTTTGTGATGATTTTCCAATCAATTTGAATTTCAAATTACTTTAATTATTTTTATTATTTACATTTGCCATTTTGAATTTTTAAAGAAAAAAATTTGTCAAAGGCCAAATACGTCCTTCTTGTAAAATTGTGGATGCACATGGTTTTCCTCTTTGGTTTTACTCTCCCTCCCTCTATTTATTTCTCTCTCCCTCTTCTCTCTACACTCTCTCTCACGCTCTCTTTCTCTCTTCTCTCTCTGCCTGTTACTTTCTCTCTCTTTCCCTCTCAAATTTCGATTCAAAATTGAGCTCAAGCTTGGATCTTCAGCTGGATTAGAGGCTAGGGAGCAAGATTGAGCCTCCACAAACTTGATTTCAAGCTTGGATTCGAGGTTAGTTTGTTATTTTTTCAAATTTTTAAAACTTTTTCCAAACTTTTCAATCTCTTTAAAATGTTGTAATCCGAGTTTCTATAGCTTAGGAAATCTTTAATATAAGTTAATGGAACTCAAAACAACTCGAATCTAAGCTTGATTTCACGAAAAACGGATTGAATGACATTTTTTCTATTTTTCCCATTTTTAGATTTCTTTGAGATTTTCTGGGTAAATCTTGTTTAAACTTGTTTAATTACATTCTATCATGTTTTTCTATCATCTATAAATGTTTTCTATGTCTAGGAATTGAGAAAAACAGGTTTCGAATGAGATTTCGAGCTCGGGAGGCCAAAACTCAAAATCTGGAACTTCTTGGAATTTCCTAGTTTGGCAGGCCGATCTTGAGTATCGGCAGGCCGGATTCATGAATTTGACAGGTCGTATTCATATCATCGGTAGGCCGAACTTGAGAAAGTTTGGTAGGCCGACTAAAGTTTACGAGAAATGATAGTTTTTCACTTGTTTTCACTGTTTTAAATCTAGATTAAGTTTTTAACTTTATAGAATGACTCTATGAACTTCAATGGCATACTAAGACACCATGAAATAGCTCAGCAATGTAGAATATCCTAAGCTAGATATTGATGGACTTAGTTTACATTTAAGGTTGTGCGCGGTTCAGTGGAGCTGACGTATAGCGAGCCGAGACTGCGATACCAGGATATAGTACAGTATTTCAGGTAGGACTTCTACCCCTTCTTTTGGTAGCATGATTTTAATGCTTTTGGCCTCAAAGGATTCTTTCAAAATGTTTTATAGAAAAATAACCTCTTTTAAAGAGATGGCTTCCAAAATAAGTTTTAAGAGATAATTTGAGATGGGCTACTTAGTGATTTCATTTCTTGGTGAAAAATGAATAATCATAATGAATCAAATAATGAATGTAAATAAGATATTCAGTAAGGTGAAACCTAAATAATAACATAATACCGGGCACGTTATTAACACCGTCCAGAAGGAAACAAAAGAGCATGATGCCATCCACAGAGATCGGGTCATGGAGAGTGCGACGTTGGGGGCAGGTCATGAAACCCAGCTGGACCACTACGGTGGAGATCATGATGGCTTTGTTAGAAACTAAATAATAATTCAAATTTACAGATAACTAATGGATTAATGATAAGAATAAGTTTTATAAGTCTATTTACGGTATTTTATAATTTTTATGTTATAATGGATCCAACCTTGATTTAATGTTTTCAAAGCTCAACCTAGATTAGATTGGGATGAGAAAGAGCAAGATGGTAAGTATAAGTTTAACGAATTTCAATTTATTATTTTTATAACTCTTGTCTGTACTAGAATATTATATTAAATGTTCTACAAACCTTTAGTCCTATGAAGCATTCTGCTCACATTTTCTTTATCTGTTTTCAAAATCTTTCCCCTAGGTGGATTGCAGTTTAGGACTGACAGGGAGGCGTCAAGGCAACAAGTGAGTCATAGGAATACTATTTTAGGTTATTACTTCATTTAATTTAAGGCATGTATTATTTTAATATCTATCTCTCGTATTGGGCTGTGATTGTATTATTTTATTATCTATACTATGTGTGTGCACTAATGTGGGTCCAATGGGACACGGCTTGTGTCTAATTATCTTTAATATTTTATTTTATTTTATGTTCTATTGTTTTAAAATAACGATAAATGTTTTAGAATGTTTTAAATTATCACTTTTTTTTAAATAACTTAAATCATTTAATTTGTGATTTTAATCAAAATTTGGTTTAATTAACTTAATAAATTCACCACGTCACTACCCGTACTTTGGGACGTGACATCACCTCTCTCTTCTCTTTCTCTCTATCTCTTCCTCTCTTTGTGGGTTTTTCGAGACACCCACCCACTCCACGGCGCTGATCTAGAGCAGCGACGCTGTCTATCGCGACATCCCAAATGATCGTCATCCACCATGACGACGCCAGAAGATCATCGTCCAACACTGCGCACCGCTCTGACAAAATTGACGTCGAAAATCACGAACAACTCCACACCTCTAATGGCAATTTGGACAAAGAAAGCACTAGGCCTAGCCCGATCTCCTACACTGAGCGCCATCGCACTGTCATGATCATCAGGTAAGATCGCTGTGTGGAGGAGCTCTTGTGTCAGAGGAGAATTTTCTGTCGGAGAGGTTGATGGTGTTTACGGAGCTGGACGAGCTTGATGTTGCTGAGGTTTTGTAGATCAGAGCCAACAATTCTGTTTGTGGCTGCAGTGAGTCATACGCACTGTTGTGACAGTGGGCTGCGGTGGTCGACAGTCGACGACAAGAGATTAGACTTTTTTTTTGGTATTTTTTTCCTTCATGTCTTTTTAATGCTTTTATGGTGCAATGTTAAATCTTTTGTGTAAAAAGTAAAACATTTATCGTATTTCCTAATCGGTGACGTTAGTGACGCGGGCAGTCTGGTGAAGTTGCCGGTAAAATGTTATATTTACACTGTGATACAGCATTTCCCAACCGTCGACGGTCCAACAAAGTAGCTAGTGAAATTTTGTATTTATACTGTAATACAATATTTCAAGTGAAATTCTATATTTTTCAACCGTTGATGGTCCGACGAAGTCCCCGGTGAATTTTCATATTTACACGGTAACACAGTATTTCAAGTGAAATACTATATTTCCTAGCTACTGGTAGTTTGGTGTAGCCATCGGTGAATTTTTGTATTTATATGATAATACAGTATTTCAAATGAAATACTATATTTTCTAGCCACCGATGGTCTGACAAAGTCGCCGATGAATTGTTGTATTTATACGATAATACGGTATTTCAAATAAAATACTATATTTTCAGACCACCGACAGCTGACGAAGTCGTCAGTGAATTTTTGTATTATACAATAAATATAGTATTTCTTAACAAATATTATATTTCTTGAACTAACAAAATCGCCAGTAAATTTTTATATTTACATGGTAATATTGTATTTCAAGTGAGATATTATATTTACACAATCGATAGCAGTGCTAATAAGGAAGGAGGGTAAGAGATATAGAGAATAAAGATATTATATTTTAAGAGTTTTGTTCTCAATTTCTCATAAGATATTACTTAATTTCTTAAGATATGTTACATATTATACATTTTAAAACTATATGATATTATTTACTATGGTTTATCCTAAACATATTATTTTGCTCTTTCACCCAAGAATAAATAGATATAGACATTCAACTAAGCAAACTGTACGCGGGAAATGTAATTACATACGACGAGGTATAAACTTACGTCTTTCATCGAGCCAAGCATTAGTGCCTCGTGACTATTTCTTCCATCATTTTGGTTGAAATAATGGAAGAAACAATCTTTCATTATTTCTTCCATTGAATATTTTGGTTGCACGGTGTGCAAAACTTGGATGTTAAATAATGTAAGAATAACATTACTCGTCCAAAAGATGCTACACTTGACCAAAAGAAACTCTAAAAAAAAAAAATTACAAAGAAGCACAAGCTCAATAGCCCATCGTCTGTTACAATGAAGTGCATGACGAGAGCCAAGCCAAAACTGGATTAGGCGGATATTTCACATTGAGGTATTACAAAATAACCTAAAAAGAATCATCACAAACATCATGTACAACAGGAATTTTGAGATTTCCCCTCCACTACATCAAACAAAGCGCGTGAAGAACCTAGTAATACAGCACGTGCAAAATTACATTCCGATTACGGCTAACTGAAGTACAACTTGGTGAGGGTAAGGGGGAAAAAGAAGGTATTACCACAAGCCAAACACACCTTCTAATGAACACATTGTGCGGAAATGTGGAGCAAATGTCTTGTTTTAAATAGATATTGAGTTTTTGCAACCAATCAAATGTATGGGGCGCCTCCCCTCTTCAACCATTGGTAGGACAATCTACCGAAAACTTCAGTGCATCTGCAGCATCTAACCATTATCCCCAAAAATTCATGCCGAAATGGGTTCGTACGGATATGATAGCCAGGGATGCTTCAGCGCCTCCGATGCAGATGGGCGCTTCTTAGGGTTTACCTCAAGCAAATGAGCAACAAAGTCGATGAAGCCTTGGTCCCCCATCGGAAGTCGATGTCTCAAGGATGTCTTTTTTGGTATCAAGTATTCCAGCCTATTAGTTTCCTGAATAACAGATGGGCGTAACAGCATCTTCAGTCATTACTAAATGAAAAGAGTTGTAGAAATTGTAGATCAGCGTGTGCGTGTATGGTAATTTTGTCTCTAATATTGCGTGTGTACATGTATCCGCACATAAATATTTTCGAATGCAAGACTTTGACGCATACAACTCAGGAGCAGTCTATACTTAATTCTTTCCTTTCTTTTCTTTTGGCAGTGTTGATAGATTACTTCAGTTAGGAATAGCATCCATGCTAAAAAAAAATAAAAAACAAAAAAAAAAGACCATTTTTTTCTCATATAAACTCTAATATTTGCTCCTTTCACTCTCTTAAATTTTCTATTAAATTTCGAAACAGCAAAATGGAAGATCCCTAGTCTCAGCTTCTGGGCAGAATATCATAAAACATTCCAAGATTGATGCTCGCTTCTTCAAAGTACGTAAAGTTGTAAACACACTATTGTAAGGATATAACAATGTGCTAAGTCAACGGGAAATTGTCCAAGAGAAGAAATTGTACAAAAAATTTAATAATTGTTAAAAAAAACTGGTGAAAATCAACTCCATCTAGATTAGACAGGTGCGTGCTTATAAGATGAGAAATATGTGATGACCAAATTTTCAGAGCTTCTAAACCAGCAAGCAAATAATTGAAGACTTTAGATTTTATTTCTCTCTGGCACTCTCTATATCATACAAATAACTAAATATACACACACACACACACACACATATATATATATAAAAGAAGGCTCAATGCTATCTGGTTCGAGAAAGATGTCAAATATAAATAGTACAAATATAACATTACCTGATTCCGTTCGTAAAGCATGTGATTTTTTGTAAAACATTTATACGTATCTCGACCTTTAGCCAACATGCCTTGTTCAATGGGACCTATGATTCCCATCACCCGTGCAAGTAATGTTGCAGGTGAATCATTTTGGAACAATACCTACACGAAGCAAAATTCGCCTTCAACAATTTATGCAATTCAACCATACTAGTGAAAAATTGAGAATTTAAATAATACAACTCAAGTATTGTGTCACATAAGGCAGAGAGAATCCTACACGAAGCAAAATTTGTCTTCAACAATTTATGCAATTCAACAACACTAGTGAAAACTTATGAATGTAAATAATACAACTCAAGTATTGTGTCGCATAAGACAGAGAGACTATTAGACATCACAAGAGTTTAATACAGGTTGATAAACTTCGAGTTTCCAAGTTCTCCTTTGGTATTTCATCATTGTTCACTTAACTAAGTCCCAATCTATAATAGGACTGCTCTCAGGCACATTGTAATAAATTGATGGAGATGCAACGTAACAAGGAAGAATTTTCAGCATAAAATCAAGGGAAAGTTGAAAGATGTAAAAGTTAGTTCAAGCATATTATAGCAAGAAACCAAACATAGAGAAAGAAAAAGAGAGACACCCTCAGATACAACCGTATCTTTCTATAGTACTTTTAAGCAGATGAAGAAAAAAGAAAGAAAAATCACCCACAAAAAGATCAACAAATCCACCATTGAATAAATAAATAAAAAGCGTGCGCGCACACACAACCATACAAACTAACTTTAGCACTTGAGAAAATTTATCTCATTTGGAAATTCCAGTGCCGCGCACACAAAAATTAAAATAAACTAATCTCTTCACACACCATGTTTAAAACTACCCTTACAATTTCCCTTTTTCTTCCGATCTTGGTAATTAGTTGTTTATGGTTATATGTAGTTTTTGTTCTCGTCTCTTTTATTATTTCAGCTTTCATTCCTCGAGGACCTCTCATCCTCTCCTTTGTATTTGAATTAACTATTCAACAAAAGGCCTTTCATATTAAAAAAAAAAATCCCCGTCTATTCCCATTTTTTTCTCGTCCAATGGGTTTTCATGTGATAGCCCAATTTTCATGCGCCATTACATTTAAACTAAAAAAATATATCCATAATTACTTCCAAGAATTCACAAACACACACACACACACATACACATGTACACAACATAATCTATTCCCCTATCAATCCAAAAAAATAAGGAATTCACATTAATCCAAGGTGATGCAATCACTTACATTTCCAGTACAAAGTTCTGCCAAGATGCAGCCAAGTGACCATACATCTATCTTTTTATCGTATGGAAGTCCCAAGATAACTTCTGGAGCCCGATAGGACCTAGATTGCACATAGGAGCAGAGATGATCCGTCTCAAAACAACTACTCCCAAGATCAATGACCTTTACCTCACACCTACTGTAGCTTTTCACCAATATGTTCTCAGGTTTCAAGTCACAATGTATTAGGCCAAGGCCATGCAAAAATTGAAGAGCCTCTAAACACTGAATTGTAATTGACTGCAATACAATACTTCAAAGTTAAGACAAACAGAAAAGCAAAAGTGTAAAACTTTTAAAGAAGAGAGGGAAGGGGACGAAACATACCTGCAATCTTGGCATTGTAAAGTAAATCTCCCCTCCTGATTCTCTATTAAATTTATGAAACTCATACAAGTTTGCCTTGAGAAGTTCACATACTATTAGCAAATGTTCCTACAAATAAAGACAAGTTGGCTCGTAACTGATAGACTACCTATAGTTATCAAAGATAAACCTATAGCGTGTCCAAAAACAAATAAGACAACTAATGACTAGCGTAATGAACAAAGAAGAAGATTGACTAAAAAATAAGATCACACCATAGTTAGTTTCATAGGGAAATAACTCAAGTACAATTCTTTACGCTCTCATTTCCAAGAAAAAACATTCCTTACCATCTGCAAGGGAATTATTTGTGTGATAACAGTAAAACCCAATAATTGAATATCCAAATAGGTATCGTACGTTTGAAGGATTCTTTATAATCCAAAATGAAAAATCTCTCTCACTCCCCACTATGTAGAAAATTTTGAATTATACTGAATATGTGGTGATGTTCACGTTTTAAAATAAGCAAAAGGTAAAAGTAACCATTCAAACAAAATTCAATATTTACAAAATAGTAAGCATAGGAACTTTCTGTGTGGACTGACAAAATAGAAACATATGCCTAAACATACACTAATAATGAAGAGATAAAAAATAAAGAAAAAGAAAAAAGAAGTCGTATAGTAAACTTTTGTTTTTAAACTAATTTCTATAATCCTTCTAGCATTCTTCCCAATATAAACGGATCAAAAACAAGGGGATCATGTGCACTCAAAGAACACATCATCCAGAACCAGAAATCTGAAACATGAAATCTGTGACTGATCACATCTTAACCTTTTTACGTCAAAAATTATTTCACAAATTACAAATCCAGCTCCACATTCGAGCTCTATCACAAATGGGAAACTGCAAGCTTTGGGGTTTATAGTTCGTGTTTTCACAAGACTGCTAAAAATCATGGTACTAACCACTAAGGTGATATATGAGGCCATATGAAGAGTAAATACAAATCTCATTCACTTAGAAATATAAGTACAAGGAACAGCCACTTACACGATAATAGAAGTAGTCATACAATCGGAGGAGATGGTACTTGTCAGCAGGGTCATGCTTATTGACATACTTGAGAAGCTTTATCTCATCTAAACTTTGATCAAAAAAGTCCTTGTTGTTCTTTATTATCTTTACACAAACATCCATGCCGGTATGCAGGTCATGTGCTTGTATAGCTTTGCTGAATGCAGCTGATCCAAGATACTCAGTAACATGATAACGACCAGCTATCACTGAATTTAAGACGACATGAAAATTCTTATCTTCTTCAAATCCAGTTCTGATCAACAAAACAGAATCCATTAGATAGGAAGCAGTCTTTATTTAGTAGCACCAGTATGAAAGAGTGATTAAGGAAAGCAATGTGCTTCAGTTTAATAAATCCAAAATGAGGATCTTCTAAAAATAAATTCAAATTTTCGTTTCCCTTTAAAGTTTTCTTTACTAGGGAGTTTAAGATAAATCATTCTCATGTTGTCTTGGAGTCAAAGGGGCCTTATGCAACCTTTATATATTTCTCTTTGATACATTATCTTCAATTCTGCTCTATCTAGTTCCTTTTTTTCTCACAAATAAGACAGTGTTTCTTACGATATAAACATAAGTAGCATACGTTACACACAAGTGATAAGCTAAATTACCATTCGGACACACATTCAGTCTACAACTCCAATAAACAAGCGCCTTTTGGAACTGCATTCTTTTTCTTTCATCGTCATTATTTTTTAAATTCCTTCATCCTCTGAGACAAATGGGGAAATTACACGGTCAAGATTCTCCACAGTTTTTCCCCCTTTCCCAGATAGAATGATGAAAGAGGTACTAGTCATCATTCCATAATTATACGTGAAGATTCATTGCCAATTCATCCTGACAGAGATATTCAGATCCTGATTTATTTTGGAAGAGGATGAGATTTTTTTCACGTGCAGGAAAGAGAGAAAGACATCAAACAAACACAAGGCAAAAAGAGGGTAACCAGTAATTTTCAAATTTCTTCCTTCTCTGAATACTCATTATCTCTACTTTCGCTAAAGTTCTGTTTCTTGTCAAGACAAAAAAATTAAATAGGAAAAAAAAAAAAGAGTACTTTGCAAAACATCTTAAACTTAAAAGCTAAAATAAAAAATGAAAAATACCAAGTACCACGGTTTTCTTAATTCGAATTCTTCAATATATTAAGCTCCATGGAAACGTAATGCATCCATGCCCAAGTGGAATAGAATTGGTATTGTAAAGAACAAAGACAGTCGCAGGGCCAAAAAAAAGACTAAAACAAACAATACCTGTTTTTCCTGTGCACGATCTTAAGATTGAAGGTTTCAAATTCTTCCTCTTGAGCCTTAATTTGCCTCACTTGCTCTTGAACAGCAGCTGCCTCTTCATCCTCAAGTGATGTTGCTGTATCTTCTTCCCTACCAGCACCAACTTTTTCATCATCTTCTAGCTCACCATGCTCTCTTTCAGCATAAGCATAATTTGAAAGTGTTGAGGAAGAAGAATTAGTGGACCTAGCAGCATTAGCATTGTTGTCGTCTCTTGAACTCTTGACAGGTGAAGAATCACTGCTCTTCCGCTTCCATGAAGCGAGCATGTCTTCCGACCTCATTAAGTCATTCATGCACTCATCAGTATCATCACAGGCAACAGCGTTACAGTGGTTTGACCACAAAGATTTACTAGAGCTTGCCTGCACCAGCTGCCCATCTCTCGATGGTGGAGGAAATGAGAACCCCACATCAATGAGATTTTTCATCTCCGTAGGTGCACCTTTACTATTCCCAACTACATATTTTTTTGACTCTTGTTTAGTACTTTTCTTTTTATCTGTGATGTGTTTCATGTCTGAATCCGGATGAGACTGTCTGGACCCACTAAATCCAACATCATGATCCTGGAAGTATTCTAGGTCCCCTTCACTACTGCCTTCAATTAAACTTTCTCTTACTTCACTACCAATATCTGCAGCATCACTGTTAATTCCTACACCAATTGATCTCACTGAACCATGCTGACCATCTTCCATACAAATATCATCTAGATGCTGCTTTCCACTGTCATTCAGAACTTTCCCATCACCTAACATGATAAGTTCATTTGTCTGAGTGACAAATCCCTGCCAAACAGGCTCCGCACGCATCAAATTCAGTTCTTCTTCATCCATCAACTGTCCATCATACTGAGCTATTAAGTCGTTATCATTATTCCTCCCATATAGTTCTGTCACCGACAACCCTATACGATCATCTGAAGCTGGTTCTACATTTTTAGCTTGAAAGTACTGCTCACCAGAAAAGTAAGAATCCTCCTCAGCAAAAGACTGATCATCATCGTCATCTTTGGTTGGACCTCGTTCCTGTAGATCTGGAACACTTGCATGCCCAGGCCCTTTTTCATTGTCACTTGGGTAATCAATTTCATGAGCCAGGAACCAGGCTTCATCCTCAATAGGTTGCCTCATGTATCCAACATCGTCGTCATCATCATACTCATCAGAATCCCAGTACTCATTTGGATAGTCAACAGATTCACTCAACCCGTCACCAACAGTAGCAAAACCGGAAACGAGATCAGAAGTATCCTCTGCTATCCCCTGACTTACCGATAGCCAACTACTTCCGGCAGTTCTTCTCCCACCTGAACCATTGTCACAAAATAGCAGTCTTAAGCTCAAATTTTGACTGGGATAAGTACCTTATATATATATATATATATATATATATATTAATCTTATCAACATGCATAAAAACATCATCATATCCCATGATAGAGTGAAACTTGAATTTTTGACAGGAAGTTAGTATACAAGTTACAAGTGTTTGAGTCTATTTTGGAAACTCCTATATCAAACATAGACGACCAAGGATGCCACTCTATCTTGTGACAACATTAAAAGAACAGAAGGTTATAACAAGACTGGTACCAATCAATCCGTGATCAGCTTAAGGCATGTGTAATTGGAAACCAAACTGCACTATAACAATTCACGGCAAGGTGTTCAGTTCATTATCATAGAAAACGAAAATATTTCAAATATATGGTAACGCCTGAAAAGTAGAAGACATTAATGAAACATGAAAGAAAGCCTATTACTTGTTGCATATAAAGCAAGTCTTCACTATAAGATCACTTTATACTTGATAGTAGCTTTGTGCAACTAGTACAAAGTAAAACAAAATAAATTTTCCGCTCAGTTAGTGAAGTCTATTTCTTAAAATCTTATGTTGAGCAGATATGGCCACAGATGCCTCCATTATGTTATTGACACGTTACAAGAATACAGGTTACTGTACCTAGAAATAAGAAATGACTCTAGAAACGAATGTTTAACAGCGTATGATGACCAATTAACTAGCTACAACAATGTCTCGTGTGTGTGTGTTGTGGGGGAAGGGGGTGGGTGTGTTGGAATACAGTATCCAGTCCATCATATGAACTAACCAGCAGAGTTAATTTCTTGGCCAACAGGGACATCTAGGTATGACCCGATAAGCAGGGGGCTATCAGAGCTGCTGAGTTTTGTGGCAGGACCATCTCGATCATGCTTTTCCTCCCAATTAATATTCAATAACTTGTCTTCTGACTTCAGTTTAACAGGAGGCAACCTTGGAAACTCCTCTTTCTGATTCTCTGACACAAGTGGAAAAACTAAGCCGCTAACGGTCTTTTGGTCAGAACTTCCTTGTGACTTCCCCAGGTATAAAGCTCTCCCCACTTCATCCACCTGCTCCCTTATTGCCGCCCTAACATCACTTGCCTCTGCTTTTCTCTTTCCTTCCTTCTTGTCAGAGGACAAACTGCCGTCATAACCAGTTGAAATATCTACCTTAGGAAACGGGAAAACGGTCTTGACAGAACAATCTTTCCACACATCTGAAGATGAATTCGCAGCTTCCACGCTCCTTGACCATAGATTATCAGTGAAGTTCTCCTTAAAGCATGAACCACCACTAGTCTTAACTACCTGATCAAGTTCCTTCGGTTCACATATATGGTTTTTTTCGTACTTGGGTTCCACAACGACTTTACTGGTACTTCCAACCCAAGAAGTGTTCTTTTCACCAGAAAAATGAACATCTTCTCCGGATATTGCTGTGATTTTCCCGGTATCGGTAGAATCCTCACCTCCAGGACATTGACTTGCAGTACCATTGCTAGAACTAAACTTCCACGAATACAAATCGAGCACAGTGTCCTCAGAACCTTTATAAAAAGTAAAGCCCTTGTCACTAGTCCCAGCCGCTTTGTTCCCTTTATTCCGCTCCCCAGTAGAAGCGGCATTCTTCCATTTGCTCTCAGACCCATTTCTACCAGTTCCACACTGAATCTCCTTCACTATAAGTTCCTTTGAAACTTCACCAGCATTATGAGAAAACCCATGATTTTCTGCAACCTGAGGTTTATCCTCACTTTCTCCATCCAAAGAATTACCCAAAGAGTCCTTGTCCTCAAGAGTAAGGTTTTGAAGGAAACCGTTCAAGTCGGGGCGACTGCTGAGCTCACCACGCAAAGCTGCCTCGGCTCTCGTGAACCGGTTTCTCCGCAGAAAGTCGAGAATCAAATCAACCGAGTTCGTGTCAGCCATTTCTCCCAACCTGACCCTACTCTTCTACACCTGCAAAAACCACTAACCAAATCTCATCCAAATCAAAAGAATTCAAACCACCATTCACTGCTTTCTCACTTCTTCACCACTTACACAATGCCCAAACAAAAAATTACAGTAAATCATCCCAAATGTGGCACTCCATAGGCAAAAAACATACCTCGTATCACGCTAAACCGAACTGCAATGTTTTGTCTTCTTCACAGTCCTGAATAAGGGGAAGTATGTAAGATTTAAATATCCAAAACTTCTTTTCTTTTCCCAGACATTTTTTTAGCAAACAAGCAAGGCAAAAAGAAATACAAAAATTTCGAAAAAAAAATCTTAAAAAAAGTCGAAAGCCAAGTTCACAAAATCCCTTTTTTTTTTTTGGCCTGCCGAAACAAAGCTATTGGGTTGGAAGTAGAATACTCGAGAGATGGATCCGGAATCAAGAAGCAGAATGAAGTCCCCAAATCCAGGAATTGACGAAATTCGCCAGAGCGTAAATTTGGGGAAAAACTTAACCCCAATTATACTCGAGGGTTTCAAAAGTAGAGGATTTATTAAACCAAAAAAAAAGAAAAGAAAAAACACAAGGGATTTATTTGGCGGTCTCGAGACAAAAGAAAAACAGTTTCTCTCTTCTCTCCTTCCGAAATGAGATTGAAAATCCACGATCTACAAAATATTCGTCTTCCAAGTAATCGGTGAGTGGTAACGAGGATCAAAAATGGTTTCCACAGATATTTGTTTTCCTTAAAAAAAAAGAAGAAGAAAAAGAAGAACGAGAAAAAACCTGTTGGTGAGAACCAAGAGTTAAGAGTGAATAATAGTAATAATGTGATTTATTTGATGTTCGTTGGTTGGCTGTCAAATGCGAAGAAGGATTCAGGAAGAAGGGCTGGGTGGGTTTTGTTTTAGTTTAGGGTCGAAATGGAAGAGAAGAGAGAAACGGTGGGTTTTTATTTTTTTAACTTTTATTTTAAGGGTGTTTAGCTAGATTATAGGGACTATTTGTTAAAATTATTTTTATTTAAATATATAAAAATTTTTTATTATAATAATTTTTTATTATTATTATAATATATAAAAATTTTATATTATTTATAATTAAGAATATAATGAAAATTATTTTTGTGGTTTATATACATTTAAGTTTAGTTTAGTGGAGTTTTAAAAATCAATCAAAGCTTCACTTATTTATGACATTTATCCTTTTTTTTTATTTATTTTCCTCTCGCTTTCTCCATACACATGGCACCATTGCGTTTTGAAAACACTTTAGCCTAGTTAAATTGAAACATAATTTTCTTTTTTTTCAGAAAGAGAATTGGAATGTAAATTTTTACTAGCAAAAGAAAATAAAATATGGCTTAATAATTAAAAAAATTAAACAATTATACTTTTTAGTTTATTTATTACTCAACTTATCTTCTTCTTTTTTAAAAATTGAAAAGGCATCCCTTGAGTTTGATAAATTTATTTCAATTTTATCTCTCGAGACTTTGTGGACCAAAAGAATAAAGAAAAAAATTAATTAGACTAAATCTATTTTGAAAAATAATTTAACATGTAAAAACATTACATTTGATGTTTTATTTCAAGGCCTTTTCGTTTGGTAGCATTTTATTTTGGTTTTTGTTTATGAAAAAAAATATGCTAGAAAAGTTATTGAAATTTTTGAATATTTTGCTAAAATTTTTCAAGATAATTTTTTAAAATTGTGTTGAACAATTTTTTAGCCCCAAACTTGCTTTTTTTTAGCCCTCATCCTCGACAACCTAGCCCCCACCCTCAACAACATTACGATGACCCCATCTTCGACGGCCCTTCAATGACGATAGCATCTTCGACGGCCCTTCGATGACGATAGTGTTGGAAAAATAGTACACAGTAGAATTTTAAAAATTTTATATCAGAGTATTTTCTAAAACACAAGTTTGACACGCTATATGCATAAATTAACCAAATCTTACTAACCTTTGAATGCCAAAGAACTCCCGCAATCCGTGAAGAGAAGTAATGTTCCAAAAGAGCCTCAACCAACTGGTCTTCTTTGTTATTCTCCATCCACGATCGGAGAAAGAGTGGGCTCACACTTATAGCTCTTCCACCTAGTGACTCTCCTTCCAAAGAACTCCCGCAATGCATAAATTAACCAGATCTTACTAACCTTTGAATGCCAAAGAACTCCCGCAATCCGTGAAGAGAAGTAATGTTCTAAAAGAGCCTCAACCAACTGGTCTTCTTTGTTATTCTCCATCCACGATCGGAGAAAGAGTGGGCTCACACGTATAGCTCTTCCACTTAGTGACTCTCCTTCCAACCAATTGAGAGAACCCAAAGCAAGTGTTCGTGATTTGTAAACAAGAGCTCTTAGAGAGTTTCAAATTCTCACCAGCAGAGTATCACTCTTAATCTCTCAATTGATCTAAATAACTTATGTAACTTACTCCCTTATTTATAGAGGTTGGGTCTAGGGTCAGTCCTTATCAGATTAGGTCTCAAAAATTTGAATCAGAATCAAATTCGGATCAATATCTAATAAAGTCCGTGTGAAAATATGTAATCTTATCCTTCGTACATCGGCAAGCCGAACTGCTTAATCGACAGGCCGAACTTGCCCATCGGTAGGCCGAACTTGAGGATCGGCATGCCGAACTGTCGAAAAAATATCTCAACGAATTTTTTATTTTCTACCTGACATTCTATAGGATAAAGTCTCAGTTTTAATTCAAGTAACCCAATAGAGAAATTATCTAATTAAAACAACTTTATCTAGATAATCTCTTGGAAAATAAATGAATTCCTAATAATTCTACAAGTTTATCTTGATTTAATTTATTCAAAAAATTAAATCAACCGATAAACAGACAAGCATTATCCGAACCCAATAATTGAACAAGTTTATTTTGAATTAATTTTATCACAAAATTAATTCAACCGATAAATAAATATGAATTATTTGATTCTTTCGAATTTCAATCAATCAAATAAATCTGACATAAGTCACTAATTATTAGAAAAACACACCATATTGTTACAGGATGTTGTGAGCTAGCAAAAGGGACCAAATGGACCTATATAGTTCAAGCTTCTGATAATTATGAAACCCAATATCCTAGATATACATTTCATAATTATCAACTCCAATGCTACTCCATTAAAAGCTTGGAGTTGCACTCTCGAACTACATAGAATTACGAAGCCTGTATAGCTAAGTCTCCATGACGTATCATAATGTATCGTATCTTCATAGGATTATCCATAATCGGCTTAAGGATAAGTTCTGTCCTACCTTCCCGATTATTTTTATCTTACACTTCATTGTCTCACCATCGAAAAACTTGCCATCCAAAGACAGTATACCATTCGGTTACACTTATGTATCTACATGGTTGAGCGCTCCAATTTTCCAATTACAGGACAATGTATATAAGAGGATATCACTACTCTTGAAGAGGAGCTATGGATTTCATATCTATGAATAACATGTCTACACTATCAAGAGTCATGCCTCCAACGTACCGGCATACATACCACTATTAAGATGTGGGTGTCACCCTTTGATACATCAAAAGACACAAATCAAGACAACGGGCTCACTATTCATCTCAGGATTAATATACAATACAAATGATTGTCTAAAGTGAATCGATTTGCTAAGACAGAATTATTAATCCAAATCAATTCACTTTATATCTCGATCCAACACATCGTCACCTATAACAGCGTGCCAATGTTTCTATTCACGGAGTCAACCTCCGATGGCAAGACAAACCATCTCCCAATTGAGATATAGACAACATAACAATCTTTACATGAATAAAGCGCCCAACTTTATTCCTTCGATTGCGGATCTTATGATTAGACCGTGACCTTAGGAATCATGTCTTACGCATAATCTATCCATCATATGCCCAATTCTTAAAGGTTTAGACTGACAGTCTTAGACTATTGTTTGCTTAACATACATTCAACAAATATGATCGTAAAGAGGACAAAATTTGGTATATAAACAATAAATAAATTCTTTATTAATAAAAATATCTCCAAAAACTTATTACATTTTTGCTCATTAGGGCATACATGTCTAACAATCTCCCACTTGCACTAAGTGAGTAAATATGACAAATCTCGCATCCCATAGCTTCCACATGCCTCTCAAAGACTCTCCCGTAAGTGTCTTCATAAATGGATCAACTAAATTGTCTTTTGACCGATCTTGCACACCATGACATGCCCGCCCTCAACGAAGTCCTTTATCACATGATACTTTTGATCAATATGCTTGCTCTTCTTGTGAAATCTTAGTTTCTTAGCATTAGCTACCAATGCACTGTTATCACAATACAGTGATACCGCCTTATCCTTACCAGGAACTACCTCAAGATCCCTAAGGAACTTGCGAAACCACACTACTTCTTTCAAAGCATCACTAGTTGCCACATACTCGGCCTCCATCGTTGAATCTGAAATACAATCTTGCTTCACACTTCTCTAATTGATGGTACCGCCACCTTGAGTAAATACAAAACCTAAAGTCGATTTCCTAGAATCCAGACAGGATTGAAAATTTGAGTCAATATATCCTAGAGGAGTCAAGTCCTTAACCGAATATACAAGCTGTTGGATATGTATGCCCTAAGGAGTAAAAATGTAATACGTTTTTGGAGACATTTTTATCAATAAAGAATTTATTTATTTACATATACCAAATCTTGTCCTCTTTACGTTCATATTTGTTGAATGTATGTTAAGCAAACAGTAGTCTGAGACTGTCGGTCTAAACCTTTAAGAATTGGGCATATGATGGACTGATTATGCGGAAGACACGATTCTTAAGGTGACGGTCTAAAACATATGATCCACAATCGAGGGAATAAAGTTGGGTGCTTTATTCATGCAAAGATTGTTATGTTGTCTATATCCCTATTGAGAGATGGTTTGTCTTGACCATCGAAGTTGGACTCCGTGAATAAAAACATTGGCACGTTGTCATAGGTGACGATGTGGTGGATCGGGACACAAAGTGAATTGATTTGGATTAATAATTCTATCTTGGCAAATCGATTCACTTTAGACAATCATTTGTATTGTATCTTAATCCTGAGATGGGTAGTGGGCCCGTTGTCTCGACTTGTGTCTTTTGATGTACCAAACGGTGACTCCCACATCTTAATAGTGGTATGCATGCCGGTATATTGGAGGCATGACTCTTGATGGCGTAGACTTGTTATTCATAGATATGGAATCAATAGCTCCTCTTTAGGAGTAATGATATCCTCTTATATGCGTTATCCGGTAATTGAAAAACTGGAGCGCTCAACCATTCGGATACATAGGTGTAACCGAATGGTATACTACCTTTGGATGGTAAGTTTTGTAATGGTGAGATAATGGAACGTAAGAAAAAAATAATCAGGAAGGTAAGACAGAACTTGTCCTTAAGCTGATTATGGATTATCATATGGGGATACGATGCACTTTGATATGTCATGGAGACTTAGCTATACGGGCTTCGTAATTCTATAAAGTTTGATAGTGCAACTCCAAGCTTTTAGTAGAGTAGCGTTAGAGTTGATAATTGTGAAATGTATATCTAGGATATTGGGTTTCATAATTATCGAGAGCTTGAACTTTATAAGTCCATTTTGGTCCCCTTTGCTAGATCACAAAATCCTGTAATGATACGCGTGCTTTTTTCAATAATTGGTGACTTATGTCAGATTTATCGGATTGGTTTAAAATTTGAAAGAATCAAATAATTCATGTCTGTTTATTGGTTAAATTAATTTTGTAATAAAATTAATTTAAGATAAACTTGTTGAATTATGGGGATCGGATAATTCTTGTCTGTTTATCGGTTGATTTAATTAGATAAATTAAATTAAGATAAACTTGTAGAATTATTATGAATTGATTTATTTTCTTAGAGATTATCTTGATAAAGTTTGTTTTGATCAGTTAACTTCTCTATTGGGTTATTTGAATCAAAACTGAGACTTTATCCTATAGAATCTCGGGTGGAAAATAAAAGATTCGTGTAGATATTTGCGCGGCAGTTTGGCCTGCCCATCCATGTGTTTGGCCTGCCGATCAACGATATATAAGATTACGTGTTTTCATGTGGATCTTATCAGATATTGATCTAAACTTGATTCTGCTTCGAGTTTTTGAGACCTAATCTGATAAGCACTGACCCCAGAACTAATCGCTATATAAAGGGAGTAAGTCTCATGAGTTACTCAAATCAATTGAGAGATTAAGAGTGATACTCTACTGGTGAGCATAAGAAAACTCCCTAAGAGCTTTTGTTCACAAATCACAAACACTAAGCTTGGGTTCTCTCGATTGGTTGGAAGGAGAGTCACCGGTGGAAGAGCTGTACGTGTGAGCCCACACTCACTCCGATCGTGGATAGAGAATAGCAAAGAAGACCAGTTAGTTGAGGCTCTTCTGGAACGTTACTTCTCTTCATGGGTCGTGAAAGTTCTTCGGTACATAAAGGTTAGTAAGATCTATTTAATTTATACATATGGCATATCAAACTTGTGTTTTGGAAAATACTCTGATGTTAATTTTTTTAAAATTTCTGCTGCACACCTATGACTGTTTTTTCCAACAATTGGTATCGGAG
This sequence comes from Artocarpus heterophyllus, assembly GCA_025403435.1. Lineage (NCBI taxonomy): Eukaryota > Viridiplantae > Streptophyta > Magnoliopsida > Rosales > Moraceae > Artocarpus > Artocarpus heterophyllus. Next base: position 26,484,176 of record CM046345.1, on the reverse strand, counting down.
CTAAGGTTTTTACATAAATTTACAAGTTTGTGATCATACTGTATGTATAAATTTTGTGATCTTAATCTCTCCAATGCTTGAATTTAATTTTATAAAGAGTTGGCACTCTAGGTTTCTATATAATTATATGTTGTCATGGATTATGTGGTGAACGTTCATTAATTAATTATGGTTAATTAAATTGTTATTTAATTATTTATTTATTAATTAATTTATACCGGTTATGGTTCCTTAGAGGTTAGAATATGTATCTAAGTTTTTCATATAATTAGATGGCGGACTATCATCTCCGTCTAGGAATTGTTATTTAATTTTAAATTTGTGAGAATTTTGTAATTAAATAATTATTCAGAGAAGACGGATCAAGAAGTCGGATCTAAAAGATCGATGATGGCACACCCAGGTATTTCTTGTGTCTCTAATTTTATGTTTTTAAATTGTTAAAAATAAAATTGATAAATTGCATTAAAATTGTTTTTTCTGGAATGGAGATTTCTGCTCGATCGGCATGTCGAACCTCCAGTTCGGCAGGCCGATGGTCATAGATCTGTTGGAAACAAAGTGCGCAGCGGAATTTTAAAATTTTTCCATCAGAGTATTTTTCAAAACACAAGTTTGACATGTTATGTGTATAAATTAAACAGATCTTACTAACCTCAGTGTGCCGAAGAACCTCCGCGACCTGTGTAGAGAAGTAACGTTCCAGAAGAGCCTCAACTAACTGGTCTTCTTTGCTATTCTCTATCCACAACCGGAGTGAGTGTGGGCTCACACGTACAGCTCTTCCACCGGTGACTCTCCTTCCAACCAATAGAGAGAACCCAAAGCTAGCGTTCGTGATTTGTGAACAAAAGCTCTCAGGGAGTTTTCAGATGCTCACTAGAAGAGTATCACTCTTAATCTCTCAAATTGATCTGAGTAAATCATTAGACTCACTCTCTTTTTATACCTATTGGTCCTTGGGGTCAGTCCATATCAGATTAGGTCTAAAAAATCGAAACAGAATCAAGTTCGGATCAATATCTGATAAGATACGCGTGAAAAACGCGTAATCTTAACTGTCGCGGTCGGCATGCCGAACTGTGTGATAGGCAGGCCGAACTTTCTGATAGGCAGGCCGAACTACCCAGAAAAAATCTCCGCGAATCTTTTATTTTCCACCCGAGATTCTAAAGGATAAAGTCTCAGTTTTGATTCAAATAGCCCAATAGAAAAGATATCTGATCAAAACAAACTTTATCAAGATAATCTCTAAGAAAATAAATCAATTCACAATAATTCTACAAGTTTATCTTGTTCTAATTGTCCAAAATTAAAACAACCGATAAACAGACAAGAATTATCCGAATGCCATAATTCAACAAGTTCATCTTGAACTAATTTCTTACATAATTAATTCAACCGATAAACAGACATGAATTATTTGATTCTTATAAATTTTAAACCAATCTGATAAATCCGACATAAGTCACCAATTATTGAAAAAGCACGCCGTGTCGTTACAGGATTTTGTGAGCTAGCAAAGGGGACCAAAATGGACCTATAAAGTTCAAGCTCATGATAATTATGAAACCCAATATCCCAGATATACATTTCACAATTATCAACTCCAACGCTACTCCACTAAAAGCTTGGAGCTGCACTCTCGAACTTTATAGAATTACGAAGCTCGTGTAGCTAAGTCTCCATGACATATCATAGTGTATCGCATCCCCATATGATCATCCATAACCGGCTTAAGGACAAGTTCTGTCTCACCTTCCCGATTATTTTTATCTTACGTTCCATTGTCTCACCATTAGAAAATTTACCATCCAAAGATAGTATACCATTCGGTTACACCTATGTATCCAAATGGTTGAGCGCTCCAGTTTTCCAATTACAGGACAACGCATATAAGAGGATATCATTACTCCTAAAGAGGAGCTATGGATTCCATATCTATGAATAACAAGTCTACGCTACCAAGAGTCATGCCTCCAACGTACCGGCATGCATGCCACTATAGAGATGTGGGAGTCACCCATTGGTACATCAAAAGACACAAATCGAGACAACGAGCCCATTATTCATCTCAGGATTAAGATACAATACAAATGATTGTCTAAAGTGAATCGATTTGCCAAGACAGAATTATTAATCCAAATCAATTCACTTTATGTCCCGATCCAACACATCGTCACCTATGACAACGCGCCAATGTTTCCATTCACGGAGTCCAACTTCGATGGCCAAGACAAACCATCTCCCAAAAGGGATATAGACAACATAACAATCTTTACATGAATAAAGCGCCCAACTTTATTCCCTTGAATGCGGATCATATATTTTAGACCATTACCTTAAGAGTCGTGTCTACCGCATAATCATCCCATCATATGCCCAACTCTTAAGGTTTAGACTGACAGTCTCAGACTACTGTTTGCTTATCATACATTCAACAAATTTGAACGTAAAGAGGACAATATTTGGTATATATAAATGAATAAATTCTTTATTGATAAAAATGTCTCCAAAAACGTATTACATTTTTACTCCTTAGAGCATACATGTCTAACAATCTCCCACTTGCACTAAGTGAGTAAATACTGCAAATTTTGCATCCCCATAGCTTCCACATGCCTTTCGAAGACTCTCCCAGAAAGTGTCTTCGTAAATGGATCAGCTAAATTGTCCTCTGACACGATCTTGCATACCGTGACATGCCCGCTCTCAACGAAGTCCTTTATCACATGATACTTCCGATCAATATGCTTACTCTTCTTGTGAAATCTTGGTTCCTTAGCATTAGCTACCGCCGCACTGTTATCACAGTACAGTGATACCGCTTTATCCATACCAGGAACTACCTCAAGATCCCCAAGGAACTTGCGGAGCCACACTGCTTGTTTCGAAGCATCACTAGCCGCCACATACTCGGCCTCCATCGTTGAATCTGAAGTGCAATCTTGCTTCGCACTTCTCCAACTGATGGCACCGCCATCCAGAGTAAACACAAACCCCGATGTCGATTTCCTAGAATCCAGGCAGGATTGAAAATCTGAATCAGTGTACCCTAGAGGAGTTAAATCCTCACCCGAATACACAAGCATATACCCTCGAGTCCTTCTTAGGTACTTGAAAATATGCTTTACCGCAACCCAATGGTTCGGTCCTGGATCCGCCTGAAATCGACTCACAATCCCGACCGCATAGCTAATATCCGGTCGAGTGCAAAGCATGGCATACATGAGACTACCCACTGCCGAAGCATAAGGTACCTTCTTCATGTATTCTCTTTCTTCATAAGACTTTGGAGAGTCTTTCTTAGAAAGAGTAATTCCAGACCTAGATGGTTGCCCACCTTTCTTGGAATCCTGCATTGCAAACCTCCTGAGAATTTTATCTATGTAGCCGGCCTGTGACAAAGCTATCATTTTGTTCTTCCTTTCCCGAAAGATCTGGATACCGAGAACAAAATTAGCCTCACCTAAGTCCTTCATGTCAAACTGCTTGGTCAACCATAATATGACCGATGACAATGCCCCAACGTCATTGCCAATTAGCAGAATGTCATCTACATAGAGTAGTAGAAAAACCACCTTCCCATTCTTAATGTGTTTGTAAACACATGGCTCATCCACATTTTGTGAGAACCCATAAGTCTTGATCACTTGATCAAATCTTATGTTCCAAGAACGAGAAGCCTGCTTAAGTCCATAAATAGACTTTAGCAACTTACAAACCTTACCCTCTTGACCCGTGACCTTGAACCCGTCTGGTTGTTCCATATAAATGGACTCATCAAGATAGCCATTCAAAAAAGCCGTCTTGACATCCATCGGCCAAATCTCGTAGTCGAGAGCGGCAGCTATGGACAAGAGAATCCGGATGGACTTAAGCATGGCTACAGGCGAAAAGGTTTCCTCATAATCGATTCCTTCCTTTTGCGTATAACCCTTAGCTACCAGTCTAGCCTTAAAGGTTTCGACCTTTCCATCCACTCCTCTTTTCCTCTTGTAGATCCACTTACTCCCTATGGGTTTTACCCCTTCGGGAAGATCCACAAGCTCCCAAACCCGATTAGTCTCCATAGACTTCATCTCAATGTTCATGGCCTCTGTCCAGAGTCTTGAATCAACATCCTCCATAGCTTCTGCGTAAGTATAAGGATCCCTGTCATGTTCATCCGGTTCAGCCAAAAAGACCTCCCCATTGAACATATACCTCTCAGGTTGACGCCCGATCCTCCCACTACGCCGAAGCCCCTGAGGTTGTTGTTCTGGTTTGTTTGGTTTTTCTACACCGATCGGAATGGTTTCGTTCGGAACCTCCGGAGTAAACGGATTACCCCTCAACTCCTCAAGCACCACTTTGCTTTGAGGTTTAAAGTCGTTCATGTAACTCTCCTCAAGGAAAGTTGCATTAGTTGAAACCACGACTTTATTTTCCTTTGGGTTATAAAAATAACCCCCTTTAGTCCCTTTTGGATATCCTACAAACACGCAAACTTCTGAACGTGCTTCCAACTTATTCGGATCCTTAAACAGGACATGAGTTGGACATCCCCATATGCGAATATGGTTTAAGGATGTCTTCCGTCTTGTCCACAACTCGTGAGGAGTTTTAGGGACCGATTTTGAAGTCACATTGTTCAAAAGATAACATGCGGTTTGTAGTGCATATCCCCAAAAGGATAAAGGCAATGATGAATAACTCATCATGGACCGAATCATGTCCAACAAAGTCCTATTCCTTCTCTCTGCTAAGCCATTCTGCTGCGGAGTGCCCGGCGTAGTCAAATGGGATAAAATCCCATTCTCTAACAAGTGTCCCAATAACTCATCAGAAAGGTATTCCCCACCTCGATCAGATCAAAGTGCCTTTATGGGTCTACCCAATTGCTTTTCCACTTCAGCCCGAAACTCCCTGAACTTATCATAAGTTTCGCTTTTGTGGTGCATTAGGTACACATACCCATTTCTTGAGTAATCGTCAATAAAAGTAACGAAGTACTCATACCCTCCTCGTGCCCGGATGTTCATCGGTCCGCAAACATCACTATGCACAAGTTCTAGAACCCCCTCGGCCCTATTGCCCTTAGACCCGTATGGTCTTTTGGTCATTTTACCCTCCAAACAAGACTCACATTGAGGTATAGATTCCACCTTTAAGTGACTTAAAGGTCCATCCCTTACCAACCTTTGAATCCTATTTAGGTTAATATGGCCAAGGCGCAAATGCCAAAGATAAGTCTTATTAGAGTGAGAAGTTTTAAGTCTTTTTGAGTCATTATCATTTATCTCAGCATTAAGCAATAGGTCCATCTTAGGTTTGATAAAATATAGATTATTTTGCATCCATCCAGAACAGATAAAAGATTTGTTTTTACGAATCACCACTTTTTCATTAAAAATACCACGTAGGAGTCTTTAAATAAAGAAGATACAGAAATTAAATTCCTTTTAAATTTAGGAACATAAAAACAATCTCGCAAAATTAAACTCCTATAATTATCAAAATAAAGATGGACATCTCCCACTGCTTCCGCTGAGACCAAGGATCCATCGCCCATCCGAAGCGTTAAGTCTTCACGAAGTAGACTTCTCGTTTCTTTGAATCCCTGCTGAGAAACACAAACATGATTAGTTGCACCGGAATCTATGACCCAAATGTCACTGGATTCTTCAACCAAACAAGTTTCTAAATATAGAAGATCACACCTACCTCCCTTGGAAAGGAAGTCCTTGCAATGCTTCTTTATATGCCCGACCTTACCACAAAAGAAGCACTTAAGCTTCTTTGGGTTCTTCTTCTTCTTCTTCTTGCTCTTGGTAGCAATAGGAATAGAAGACTTCCCACTTTTGGCACGTTGCTTCTTTCCATTCCCAGAGTTAGGATTGGAACCAGAAGCTGCTACCATATTGGCCTCTCCACCAGCAGGAGACTCCCTGATCAGCAGTTCAAACTCTTGTAACTGTTTCATCAGTTCTGTCAAGGTCATATCCCGTCTATTGCTTAGATTAAAAGTAGCTCTAAACAGAATAAATTCCTTAGACAGAGTCTCAAAGACCATAGTCATCTGAGTTTCAGCATTGATGTCGGCTCCATTGGTTTGAGCCTCAGCGAGGTAACCCATGACCAACATCATGTGCTCCTTTACAGATGTCCCCGGTCTCTGTCTACAGTTTAAGAGTTTCCGAAGCGCCCCTTGCCGCTTTGTTATGGCCTGGCCTCCAAACATGTCCTCAAGATTATCCAAGATCTGCTTCGCAGTCTCATAATCCTGATGTTGAGCCTGCAGCACGTTATTCATGCTAGCCATAACATAGCAGCGGGCCTGATCATTAGCATCTTTCCAGCGATCGTACGCTTGGAATTGCTCATTGCTTGAGTCTCCCATAGGCTCGGGAGGACAAGGAGTTGTCAGAACATATTTCAGTTTCTCAAAGGAAAGGACGATGTCCAGGTTCCGTTTCCAATCATTATAGTTCTCACCGGTTAATTGGTTTTTGTCAAGTATCGATGATAAAGCGTTTTTAGACATTTTCAATCTACAATAAAGAATCATATACCAAACATAAGCAAACATATATAATAATTTAGTAAGATAACACAATCATGTAAAATCATACAAATGTGTTTATGTGTCAAAACCTTGAAAATATCACAACCTTACAACGATAATTCCCAACTCAGAATTCAACAAGCCCCTAGGGGAGTCATGCCAAATTCAATCAGGAACACGGATCCCCTCCTGATTAATATATGCCATCCAGGACCCGTATGATCCAGCATATACTAATAATCGTTTCTTTGGCCATTAATTTTATTAACAGAGCTCCTAGGGGAGGTTAATAATAAAATTAACGTGAGTGTATAACCACCGTTTTAATATTTTATCCATGATTTATAATCACCACCTAGGGGTGTGCAACCATAAATCATACTAAAATACCTTATCCTTTCAGAAATCCAATCTGGTACATGATAGAAATCCCTTCCTAGGGGTTGGGACCATCATGTTCTTCCTATAGACCAACGATGGAGGCCTTAGGTTCTCTCTTCGAAAACCTTCTCCCACTCAATCTTTTGAAGTCAAGGTTTTATTTTGAAATTATGCATGAACAATTTTAATATGAGCGGCACTCCCTATTCTATATGACATGTTATCAATATACATGGTAAATCATATTATAATGCAGACAAGCAACGCAATCAAGCAAAGCTACAAGCATAATAATAATAATAACCGTAATATTATGGTTCCACCCTAGAGAATAGAAAAACTAAGATTACAAGAGAATAATCGAGACATTTATCGATTCTTCATCCTTGAATCCTCAAGCTGTATCCTTCTTCATGTAATATCCATCTTCAAGTCCTCAATCCCGTATGAATCGAACACTTCATATTTTCGGTCATATCCAAATTTAATGTTTCTCAGAATCATCCCAAAAATAAAATTAAAACTGCACTGGAAAAATCACACCTTTTCTGGACACCTGGCAGCTCTCGGTCGGCAGGCCGATCTAGGTGATCGGCCTACTGATCATGGAGGTTCGGCCTGCCGAACATGAAGGTTCGGCCTGCCGGCAGAGCACCAAAATTTCTGCCCCACTGTCGGCCTGCCGGACCGTACGTCCGGCCTGCCGATCTGTGACCTTTGGCCTGCCGAACTGTGAGGTCCGGCATGCCGACCGAGCAGAAAACCCTCAATCCAGAAAATACAATTTTAATGCAATTCATCAATTTTATTTTCAACAATTCAAAAACAAAAAATTAGAGACTCAGGAAATACCTGGAGACGCCATCATCAATCTTTAAGATCCGACTTCTCGTTCCATCTTCTCCGAATAATTATTTAATTACAAAATTCTTACAAATTAAAAATTAAATAATAATTCCTAGACGGAGATGATAGTCCGCCATCTAATTACATGAAAAACCTGGATACACATTCTAACCTCTAAGGAACCATAACCAGTATTAATTAATTAATAAATAATTAAACAACAATTTAATCAACCATAATTAATTAATAAACATTCACCACATAATCCATGACAACATATATATTATATAGAAACCTAGAGTGCCATCTCTCTATAAAATTTAATTCAAGCATTGGAGAGATTAAGATCACAAAATTTATGCATATAACATGATCACAAACTTGCAAATTTATGTAAAAACCTCGGCTCTGATACCAATTGTTGGAAACAAAGTGCGTAGCGGAATTTTAAAATTTTTCCATCAGAGTATTTTCCAAAACACAAGTTTGACATGTTATATGTATAAATTAAACAGATCTTACTAACCTCAGTGTGCCGAAGAACCTCCGCGACGTGTGTAGAGAAGTAACGTTCCAGAAGAGCCTCAACCAACTGGTCTTCTTTGCTATTCTCTATCCACAACCGGAGTGAGTGTGGGCTCACACGTACAGCTCTTCCACCGGTGACTCTCCTTCCAACCAATAGAGAGAAACCAAAGCTAGCGTTCGTGATTTGTGAACAAAAGCTCTCAGGGAGTTTTCAGATGCTCACTAGAAGAGTATCACTCTTAATCTCTCAAATTGATCTGAGTAAATCATTAGACTCACTCCCTTTTTATACCTATTGGTCCTTGGGGTCAGTCCATATCAGATTAGGTCTCAAAAATCGAAACTGAATCAAGTTCGGATCAATATCTGATAAGATACGCATGAAAAACGCGTAATCTTAACTGTCGCGGTCGGCATGCCGAACTGTGTGATAGGCAGGCCGAACTGGCCAGTTCGGCAGGCTGAACTTTCTGATAGGCAGGCCGAACTGTCGAGAAAAAATCTCCGCGAATCTTTTATTTTCCACCCGAGATTCTAAAGGATAAAGTCTCAGTTTCGATTCAAATAGCCCAATAGAAAAGATATCTGATCAAAACAAACTTTATCAAGATAATCTCTAAGAAAATAAATCAATTCACAATAATTCTACAAGTTTATCTTGTTCTAATTGTCCAAAATTAAAACAACCGATAAACAGATAAGAATTATCCGAATGCCATAATTCAACAAGTTCATCTTGAACTAATTTCTTACATAATTAATTCAACCGATAAACAGACATGAATTATTTGATTCTTATAAATTTTAAACCAATCTGATAAATCCGACATAAGTCACCAATTATTGAAAAAGCACGCCGTGTCGTTACAGGATTTTGTGAGGTAGCAAAGGGGACCAAAATGGACCTCTAAAGTTCAAGCTCATGATAATTATGAAACCCAATATCCCAGATATACATTTCACAATTATCAACTCCAACGCTACTCCACTAAAAGCTTGGAGCTGCACTCTCGAACTTTATAGAATTACGAAGCTCGTGTAGCTAAGTCTCCATGACATATCATAGTGTATCGCATCCCCATATGATCATCCATAACCGGCTTAAGGACAAGTTCTGTCTTACCTTCCCGATTATTTTTATCTTACATTCCATTGTCTCACCATTAGAAAACTTACCATCCAAAGATAGTATACCATTCGGTTACACCTATGTATCCAAATGGTTGAGCGCTCCAGTTTTCCAATTACAGGACAACGCATATAAGAGGATATCATTACTCCTAAAGAGGAGCTATGGATTCCATATCTATGAATAACAAGTCTACGCTACCAAGAGTCATGCCTCCAACGTACCGGCATGCATGCCACTATAGAGATGTGGGAGTCACCCATTGGTACATCAAAAGACACAAATCGAGACAACGAGCCCATTATTCATCTCAGGATTAAGATACAATACAAATGATTGTCTAAAGTGAATCGATTTGCCAAGACAGAATTATTAATCCAAATCAATTCACTTTATGTCCCGATCCAACACATCGTCACCTATGACAACGCGCCAATGTTTCTATTCACGGAGTCCAATTCCGATGGCCAAGACAAACCATCTCCCAAAAGGGATATAGACAACATAACAATCTTTACATGAATAAAGCGCCCAACTTTATTCCCTCGATTGCGGATCATATATTTTAGACCATCACCTTAAGAGTCGTGTCTACCGCATAATCATCCCATCATATGCCCAACTCTTAAGGTTTAGACTGACAGTCTCAAACTACTGTTTGCTTATCATACATTCAACAAATATGAACGTAAAGAGGACAATATTTGGTATATATAAATGAATAATTTCTTTATTGATAAAAATGTCTCCAAAAACGTATTACATTTTTACTCCTTAGAGCATACATGTCTAACAAGATCGACAGGCCAGATGTGTGGTTTGGTAGGCCGACAGTGGGGCAGAAATAGGCTGGCTCTACCGGTTGGCCAAACTTCCAGTTTGGAAAGCCGAACTTTCATGGGTCGGCAGGCCGATCACCCAGATCGACCTGCCGACCGAGAGCTGAAAAATTTCAAAAAAGGTGCAATTTTTACAGTGCAGTTTTAATTTTATTTTTGAGATGATGTTGAGAAACATTAAATTTGGATATGACCAGAAATATGAAATATTTGATTCATACAGGATTGAAGACTTGAAGTTGAGAATTATGTGAAGAAGGATACAACTTGAGGATTCAAGGATGAAGAATCGATTTATGTCTCGATTATTCTCTTGTAATCTTAGCTTTCTATTCTCTAGGATGGAGCCATAATATTACGGTTATTATTATTTTGCTTGTAGCTTTGCTTGATTGCTTTGCTTGTCTGCATTATAATTTGATTTGCCATGTATATTGATAACATGTCATATAGAATAGGAAGTGCCACTCATATTAAAATTGTTCATGCATAATTTTAAAATAAAACCTTGACTTCAAAAGATTGAGTGGGAGAAGGTTTTCGAAGAGAGAACCTAAGGCCTCCATCGTTGGTCCATAGGAAGAACATGGTAGTCCCGACCCCTAGGAAGGGATTTCTATCATGTACCAGATTGGATCTCTAAGAGGATAAGGTATTTTAGCACGATTTATGGTTGCAGACCCCTAAGTAGTGATTATAAATCATGGATAAAATATTGAAACGATGGTTATACACTCACGTTAATTTTATTATTAACCTCCCCTAGGAGCTCTGTTAATAAAATTAATGGCCAAAGAAGCGATTATTAATATATGCTGGATCATACAGGTCCTGGATGGCATATATTAATCAAGAAGGGATCCGTGTTCCTAATTGAATTTGGCATGATTCCCCTAGGAGCTTGTTGAATTCTGAGTTGGGAATTATTGTTGTAAGGTTGTGATATTTTCAAGGTTTTAACACATAAACACATTTGTATGAGTTTACATGATTGTCTTATCTTACTAAATTATTATGATATGTTTGCTTATGTTTGGTATATGATTCTTTATTGTAGATTAAAAATGCCTAAAAACGCTTTATCATCGATACTTGACAAAAACCAATTAACCGGTGAGAATTACAATGATTGAAAACGGAACCTGGATATCATCATGTCCTTTGAGAAACTGAAATATGTTCTGACAACCCCTTGTCCTCCCGAGCCTACGAGAGACTCATCTAATGAGCAATTCTAAGCGTATGACCGCTGGAAAAATGCTAATGATCAGGCCCGTTGCTATGTTATGGCCAGCATGAATAATGCGTTGCAGGCTCAACATCAAGATTATGAGATTGCGAAGCAGATCTTGGATAATCTTGAGGACATGTTTGGAGGCCAGGCCATAACAAAGTGGCAAAGGGCGCTTCAAAAACTTCTTAACTGTAGACAGAGATCGGGGACATCTGTAAAGGAGCATATGATGTTGGTCATGAGTTACCTCACTGAGGCTCAAACCAATGGAGCCGACATCGATGTTGAAACTCAGATGACTATGGTCTTTGAGACTCTGTCTAAGGAATTTATTCCGTTTAGAGCTACATTTAATTTAAGCAATAGACAGGATATGACCTTGACAGAACTAATGAAACAGTTGCAGGAGTTTGAACTGCTGATTAGGGAGTCTCCTGCGGGTGGTGAGGCAAACATGGTAGCTGCTACTGGTTCCAATTCTAACTCTACGAATGAAAAGAAGCAACGGGCCAAGAACAGAAAGTCTTCTATTCCTACTACTTTTATCTATTCTAGATGGATGCAAAATATTCTATATTTTATCAAACCTAAGATGGACTTACTGCTTAATGCTGAGATGAATGATAATAACTCTAAAAGAGTTAAAACTTCTCACTCTAATAAGACTTATCTTTGGCATTTGCTCCTTGGTTATATTAACTTGAATAGGATTCAAAGGTTGGTAAGGGATGGACCTTTAAGTCACTTAAAGGTGGAATCTATACCTCAATGTGAATCTTGTTTGGAGGGTAAAATGACCAAAAGACCATTCAGGTCTAAGGGAAATAGGGCTGAAGGGGTTCTAGAACTTGTGCATAGTGATGTTTGCGGACTGATGAACATCCGAGCACGAGGAGAGTATGAGTACTTCGTTATTTTTATTGACGATTACTCAAGGTATGGATATGTGTACTTGATGCACCACAAAAGAAAAACTTTTGACAAGTTTAGGGAGTTTCGGGCTGAAGTGAAAAAGTAATTGGGTAGACCCATAAAGACACTTCAATCCGATCGAGGTAGAGAATACCTTTCTGATGAGTTCTTGGGACACTTATTGGAGAATGAGAATTTATCCCATTTGACTGCGCCAGGCACTCTACAGCAAAATGGCGTTGCAGAGAGAAGGAATAGGACTTTATTGGACATGGTTAGGTCCATGATGAGTTATTCATTATTACCTTTGTCCTTTTGGGGATATGCGCTACAAACCGCATGTTATCTTTTGAACAATGTGCCTTCAAAATTGGTCCCTAAAACTCCTCACGAGTTGTGGACAAGAAGGAAGACATCCTTAAACCATATTCGTATATGGGGATGTCCGGCTTATGTCCTGTTTGGGGATCCGAATAAGTTGGAAGCACATTCAGAAGTGTGCGTGTTTGTAGGATATCCAAAAGGGACTAAAGGGGGTTATTTTTATAACCCGAAGGAAAATAAAGTCGTGGTTTCTACTAATGGAACTTTCCTTGAGGAGAGTTACATGGATGACTTTAAACCTCAAAGCAAAGTGGTGCTTGAGGAGTTAAGGAGTGATCAAATCGCTCCACAGGTTCCGAATGAAACCGTTCCGATCAATGTAGAAAAACCAAACAAACATGAACAACAATCTCAAGGGCTTCGACGTAGTGGGAGGATCGGGCGTTAACTTGAAAGGTATATGTTCAATGAGGAGGTCAACTGGATGATCATGACGGAGATCCTTATACTTACGCAGAAGCTATGGAGGATGTTGATTCAAAACTCTGTACAGAGACTATGAACATAGAGATGAAGTCTATGGAGACTTATCAAGTCTGGGAGCTAGTGGATCTTCCCGAAGGGGTAAAACCCATAGGGTGTAAGTGGATCTACAACAGGAAAAGAGGAGTGGATGGAAAGGTTGAAACCTTTAAGGCTAGACTGGTAGCTAAGGGTTATACGCAAAAAGAAGGAATTGATTATGAGGAAACCTTTTCGCCTATAGCCATGCTTAAGTCCATCTGTATTCTCTTATCCATAGCTGCCGCTCTCGACTATGAGATTTGGTAGATGGATGTCAAGACATCTTTTCTAAAAGGCTATCTTGATGAGTCCATTTATATGGAACAACCAGACGGGTTCAAGGTTACGGGTCAGGAGGGTAAGGTTTGTAAGCTGCTAAAGTCAATTTATGGACTTAAGCAGGCTTCTCGTTCTTGGAACATAAGATTTGATCAGATGATCAAGACTTATGGGTTCTCACAAAATGTGGATGAACCATGTGTTTATAAACACATAAAGGATGAGAATGTGGTTTTTCTACTACTCTATGTCGATGACATTCTACTAATTGGCAATGACGTTGGGGCGTTATCATCGGTCAAATTATGGTTGACCAAGCAGTTTGACATGAAGGACTTGGGTGAGACTAATTTTGTTCTCAGGTATCCAAATCTTTCGGAATAGGAGGAACAAAATGATAGCTTTGTCAAAAGCTGGCTACATAGACAAAATTCTCAGGAGGTTTGCAATGTAGGATTCCAAGAAAGGTGGGCAACCATCTAGGTCTGGAATTACTCTTTCTAAGAAAGACTCTCCAAAGTCTCATGAAGAAAGAGAATACATGAAGAAGGTGCCTTATGCTTCAGCAATGGGTAGTCTCATGTATGCCACGCTTTGCACACGACCTGATATTAGCTATGCAGTCAGGATTGTAAGTCGATTTCAGGCAGATCCAGGACCAAACCATTGGGTTGCGGTAAAGCATATTTTCAAGTACCTGCGAAGGACTCAAGGGTATATGCTAGTATATTCGGCTGAGGTCCTGATTCCTCTAGGATATACTGATTCTGATTTTCAATCCTGTCTGGATTCTAGAAAATCGACTTTGGGGTTTGTGTTTACTCTGGGTAGCGGTGCCATCAGTTGGAGAAGTGCGAAGCATGATTGCACTTCGGATTCAACGATGGAGGCCGAGTATGTGGTAGCTAGTGATGCTTCGAAAGAAGCAGTGTGGCTCCACAAGTTCCTTGGGGATCTTGAGGTTGTTCTAGGCATGATAAGGCGGTATCACTGTACTATGATAACAGTGCGGTGGTAACTAATGCTAAGGAACCAAGATTTCACAAGAAGAGCAAACATATTGATCGAAAGTATCATGTGATAAAGGACTTCGTTGAGGGCGGGCATGTCACGGTGTGCAAGATCGCATCAGAGGACAATTTAACTGATCCATTTACGATGACACTTACTGGGAGAGTCTTCAAGAAACATGTGGAAGCTATGGGGATACGAGATTTGCTATATTTACTCACTTAGTGCAAGTGGGAGATTGTTGGATATGTATGCCCTGAGGAGTAAAAATGTAATACATTTTTGGAGACATTTTTATCAATAAAAAATTTATTTATTTACATATACCAAATCTTGTCCTCTTTACGTTCATATTTGTTGAATGTACGTTAAGCAAACAGTAGTCTGAGACTGTCAGTCTAAACCTTTAAGAATTGGGCATATGATGGACTGATTATGCAGAAGACACGATTCTTAAGGTGACCGTCTAAAACATATGATCCGCAATCGAGGGAATAAAGTTGGGCGCTTTATTCATGCAAAGATTGTTATGTTGTCTATATCCCTATTGGGAGATGGTTTGTCTTGACCATCGGAGTTGGACTCCGTAAATAGAAACATTGGCACGTTGTCATAGGTGACGATGTGTTGGATCGGGACACAAAGTGAATTGATTTGGATTAATAATTCTGTCTTGGCAAATCGATTCACTTTAGACAATCATTTGTATTGTATCTTAATCCTGAGATGGATAGTGGGCCTGTTGTCTCGACTTGTGTCTTTTGATGTACCAAAGGGTGACTCCCACATCTCAATAGTGGTATGCATGCTGGTACGTTGGAGGTATGACTCTTGATAGCGTAGACTTGTTATTCATAGATATGGAATCCATAGCT
The DNA here is from genome assembly GCA_025403435.1 of Artocarpus heterophyllus. Taxonomy (NCBI): domain Eukaryota; kingdom Viridiplantae; phylum Streptophyta; class Magnoliopsida; order Rosales; family Moraceae; genus Artocarpus; species Artocarpus heterophyllus. Next base: position 26,468,707 of record CM046345.1, on the reverse strand, counting down.
CCTCTTTAGGAGTAATGATATCCTCTTATATGCGTTATCCTGTAATTGAAAAACTGGAGCGCTCAACCATTTGGATACATAGGTGTAACCGAATGGTATACTATCTTTAGATGGTAAGTTTTCTAATGGTGAGATAATGGAATGTAAGATAAAAATAATCGGGAAGGTAAGACAAAACTTGTCCTTAAGCCGATTATGGATGATCATATGGGGATGCGATACACTATGATATGTCATTGAGACTTAGCTACACGAGCTTCGTAATTCTATAAAGTTCGAGAGTGCAGCTCCAAGCTTTTAGTGGAGTAGTGTTGAGTTAATAATTGTGAAATGTATATCTGGGAGTTTCATAATTATCATGAGCTTGAACTTTATAGGTCCATTTTGGTCCCCTTTGCTAGCTCACAAAATCCTGTAACGATACGGCGTGCTTTTTTCAATAATTGGTGACTTATGTCGGATTTATCGGATTGGTTTAAAATTTGAAAGAATCAAATAATTCATGTCTGTTTATTGGTTAAATTAATTTTGTAATAAAATTAATTTAAGATAAACTTGTTGAATTATGGGGATCGGATAATTCTTGTCTGTTTATTGGTTGATTTAATTAGATAAATTAAATCAAGATAAACTTGTAGAATTATTGTGAATTGATTTATTTTCTTAGAGATTATCTTGATAAAGTTTGTTTTGATCAGATAACTTCTCTATTGGGTTATTTGAATCAAAACTGAGACTTTATCCTATAGAATCTCAGGTGAAAAATAAAAGATTCGTGGAGATATTTACGCGGCAGTTTGGCCTGCCGATCTACGTGTTCGGCCTGCCGATCAGCGATAGATAAGATTACGTGTTTTCACGCAGATCTTATCAGATATTGATCCGAACTTGATTCTGTTTCAAGTTTTTGAGACCTAATTTGATAGGGACTGACCCCATGACCAATCGCTATATAACGGGAGTAAGTTTCATGAGTTACTCAGATCAATTGAGAGATTAAGAGTGATACTCTACTAGTGAGCATCTGAAAACTCCCTGAGAGCCTTTGTTCACAAATCACGAACACTAGCTTTGGGTTCTCTCGATTGGTTGGAAGGAGAGTCACAGGTGGAAGAGCTGTACGTGTGAGCCCACACTCACTCCGATCATGGATAGAGAATAGCAAAGAAGACCGGTTGGTTGAGGCTCTTCTGGAACGTTACTTCTCTTCACGGGTCGTGGAAGTTCTTCGGTGCATAAAGGTTAGTAAGATCTCTTTAATTTATACATATGGCGTGTCAAAATTATGTTTTGGAAAAATACTCTAATGCTAAATTTTTTAAAATTTTCGCTGCGCACCTCTGACTATTTTTTCCAACACAAGTATATACCCTCGAGTCCTTCTCAAGTACTTGAAAATATGTTTTACCGCAACCCAATGGTTTGGTCTTAGATCCATCTAAAATCGACTTACAAGTCCCGACCGTATAACAAATATCCGGTCGTGTACAAAGCGTGGCATACATGACACTAACCACTGCCGAGGCATAAGGCACATTCTTCATGTATTCTCTTTCTTCCTCAGACTTTGGAGAGTCTTTCTTAGAAAGAGTAATTTCAGACCTAGATGGTTACCCAACCTTCTTGGAATCCTGCATTGCAAACCTCCTGAGAATTTTATCTATGTAGCCAGCTTGGGACGAAGCTATCATTTTGTTCTTCCTATCCCAAAAAATCTAGATACCGAAAACAAAATTAGTCTCACCTAAGTCCTTCATGTCAAACTACGTGGTCAACCATAATTTGACAAATGACAATGCCCCAATGTTATTGCCAATAAGCAGGATGTCATCTACATAGAGCAATAGAAAGACCACCTTCCCATCCTTAATGTGTTTGTAAACACATAGCTCATCCACATTTTGTGAGAACCCATAAGTCTTGATCACCTGATCAAATCTTATGTTCCAAGAATGAGAAGCCTACTTAAATTTGTAAATTGACTTTAGCAGCTTACAAACCTTACCCTCTTGACCCTTGGCCTTGAACCCGTCTGGTTGTTCCATATAAATGGACTCATTAAGATAGCCATTAGAAAAGCCGCCTTGACATTCATCTGCCAAATCTCATAGTCGAGAGCGACAGCTATGGACAAGAGAATCCGGATGGACTTAAGCATGGCTATAGGAGAAAAGATTTCCTCATAATCGATTCCTTCCTTTTGCATATAACCCTTAGCTACCAGTCTAGCCTTAAAGGTTTCGACCTTTCCATCTACTCCTCTTTTCCTCTTGTAGATCCACTTAAACCCTATGGGTTTTACCCCTTCGGGAAGATCCACAAGCTCCCAGACCTAATTAGTCTTCATAGACTTTATCTCTGTGTTCATGGCCTCTGTCTAGAGTTTTGAATCAACATCCTACATAGCCTCTGCGCAAGTATAAAGATCCTTATCATGTTCATCCGGTTCAGCCAAAAAGACTTCCCCATTGAACATATACCTCTCAGGTTGACGCCTGATCCTCCCACTATGCCGAAGCCCCTTAGGTTGTTGTTCAAGTTTGTTTAGTTTTCTACATTGATCGGAACGGTTTCATTCGAAACCTCTGGAGTGATCGGCTCACTCCTTAACTCCTCAAACACCACTTTGCTTCGAGGCTTAAAGTCGTCCATGTAACTCTCCTCAAGGAAAGTTGCATTAGTTGAAACCACGACTTTATTTCCTTTGGGTTAAAGAAATAACCCCTTTTAGTCCCTTTTGGATATCCTTCAAACACACAAACTTTTGAACGTGCTTCCAACATATTCGCATCCTTAAACAGGACATGAGCTAGACATCCCCATATGCGAATATGGTTTAAGGATGTCTTTCTGCCCGTCCACAACTCGTGAGGAGTTTTAGGGACCGATTTTGAAGGCACATTGTTCAAAAGATAACATGCGGTTTGTAGTGCATATCCCCAAAAGGACAAAGGTAATAATGAATAACTCATCATGGGCCTAACCATATCCAATAAAGTCATATTCCTTCTCTCCGCTACGTCATTTTGCTACAGAGTGCCTAGCGCAGTCAAATGGGATAAATTCTCATTCTCCAATAAGTGTCCCAAGAACTCATCAGAAAGGTATTCTCTACCTCGATCAGATCGAAGTGCCTTTATGGGTCTACCCAATTGCTTTTTCACTTCAGCCCGAAACTCCCTAAACTTATCAAAAGTTTTTCTTTTGTGGTGCATCAAGTACACATATCCATACCTTGAGTAATCGTCAATAAAAATAACGAAGTACTCATGCCCTTCTCGTGCTCGGATGTTCATCAGTCCGCAAACATCACTATGCACAAGTTCTAGAACCCCTTCGGCCCTATTTCCCTTAGACCTGAATGGTCTTTTGGTCATTTTACCCTCCAAACAAGATTCACATTGAGGTATAGATTCCACCTTTAAGTGACTTAAAGGTCCATCCCTTACCAACCTTTGAATCCTATTCAAGTTAATATAACCAAGGAGCAAATGCCAAAGATAAGTCTTATTAGAGTGAGAAGTTTTAACACTTTTAGAGTTATTATCATTCATCTCAGCATTAAGTAGTAAGTCCATCTTAGGTTTGATAAAATATAGATTATTTTGCATCCATCTAGAATAAATAAAAGATTTTTTTTTACGAATCACCACTTTATAATTAAAAGAAACCAAATAGGAGTTTTTAAATAAACAAGCTACATAAATTAAATTCCTTTTAAATTAAGGAACATAAAAACAATCTTGCAAAATTAAATTCCTATAATTATCAAAATAAAGATGGATGTCTCCTACTGCTTCCCCATGACTAAGGATCCATCGCCCATCCGAAACGCGAAGTCTTCATGTAGTAGACTTCTCGTTTCTTTGAACCCCTATAGAGAAACATAAATATGATTAGTTGCACTGGAATCTATGACCCAGCCATCACAAGATTCTTCAACCAAACAAGTTTCTAAATACAAAAAATCACACCTACCTTCTTTGAAAAGGAAGTCCTTGCAATGCTTCTTGATGTGCCGACCTTCCCATAGAAGAAGCACTTAAGCTTATTTGGGTTCTTCTTCTTCTTTTTCTTGCTCTTGGTGCTAGCAGGAATAGAAAACTTTCCGTTCTTGGCTCGTTGCTTCTTCCATTCCTAGAGTTATGATTGGAATCAGAAGCAGCCACCAAATTGGCCTCTCCACCCGCAGGAGACTCCTTGATCAGTAGTTCAAACTCTTGTAACTGTTTCATCAATTCTGTTAAGGTCATATCCCGCCTATTGCTCAAATTAAAAGTAGCTCTAATTGGAATAAATTCCTTTAATAGAGTCTCACTGTCACGCCCCGGAGTACGGGAGGTGACGTGGCGGAATATTTAGATTAATTAAAAGAGAATTTAATTAAAAACCGAGAGTTTGAGAACCCAATTAAATAAAAATTAAGAAGAATTTCCACCACATTTTATAAAGAATTTAAAATCATTAAACAAATAACAATAATTGAATAAAAACCGCGAATATGGGTTCCACAACCCACAACTTGTGCACACACATGAATCTGACAATATCACAAATACAATTACAGTCCAAGTACAAATAAAGTTAAGTCTTACATGCCTTGATTAACAAATACAGAATGTAAATAAATTCTCCTATTGCTCCTGAGTTCGGTCCGAAGAATCTTCTCCAAACCTAAATGGGAAACCACCTAGGGGGGAATTTAAAACAGATAAAACGTGAGCGAAAGGCTCAGTAGGACTAAGTTTTATAAAATAATTTAATGCAAAGAAACATAGCATTATCAGGAGTTATGCAAGAAGAAACTTGAATAAATAAATAAATAAATTGAGTAGAACCGTTCTGACACAGAACAGTCTACTCGCCAAATCAAAACACCAGTTTACTTTTACCTAGGCAAACCATGATATCACCACCGTAGTGGCCCAGCTGGGTTTCGGGACCTGCCCCCAAGGTCGATCACGACCCGATCTCTGATATGGCATCATGCCTTAGTGTTTATTATCATTGTCATTCAAAACCCAATTACCGAGTGTTGTCAATTACATTCATTATGAAATTCATTTCATGTCACGGTATATAAAAATATAACCGATAAAACCATTTTCAAACAACCGTTGAAAACATTTTGATAGAAATCATTTTCAAGGCCAAATCATTTCAAAACCAGGCTACCAAAGAAATAGGATAGAAGTCCTACCTCAGTACTCGTGCCGGTACCCCACACCGTAATCCCGATCCGCTATACGTTAGCTCCACGGAACCACGAACAATCCTAGATACAAACTAAGTCGATCAATATCTAGTTCGAGACATTCTATGTTACTAAATCATTTCATGATGTCCTAGTGTGCCATTTGTATCATTAAAATCATCCTATAAGGTTGGGATTTAAATCAGGGTTCAAAACAATGAAATCGGGTAAAAATCACAAAATTTTCCATGCCTCGGTCGGCCTGCCGGACGCCCTGCTTCGGCCTGCCGAACTGTACAGTTCGGCCTGCCGGAAGCAAAGTTCGGCCTGCCGAACATTTCCCCAGATTCGGCCTGCCGATCGGAAGAACACCGGCCTGCCGATCATCACTTCGGCCTGCTGAACATGAACTTCGGCCTGCCGAACTGGGAAAATCCAGAAATCCCAGCCACGGGTTTCTCGATCCCCAAAATCCAAATCTGAATTCCAACCTGTTTTTCTCAAATCCCAGGCATGAAAAACAACTATAGTTGATAGAAAAACATTCTAAAACATGTTTGGAATCATTTAAACAACATTTGAACTCAAAATCTTCAAAAATCCGAAAATGAGAAAAAGAGGAGAAAAATGAAAATCTTGAATCCAATCCGTTTTTCTTCAATCTAGGTTTAGATTCTAGTTGTTCTAAGCTCATTTAACACAAATCCACGGTTTTCTAAGCTAAAACAAACTTAGATTTCAAAAACACACAAAATTGAAAATTTTGTAAAAAGTTTAGAAATTTCGAATCTAACCTTGAATCGAAGCTTCAATCCGCGTTCTCGGTCGCCGAATCACGTCCCCGAGCTTCCTCCTTGCTGTTCCGAAGCTTGGATTCGAATGGAAATCAAAATTTTTGAAAGAGATTGAGAGAGAGAGGGAGCTGCCGAGAGAGAGAAGAGAGAGAGAGAGTGAAACGTGAATGAGGAGAGAGAGAGAGAGAAGAGAGAAATAAATAGAGAAAATCGGTGGGCGGTTTTACTGTGCGAAAACCATGTGCCGCCCACGGTTTTGTAAAACGGAGTATTTTTAACATTTTACAAATTGCTGTGTTTTAAAACTCAAAACATCATTTTAAATCAATAAGAAATCTTTTGAACACATCAATTTAACAAAACAACCAAAAACTAAAAATCCAACCAAATAATCTAATTAAAGTTAAAACTTTAATTATGGCACACTAATTCATCATTTACATTATATTAATATTAAATAAATTTCGGGACGTTACAGCTCTCCACCCCTAAAAGAAATTTCGTCCTCGAAATTTACAACTCATCTCAAAAACAAAACAAATGCGGATATAACTCCCGCATACCAGACTCTCGTTCCCAAGTGGCTTCATCCATCCCGTGATGCTGCCACACGACCTTTACCAACGGTATCTCACGACGACGCAAGCTAATCACTTTCCGGTCGATGATCTGAATCGGCACTTCTTCGTACGTCGTATCCTCCTGAACCTGTACATCGCGAAACGATACTATCTTACCCTGCTCAGGTGGACACTTCCTAAGCATAGACACATGAAACACATCGTGCACATGAGAAAGTTCGGGTGGAAGATCAAGCCGATAAGCGACCACACCAACACGCTGAGTGATCTCGAACGGCCCAATATACCTCGGCGCGAGTTTCCCACTCACTCCGAACCGCATAGTTCCCTTACGAGGTGACACTCTCAAGAGAACAAAATCTCCAACCGCGAACTCCAAAGGTCTACGTCTCCTATCTGCGTAGCTCTTCTGCCGACTCTGAGCTGCTCTCAACCGATCCCGAATCACCACGACTTTCTCGTTGCTGTCACGAATCTCATCCGGCCCAAGAATAACTCTATCTTCCGGCTCGGCCCAACACACAGGTGACCGACACGGTCGCCCATACAATGCCTCAAATGGTGCCATACCGATACTCGCCTGATAACTGTTGTTGTACGCGAACTCCGCCAAATGCAAACATTGCTTCCAATTTCCGCCGAAGTCCAACGCACAAGCACGCAACATATCCTCGAGAACCTGAATAACCCGCTCAGACTGCCCATCAGTCTAAGGATGAAACGCCGTACTGAAGTTCAAATCTGTACCCAAAGCCTCCTGAAAACTCCTCCAGTACTTAGCATTAAACCTGGTGTCTCGATCAGAGGTGATGGACAAAGGAACTCCATGCAACCTCACAATGTTCTGCATATACAACTCCCCGAGAATCTTCCTGGAACATGTCGACCTAAACGGAATGAAATGCGCCGATTTCGTCAACCTGTCGACCACAACCCAAACTGCATCATGCCGCTGCTCCGTCCTCGGCAAACCTGTGAGGAAATCCATCGTCACATGCTCCCATTTCCACCCTGGAATAGGAAGCGGCTGAAGCTGACCTGCAGGCTTCTGGTGCTCAGCTTTCACCTGAAGACACGTCGAACACTTGGCCACGTACTCGCGAACATCTTTCTTCATGCCTCTCCACCAATAGTGCCTCTTCAAATCACGATACATCTTGGTGCTCCCCGGATGAATAGCAAACTGAGACCTATGAGCTTCATCTAGAACGGCTTTCGTCACCTCGGCGATAACTGGAACTGCAAGACGCTCCCGGAAGTACAACGATCCATCTGCATGCACGCTCCATTCTTCAAACTGCTCCCCGTTCTGAATCCGCGACCAAATCCCCTGCAAATGTCGATCCTGCCACTGACCTTGCTTCACCATCCGAACAAGAGCTGGAGTCGCTTCCACATGATACAACAAAACTCGATCACCGTCGTCATGATACTGTAGCCGATACTCACTCACTGTCGCATCCCTGCTCCAGTCCTCAAAAATCAAACAAGCGAGAATCCCTGAAGACTTTCTGCTAAGCGCGTCCGCTACCACATTAGCTTTTCCGGGATGATACTGCAACGCGAAATCATAATCCTCCATGTACTCCACCCATCTGCGCTGCCTCAGATTGAGATCCCTCTGAGTGAACAAATGCCTAAAACTCTTATGATCGGAGAAGACCTGAAACGATGCTCCATACAAGTAACATCTCCAAATCTTCAGCGCGTAGATCACCGCTGCAAGCTCTAAATCGTGAGTAAGATAATTCCGCTCGTGAGGTCGTAGCTGTCTCGACCCGTACGCAACCACACGTCCATGCTGCATCAACACGCATCCAAGTCCGCGCCCTGAAGCATCAGCATAAACCTCATACGGCTCGTCACTACTAGGAATAATCAACACTGGAGCTGAAGTCAACCGGTTCTTCAATTCCTGAAAAGCAGACTCACAATCTTCATCCCACTCAAACCTGACGTTTTTCTTGATCAATCTTGTCAACGGAGCTGCAATCTTCGAAAAGTCCTTTACAAATTTCCTGTAATATCCAGCAAGACCTAAGAAGCTGCGAATCTCCGCTACATTCCTTGGTCGTTCCCACTCCAATATAGCTTCAATCTTGGACGGATCCACTGAAATACCATGCTCCGAAATGACATGACCCAGAAATTTGACCTCGGTCAACCAGAACTCACATTTTTCTCTCTTAGCATACAACTGGTGCTCCCGCAGAGTCTGAAGCACGATCCGAAGATGCTGCTCATGCTCCTCCCATGTCTTAGAATACACAAGAATGTCATCGATGAACACGATCACAAACTGATCCAGATACGGCCTAAATATCCTGTTCATCAAATCCATAAAAGCTGCTGGAGCATTCGTCAACCCGAAAGACATAACCAGAAACTCGAAGTGCCCATACCGAGTCCTAAAAGCTGTCTTGGGAATGTCCTCTTCCTTGATTCTGAGCTGATGATAACCTGACCGCAAATCAATCTTCGAGAAGTATCGCGAACCTCCCAACTGATCAAATAGCTCATCAATCCTAGGCAAAGGATACTTGTTCTTCACCGTAACACGATTCAGCTGTCGATAATCCACACATAACCTGAGAGTCCCATCGTGCTTCTTAGCGAACAAAACTGGTGCTCCCCACGGAGATGTGCTATTCCGAATATATCCTTTATCAGCGAGCTCCTGAAGTTGCTTCCTCAATTCCTTCATTTCTGCAGGCGCCATCCGATAAGGTGCCATAGAAATCGGTGATGTCCCTGGAAACAACTCGATACCAAACTCAATCTCCCGATGCGGTGGTAACCCTGATAACTCATCGGGGAAGACATCCTCGAACTCACCAACCACCGGAATCGCTACACCACTACTCGAAACATAGGGCTCGCAATCTAGATTGGCAAGAAAAGCAAAACAATCTAGATTCCTTCGCCCTCCTAGACATGACTTCATGAGACGCTCACTCATTAGCCAATCACCACCACCCTGGTAAGTGATTACCGTCCCCCTATCAGACACTAGGGTCACTTTTCTAAGTTGGCAGTCCACAACTGCACTATACCTAGACAACCAGTCCATCCCTAAAATCACATCATAGGAACTCATGGGGAGTACAATCAAATCACTTTTCAAAATCTCATCCCCAATCTTTATTTTACAAGATTTACACATACAATTCACACACACCCGCCCCAAGGGAGAAGTTATAACTAGGGGTTCCTTAAACTCTTCTACTTCTAATCCCAAGGCATGTACAAAGGAACTCGAAATGAGAGAATGAGAGGCACCGGTATCAAATAAAACGCGAGCTAGAGATCTAGAAACCAAAACCATACCATCGACAACCGCGTTACCAGTCTGAGAATCTGACCCTCCAGATGCCATTGCATGAACCTGCACTGGCGCCTTCCCTTTTCCTCTACCGACATTGCTAGGTCCTGCATTACTCGGCCGATACTGCTGAGATGGAGACGACTGCACACTACCTGTACTCGGAGCTCTATACTGAGGAACACTGCGCTGAAAATACTGCGGCTGCTGCCCCCGTGCCGGATATGAGAATTGCTGAGGAGAAAACTGCGGATACTGCAACTGCGGGTACTGCGGAGGCGGAGGTAGGGTCTGAGGCTGAGGCTGAGACTGACGACTGGCATCCTCCCCAGTCTGCGATCCAAGACGAGCACTCCTGATCGGGCAATTCCTCTTGATGTGTCCAGGCTGCTGATAGAAATGACAATGAAAGCTGTAGGGGTTGCTGCGCCCGCTGCCAGACGAACTGCTACTGCCACTGGTCGCACCGCCTTGCTTGCCTTTCCCCGGAGCTGGACGACTACTGGTGCTCTTCCTGCCACTCCTCTGCGGTCCTCCTGAAGCCTTGGCTCGATCCTCACAATACTGCACGTAATCATTCTCCACGGAGATCGCCGACGACACAAGCTCTCCGAAACTCCTAAGCCGTAGAGCAACCAACTGCCGCCGAATAGGAGCCTTGAGTCCTTCCTGGAACTTGATGCATTTCTCGCGCTCCGATGCCACAGCTGATGGAGCAAACCTAGCCAACTCGCTAAACTTTGCCTCATACTCCCGAACTGACATATCACCCTGCTGCAATCTATAAAACTCAGCTGCTTTCTGATCTCTATATCCCTGCGGAAAATACCGATCATAGAACAGATCCTCGAACTTGTCCCAACCGATATCGCCACCGCGCTCCAGACGCTTAGTTTGTTTCCACCAGGTGTTAGCGCCACCCTCGAGCTTATACGCCGCAAACTCCACACGATACTCCTCAGGCACACCAAGGGTATCAAGATGCTTCAAGATCGAATCCAACCAATACTCTGCTAACTGCGGATCCCCATTGCCATCAAAAGTCAGAATAGACGCCCGTCGAAATTCCTTAAAGAAAGCATGCCGACTACCAACACTGGAGTCTTCCGGTCTAGTCCTGGCTGCCATCTGCCGGAAAGCCGCAATCATAGACCTCATCAGGCCCTCATCATTTCCGAACTCGGCGTCAGCTGTCGAACGACGTCTAGGTGCCATTCTCTCACTTCTGAAAACAAAATTTGGACTGTCAGAGGTATTTCATTGTCAAACCTATGTGTGCACAATTCCCAAGGTTCATAACCTTGAGCTCTGATACCATTCTGTCACGCCCCGGAGTACGGGAGGTGACGTGGCGGAATATTTAGATTAATTAAAAGAGAATTTAATTAAAAACCGAGAGTTTGAGAACCCAATTAAATAAAAATTAAGAAGAATTTCCACCACATTTTATAAAGAATTTAAAATCATTAAACAAATAACAATAATTGAATAAAAACCGCGAATATGGGTTCCACAACCCACAACTTGTGCACACACATGGATCTGACAATATCACAAATACAATTACAGTCCAAGTACAAATAAAGTTAAGTCTTACATGCCTTGATTAACAAATACAGAATGTAAATAAATTCTCCTATTGCTCCTGAGTTCGGTCCGAAGAATCTTCTCCAAACCTAAATGGGAAACCACCTAGGGGGAATTTAAAACAGATAAAACGTGAGCGAAAGGCTCAGTAGGACTAAGTTTTATAAAATAATTTAATGCAAAGAAACATAGCATTATCAGGAGTTATGCAAGAAGAAACTTGAATAAATAAATAAATAAATTGAGTAGAACCGTTCTGACACAGAACAGTCTACTCGCCAAATCAAAACACCAGTTTACTTTTACCTAGGCAAACCATGATATCACCACCGTAGTGGCCCAGCTGGGTTTCGGGACCTGCCCCCAAGGTCGATCACGACCCGATCTCTGATATGGCATCATGCCTTAGTGTTTATTATCATTGTCATTCAAAACCCAATTACCGAGTGTTGTCAATTACATTCATTATGAAATTCATTTCATGTCACGGTATATAAAAATATAACCGATAAAACCATTTTCAAACAACCGTTGAAAACATTTTGATAGAAATCATTTTCAAGGCCAAATCATTTCAAAACCAGGCTACCAAAGAAATAGGATAGAAGTCCTACCTCAGTACTCGTGCCGGTACCCCACACCGTAATCCCGATCCGCTATACGTTAGCTCCACGGAACCACGAACAATCCTAGATACAAACTAAGTCGATCAATATCTAGTTCGAGACATTCTATGTTACTAAATCATTTCATGATGTCCTAGTGTGCCATTTGTATCATTAAAATCATCCTATAAGGTTGGGATTTAAATCAGGGTTCAAAACAATGAAATCGGGTAAAAATCACAAAATTTTCCATGCCTCGGTCGGCCTGCCGGACGCCCTGCTTCGGCCTGCCGAACTGTACAGTTCGGCCTGCCGGAAGCAAAGTTCGGCCTGCCGAACATTTCCCCAGATTCGGCCTGCCGATCGGAAGAACACCGGCCTGCCGATCATCACTTCGGCCTGCCGAACATGAACTTCGGCCTGCCGAACTGGGAAAATCCAGAAATCCCAGCCACGGGTTTCTCGATCCCCAAAATCCAAATCTGAATTCCAACCTGTTTTTCTCAAATCCCAGGCATGAAAAACAACTATAGTTGATAGAAAAACATTCTAAAACATGTTTGGAATCATTTAAACAACATTTGAACTCAAAATCTTCAAAAATCCGAAAATGAGAAAAAGAGGAGAAAAATGAAAATCTTGAATCCAATCCGTTTTTCTTCAATCTAGGTTTAGATTCTAGTTGTTCTAAGCTCATTTAACACAAATCCACGGTTTTCTAAGCTAAAACAAACTTAGATTTCAAAAACACACAAAATTAAAAATTTTGTAAAAAGTTTAGAAATTTCGAATCTAACCTCGAATCGAAGCTTCAATCCGCGTTCTCGGTTGCCGAATCACGTCCCCGAGCTTCCTCCTTGCTGTTCCGAAGCTTGGATTCGAATGGAAATCAAAATTTTTGAAAGAGATTGAGAGAGAGAGGGAACTGCCGAGAGAGAGAAGAGAGAGAGAGAGTGAAACGTGAATGAGGAGAGAGAGAGAGAGAGAAGAGAGAAATAAATAGAGAAAATCGGTGGGCGGTTTTACTGTGCGAAAACCATGTGCCGCCCACGGTTTTGTAAAACGGAGTATTTTTAACATTTTACAAATTGCTGTGTTTTAAAACTCAAAACATCATTTTAAATCAATAAGAAATCTTTTGAACACATCAATTTAACAAAACAACCAAAAACTAAAAATCCAACCAAATAATCTAATTAAAGTTAAAACTTTAATTATGGCACACTAATTCATCATTTACATTATATTAATATTAAATAAATTTCGGGACGTTACACTCACAGACCATGGTCATCTGAGTTTTGGCATCGATGTTGGCTCCATTGGTTTGAGCCTCAGCGAGGTAACCCATGACTAACATCATGTGCTCCTTTATAGATGGCCCCGGCCTCTGCTTACAGTTAAGAAGTTTCTGAAGCGCCCCTTGCTGCTTTGTTATGGCCTGGCCTCCAAACATATCTTCAAGATTATCCAAGATCTGCTTCGCAGTCTCATAATCCTGATGTTGAGCCTTCAGCACATTATTCATGCTGGCCATAACATAGCAGCGGGCCTGATCATTTGCATCTTTCTAGCGATCATACGCTTGGAATTGCTCAATAGTGGAGTCTCTTGTAGTTTCGGGAGGACAAGGGCTGTCAGCACAAATTTTAGTTTTGTCAAAGGAGAGGACAATATCCAAGTTTCATTTCCAATCATTATAATTCTCTCCGGTTAATAAGTTTTTATCAAGTATTGAAGATAAAGTGTTTTTAGACATTTTTAATCTATAAGAAAGAATCATATATCAAACATAAGAAAACATATCATAATAATTTAGTAAGATAACTCAATCATGTAAAAAATATACAAATGTATTTATGTGTCAAAACCTTGAAAATATCACAACCTTACAACCATAATTCCCAACTCAGAATTCAACAAGCTCCTAGGGGAGTCATGCTAAATTCAATCAGGAACACAGATCCCCTCCTGATTAATATATGCCATCTAGGACTCGTATGATCCAGCATATATTAATAATCATTTCTTTGGCTGTTAATTTTATTAACAGAGCTCCGACGAGTGGTTAATAATAAAATTAACGTGAGTGTATGTTTGAAAAAATAGTATGCAGCGGAATTTTAAAAATTTTATATCAGAGTATTTTCCAAAACACAAGTTTGACAAGCTATATGTATAAATTAACCAGATCTTACTAGCCTTTGAATGCTGAAGAACTCGCACAATCTGTGAAGAGAAGTGACGTTCTAGAAGAGCCTCAACCAACTGGTCTTCTTTGCTATTCTCTATCCATGATCGGAGTGAGTATGGGCTTACACGTACAGCTCTTCCACTAGGTGACTCTCCTTCTAACCAATTGAGAGAACCCAAAGCTAGTGTTCGTAATTTGCGAACAAGAGCTCTCAGGGAGTTTCAAATTCTCACTAGCAGAGTATCTCTCTTAATCTTTCAATTGATCTGATTAACTTATGCGACTTACTCTTTATTTATAGAGGTTGGGTCTAGGGTTAGTCTTTATCATATTAGGTCTCAAAATTCAAATTAGAATCAACTTTGGATCAATATCTGATAAAATCTGTGTGAAAATGTGTAATCGTATCATTCGCACATCAGCAGGCTGAACTGCCTAATCGGCAAGCTAGACTTGCCCATTGGCAGCAAAACTTGAGGATCAGCATGCCGGACTGCCAAAAATATCTCAGCGAATCTTTTATTTTCCACCTGAGATTCTATAGGATAAAGTCTCAATTTGAATTCAAATAACCCAATAGAAAAGTTATCTAATTAAAACAACTTTATCTAGATAATCTCTAAGAAAATAAATGAATTCCTCATAATTCTACAAGTTTATATTGATTTAATTTTGAATTTATTCAAAATTAAATCAACCGATAAACTGACAAGAATTATTCGATCTCAATAATTCAACAAGTTTATCTTGAATTAATTTTATCACAAAATTAATTCAACTAATAAATAGACATAAATTATTTGATTCTTTCAAATTTCAACCAATCTAATAATTCTAACATAAGTCACCAATTATTGGAAAAGCACATCGTATCGTTACAAGATGTTGCGAGCTAGCTAAGGGGACCAAATGGACCTATATAGTTCAAGCTCCTGATAATTACGAAACCCAATATCCCATATATACATTTCATAATTATCAACTCCAATGCTACTCCACTAAAAGCTTGGAGCTGCACTCTCAAACTACATAGAATTACAAAACTCGTGTAGCTAAGTTTCCATGACATATCATAGTGTATCGTATCCCTATAGGATTATCCATAACCGACTTAAGGACAAATTCTGTTTTACCTTCCCGATTATGGTTATCTTACGTTCCATTATCTCACCATCGAAAAACTTACCATCCAAAGATCGTATACCATTCGGTTACACATATGTATCCAAATGGTTGAGCGCTCCAGTTTTCCAATTACAGGATAACGCATTTAAGAAGATATCAACACTCTTAAAGAGGAGCTATGGATTCCATATCTATGAATAACAGGTCTACGCCATCAAGAGTCATGCCTCCAACGTACCGACAAGCATACCACTTTAAGATGTGGGTGTCACCCTTTGGTACATCAAAAGACACAAGTCAAGACAACGGGCCCACTATTCATCTCAAGATTAAGATACAATTCAAATGATTGTCTAAAGTGAATCGATTGGCCGAGACAGAAATATTAATCCAAATCTATTTACTTTATATCCTGATCCAACACATCGTTACCTATGACAACGTGCCAATGTTTTTATTCATGGAGTCCACCTCCGTGGCCAAGACAAACCATCTCCCAATAGGGATATAGACAACATAACAATCTTTACATGAATAAAGCACCCAACTTTAGTCCCTTGATTGTGAATCTTATGATTTAGACCGTCACCTTAAGAATTGTGTCTTCCACATAATTTGTCCATCACATGCCTATTTCTTAAAGGTTTAAATTGATAGTCTCAGACTTTTGTTTGCTTAATATACATTCAACAAATATGAACATAAAGAGGACAAGTTTGGTATATAAATAAATTCTTTATTGATAAAAATGTTTCCAAGAACTTATTACATTTTTACTCCTTATGGCATATATGTCTAACAGTGTATGACCATTGTTTCAATATTTTATCCACAATTTATAATCACCACCTTGGGGTGTGCAATCATAAATCATGCTCAAATACCCTATCTTCTTAGAGATTCAATCTAGTACATAATAAAAATCCCTTCCTAAGGGTTGGGACCACCATGTTCTTCCTGTGGACCAACGATGGAGGCCGTAGCTCCTCTCTTCGAAAACCTTCTCCCCCTCAATCTTTTGAAATCAAGGTTTTATTTTAAGAACATGCATGAACAATTTTAATATGAGCGGCACTCCCTATTCTATATGACATGTTATCAATATACAAGGCAAATCATATTATAATGCAAACAGGCAAAGCAATCAAGCAAAGCTATAAGCAAAATAATAATAACTGTAATATTATGGTTCCACCCTAGAGAATAGAAATCAAAGATTACAAGAGAATAATCGAAACATATTATCAATTCTTCATCCTTGAATTCTAAGGTCGTATCTCTCATCATGTATTGTCCATCTTCAAGTCTTCAATCCCGTATGAATCGAATACTTCATATTTCAGGTCATATCCAAATTTAATGTTTTTCAGAATTGTCCCAAAAATAAAATTAAAACTGCACCTTTTTTAGAAAAATTTTCAGCTCTCTACCGGCAAGCCGACCTAGATCGGCCTATCGATCATAACCCATCAGCCTGTCGAACTGAAAGTTCAGCTTGCCGCCAGAGCCTCTTGATTTTTGCCCCACTATTGGCCTGCCGAACCTCACATTCGACCAGCCGATCTGTGACCATCGGCCTGCCGAACTAGAAGGTTCGGCATGCCGACCCAACAAAAATCACCCTTTTCAAAAAGTACAATTTTTAATGCAATTCATCAATTTTATTTTCAATAATTCAAAAACATAAAATTAGAAACTTAGAAAATACCTAGAAGTGCCAACATCTATGTTTTAGATCCGCCTTCTTTGAATAATTATTTAATTATAACATTCTTACAAATTTAAAAATAAATAACAATTCCTAGACGGAGATGATAGTCCGCCATCTAATTACATGAAAGACCTAGATACACATTATAACCTCTAAGGAACCACAACCAGTATAAATTAATAAATAAATAAATAACCATTTAATCAACCATAATTAATTAATGAACATTCACCATATAATCCATGACAACACATAAAATATATAAAAACCTAGAGTGCTAACTCTCTATAAAATTAAATTCAAGCATACGAGAGATTAAGATCACAAAATTTATACATATAGTATGATCACAAACTCATAAATTTCTGTAAAAACAATGGCTTTGATACCAATTATTAGAAAAATAGTACACTACAGAATTTTAAAAATTTAATATAAGAGTATTTTTCAAAACACAAGTTTGACACGCTATATGCATAAATTAACAAGATCTTACTAAACTTTGAATGCCGAAGAACTCCTGCAATCCGTGAAAAGAAGTAACGTTCTAAAAGAGCATCAACCAACTGGTCTTCTTTGCTATTCTCTATCCATGATCGGAGTAAGTGTGGGCTCACACATACAACTCTTCCACCGGGTGACTCTCATTCCAACAAATTAAGAGAACCCAAAGCAAGTGTTCATGATTTGTGAATAAGAGCTCTCAAGGAGTTTCAGATTCTCACTAGCAGAGTTTCACTCTTAATCTCTCAATTGATCTAAATAACTTATGTGACTTACTCTGTATTTATAGAGGTTGGGTCTAGGGTCAGTCTTTATCAGATTAGGTCTCAAAAATTCAAATCAGAATCAAATTCAGATCAATATCTGATAAAATCTGTGTGAAAACGTGTAATCTTATCCTTCGCACATTGGTAGGCCGAGCTGCTTAATCGGCAAGCCAAACTTGCCCATCGGCATGCCAAACTGACGAAAAATATTTTAGCAAATCTTTTATTTTCCATCCGAGATTCTATAAGATAAAGTCTCAGTTTTAATTCAAATAATCCAATAGAAAAGTTATCTAATTAAAACAACTTTATCTAGATAATCTTTAGGAAAATAAATAAATTCTTAATAATTCTATAAGTTTATCTTGATTTAATTTATTCCAAAAATTAAATCAACTGATAAACGACAAGAATTATCTAATCCTAATAATTCAACAAGTTTATCTTGAATTAATTTTATCACAAAATTAATTCAACCGATAAATAGACATGAGTTATTTGATTTTTCTAAATTTCAACCAATCTAATAAATCTGACATAAGTCACCAATTATTGGAAAAGCATGCCATATCGTTACAGGATGTTGTGAGCTAACAAAGGGGACCAAATGGACCTATGTAGTTCAAGCTCTTGATAATTATGAAACCTAATATCCCAGATATACATTTTATAATTATCAACTCCAACACTACTCTACTAAAAGCTTGAAGCTGTACTCTCAAACTACATAGAATTACGAAGCCGGTATAGCTAAGTCTCCATGACATATCATAGTGCATCGTATCCCCATAGGATTATCCTTAATCGGCTTAAGGACAAGTTCTATCTTACATTCCCGATTATTTTTATCTTACGTTCCATTATCTCACCATCGAAAAACTTACCATCCAAAAATAGTATGCCATTCGGTTACACCTATATATCCAAATGGTTAGGCACTCCAGTTTTCTAATTATAGAATAACGCATATAAGAGGATATCACTACTTCTAAAGAGGAGCTATGGATTTCATATCTATGAATAACAGGTCTACGCTAACTTACCAGCATGCATATCACTATTAAGATGTGGGTGTCACCCTTTGTACGTCAAAAGACACAAGTCAAGACAACAGGCCCACTATTCATCTCAGGATTAAGATACAATACAAATGATTGTCTAAAGTGAATCGATTTACCAAGACAGAATTATTAATCTAAATCAATTCACTTTATGTCCTGATCCAACACATCGTCACCTATGACAACGTGTCAATGTTTCTATTCACAGAGTCAACCTTTGATGGCCAAGACAAACCATCTCCCAATTAGGATATGGACAATATAACAATCTTTACATGAATAAAGCGCCCAATTTTATTCCCTTGATTGCAGATCTTATGATTTAGACTATCACCTTAAGAATCGTGTCTTTCGCATAATCTGTCCATCATATGCCCAATTCTTAAAGGTTTAGACTGACAGTCTCATACTATTGTTTGCTTAACATACATTCAACAAACATGAACGTAAAGAGGACAAGATTTGGTGTATAAACAATGAATAAATTCTTTGTTGATAAAAATGTCTCTACAAACTTATTACATTTTTACTCCTTAGGGCATACATGTCTAACACATAGCACTTCCCTCGACGTCCCCTCAATGACGTAACCCTCACCCTCGACGGCGCACTAGCAGATTCGACGACCTTCCCTTGTTCAACCCCCTTATGCCTCCAATGGTCCTTAAGAGCCCCTCTACGATTCAAATCTCGCCTCCATAGTGATCCGACGATGGTGAACGACTTTAGAGGCTTGGTTAGAGGGGGTCAGTCATAATTGGTGTAGTGGGTTGTTGGGTCGACAATCGACGAAGATGGGATAAACTCCAACATGGGCGAGGGGTCACTGTTATAGCGGCAGCAGCACTGAGGTCTAATGGCTAGGACGTGATTTGCTAGGGTGGCTAGTGCTGTAATCGCCAGCTGTGGTGGGTGGTGCTCTGGTAAGGCAAGCTGCTCCAGTGAAGTTGGGGTTAGTGGCTGTGGGTGGGGTTCGCTAGAGAAAAGACAAGGTGGGAAGAAAGGGGTGGCGTTGCTACCGGGTTTGTTGATTATGTAGGAAAAAAGGGAAGAAAAAATTAAAAATAACTAGAAAGTTGATTTGTTTAGTGCAAAATTAGGTTTTGACAAGGAATATTCGAAGTTCCCTTTTGTGTGATTCTTTGTGATTTTTTGACAAATTTTCATAATCGTATAGGTCAATAATTTATGTCTTTTCTAAATAGACTATGTTATTTTTTGTAAATACAAGTTTTTTTTTTATTCCTTGTGACACACTAGTTGCTTGATATGTTTACACAAGCTGGAAAAGCTTTTTTTCCTGATCAAGTTTATCAACTTAGGTACTTATGGTAAGTTTAATGGGAAATATTCATGTACTTAATTACAAAAACTTCTGTTCTTGCTCTTTAAGTTTCCTTTTCTCAAATAGTCAATTCTTTGTTAAAGAAGCTTGCTTAAGTTCGCTCACCTGATTGTTCAATCAGCTATGTTGGAAAATAGTATGCAGTGGAATTTAAAAAAATTTAGAATTAGAGTATTTTCTAAAACACTAGTTAGACATGCTAAATACATAAATTAATGATAGATTTCACTAACCTCTTTTGTATACCAAAGTGGGCTCGAATCTGTGTACAGAAAAACGTTCCAAAAGAGCCTCAACCAACTGGTCTTCTTTGCTATTCTCTATCTACGATCGAAATATGGGTGGTCACATGTCGTATAGCTTTTCCTTCCTGTAACTCTTCTTCCAATCACTAGAGAAAACCAAGAGCTAAGATCCTTGATATTGAAGAATAGCTCTTTGGGAGTTTCAGAGTTACTCATACTAGAGTATTCACTCTTTGCTTCTCAAGTGATCTGAATAATAAGGAAAACTCACCCCCTATTTGTAATAGTCTGACTTGGGGTTAATCATTATCAGATTAGGATTCAAAATTCAAGTTTGGATCGGTTTCAAAATAAAAATGCATGAAGTGAATCTGACTCTAACTGCCACGGTTGACCACGCCTAGTGTATGACAGTCGACTGCATGGTCACGATACTAGAGTTCGAATCGAATTCAAACTCCACAAGCTGATCTGATTGATCCAATCTTAACCAATTGGATAAACCCTATCTTATTTGAACCAAGTATCCTTTATAGAGCCTCAATTTTAATTCAAATATCCCAATAGAAAAGTTATCTAATTAAAATAGTCATGCACAGATAAACCTATACAAATAAAATATTATCCAAATAATTCAACATGTTTATCTTAAATTAATTCAATGAATAAACTAACATGAATTATTAAATCCAATTAACCCAAATTTTAGCCAATTTAATAATTTAACATAAATCACCAATTTGTAGGAAAAACAAGCCATATCATTATAGAATTTATTATGAGCTAGCAAAGGGGACCTGATGGACATATATAGATCAAACTCCTTTAATTATAAAATACAATATCCTAGATACATATTTTATAATTACCAACTCTAACACTACTCTACTAAAAATTAGAGCTACACTCTCAAAATATATAAAATTATGAAGATTCAATAAGCTAACCGTCCATGACATATCATAATGTCTCACATCCCTATAGGATATTCAAAATCGGCTTAAGGATAAATTTTGTTTTACCTTCCTGATTATTTTTATCTTATGTTCCATCATCACACCATTGGAATACTTACTAACCATAAATAGTATACCATTAAGTTACATCTATGTATCTAAATGGTTAAGCGCTTCTGTCTTCCAATTACAGGATAATGCATATAAGATAATACCATTAACTCTACAAAAAGACTATGGATTCCATATCTATGAATAACAAGTCTATGTCAATCAAGAGTTATACCTCCAACGTACCAATATATTGTTGAAAAAATAGTACGTAGCAGAATTTTAAAATTTTATATTAGAGTATTTTCCAAAACACAAGTTTGACATGCTATATGCATAAATTAGCTAGATCTTACTAACCTTTGAATGCCGAAAAGCTCCTGCAATTAGTGAAGAGAAGAAACATTCTAGAGGACCTCAACCAACTGGCCTTCTTTGCTATTCTCTATCCACAATCGGAGTGAGTGTGGGCTCACATGTATAGCTCTTCCTATGGGTACTTTCCCTTCAACCAATTCAGAGAACCCAAATCAAGTGTTCATGATTTGTCAACCAGAGCTCTTGGGGAGTTTTAGATTCTCACCAGTAGAGTATTACTTTTAATCTCTCAATTGATCTAAATAACTCTTGAGACTTACTCCTTATTTATAGAGGTTGGGTCTAGAGTCAGTCCTTATCAGATTAGGCCTCAAAATTTTCAATCAGAATCAAATTTGAATCAACATCTAATAAAATCCATTTGAAAATGCGTAATCTTTTTCCTGTGCATCGGCAGGCTGAACTTGTGGATTAGCATGTTAAACTGCCAAAAAAAGATCTCAACGAATCTTTTATTTTCCACCTGAGATTCTATAGGATAAAGTCTCAGTTTTCTAATTAAAATAAACCCAAATTTTCTAATTAAAATAACTCTATAGGATAAACAGACAAGAATTATCTGATCTCAATAATTCTCTATCCACCTGAGATTCTATAGGATAAACCCAATAGAGAAGTTATCTAATTAAAATAACTCTATCTAGATAATCTCTAGGAAAATAAATGAATTCCTAATAATTTTACAAGTTTATCATGATTTAATTTATTCAAAATTAAATCAACTGATAAACAGACTAGAATTATCCGATCCCAATAATTCAACAAGTTTTTCTTGAATTAATTTTATCGCAAAATTAATTCAACTGATAAACATATATGAATTATTTAATTCTTCCGAATTGCAACCAATCTAATAAAACTGACATAAGTCACCAATTATTGGAAAAGCACGTTGTGTCATTACAGGATGTTGTGAGCTAGGAAAGGGGACCAAATGGACCTATATAGTTCAAGCTCCTAATAATTATGAAACCCAATATCCCAGATATACATTTCATAATTATCAACTCCAACGCTACTTCACTAAAAGCTTGGAACTGCACTCTCAAACTACATAGAATTATGAAGCTCGTATAGCTAAGTCTCCATGACATGTCATAGTGTATCGTAACCCCATATGATAATCCATTACCAGCTTAAGGACAAGTTCTGTCTTACTTTCCCGATTATATTTATCTTACGTCCCATTATTTCACCATCTGAAAACTTACTATCCAATGACAGTATACCATTCAGTTACACCTATGTATCCAAATGGTTGAGCGCTCCAGTTTTTCAATTATAGGATAACGCATATAAAAGGATATCATTACTCCTAAAGAGGAGCTATGGATTTCATATTTATGAATAACAGGTCTACGCTATCAAGAGTCATGCCTCCAACGTACCAGCATGCATACCACTATTAAGATGTGGGTGTCACCCTTTGGTACATCAAAAGACACAAGCCAAGACAACGGGCCTGCTATTTATCTCAAGATTAAGATACAACACAAATGATTGTCTAAAGTGAATCAATTCGTCGAGACCGAATTATTAATCCAAATCAATTCACTTTATGTCCCGATCTGACACATTGTCACCTATGACAACGTGCCAATGTTTCTATTCACGGAGTCACCTTTGATGGTCAAGACAAACCACCTCCCAAAAGGGATATAGACAACATAACAATCTTTGCATGAATAAAGGGCCCAACTTTATTCCCTCGATTGCGGATTGTATGATTTAGACCATCACCTTAAGAATCGTGTCTTCCGCATAATCCATCCATCATATGCCCAATTCTTAAGGTTTAGAATGATAGTCTCAGACTTTTGTTTACTTAAGATACATTCAACAAATATGGACGCAAAGAGGACAAGATTTGGTATATAAATAAAAAATAAATTCTTTATTGATAAAAATGTCTCCAAAAACTTATTACATTTTTACTCCTTAGGGCATACATGTCTAACAATCTCTGACTTGCACTAAGTGAGTAAATATGACAAATCTCGCATCCCAGCAGCTTCCGCATGCCTCACGAAGACTCTTCCAGTAAGTGTCTTCGTAAATGGATCAGCTAAATTGTCCTCTGACGCGATTTTGCACACCATACATACTCGTTCTCAATGAAGTCCTTTATCACATGATACTTTCGATCAGTATGCTTACTCTTCTTATGAAATCTTGGTTCGTTAGCATTAACTACCGCCGTACTGTTATCACAATATAGTGATACTACCTTATTTATACCAAGAACTACCTCAAGATCCCCAAGGAATTTGCAGAGCTACACTACTTCTTTTGAAGCATCACTAGCTGCCACATACTCGGCTTCTATCGTTGAATCCACAGGGCAATCTTGCTTAGCACTTCTCCAACTGAAAGTTATTGAATATAACACGCGATTTGTAGTGCATATCCCCAAAAGGATAAAGGCGATGATGAATAACTCATCATGGACCTAATCATGTCCAACAGAGTCTTATTTCTTCTCTCCGCTATGCCCTTCTACTGCGGAGTGTCCGGCGCAGTCAAATGGGATAAAATCCCATTCTCTAATAAGTGTTCCAAGAACTCATCAGAAAGGTATTCCCCACCTCCTTTATGGGTCTACCCAATTGCTCTTCCACTTCAGCCCGAAACTCCCTAAACTTGTCAAAAGTTTCGCTTTTGTGGTGCATCAGGTACACATACCCATATCTTGAGTAATCGTCAATAAAAGTGACAAAGTACTCATACCCTCCTCGTATCTGGATGTTCATCGGTACGCAAACATCACTATGCACGAGTTTTAGAACCCTTTCGGCTTTATTGCCCTTAGACCCGAATAGTCTTTTGGTCATTTTACCCTTCAAACAAGATTCACATTGAGGTATAGATTCTACTTTTAAGTGACTTAAAGGTCCATCCTTTACCAACCTTTAAATCCTATTTAGGTTAATATGACCAAAGCACAAATGCCAAAGATAAGTTTTATTAGAGTAAGAAGTTTTAAGTCTTTTTAAAGTCATTATCATTCATCTCAGCATTAAGCAATAAGTCCATCTTAGGTTTGATAAAATATAGATTATTTTGTATCCATCAAGAACAGATAAAAGATTTGTTTTACGAATCACCACTTTATTATTAAAAGAAACCAAATAGGAGTCTTTAAATAAACAAGATACTGAAATTAAATTCCTTTTAAATTTAGGAACATAAAAACAAGCTTTCAAAAATAAATTCCTATAGTTATCAAAATAAAGATGGACGTCTCCCATTGCTTCAGCTGAGACCAAGGATCCATCGCCCATTCGAAGCGTGAAGTGTTCATGTAGCAGACTTCTCGTTTCTTTGAACCTCAGTAGAGAAACACAAACATGATTAGTTGTACCAGAATCTATGACCCAAATGTCACTAGATTCCTCAACCAAACAAGTTTCTAAATACAAAAGATCACACCTACCTCCTTTGGAAAGGAAGTCCTTGCGATGCTTCTTGATATGCCCGACCTTCCCACAGAAGAAGCACTTAAGCTTCTTTGGGTTCTTCTTCTTCTTCTTCTTGCTTTTGGTAGTAGTAGGAATAGAAGACTTCCTGTTCTTGGCCCGTTGCTTCTTTTCATTCGCAAAGTTAGGATTGGAACCAGAAGCAACTACCATGTTGGCCTCACCACCTACAGGAGACTCTCTGGTCAGCAGTTCAAACTCCTGTAACTGTTTCATCAATTCTGTTAAGGTCATATCCCGTCTATTGCTTAAATTAAATGTAGCTCTAAATGGAATAAATTCCTTTGATAGAGTCTCAAAGACCATAGTCATCTGAGTTTCAGCATTTATGTCGGCTCCATTGGTTCGAGCCTCAGCGAGGCAACCCATGACCAACATCATATGCTCCTTTATAGATGTCCCCGGCCTCTATCTATAGTTTAGAAGTTTTTGAAGCACCCCTTGCCGCTTTGTTATGGCCTAGCCTCCAAACATATTCTCAAGATTATCCAAAATCTACTTTGCAGTCTTATAATCCTGATGTTGAGCATGTAGCACATTATTCATGCTAGCCATAACATAGCAGCGGGGCTAATTATTAGCATCTTTCCATCAATCATATGCTTGGAATTGCTCATTAGTTGAGTCTCCCGTAGGCTTGGGAGGACAAGGGGTTGTCAGTATATATTTCAGTTTCTCAAAGGACAGGATGATATCCAGGTTTCGTTCCGCATCATTATACTTCTCTCCAGTTAATAGGTTTTTGTCAAGTATTGATGATAAAGCATTTTTAGGCATTTTTAATCTATAATAAAGAATCATATACCAAACATAAGCAAACATATAATAATAATTTAGCAAGATAACACAATCATGTAAAAAATACAAATGTGTTTATGTGTCAAAACCTTGAAAATATCACAACCTTACAATGATAATTCCCAACTCAGAATTCAACAAGCTCCTAGGGGAGTCATGCCAAATTCAATCAGGAAACACGGAACCCCTCCTAATTAATATATGCCATCCAAGACCCGTATGATCTAGCATATATTAATAACCGTTTCTTTGGCTATTAATTTCAGGTTCTTCTTCTTCTTTTTCTTACTTTGATAGCAGGAATAGAAGACTTTCCATTTTTGGCCCGTTGCTTCTTTCCATTCCTAGAATTGGGACTAGAACCAGAAGCAGCTACCAAATTAGGCTCTCCACCACAGGAGACTCCCTGATCAGCAGTACGAATTCCTGTAACTGTTTCATTAATTTTGTTAAGGTCATATCCCTCCTATTGCTGAAATTAAAAGTAGATCCAAACGGAATAAATTCCTTTGACAGAGTCTCAAAGACCATAGTCATCTGAGTTTCAGCATCGATGTCGGCTCCATTGGTTTGAGCCTCAACGAGGTAACCTATGACCAACATCATGTGCTCCTTTACAGATGTCCCCAGCCTTTACTTACAATTAAGAAGTTTCCAAATCACCCTTGCTGTTTTGTTATGGCCTGGCCTCCAAACATGTCTTCAAGATTATCCAAGATCTGCTTTGTAGTCTCATAATCTTCATGTTGAGCCTGCAGCACATTATTCATGCTAGCCATAACATAGTAGTAGGCTTGATCGTTTGCATCTTTCCAGCGATCATATGCTTAGAATTGCTCATTGGTGGAATCTCCCATAGGCTTGGGTGGACAAGGGGACGTCGGCACAAATTTCTATTTCTCAAAGGAGAGGATGATATCCAGGTTCCGTTTCCAATCATTATAATTTTCTCCGGTTAATAGGTTTTTGTCAAATATCAAAGATAAAGCATTTTTAGACATTTTTAATCTATAATAAAGAATCATATACCAAATATAAGCAAACATATCATAATAATTTAGTAAGACAACACAATCATGTAAAAACATACAAATGTGTTTATGTGTCAAAACCTTGAAAATATCACAACCTTACAACGATAATTCCCAACATAGAATTCAACAAGCTCTTAGGGGAGTCATGCCAAATTCAATCAGGAACACGGATCCCCTCCTGATTAATATATGCCATCCAAGACCTGTATGATCCAGCATATATTAATAATAATTTCTTTGGCCATTAATTTTATTAACAGAGCTCCTAGGGGAGGTTAATAATAAAATTAACGTGAGTATATAACCATCGTTTCAATATTTTATCCATGATTTATAATCACTACCTAGAGGTATGCAACCATAAATCATGTCAAAATACCTTATTCTCTTAGAGATCCAATCTGGTACATGATAGAAATCCCTTCCTAGGGTTTGGGAGCACCATATTCTTCCTATGGACCAACGATAGAGGCCGTAGGTTCTCTCTTTGAAAACCTTCTCCCACTCGATCTTTTGAAATCAAGTTTTTATTTTAAGAAGACATGCATGAACAATTTTTAATATAAGCGGCACTCCCTATTCTGTATGACGTGTTATCAATATACATGGCAAATCATATTATAATGTAGACAAGCAAAGCTACAAGCAAAATAATAAATAACCGTAATATTATGGTTCCACCCTAAAGAATAGAAAATAAAGATTACAAGAGAATAATCGAGACAGATTATCGATTCTTCATCCTTGAATCTCCAGGCAGTATCCCTCTTCACGTAATGCCCATCTTCAAGTCTTCAATCCCGTATGAATCGAATACTTCATATTTTCGGTCATATCCAAATTTAATGTTTCTTAAAATTGTCCCAAAAATAAAATTAAAACTGCACCGAAAATTGCATGTTTTCTGAAAAAATTTCTGAAAAATTTCCAACTCTTTGCCGGCAAGCTGATATGGGTGATTGGCCTGCCGGTCATGACCCATCGGCCTATCGATCTTCACAGATCAGCTTGCCGATTCATGACATATTGGCCTGCCGAACTAGAAGTTTGGCCTGCCGTTTGAGCCACTTGATTTTTGCCCCGCTGTCGGCCTGCCAAACCTCACGTTTGGACTGCCGATCTACGACCATTGGCCTATCGAACTGGATGGTTCGGCATGCCGACTGAGTAGAAATCACCCTTCCTAGAAAATACAATTTTTAATGCAATTCATCAATTTTGTTTTCAACAATTCAAAAACATAAAATTAGAGACTCAAGAAATACCTAGGAGCGCCATCATCTATCTTGTAGATTCGTCTTCTCTGAATAATTATTTAATTACAAAATTCTTACAAATTTAAAATTAAATAATAATTTTTAGACGGAGATGATAGTCTGCCATCTAATTACATGAAAAACCTAGATACACATTCTAACCTCTAAGGAACCATAACCGGTATAAATTAATTAATAAATAATTAAATAATAATTTAATGAACCATAATTAATTAATAAGCATTCACCATATAATCCATGACAACATATAAAATATGTAGAAACCTATAGTGCCAACTCCCTATAAAATTAAATTCAAGCATATAGTATAATCACAAACTTGTAAATTTATGTAAAAACTTGTCTCTAATACTAATTGTTTGAAAAACAATACGCAACTGAATTTTAAAATTTTATATCAGAGTATTTTCTAAAACACAAGTTTGACATTGTATATACATAAATTAACCAGATCTTACTAGCCTTTGAATGCTGAAAAGCTCCTGCAATCAGTGAAGAGAGGTAACGCTCTAGAAGGATCTCAACCAACTGGCCTTCTTTGCTATTCTCTATCCACGATCAGAGTAAGTGTGGGCTCACACGTATAGCTCTTCCTCTGGGTGACTCTCCTTCTAACCAATTGAGAGAACCCAAAGCTAGTGTTTGTGATTTGTGAACACGAGCTTTCAGGGAGTTTCAGATTCTCACTAGCAAAGTACCACTCTTAATCTCTCAATTGATCTAAATAACTCTTGAGACTTACTCCCTATTTGTAGAGGTTAAGTCTCGGGTCAGTCCTTATCAGATTAGGTCTCAAAAATTTGAATCAGAATCAAATTCGGATCAATATCTGATAAAATCTGCGTGAAAATGCGTAATCTTTTTTCTGCGCATTGGCAGGCCGATCTACCTCATCGGTAGGCCGAACTTGCCCTATCGGTAAGCGAACTTGAGGATCGGCATGCCGAATTGTCGAAAAAAGATCTCAGCGAATCTTTTATTTTCCACCTAAGATTCTATAGGATAAAGTCTTAGTTTTAATTCAAATAATCTAATAGAGAAGTTATCTAATTAAAACAACTTTATCTAGATAATCTCTAGGATAATAAATGAATTTTTAATAATTTTACAAGTTTATCTTGATTTAATTTATTCAAAATTAAATCAACTGATAAACAAACAAGAATTATCTAATCTCAATAATTTAACAAGTTTATTTTGAATTAATTTTATCACAAAATTAATTCAACCGATAAACAGACATGAATTATTTGATTCTTCTGAATTTCAACCAATTTAATAAATTTGACATAAGTCACCAATTATTGGAAAAGAATGCCATATCGTTACAGGATGTTGTGAGCTAGCAAAGGGGACCAAATGGACCTATATAGTTCAAGCTCCTGATAATTATGAAACCCAATATCCTAGATATACATTTCATAATTTTCAACTCCAACGCTACTCCACTAAAAGCTTGGAGCTGCACTCTCGAACTACATAGAATTACGAAGCTAGTATAGCTAAGTTTTTATGACATATCATAGTGTATCGTATCCCCATAGGATTATCCATAACCGGCTTAAGGACAAGTTCTGTCTTGCCTTTCTGATTATTTTTATCTTACGTTCCATTATCTCACCATTGGAAAACTTACCATCCAAGGTATCATTCGGTTACACCTATGTATCCAAATGGTTGAGCACTCTAGTTTTTCAATTATAGGATAACGCATATAAGAGGATATCACTACTCGTAAAGAGGAGCTATAGATTTCATATCTATGAATAATAGGTCTACGCTATCAAGAGTCATGCTTCCAACATACCAGCATGCATACCACTATTAAGATGTGGGTGTCATCCTTTGGTACATCAAAAGACAAAAGTAAAGACAATGGGCCCACTATTCATCTCAGGATTAAGATACAATACAAATGATTATCTAAAGTGAATTGATTTGCCGAGGCAGAATTATTAATCGAAATCAATTCACTTTATGTCCCGATCTAACACATCGTCACCTATGACAATGTGCCAATATTTCTATTCATGGAGTCCGCCTCCGATTGCTAAGACAAACCATCTTCCAATAGGGATATAGACAATATAATAATCTTTACATGAATAAAGCGCCCAACTTTATTCCCTTGATTGCGGATCTTATTATTTAGACCATCACCTTAAGAATCGTGTCTTCTGCATAATTGTCCATCATATGCCCAATTCTTAAAGGTTTAGACCGACAATCTTAGACTTTTGTTTGCTTAACATACATTCAACAAATATGAACGTAAAGAGGACAAGATTTGGTATATAAACAATGAATAAATTCATTATTGATAAAAATGTCTCTAAAAACTTATTATATTTTTACTCCTTAGGGCATACATGTCTAACATATATGTATTATCGTTAAGTTAGGATGTCACCCTTTGGTACATCAAAAGACATAAGTCAAGAATACAGGTCCGTTAGTCATTTTAGGATTAAGACACAACACATATGATTGTCAATTAATTGGAACAAGCGGAATTATTAACTAAATCAATTCAACTTTTTGTCCCAATCTAATACATCGTCACTTTTGACAATGCACCAATGTTTCTACTCACGGAGTCTTATTTTGATGACCAAAACAAGTCATCTCTCGTTAAGGACGTAGACAATATAACAATCTTAGCATGATGAATAAAGCGCCTAGCTTTATTCCTTCGATTGTGGATCTTTTCATTTTGACCATCTCCTTTAATATTCATATCTTATGCATTTTTTGTTCATCATATACATGATTCTTAAAGGTTTAGACCAACTGTCTAAGAATTTTGTTTGCTTATCATACATTCAACAGAAATGAACATAAAGAGGACAACACTTGGTATATAAACAATAAATAAACTCTTTATTAATAAAATGTCTCTAAAAATATATTACAACATTTTACTCCTTAGGGCAGTGTGTATAACAATCTTCCACTTGCATTACGTGAGTAAATAATATGTCTCGTATCCCCATAGCCTCTACATGCTTCTCGAAAACTCTCGTAGTTAATGTCTTCATGAAAGGATAAGCTAAATTGTCCTCAAACGTGATCTTGCATACTGCAACATGCCCAACCTCAACGAAGTCCTTTATCACATGACATTTCTGTTGAATATGCTTACTCTTCTTGTGAAATCTTAGTTCCTTACCATTAGCTATAGCTGTAGTGTTATCACAATATAGTGATACTACCTTATTTATATTAGGAACTACCTCAAGATCACCAAGGAACTTGTAGAGCCATACTGCTTCTTTCGAAACATCACTAGCTGTCACATACTTAGCCTCCATCATTGAATCTGAAGTGCAATCTTGTTTGACATTTTTCCAAACAATGGCATTGTTGCCTAGAGTAAACACAGGACCAGAAGTCAATCTTTTCGAATCCAAAAAGGATTAGAAATCCAAATTAGTGTATCCTAGAGGTGTTAGATCCTCACCCCAATACACTAGGATATACCCTCGAGTCCTTCTCAAGTACTTAAAAATATGCTTGATCACAACTCAATGGTTTGGTCCTAGATCCAACTAAAATTGACTTACTATCTTAATCGCATAACAAATATCTGGTCATATACAAAGTATATTATACATGAGACTACATACTACCGAAGCATAAGGCATCTTCTTCATGTATTCTCTTTCTTCCTCAGATTGTAGAGAGTGTTTCCTAGAAAGAGCAATTCCAGGCCTAGATGGTTGCCCATCTTTCTTAGAAATCTACATTGCATTTTGTATAAAGCTTGGGATAAAGCTATCATTGTATTCTTCTTATCCCAAAAGATTTGGATACCTAAAACATAATTAGCTTCACCTAACTATTTCATATTAAACTACTTGGTCAACCATAATTTGACTGATGATAATGCTCCAACGTCATTACTAATTAGTAGAATGCCATCCATATAAAGGAGTAAAAAAACTATCTTCCCATCTTTAATGTATTTGTAAACATATGGTTCATCCACGTTTTGTTCAAACCTATAAGTCTTGATCACTTGATCAAATCTTATGTTCCAAGAATAGGAAGCCTATTTAAGTCTATAAATTGACTTTAGCAGCTTACAGACCTTACTCTCTTGACCCTTGACCCTTAGCCTTGAACCCGTCTGGTTGCATCATATATCTAAACTCATTAAGATAGCCATTCAAAAAGTTTGTCTAGACATCCATTTGTCAAATCTTATAGTCGAGAGCAGGTGCTATGAATAAGAGAATACAGATAGACTTAAGCATGGCTACATGCGAAAAGGTTTCCTCGTAATCGATTCCTTCCTGTTATGTGTATCCCTTTGCTACCAGTCTAGCCTTATAGGTTTCAACTTTCTCGTCTGTTCCTTTCTTTCTTTCATATATCAACTTACACTCTATAGGTTTTACCCTTTTGGGAAGATCCATAAGTTCCTAGACTCGATTAGTCATCATAGACTTCATGTCAATATTCGTGGCTTTTGTACAGAGCTTTGAATCAACAGTCTCTATACCTTTTATGTAAATGTAATGATCTCTGCCATGTTCAACTGGTTCAGCCAAGTTGGCTTAACTATTTCACATACACTTCTCTGGTTGACAACCGATTCTCCCACTACGTCAAAGCTTCTTAGGTTGTTGTTCAATAAGTTTTTCTACATTGATTGGATTGGTTTCAATTGAATCACTCGCCAACTCCTCCAGTACCACTTTACTTTGAGGTTTAAAGTCGTTCATATAACTTTCCTCAAGGAATGTTGCATTCATTGAAACCACAACTTTATTTTCTTTTGGGTTATAAAAATAACCCCTATCCTTTTTGGATATTCTACAAATACACAAACTTCAAAATGTGCTTCTAACTTGTTTGCTTCCTTGTACAAGACATGAGCCAAACATCCTCATATGCGAATATGATTTAAGGATGTCTTCTTACCTATCCACAAATCATGAGGAGTATTTGGAATCGATTTTGATGGCATATTGTGCTAGAAAACGAGTACGCAGCGGAATTTTAAAAATTTTGAATTAGAGTATTTTCCAAAATATAAGTTAGACATGCTATATGCATAAATTAATGACAGATCTTACTAACCTTTTGCATATCGTAGTAGGCTCGAATTTGTGCATAGAAGAATATTCTAAAAGAGCCTCAGCTAAATGGTCTTCTTTGCTATTGTCTATCCACGATCGAAGTGTATTGGTCACATGTTGTACAGCTCTTCCTCTGATGACTCTGCTTCCAACCAGTTGAGAAGACTTGGAGCTAAGGTTCTTGATTGTGAACAATAGCTGTTAAGAAGTTTTAGAGTTTTTCAGACTAGAGTACTCACTTTATGCTTCTCAATTGGTCTAAGTAATTGAGAAAACTCACCCCATATTTATAGTGGTCGAATATGGGGATAAACTTATCAGATAAGGCCTCAAAATTTGAATCTAGATCAACTTCTAAGGAAAAATGCATCTAAAATGTGTATATAGATTATCGCAGGATCTGCAAGCTGAACTAGGAGATCGGCCTGCCGAACTAACTCCATCAGCAGGCCAAACTAATGCATTAGCCTGCCGAACTTGCGATAATTTGATCCCTTGGTGTATCTTATTATCCACCTGAGATTCCTAAATGGCGCCGTAATTTTAATTCAAATATTCCAATAGAAAAGTTATCTAATCAAAACAGTCATATCTAGATAATCTCATAGAAAATGAAATATTATCCAAATAATTCAACACATTTATCTTGAATCAATTTACAAAATTAATTCAACTAATAAACTAACATAAATTATTAAATCTAATTTTTATCAAATTTCAGTCAGTCTAAAATTTAATATAATCACCAATATATAGGAAAAATATGCCTTATCATTACAGGATTTATTATGAGCTAGCAATGGGGACCCGATGGACATATACAGTTTAAGCTCCTATAATTATAAAATACAATATCCCAGATACATATTTTATAATTATCAACTCTAACGCTACTCCACTAAAAGCTTAGAGCTACACTCTTGAACTATATAGAATTAGAAAGCTTCAAGTAAGCTAACTATCCATGACATATCATAATATCTCACATCCTCATAAGATATTCATAATTGGCTTAAGGATAAATTTCAGTTTACCTTCCCAATTATTTTTATCCTATGTTCCACTTTCACACCATTGGAATACTTCCTAACCAAATGGTAGTAAACCATTTGGTTACATCTATGTATCCAAATGGTTGAGCGCTCCAATCTTTCAATTATAGGATAACGTATATAAGAGAATATCATTAACTCTATAAAAAGAGCTATGGATTCTATATCTATAAATAACAAGTCTAGGTAATCAAGAGTCATATCTCCATTGTACTAGTGTGCATACCATCATAAAGTCAAGACACTCTTTGGTACATCAAAAGACATAAGTCAAAAATATGAGCCCATTAGTTATTTCAGGATTAAGACACAACACATATAATTGCTTAAAGTAAATTGATTTGTACAAACAAATTATTAATGCACCATCAATTCAACTTCATGTCTCCATCCAACACACCGTCACCTAGGACAATGAACCAATATTTCTACTTGCAGAATCCCACTTCGATAACAAAGACAAGCCATCTCATGTTAGGGATGTGGACAACATAACAATCTTAGCATGAATAAAGCGCCCAACTTTATTCGCTCAATTGCGGATCTTATGATTTAGACCATCACTTTTAAGATTCATGTCTTCTGCATAATTTGTCTATCATATACACGATTCTTAAAGGCTTAGACCTATAGTCTCAGACTTTTGTTTACTTTTCATATATTTAACAAATATGAACATAAAGAGGACAACATTTGGTATATGAATAATAAATAAACTCTTTATCAATTACAACATTTTACTATTTAAGGCATCATGTCTAACATATTATTCAAAAGATAACAAGCGGTTTTTAGTGCATACCCCCAAAAGGATAAAGGTAATGACGAATAGCTCATCATGGACCTAACCATGTCCAACAAAATCCTTTTCCTTTTCTCAGCTATGCTATTCTGCTACGAAGTGCCAGACGTAGTCAAATAGGATAAAATATGATTCTTTGATAAGTGTCGTATGAAATCATGGATAGGTATTCTTCACCTCGATTGGATCAAAGTGCCTTTATGGGTTTACCTAATTATTTTTTCGCTTCGGTCTGAAACTCTTTAAACTTGTCAAACGTTTCTCTTTTATGATGTTGTGATGCCCTGGGGAAGGGGTCAGTGAGAAATTGGTATTAAAGGAAATAAGATAAATTAAACAAGGTAAATTAAGAAAAAGTAAATAGATAAAGTAGATTTCTCATCCAAAATAAATATCATCGGCGACACCATCACGTGAATGCCACAAAGGTGGATAGTCGAGACATTATTGTCATTCATCATCACATATATGTTTACCACAAAGGTGGGCAGGTAAATAAAATAAAAATAATATTAATAATAATAATACAAGAATACTAAAAATCATTGTCTATAAAATGTATAGCACACGTATCATATAGCAGTTTTCTAAAAAAAATGCCATTTCTACCCATAGAGCTAGGTTTCGATCTTCGGGCCTTCCTGTCTCTTCAAACCTAGAAGGGGGATTTTTAAAATGGGAAAACGTGAGCGAAAGGCTCAGTAGGATTATCAGTTAAAAACAAGTTATTTTAAAAGAGTAATAAAAAACTAAGAATTGTTCACAAGCAATTCTATTTGAGATGAATCTCAAAGTCTTAACAAATCAATAAAAACACTTAGTGGAAAGCAACTTGACAAAGCACCTGTTGGAAAAAACAATGTGAGGTGCGCATCGAGAATTTTAAAATTTTAACATCAGAGTATTTTTCAAAACACAAGTTTGTCATGCTATATATATAAATTACACAGATCTTACTAACCTTTGTGTGCCGAAGAACCTCCGCAACCTGTGAAGAGAAGTAACGTTCTAGAAGAGCCTAAACCAACTGGTCTTCTTTGCTATTCTCTATCCACGATCGGAGTGAGTGTGGGCTCACACATACAGCTCATCCACTGGTGACTCTCCTTCCAACCAATCGAGAGAACCCAAAGCTAGTGTTCGTGATTTGTGAACAAAAGCTTTTAGGGAGTTTTCAGATGCTCACCAGAAGAGTATCACTCTTAATCTCTCAATTGATCTAAGTAACTCATGAGACTTACTCCCTTTATATAGTGATTAGTCTTGGGGTCAGTCCTTATCAGATTAGGTCTCAAAAACTTGAAATAGAATCAAGTTCGGATCAATATCTGATAAGATTTGCGTAAAAACGCGTAATCTTTTCTCTCGCTGATCGGCAGGCCAAACAGGCCCCATC
The DNA here is from genome assembly GCA_025403435.1 of Artocarpus heterophyllus. Lineage (NCBI taxonomy): Eukaryota > Viridiplantae > Streptophyta > Magnoliopsida > Rosales > Moraceae > Artocarpus > Artocarpus heterophyllus. Next base: position 26,431,869 of record CM046345.1, on the reverse strand, counting down.
GGCAGGCCGAACACATAGATCAGCAGGCCAAACTGCCGCGTAAATATCTCTGCAAATCTTTTATTTTCCACCTGAGATTCTATAGGATAAGGTCTCAGTTTTGATTCAAATAACCCAATAGAAAAGTTATCTAATCAAAACAAACTTTATCAAGATAATCTCTAAGAAAATCAATCAATTCACAATAATTCTACAAGTTTATCTTGATTTAATTTATCCAATTAAATCAACCAATAAATAGACAAGAATTATCCGACCCTAATAATTCAACAAGTTTATCTTAAATTAATTTTATTACAAAACTAATTCAACCAATAAACAGACATGAATTATTTGATTCTTTTAAATTTTAAACTAATCCGATAAATCCGACATAAGTCACCAATTATTGAAAAAGCACGCCGTATCGATACAGGATTTCGTGAGCTAGCAAAGGGGACCAAAATGGACCTATAAAGTTCAAGCTCACGATAATTATGAAACCTAATATCCCAGATATACATTTCGCAATTATCAACTCTAACGCTACTCTACTAAAAGCTTGGAGCTGTACTCTCGAACTTTAAAGAATTACTAAGCCCATATAGCTAAGTCTCCATGACAAATCATAGTGTATCGTATCCCCATATGATAATCCATAATCGGCTTAAGGACAAGTTCTGTCTTACCTTCCCGATTATTTTTATCTTACGTTCCATTATCTCACCATTAGAAAACTTACCATCCAAAGATAGTATACCATTTGGTTACACCTATGTATCCAAATGGTTGAGCGCTCTAGTTTTTCAATTACAGGATAACGCACATAAGAGGATATCGTTACTCCTAAGGAGGAGCTATGGATTCCATATCTATGAATAACAAGTCTACGCCATCAAGAGTCATGCCTCCAATGTACCGACGTGCATACCACTATTGAGATGTGGGAGTCACCTTTTGGTACATCAAAAGACACAAGTCGAGACAACGGGCCCACATCCATCTTAGGATTAAGATACAATACAAATGATTGTCTAAAGTGAATTGATTTTTCAAGACATAATTATTAATCTAAATCAATTCACTTTGTGTCCCAATCCAACACATCGTCACCTATGACAACTTGCCAATGTTTCTATTCACGGAGTCCAACCCGATGGTCAAGACAAACCTTCTCCCAATAGGGATATAGACAACATAACAATCTTTGCATGAATAAAGCGCCCAACTTTATTTCCTCGATTGCGGATCATATGTTTTAGACAATTACGTTAAGAATCATGTCTTTTGCATAATCAGTCCATCATATGCCCAATTCTTAAAGGTTTAGACTGACAGTCTCAGACTACTATTTGCTTAACATACATTCAACAAATATGAACGTAAAGAGGTCAAGATTTGGTATATATAAATGAATAAATTCTTTATTGATAAAAATATCTCCAAAAACGTATTATATTTTTACTCCTTAGGGCATACATATCTAACAATCTCCCACTTGCACTAAGTGAGTAAATACAGCAAATCTCGCATCCCTATAGCTTCCGCATGCCTCTTGAAGACTCTCCCAGTAAGTGTCTTCGTAAATGGATCAGCTAAATTGTCCTCTGACGTGATCTTGCACATCGTGTCATGCCCGCCCTCAACGAAGTCCTTTATCACATGATACTTCCTATCAATATGCTTACTCTTCTTGTGAAATCTTGGTTCCTTGGCATTAGCTACCGCTGCATTGTTATCACAGTACAGTGATACCACCTTATCCATACTAGGAACAACCTTAAGATCCCCAAGGAACTTGCGGAGCCACACTGCTTCTTTTGAAGCATCACCAGCTGCCACATACTCGGCCTCCATCGTTGAATCTAAAGTGCAATCTTGCTTTGCACTTCTCCAACTGATGGCACAGCCGTCCAGAGTAAACACAAACCCAAAAGTCGATTTCCTAGAATCCAGACAGGATTGAAAATCTGAGTCAGTATATCCTAGAGGAGTCAGGTCCTTACCTGAATATACAAGCATATACCCTCAAGTCCTTCTCAGGTACTTGAAAATATGCTTTACCACAACCCAGTGTTTCAGTCCTAGATCTGCCTGAAATCAACTTACAATCCAGACCGCATAACTTATATCCGATCGTGTGCAAAGCATGGCATACATGAGACTACCCACTGCCGAAGCATAAGGGACCTTCTTCATGTATTCTCTTTCTTCATAATACTTTGGGGAGTCTTTATTAGAAAGAGTAATTCTAGACCTAGATGGTTGCCCACCTTTCTTGGAATCCTGCATTGCAAACCTCTTGAGAATTTTATCTATGTAGCCAGCCTATGACAAAGCTATCATTTTGTTCTTCCAATCCCGAAAGATTTGGATACCAAGAACAAAATTAGCCTCACCTAAGTCCTTCACGTCAAACTACTTGGTCAACCATAATTTGACCGATGACAACGCCCCAACGTCATTGCCAATTAGCAGAATGCCATCTACATAGAGCAGTAGAAAAACCACCTTCTCATCCTTAATGTGTTTGTAAACACATGGTTCATCCACATTTTGTGAGAACCCATAAGTCTTGATCACCTGATCAAATCTTATGTTCCAAGAAGGAGAAGCCTGCTTAAGTCCATATATTGACTTTAATAGCTTACAAACCTTACCCTCTTGACCCGTAACCATGAACCCGTCTGGCTGTTCCATATAAATGGACTCATCAAGAAAACCATTTAGAAAAGCCGTCTTGACATCCATCCGCTTGAAATCGACTTACAATCCTGACCGCATAGCTAATATCCGGTCGTGTGCAAAGCATGACATACATGAGACTGCCCATTGCTGAAGCAGAAGGCACCTTCTTCATTTATTCTCTTTCCTCATAAGACTTTGGAGAGTCTTTCTTAGAAAGAGTAATTCTAGACCTAGATGGTTGCCCACCTTTCTTGGAATCTTGTATTGCAAACCTACTGAGAATTTTATCTATCTAGCCAGCTTGTGACAAAGCTATCATTTTGTTCTTCCTATCCCAAAAGATCTGGATACCGAGAACAAAATTAGCCTCACCTAAGTCCTTTATGTCAAACTACTTGGTCAACCATAATTTGACAAATGACAACGCCCCAACGTCATTGCCAATTAGCAGAATGTCATCTACATAGAGTAGTTGAAAAACCACCTTCCCATCTTTTATGTGTTTATAAATACATGGTTCATTCACATTTTGTGAGAACCCATAATTCTTGATCACCTGATCAAATCTTATGTTCCAAGAACGAGAAGCCTACTTAAGTCCATAAATTGACTTTAGCAGCTTACAAACCTTACCCTCCTGACCCGTGACCTTGAACCCGTCTGGCTGTTCCATATAAATGGACTCATCAAGATAGCCATTTAGAAAAGCCATCTTGACATCCATCTGCCAAATCTCATAGTCAAGAGTGGCAGCTATGGATAAGAGAATTCGGATGGACTTAAGCATGGCTACAGGCGAAAAGGTTTCCTCATAATCGATTCCTTCCTTTTGCGTATAATCCTTAGCTACCAGTCTAGCCTTAAAGGTTTTGACCTTTCCATCCACTCCTCTTTTCCGCTTGTAGATCCACTTACACCCTATGGGTTTTACCCCTTCGGGAAGATCTACAAGCTCCCAGACATGATTAGACTCCATAGACTTCATCTCTATGTTCATGGCCTCTGTCCAGAGTTTTGAATCGACATCCTCCATAGCTTCTGCATAAGTATAAGGATCCCTGTCATGTTCATCCGGTTCAGTCAAGAAGACCTCCCCATTGAACATATACCTCTCAGGTTGACGCCTGATCCTCCCACTACGCTGAAGCCCTTGAGATTGTTGTTCAAGTTTGTTTGGTTTTTCTACACTGATGAGAACGGTTTCATTCAGAACCTGCGGAGTGATTTGATCACTCCTTAACTCCTCAAGCACCACTTTGCTTTGAGGTTTAAAGACGTCCATGTAACTCTCCTTAAGGAAAGTTGCATTAGCAGAAACCACGACTTTATTTAACTTTGGGTTATAAAAATAACCCCCTTTAGTCCCTTTTGGATATCCTACAAACATGCATACTTCTGAACGTGCTTCCAACTTATTCGGATCCTTAAACAGGACATGAGCCGGACATCCCCATATGCGAATATGGTTTAAGGATGTCTTCCTTCTTGCCCACAACTCATGAGGAGTTTTAGGGACTGATTTTGAAGGCACATTGTTCAAAAGATAACATGCAGTTTGTAGTGCATATCCCCAGAAGGATAAAGGTAATAATGAATAACTCATCATGGACCTCACCATGTCCAACAAAGTCCTATTTCTTCTCTCAGCTATGCCATTCTATTGCGGAGTGCCCGACGCAGTCAAATGGGGTAAAATCCCATTCTCTAACAAGTGTCCCAAGAACTCATCATAAAGGTATTCTCCACCTCGATCAGATCAAAGTACCTTTATTGGTCTACCCAATTGCTTTTTCACTTCAATCCGAAACTCCCTAAACTTGTCAAAAGTTTCACTTTTGTGGTGCATCAGGCACACAAACCCATATCTTGAGTAATCGTGAATAAAAGTGACAAAGTACTCATACCCTCCTCGTGCCCGGATGTTCATCGGTCTGCAAACATCACTATGCACAAGTTCTAGAACCCCTTCTGCGCTATTGCCTTTAGACCCGTATAGTCTTTTGGTCATTTTACCCTCCAAACAAGATTCACATTGAGGTATAGATTCCACCTTTAAGTGACTTAAAGGTCCATCCCTTACCAACCTTTGAATCCTATTCAGGTTAATGTGACCAAGGCGCAAATGCCAAAGATAAGTCTTATTAGATTGAGAAGTTTTAAGTCTTTTAGAGTTATTATCATTCATTTCAGCATTGAGCAATAAGTCCATCTTAGGTTTGATAAAATATAGATTATTTGGCATCCATCTAGAACAGATAAAAGATTTATTTTTACGAATCACCACTTTTTCATTAAAAGATACCACGTAGGCGTCTTTAAATAAACAAGATACAGAAATTAAATTCCTTTTAAATTTAGGAACATAAAAAAAATCTTACAAAAATAAATTCCTATAGTTATCAAAGTAAAGTTGGACGTGTCCCATTGCTTCCGTTGAGACCAAAGAGCCATCGCCCATCCGAAGCGTGAAGTCTTCATGCAGCAGACTTCTCGTTTCTTTGAACCCCTGTAGAGAAACACAAACATGATTAGTTGCACCAAAATCTATGACCCAAATGTCACTGGATTCTTCAACCAAAGAAGTTTCTAAATACAGAAGATCACACCTACCTCATTTGGAAAGAAAGTCCTTGCAATGCTTCTTTAAATGCCCAACTTTACCACAGAAGAAGCACTTAAGCTTCTTTGGGTTCTTCTTCTTCTTCTTCTTCTTCTTGCTCTTGGTGTTAGCAGGAATAGAAGACTTCCCATTCTTGGCTCGTTGCTTCTTTCCATTCCCAAAGTTGGGGTCGGAACCAGAAGCAGCTACCATGTTGGCCTCACCACCTGCAAGAGACTCCCTGATCAGTAGTTCAAACTAATGTAACTATTTCATTAGTTCTATTAAGGTCATATCCTGTCTATTTCTTAAATTAAATGTAGCTATAAATGGAATAAATTCCTTAGACAGAGTCTCAAAGACCATAGTCATCTGAGTTTCAGCATCGATGTCGGCTCCATGGGTTTGAGCCTCAGCTAGGTAACCTATGACCAACATCATATGCTCCTTTACAGATGTCCCCGGTCTCTGTCTACAGTTTAAGAGTTTTCGAAGCGCCATTTGCTGCTTTGTTATAGCCTGGCCTCCAAACATGTCCTCAAGATTATCCAAGATCTGCTTTGTAGTCTCATAATCTTGATGTTGAGCCTACAACACATTATTCATGCTGGCCATAACATAGCCGCGGGCCTGATCATTGGCATCTTTCCAGCGGTCATACGCTTGGTATTGCTCATTAGATGAGTCTCCCGTAGGCTCGGGAGGACAAGGGGTTATCAGAACATATTTCAGTTTCTCAAAGGACAGGACAATATCTAGGTTCCATTTCCATTCATTGTAATTCTCACCAGTTAACAGGTTTTTGTCAAGTATCGATGATAAAACATTTTTAGACATTTTTAATCTACAATAAAGAATCATATACTAAACATAAGCAAACATATCATAACAATTCAGTAAGATAACACAATCATGTAAAATCATACAAATGTGTTTATGTGTCAAAACCTTGCAAATATCACAACCTTACAACGATAATTCCTAACTCAGAATTCAACAAGCTCCTAGGGGGGTCATGCCAAATTCAATCAGGAACATCGATCCCCTCCTGATTAATATATGCCATCTAGGACCCGTATAATCCAGCATATATTAATAATTGCTTCTTTGGCCATTAATTTTATTAACAGAGCTCCTAGGGGAGGTTAATAATAAAATTAGCGTGAGTGTATAACCATCATTTCAATATTTTATCCATGATTTATAATCACCACCTAGGGGTGTGCAACCATAAATCATGCTAAAATACCTTATTTTCTCAGAGATCCAATCTAGTACATGATAGAAATCCCTTCCTAGGGGTCGGGACCACCATGTTCTTCCTATGGACCAATGATGGAGGCCTTAGGTTCTCTCTTCGAAAACCTTCTCCTACTCAATCTTTTGAAATCAAGGTTTTATTTTAAAATTATGCATGACTAATTTTAATATGAGTGGCACTTCCTATTCTATATGACATGTTATCAATATACATGGCAAATCATATTATAATGCAGATAAGCAAAGCAATCAAGCAAAGCTACAAGCAAAATAATAATTACTATAATATTATGGTTCCACCCTAGAGAATAGAAAACTAAGATTACAAGAGAATAATCGAGACATATATCGATTCTTCATCCTTGAATCCTCAAGTTGTATCATTCTTCACGTAATTCCCATCTTCAAGTCTTCAATCCCGTATGAATCAAATACTTCATATTTCTGGTCATATCCAAATTTAATGTTTCTCAGAATTATCTCAAAAATAAAATTAAAACTGCACCACAAAAATTGCACATTTTCTGAAAAATTTGCAGCATTCGGTCGACAGGCCGATCTGGGTGATCGGCCTGCCGGTCATGCTTCATTGGCCTACCGGTCGAAAAGATCGGCCTGTCGACCTATGAAAGTTCGGCATGCAGTTCCGCCTGTCGACAGAGCCAGCCGATTTCTGCCCTACTAATGGCCTACCAAACCACACGTCCGGCCTGCCAATCTATGACCATGGGCCTGCTAAACGGTGATGTTCGGCATGCCGACCTAACAGAAATCTCCATTCTAGAAAATACAATTTTAATGCAATTCATCAATTTTATTTTCAACAATTCAAAAACATAAAATTAGAGACTCAGTAAATACCTGGGTGTGCCATCATCCATCTTTTAGATCCGCTTTGCAATTCTGTCTTCTCCAAATAATTATTTAATTACAAAATTCTTACAAATTTAAAATTAAATAACAATTTTTAGACGGAGATGATAGTCCGCCATCTAATTACACGAAAAACCTAGATATATATTCTAACCTCTAAGGAACCATAACCGATATAAATTAATTAATCAATAAATAATTAAATAACAATTTAATCAACCATAATTAATTAATAAACATTCACCATATAATCCATGATAACATATAATTATATAGAAACCTAGAGTGCCAACTCTCTATAAAATTAAATTCAAGCATAGGAGAGATTAAGATCACAAAATTTACACATATAGTATGAACATAAACTTGTAAATTTATGTAAAAACTTATGTCTCTGATACCAATTGTTGGAAAAAACAATGTGAGGTGCACAGTAGGAATTTTAAAATTTAAACATTAGAGTATTTTCTAAAACACAAGTTTGTCATGCTATATGTATAAATTAAACAGATCTTACTAACCTTTGTGTGCCAAAGAACCTCCGCAACCTGTGAAGAGAAGTAACATTCCAGAAGAGCCTCAACCAACTGGTTTTCTTTGCTATTCTCTATCCACGATTGGAGTGAGTGTGGGCTCACACGTACAACTCTTCCACCGATGATTCTCCTTCTAACCATTCGAGAGAACACAAAGCTAGTGCTCATGATTTGTGAACAAAAGCTCTCAGGAAGTTTTCAGATGCTCACTAGAAGAGTATCACTCTTAATTTCTCAATTGATTTGAGTAACTCATGAGACTTAGTCCCTTTATATAGCGATTGATTCTGGGGTCAGTCCTTAACAGATTAGGTCTCAAAAACTCGAAAGAGAATCAAGTTTGGATCAATATCAAATAAGATCTACATAAAAACGTGTAATCTTATCTCTCGCTGATCGGCAGGCCAAACAGCCTGATCGGCAAGCCGAACAGGCCCCATCTTTAGGCCGAACACAAAGATTAGTGTCATGTAAATATCTCTGTGAATTTTTTATTTTCCACCTGAGATTCTATAGGATAAAGTCTCAGTTTTGATTCAAATAACCTAATAGAGAAGTTATTTGATCAAAACAAACTTTATCAAGATAATCTCTAAGAAAATAAATCAATTCACAATAATTCTACAAGTTTATCTTGATTTAATTTTTCCAATTAAATCAACCAATAAACAGACAAGAATTATCCTATCCCAATAATTCAACAAGTTTATCTTAAATTACAAAATTTATTCAACCAATAAACAGACATGAATTATTTGATTCTTTCAAAATTTTAAACCAATCCAATAAATCTGACATAAGTCACTAATTATTGAAAAAGCACGCTGTATCGTTACAGGATTTTGTGAGCTAGCAAAGGGGACCAAAATGGACCTATAAAGTTCAAGCTCACGATAATTCTGAAACCCAATATCCAAGATATTCATGTCACAATTATCAACTCCAATGCTACTCCACTAAAAGCTTGGAGTTGCACTCTCAAACTTTATAGAATTACGAAGCCCGGATAACTAAGTCTCCATGACATATCATAGTGTATCGTATCCTCATATGATAATCCATAATCGATTTAAGGACAAGTTCTGTCTTACCTTCTTGATTATTTTTATCTTACGTTCCATTATCTGACCATTAGAAAACTTACCATCTAAAGATAGTATACCATTCAGTTACACCTATGCATCCAAATGGTTAAGCGCTCTAGTTTTCCAATTACAGGATAACGCATATAAGAGGATATCATTACTCCTAAAGAGGAGCTATGGATTCCATATCTATGAATAACAAGTCTATGCTATCAAGAGTCATGCCTCCAACGTACCGGCATGCATACCACTATCGAGATGTGGGTGTCACCCTTTGATACATCAAAAGGCACAAGTCAAGATAACGGGCCCACTATTCATCTCAGAATAAAGATGCAACACAAATGATTGTTTAAAGTGAATCGATTTACGAAGACAAAATTATTAATCCAGATCAATTCACTTTGTGTCCGGATCCAACACATCGTCACCTATGACAACGTGCCAATATTTCTATTCACAGAGTCTAACTTTGATGGTCAAGACAAACCATCTCCCAATAGAGATATAGACAACATAACAATCTTTGCATGAATAAAGTGCCCAACTTTATTCCCTCGATTGCGGATCATATGTTTTAGATCGTCACCTTAAGAATCGTGTCTTCCGCATAATCAGTCCATCATATGCCCAATTCTTAAAGGTTTTACCAACAGTCTCAGACTATTGTTTGCTTAACACTCATTCAACAAATATGAACGTAAAGAGGACAAGATTTGGTATATGTAAACGAACAAATTCTTTATAGATAAAAATGTCTCCAAAAACGTATTACATTTTTACTCCTTAGGGCATACATATCTAACAATCTCCCACTTGCACTAAGTGAGTAAATACAACAAATCTTGCATCCCCATAGCTTCCACATGTTTCTTGAAGACTCTCCATGTAAGTGTCTTTGTAAATGGATCAGCTAAATTGTCCTCTGACGTGATCTTGCACACCGTGACATGCCCGGCCTCAACGAAGTCCTTTATCACATGATACTTTCAATCAATATGTTTAATCTTCTTGTGAAATCTTGGTTCCTTAGCATTAGCTACCGCCACACTATTATCACAGTACAACGATACCGCCTTATTCATGCTAGGAACAACCTTAAGATCCCCAAAGAACTTACGGAGCTTTACTGCTTCTTTCGAAGCATCACTAGCTGTCACATACTCGGCCTCCATCGTTGAATCCGAAGTGTAATCTTGCTTCGCATTTCTTCAACTGATGGCACCACCACCCAGAGTAAACACAAACCCCGAAGTCGATTTCCTAGAATCTAGACAAGATGGAAAATCCGAATCAGTATATCCTAGAGGAATCAGGTCCTCACCTGAATATACTAGCATATATTCTCGAGTCCTTCGTAGGTTCTTGAAAATATACTTTATCGCAACCCAATGGATTGGTCCTGGATCCGCCTGAAATCGACTTACAATCCTGACTGCATAGCTAATATCCGGTCGTGTGCAAAGCATGGCATGCATGAGACTACTCACTGCTGAAGCATAAGGCACCTTCTTCATGTATTCTCTTTCTTCATAAGACTTTGGAGAGTCTTTCTTAGAAAGAGTAATCCAGACCTAGATGGTTGCCCACCTTTCTTGGAATCCTGTATTGCAAACCTACTGAGAATTTTATCTATGTAGCCAACTTGTGACAAAGCTATCATTTTGTTCTTCATATCCCGAAAGATCTGGATACCGAGAACAAAAATAGCCTCACCCAAGTTCTTCATGTCAAATTGCTTGGTCGACCATAATTTGACAGATGACAACGCCCCAACGTCATTGCCAATTAGCAGTATGTCATCTACATAGAGTACTAGAAAAACCACCTTCCCATCCTTTATGTGTTTATAAACACATGGTTCATCCACATTTTGTGAGAACCCATAAGTCTTGATCACCTGATCAAATCTTATGTTCCAAGAACGAGAAGCCTGCTTAAGTCCATAAATAGACTTTAACAGCTTACAAACCTTACCCTCCTGACCCGTGACCTTGAACCCGTCTGGCTGTTCCATATAAATGGACTCATCAAGATAGCCATTTAGAAAAGCTGTCTTGACATCCATCTGCCAAATCTCATAGTCAAGAGCGGCAGCTATGGATAAGAGAATCCGGATGGACTTAAGCATGGCTACAGGCGAAAAGGTTTCCTCATAATCGATTCCTTCCTTTTGCGTATAACCCTTAGCTACCAGTCTAGCCTTAAAGGTTTTGACCTTTCCATCAACTCCTCTTTTTCGCTTGTAGATCCACTTACACCCTATGGGTTTTACCCCTTTGGGAAGATTTACAAGCTCCCAGACATGATTAGACTCCATAGACTTCATCTCTATGTTCATGGCCTCTGTCCAGAGTTTTGAATCAACATCCTCCATAGCTTCTGCATAAGTATAAGGATCCCTGTCATGTTCATCCGGTTCAGTCAAGAAGACCTCCCCATTGAACATATACCTCTTAGGTTGACGCCCGATCCTCCCACTACGCTGAAGCCCCTGAGATTGTTGTTCAAGTTTGTTTGGTTTTTCTACACTGATCAGAACGGTTTCATTCAGAACCTGCGGAGTGATTTGATCACTCCTTAACTCCTCAAGCACCACTTTGCTTTGAGGTTTAAAGACGTCCATGTAACTCTCCTCAAGGAAAGTTGCATTAGCAGAAACCACGACTTTATTTTCCTTCGGGTTATAAAAATAACCCCCTTTAGTCCCTTTTGGATATCCTACAAACATGCATACTTCCGAACGTGCTTCCAACTTATTCGGATCCTTAAACAGGACATAAGCCGGACATCCCTATATGCGAATATGGTTTAAGGATGTCTTCCTTCTTGTCCACAACTCATGAAGAGTTTTAGGGACCGATTTTGAAGGCACATTGTTCAAAAGATAACATGCAGTTTGTAGTGCATATCCCCAGAAGGATAAAGGTAATGATGAATGACTCATCATATTCCCGCTACGCACCTCACATTGTTTTTCCAACAGATGATAGTCCGCCATCTAATTGTTTGAAAAACTTGGTTACACATTCTAACCTCTAAGAAAACATAGCAGTATAAAGCAATTAATTAATTAATAATTAAATAATAATTTAATCAACCATTATTAATTAATAAACATTCGCCACATAATCTATGACAACATATAAATATATAGAAACCCTGGAGTGCCGACTCTTTATAAAATTAAATTCAAGTATAGGAGAGATCAAGATTACATAATTTACACATATAGCATGATCACAAACTCGTAAATTTACGTAATAACCTGGCTTTGATACCAATTGTTGGAAAAATAAAACGCAACGCAATTTTAAAATTTTTATATCAGAGTATTTTTCAAAACACAAGTTTGACATGCATATGCATAAATTAACCAGATCTTACTAACCTTGTAATTGCCAAAAAGATTCCTCAATCAGTGGAGAAAAGTAACATTCTAGAAGGACCTCAACCAACTGACCTTTTTTGCTATTCTCTATCCACGATCGGAGTGAGTGTAGGCTTACGTCGTTCAGCCTTTCCCCGGTGACTCTTCTTCCAACCAAATGAGAGAACCCAAAACTAGTATTCGTGATTTGTGAACAAGAGCTCGTAGGGAGTTTTTAGAATCTCACCAGCAAAGTTTCACTCTTAATCTCTCAATTGATCTAAATGATAAAGAGACTCACTCTGCTTTAATAGAGGTTGGGTCAAGGAGTCAGTCCTTATCAAATAAGGCCTCAAAAATTTGAATTAGAATCAAATCAGAAACAATATCTGATAAAATTTGTACCTAAAATACGTGATAAAAAAATCTCACGGTCAGCAGGTCGAACTAGCAGATCGGCCTACCAAACATCTCCCATTGATAGGCCAAAGTTTAAGATCGGCGTATCGTACTTATGATTTTTTATCTGTACGAATCTTTATCTTCCACCCGAGATTCTTAGGATAGAGCCTCAATTTTAATTCAAATAAAAAAATAGAAAAGTTATTTGATTAAAACAATCATATCTAAATAATCTGTAGGAAAATAAATATTCCTAATTATTCAACAAGTTTATCTTGAATTAATTCAAAATTAATCCAACCAATAAATAGACATGAATTATCTGTTCCCGATAATTCAACAAGTTTATCTTGAATTAATTTTATCATAAAATTAATTCAACCAATAAATAGACATGAATTATCTATTTTTTCCAAATTTTAACTAATTTGATAAATCTGATTTCACCAATTATTGGAAAAACACGCCATATCATTATAGGATTTTTGTGAGCTAGGAAAAGGGACTAAATGGACCTATATATTTCAAGTTCTCGATAATTATGAAACCCAATATTCTAAATATAAATTTCATAATCATCAACTCCAAGCTACTCTACTATAAGCTTGGAGGTGCACTCTTGAACTATATAGAATGACGAAGCCCGTGTATCTAAGTCTCCATGACATATCACAATGTATCATATCCCCATAGGATTATCCATAATCAACTTAAGGATAAGTTCTGTCTTACCTCTTTGATTATTTTTAATTTACATTCCATTATCTCACCATCGAAAAACTTACCATCCAAAGACAGGATACCATTTGGTTACACCCATGTATCCAAATGGTTAAGCGTTCTAATTTTCTAATTACAGAATAACGCATTTAAGAGGATATCGCTACTCCTAAAGAGGAGCTATGGATTCTATATCTATGAATAACAGGTCTACGCTATCAAGAGTCATGCCTCCAATGTACCGTTATGCACACCACTATTAAAATGTAGGTGTCACCCTTTAGTATATCAAAATACACAAGTCAAGACAATGGGTCTAGTATTCATCTCAAGATCAAGATACAATACAAATGATTTTCTAAAGTGAATTGATTTGCCAAGACAAATTATTAATCTAAATCAATTCATTTTATATCTCGATCCAACACATCGTCACCTATGACAATGTGCCAATGTTTTTATTCGTGGAGTCTACCTCCAATGGCCAAGACAAACCATCTCCTAATGGGGATATAAACAACATAACAATCTTTACATGAATAGAGTGCCCAAATTTATTCTTTTGATTACGGATCATATGATTTAGACCATCGTCTTAAGAATGGTGTTTTTTGTATAATTTGTCCGTCATATGCCCAATTCTTAAATGTTTAGACTGACAGTCTCAAACTTTTGTTTGCTTAACATACATTCAACAAATATGAACGTAAAGAGGCCAAGTTTTGCTATATAAATAATAAATAAATTCTTTATTGATAAAAATGTCTCCAAAAATATATTACACTTTTACTCTTTAGAGCATACACGTCTGACACTAACTCCTCAGCTGAACCTCTATAAAAGGGGAGTGGTCTCATTATTATTTAGATTAGTTGAGAAATCTAGGGTGAGACTCTATCAATGAGACTCTGCAACTTTTCAGAGAGCTATCATTCACAAATCACAGATTATGGCTTTGGGTATTTCTCAATTGGTTGGAAGAAGAGTCACTTAGGAAAAGCTGAACGACGTGAGCCCACACTCACTACGATCGAGGATAGAGAAGATCAAAGAGGGCCAGTTGGTTGAGGTCCCTCTAAAACGTTACTTCTCTTCACTGATTGTAGTAGCTTGTCGGCATATACAAGGTTAATAAGATCTAGTTAATTTATGCATATAGCGTGTCAAACTTGTATTTTAAAAAATACTTTAATATAAAAAATTTAAAATTCTGCTGCATATTATCTTTCCAACAATAGGAATATACTACCTTATTTAAATCCAATAACATAAGCTCTGACAAAAATTAATGTAAGTCCTGTATATGTTCAAAACCTTAAAAACTGCTTTCAAAAATAGAAATTACATTCAACAAATATCATTATGTTAATTTAACTATCAGTGTGCCCTTTTGACTCAAAATAATCAAAAGCCAAAATCATAATCATTTTTGAAACATTTCAGAATCATTAAACATAGAACACTAAGATTCAAAATACAATTTCAAAGTGCACAGTCGACCTGCTGAACTTCCTCGTCCAACTTGCCAAACTTGTACAGTTTAGCCTACCAAAGATATGAATCTGGCCTACTGAGTAGTTTGAATTCAGCCTACCGAACTGGCAAAATCTGGAAAATTCCAAGTCTCGAGTTTGGGCTTCCCTAAGCCCAAAATTCAAATTTAAACCAGTTCTTCAATTCCTAGATCATAAAAAATCATATAGAAAGGATAGAAAATCATAATAGAACAAATTCAAACATTTTCCTCAAATTTAAACTCAATTTCACAATTGACTTGAAAATCAAAGAAAAATTCAAAAACTTGAATATGTTGACTTAGTTCAAATAAAGCTTAAATTCATGGTAAAAGAAGTCTTACAAACTCAAATTGAACATTATTTAAGCTCATCAAAGTTCGGATTCAACATTCAAAGAAAATTTTAAAAAATTGAAAATAAAAACTTTTAAATTTTAAAGAAAAAGAGAAGCCAACCTTAATGGCATTTTTAGATGAAAAGCTTGATGATTTGAATTTCAATTCTTGCTCAAATCCATGCAAAAATCAAAGAAGAAGAGAGGGAAAGAGAGTGTATAGAGAAAGACGAGGGAGAGAGATGGGAAGAAAGAGAGAAATAGAGAATGAAAGACAGAGAGGGAAAAATAAAGAGCTCAAGGGCATTTTCATAAATATGAAAAAATGTGGTGTAAAAATATCATTTGGTATTTTAAAACAAAATATCAAATTTTCAAATATAACAGTTACAATAAAATCTTAAATGACTGAAGTTGATAATAAATTCACACTTGGCACACTTAATAATTAAACTTAACATAATTAATTCTATTTTAAAATTCAAGGGTGTTATATTCCACCCGCCTTAAAAGAAATTTCATCTTCTAAATTTTTAAATATCTAAAGTTTAAAATCATAAACAATACTGTGTACTCAAACATAATTGTAACGACATCTGTCCCGACTTAAAACTTAAAAATCAAAATAAAATAGATAAAGTAGATTTCTCATCCAAAATAAATATCATCGGCGATCACCGTCACATAAATGCCACGAAGGTGGGTAGCCGAGACATTATTATCATTCACCATCACATGGATGTTTACCATGAAGGTGGATAGGTAAATAAAATAAAAATAACATTAATAATAATAATAAAAGAATACTGAAAATCATCTGTAAAATAAATAAAAAATATACAATTGACAGAGATGGGAATGACATGAACACCGACATTGGGACAAGTCATATAGTACACGTATCATACATTAGTTTTTTTAAAAAATATCATTTCTACCCATAGAGCCAGGTTTTGATCCTAGAACCTTCCTTCCTCTCCATACCTGGAAGGGGGATTTTTAAAACGGGAAAACATGAGCGGAAGGCTTAGTAGAATAATTAGTTAAGAATAAGTTATTTTAAAATAGTTATAAAAAACAGACAATAGTTCACAAACCATTTTATTTGCGATGAATCTCAAAGTCTAACAAATCAATGAAAACACTTACTTGGAAGCAACTTGACAAAGCACTACTGTACAGGTTTTGGAAATCTGAAAGGAATATCAAAATACAATTATTCAAAATTAAAGACGGAAATTATTTTCAACAATCATTCAAAAGGTCAAGCATTTGGCTAAAACAGTTTAAAAAGGGCTATCAAAGAAAGGGGTAGGAATATCCTACCTGATTTAAATCCAATAACGTAAGCTCCAACAAATTTAATGTAAGCTCCGTATACGTTCAAAACCTTAAAAACTGCTTTCAAAATTAGACATCACATTTAACAAATATCATTATGTTAATTTAACTATCAGTGTGCCTTTTTGACTCAAAATAATCAAAACCCAAAATCATAATCCTTTTTGAAACATTTCAGAATCATTAAACATTGAACACTGGGCATCAAAATACAATTTCAAAGTGCATAGTCGACCTGCTAAACTTCCTGGTCTGCCCTGCCAAACTTGTACAGTTTGGCCTACCGATGATATGAATCTAGCATGTCGAATAGTTTGAATTCGGCCTGCCAAACTGGCAAAATCTGAAAATTTCAAGTCTCGGGTTTCGGCTTCCCCAAGCCCAAAATTCAAATTTAAACCAATTCTTAAATTCCTAGATCATAAAAAATCATACAAAAAGATTAGAAAATCATAATAGAACAAATTTAAACCTTTTTTCCTCAAATTTAAACTTAATTTCACAATGGATTTAAAAATCAAAGAAAAATGCATAAACTTGAATATGTTGACTTACTTCAAATAAAGCTTAAATTCATGGTAAAACAAGTCATACAAACTCAAATTAAACATTATTTAAGCTCATTAAAGTTTGGATTTAACATTCAAAGAAAATTTAAAAAAATTGAAAATAAAAACTTTGAAATTTTAAAGAAAAAGAGAAGCTGACCCCAATGGCATTTTTGGATGAAAAGCTTGATGATTTGAACTTCAATTCTTGTTTAAATCAGTGCAAAAATTAGAGAAGAAAAGAGGGAAAGAGAGTGTGCAGAGAGAGACGGGAAGTAAGAGAGAATAGAGAACGAAAGAGAGAGGGAAAAATAAAGAGGTAAAGGGCATTTTCGTAAATATGAGAAATGTGGTGTAAAAATATCATTTGGTATTTTAAAACTAAAAATCAAAATTTCAAATATAACAATTGCAATAAGATCTTAAATGACTGAAATTGACAATAAATTCACACATGGCACACTTAATAATTAAACTTAACATAATTAATTCTACTTTGAAATTCAAGGGTGTTACAGAAGCATTAGGCAAGCCCATATCTTGAATAATTATCAATAAAAGTGATGAAATACTCAAACCCTCTATGTGCCCTATTGTTTATGGGACCACAAACATCAGTATGTATAAGTTCTAGACCCCTTTTCGTTCGTATTGCGCTTAGACCTAAATGGTCTTTTAGTCATTTTGCCATTCAAACAAGATTCGTATTGTGGTATAGATTCCACCTTTAAGTGACTTAAAGGTCCATTCTAATCAACCTTTGAATCCTACTCAGGCTAATATGACCAAATCTTAAATGCTAAAGATAAGTCTTATTAGAGTAAGAAGTTTTAAGTCTTTTAGAATTATTATTAGCCTTAGTGTTTAGTAGTAAGTCCATCTTAGGTTTGACAAAATAGAGATTGTTTTGCATCCATCCATCATAGATAAAAGATTTATTTTTACGAATCATCGCTTTATTATTAGAAGATACTAAATAAGAGTCTTTAAATAAACAAGCTATAGATATTAAATTCCTTTTAAGTTTAGAAATATAAAAACAATCTTTCAAAACTAAAATCCTATAATTATCAAAGTAAAGATGGACGTCTCCCACTGCTTCAGTCAATCCAAGGATCCATTACCCATCTATAGCGTGAAGTGCTCATGCAATAGACTTCTTGTTTCCTTGAACTCCTACCAAGAAACAAAAACATGATTAGTTGCTTTATAATCTATGACCCAAGTGTCATTTGATTCCTCAACTAAATAAATTTCAATAACTTGAAGTTCACACTTACCTCTTTAAGAAAGGAAGTCCTTGCAATTCTTCTTGATGTGCCCAACTATCCCACAAAAAAAGCACTTGAGCTTCTTTGGGCTCTTCTTTTTCTTTTTCTTGTCTTTACCTTTTATCGAGATAGAAGACTTCCCACTCTTAGCCCTCTGCTTCTTTATATTTCCCAAGTTAGGATTGGAACCAGACAAAGCTGCCAAGTTAGCCTTACCACTAGTAGGAGTTTCCTTGATTAGATTTTTAAACTCTTGTAACTCCTTCATTAGCTCAGTTAATGTCACATCTTATCTATTGCTCAAATTATATGAAGCTTTAATCAGGATGAACTCCTTAGATGGAGTCTCAAAGACCATAATCATCTGTGACTTAGCATCAATGTTAGCTCCATGGGTTTGAGCCTCAGTAAGTTAACCTAGGACTAACATCATATGCTCTTTCATAGGAGTCTCCCATCTTTGTTTGTAGTTTAACAGTTTCCAAAGAGCCCCTCGCCGTTTAGTTAAGGCTAGACCTCTAAACATGCCTTCTAGATTATCCAAGATCTACTTAGTAGTCTTATAATTCTCATGTTGAGCCTATAACACATTATTTATGCTAGCCATAACGTAATAAGGAGCCAGATCGTTAGCATGTTTCCAGTGATCATACACTTGGATTTGCTCATTAGTGGATTCCCCAGTAGGTTAGGGAGGACATGATGCTATCAACACAAATTTTAGTTTCCCAAAAGAAATGATGATATTTAGGTTCCTTTTCTAATAATTATAATTCTCGCCAGTTAACATGTTCTTATCGAGTAATGATGACAAAGCATTTTTAGACATTTTAATCTACAACAAAGATTCATATACTAAATATAAGCAAACAATCAACAATAGTTTAGTAAGATAACACAAACAAGAAAACATACAATTGTGTCAAAACTTTGAAAAAGTCACAACCTTATAGCGATAATCCTCTACCAAGAATCCAACAAGTTGTTTAGGAGAGACTTACCAAATTCAATTAGAAACATGGATTCCCTCTTATTAGTAAGACCTTACAGCGATAATCCTCTACTAAGAATCCAACAAGCTGTCACATAAGATCCACATGAACTAGCATCTATTAATAATTATTTTCTTTAGCCATTAATTTCATTAACAAAGCTCCTAAAGAAGGTTAATAATGAAATTAATCTTGAGGGTATAACCATCATTTCAACTATTTTATCCATGATTTATAATTGCCACCTAGGAGTGTACAATGATAAATCATGCTAAAACAAATTATCCCTTGGAGATCCAACTAGGTATATGATGAAATCCCTTCTTAGGGGTCAGAACCATCATGTATTGGAAAAAATAATACGCAACAGAATTTTAAAATTTTTTATATTAGAGTATTTTCTAAAACATAAGTTTGACACGCTATATGCGTAAATTAACCAAATCTTACTAACCTTGTAAATGTAGAAAAGCTCTTGCAACCTGTGACGAGAAGTAATATTCAAGAAGAGCCTCAACCAACTGGTCTTCTTTGCTATTCCCTATCCACGACTGGAGTGTATATGGGCACACTCGTATAGCTCTTTCACTAGGTAGCCCTCCTTTCAACCAATTGAGAAAAAAACCCAAAGCTAGAGTTCATGATTTGTGGACAACAATTCTCCAGGGAGTTGTAGAGTCTCACTCTAGATTTCTTAATTGATCTGAATAAGAATGAGTTTCACTCCCTTTTTCATAGAGGTTGGGCCCAGGAGTTAGTCCTTATTAGATATGGCCTCGAAAATTCGAATCAAAATCAAATTAGAAAAATATCCGATAAAAATCCACATGGAAATGCTTGATTTATATAACACCTGGTCGGCAGGGCAAACTAGCAGATCGGCCTGTCGAACTCGCTCCATCGACAGATGAACTTAAAGATCGGCCTACCAAATATACGATAAATGATCCATACGAATCTTTATTTCTCACGTAAGAGTCTTAGGATAGAGCTTCAGTTTTAATTCAAATAACCCAATAGAAAAGTTATCTGATTAAAACAGTCATATTTAGATAATCTTTAGGAAAATAAATATTCCTGATAATTCAATAAGTTTATCTTAAATTAATTCAAAAATTAATCCAACTATAAACAAACATGAATTGTTTTATCCTAATATGTTAACAAGTTTATCTTGAATTAATTTTTAGAAAATTAATTCAACCGATAAACAGACATGAATTATCTGATTCTATCGAATTTTCAGCCAATCCGATAATATGACACTAGTTACCAATTGTTGGAAAAGTACAACGTATCGTTACAGGATTTTTATGAGCTAGCAAAAGGGACCTAATGGACCTATATAGTTCAAGCTCCTGATAATTATGAAACCTAATATCCCAGATGTACATTTCATAATTATCAACTCTAACGCTACTCCACTAAAAGCTAAGAGCTACACTCTCGAACAATATAGAATTACAAAGCCCGTATAGCTAAGTCTCCATGACATATCATAATGTATCGTATCCCATAGGATTATCCATAATCGGCTTAAGGACAAGTTCTGTCTTACCTTCCCAATTATTTTTCTCTTATGTTCTATTATCTCACCATTAGAAAACTTACCATCCAAAGACAGTATACGATTCGGTTACACCTGAGCACTCCAGTTTTTCAATTACAAGATAATGCATATAAAAGGATATCAACTACTACTAAAGAGGAGCTATGAATTCTATATCTATAAATAACAGGCCCACACTATCAAGTGTCATGCCTCCGATGCACCAGCATGCATACCACTACTAAAATATTGATGTCACCTTTTGGTATATCAAAAGATACAAGTCAAGACAATGGGCCCACTATTCATCTCAGGATTATGATACAATACATATGATTATCTAAAGTGAATCAATTTGCTAAGATAGAATTATTAATCCAAATCAATTCACTTTATGTCCCGATCTAACATATCGTTACCTATGACAATGTGCTAATGTTTTCATTCACGAAGTCCACCTTCGATGGTCAAGACAAACCATCTCCTGTTAGGGAGATAGACAACATAACAATCTGTGCATGAATAAAGCACTTAACTTTATTCCATCAATTATGGATCTTATGATTTAGACCGTCATTTTAAGAATCACGTCTTCTACATAATCTATCCATCATATGCCCAATTCTTAGAGGCTTAGATTGAGAGTCTTAGACTCTTGTTTGCTTTACATACATTCAACAAATATGAACATAAAGAGGACAAGATTTGGTATATAAATAATAAATAAAATTTTTATTAATAAAAATGTCTCCAAAAATATATTATATTTTTACTCCTTAGGGTATAAATGTCCAAGAATCTCTCACTTACACTAAGTGAGTAAATATGACAAATTTCGCATCCCCACAGCTGCGACATGCCTCTTGAAGACTCTTCTAGTACGTGACTTCTTGAATGGATAAGCTAAATTTTCCTCTGACATGATTTTGCACACGGCGACATGCCCGCCTTCTATAAAGTCTTTTATCACATGATACTTTTGATCAATATGCTTACTATTCTTGTGAAATCTTGGTTCCTTAGCATTAGCAACCACCATACTGTTATCACAGTATAGTGATACTGCTTTATCCATACCAAGAAGTACCTCAAGATCTGCAAGGAACTTGCAGAGCCACACTGCTTCTTTCGAAGCATCACTAGCTGCCACATACTCGGCCTCTATCGTTGAATTTGAAGTGAAATCTTGCTTCACACTTCTCCAACTGATGGCACCGCTGCCTAGAGTAAACACAAAACTAGAAGTGGATCTCCTAGAATCTAGACAGGATTGGAAATTTGAATTAGTGTATCCTAGAGGAGTCAAATCCTCAGCCGAATACACAAGCATATACCCTCGAGTCCTTCTCAAGTACTTGAAAATTTGCTTAACCACAACCCAATGGTTCTATCTTGGATCTGCCTGAAATCAACTTACAATCCCAATCGCATAACGAATATCCAGTTGTGTACAAAGTAGGCATACATGAGACTACCCACTGCCGAAGCATAATGTACCTTCTTCATGTATTCTCTTTCTTCCTCAGACTTTAGAGAGTCTTTCTTAGAAAGAGTAATTTTAGATCTAGATGGTTGCACACCTTTCTTGGAATCTTACATTGTAAACCTCTGAGAATCTTATCTATGTAGTCTGCCTAGGATAAAACTATTATTTTGTTCTACCTATCCCAAAAGATCTGGATACCGAGAACAAAAATAGCCTCACCCAAGTCCTTCATGTCAAACTACTTGGTCAACCATAAATGATCGATGACAATGCCCTAACGTCATTGCCAATTATAGAATGTCATCTACATAGAGCAGTAGAAAAACCACATTCCCATCCTTAATGTTTTTGTGCACGCATGGTTTGTTCACATTTTGTACAAACCCATAAGTCTTGATCACTTGATCAAATCTTATGTTCCAAGAACGGGAAGCTAACTTAAGTCTATATATTGACTTTCGCAACTTACAAATCTTACCCTCCTGACCCTTGACCTTAAACCCGTCTGGTTGTTCTATTTAAACAGACTCATCAAGATAGCCATTTAGAAAGGCCGTCTTGACATCCATATACTAAATCTTGTAGTTGAGAGTGACAGCTATGGACAAGAGAATCCGGATGAACTTTAGCATGGCTACAGGAAAAAAGGTTTTCTCGTAATCGTTTCCTTCCTTTTGCGTGTGTCCCCTAGCTACTAGTCTAGCCCTAAGGGTTTTGACCTTTCCATCCACTCCTTTTTTCCTCTTGCAGATCCACTTACACCCTATAGATTTTACCCCTTTGGGAAGATCCACAAGCTCCTAGATCCAATAAGTCTTCATAGACTACACTTTGTATTCATGGCCTCTGCCTAGAGTTTCGAATCAACATCCTCCATAGCCTCTGCATAAGTGTAAGGATCCCTGTCATGTTCATCCGGTTCAGCTGAGAAGGCCTCACCATTGAATATATACCTTTTAGGTTGACACTTGATCCTCCCACTACGGCGAAGCCCCTTAGGTTGTTGTTCAAGTTTGTTTGGTTTTGCTACATCGGTTGGAGTGGTTTCTACCGGAACCTCTAGAGTGATCGAATCACCCCTTAACTCCTCAAGCACCACTTTGCTTTGAGGCTTAAAGTTTGTCCATGTAACTCTCCTCAAGGAAAGTTGCATTAGTTGAAACCACGACTTTATTTTCTTTTAGGTTATAAAAATAACCTTTTTAGTCTCTTTTGGATATCCTACAAAAATGCAAACTTTCAAACGTGCTTTCAACTTATTCGCATCCCTAAACAGGACATGAGCTTGACAATTCCATATGCAAATATGGTTTAAGGATGTCTTCTTGCCTATCCAAAACTCGTGAGGAGTTTTTAGAACCAATTTTGAAGGCACGTTGTTCAAAATATAACGCGCAGTTTACAGTGCATATCCCCAAAAGGACAAAGGCAATGATGAATAACTCATCATAAACCTAGCCATGTCCAATAAAGTCCTATTTCTTTATCAACTATGTCATTCTGTTGCAGAGTGCCCGACACAGTCAAATGGGATAAAATCTCATTCTCTAATAAGTGTCCCAAGAACTTATCAAAAAGGTATTCACCACCTCGATCGGATCAAAGTGTCTTTATGGGTTTACCTAACTGTTTTTCTACTTTAGCCTAGAGCTCCCTAAACTTGTCATAAGTCTCGCTTTTGTGGTGCATTAGATATACGTACCCATACCTTGAGCATACCCTCCTCGTGCCTAGATGTTCATTGGTCTACAAACATCACTATGCACAAGTTCTAGAACCACTTTGGTCCTATTGCCCTTAGACCCAAATGGTCTTTTAGTCATTCTACCCTCCAAACAAGATTCATATTGTGGTATAGAGTCCACCTTTAAATGACTTAAAGGTCCATCCTTTACCAACCTTTGAATCCTATTCAGGTTAACATGACCAAGTTGCAAATGCCAAAGATAAATCTTATTAGAGTGAGAAGTTTAAAGTCTTTTAGAGTTTTTATCACTCATCTTAGCATTAAGCAGTAAGTCCATCTTAGGTTTGATAAAATATAGATTATTTTGCATCCAGCTAGAATAGATAAAAGATTTGTTTTAACGATTCACCACTTTATTATTAAAAGAAACCAAATAGGAGTCTTTAAATAAATAAGCTACAGAAATTAAATTCCTTTTAAATTTTGAAACATAACAATAATATTGCAAAATTAAATTCCTATAATTATCATAATATAGATTGATGTCTCTCACTGCTTCAGCTAAGACCAAGGATCCATCGCCCATCCGAAGTGTAAAGTCTTCATGTAGTAGACTTCTCGTTTCTTTTACACCCTTGTAGAGAAACACAAACATGATTAGTTGCTTCGGAATCTATGGCCCAAATGTCATTAGATTCCTCACCCAAACAAGTTTTTAAATATAGAAGATCACACCTAACTCATCAGGAAAAGAAGTCCTTGCAATTCTTCTTAATGTACCCGACCTTCTTGTAGAAGAAGCACTTGAGCTTCTTTGAGTTCTTCTTCTTCTTTTTCTTATTCTTGCCATTTACAAGAACAGAACACTTCCCATTCTTGGCCCGTTACTTCTTTCCATTCCTAGGGTTAGGATTGGAACTAGCAGCAGCTGCCAAGTTGGCCTCGCCATCAGCAAGAGACTCCTTGATCAGCAGTTCAAACTCTTGTAATTGTTTCATTAACTCCGTCAAGGTCATATCCTGTCTATTGCTTAAATTAAATATAGCTCTAATGGAATGAATTCCTTAGACAAAGTCTCAAAGACCATAGTCATCTAAGTTTTAGCATCAATGTTGGCTTCATTGGTTTATGCCTTAGCAAGGTAACCCATGACCAACATCATATACTCCTTTACAGACGTCCTCGGTCTCTACTTACAGTTCAAGAGTTTTTGAAGTGCACCTTGCCGCCTTATTAACACTTGGCCTCCAAACATGTCTACCAGATTATCCAAGATCTGTCTAGCAGACTCATAATCCTCATGTTAAGCTTGCAACATGTTATTCATGTTGGCCATAACATAGCGGCGGGCCTGATCATTAGCGTCTTTCCAACGATCATATGCTTCGATTTGATCGTTGGTGGAATCACCCGTAGGCTTAGGAGGACAAGGTGTCATCAACAAAAATTTTAGTTTCTTAAAGGACAGGACGATGTTTAGGTTCCGTTTCCAATTATTATAGTTCTCATTGATTAATTGGTATTTGTCAAGTATCGATGATAAAGCATTTTTAGACATTTTTAATTGACAATAAAGAATCATATACCAAATATAAGCAAACACATCATAATAATTTAGTAAGATAGCACAATCATGTAAAACATATAAATGCGTTTATATGTCAAAAACTTGAAAATATCACAACTTTACAAAAATAATTCCCAACTCAGAATTTAACAAGCTCCTAGGGGAGTCTTGCCAAATTCAATCAGGAACACGAATCCCCTCCTGATTAATATATGCTATCCAGGACCCATATGATCCATCATATATTAATAATTGTTTCTTTGGCCATTAATTTTATTAATAGAGCTCCTTAGGGAGGTTAATAATAAAATTAACACGAATGTATAACTATCGTTTCAATATTTTATCCATGATTTATAATCACCACCTAGGGGTGTACAATCATGAATTATGCTAAAATACCTTATCCTCTCAAAAATCCAACCCGGTACATGGTGAAGTCCCTTCCTAGGGGTCATAACCATCATGTACTACCTATGGACCAACGATGAAGGCCGTAATCCTCTCTTCGAAAGCCTTCTTCCACTCATTCTTTTGAAATCAAGGTTTTATTTCAAGAACATGCATGAACAATTTTTAATGAGCGGCACTCCCTATTCTATATGACATGTTATCAATATACATGGCAAATCATATTATAATATAGACAAGCAAAGCAATTATGCAAAGCTACAAGCAAAATAATAATAAATAACCGTAATATTATGGTTCCATGCTAGAGAAAAGAAAATAAAGATTACAAGAGATAAATCGAAACATATTATCGATTCTTCATCCTTGAATCTTCAAGTTATATCCTTCTTTATGTAATGTCCATCTTCAAGTCTTCAATCCTACATAGATCGAATACTCCATATTTTTGGTCATATCCAAATTTAATGTTTTTTAGAATTGTCCTAAAAATAAATTCAAAACTACATCGAAAACTGCATCTTTCTTGGAAAAAATTTTAGCTCTTTGCTAGCATATCGATATGTGTGATCAGCTTGCTAGTCATAATCTATCGACCTGTCGATCTTTTTAGGACGGCCTGACAAACATGATAGTTTGGCCTGCCTGCAACACCTGCCATTTTTTTATGTAACGGTTAGTGATTGATATATAACGATGTTAAGTAATTTCTTTATGATATAATGTTACTGACCATTTTATTTTGAGTATGATGACAGGTGACAGCCTCGTGGGATCGATGTGCTTGGGATGTTCATGTAAAAAATGATGATAACTTTAAAGTATTTATTGTTTTTTTAAGAGTTTTCAACTTGCCCTAAATTCATGATCTTTATAATGTTTTAGGGTTATGTATGCCTACGGTTATATTCTTGATGATGACGTGAATTTTATTGCATATTTTCTTATTTTTATAATATTAATGATGTCATGATAATTACATGTGTATTAATATTTTTAGGCCATAGAGTAAATATTATTGTAGTGTATAAACAATTATATATTTTAATTATATTTATTATATATTACCTTAACATTTAAATTATAATATGTTTATATTATATTATATATATATTATGTTATAAGGAAACGGCAGTTATCGTGAGGAAAAAAAAAAAGAAAAGAAAAGAAAAAAAAAGAAAAGGAAAAAAAAAGGGGAAATTGAATTAGATTAGGATTAGGGTTTTCCTACACTTATCTAATCCCTTCTCCCTTATAAACCTATAAATATACCTCTAAGCCACCAAAGCCTTCATTCTCTAAATTTCTAGCCAAAGAAAATTCTCTCTCTCTCTAAAATTTTCTTAGACACTCTCTCTTTCTTCTCCACGTTTTCTTCCCTTTTCTCCCTTAGTTTTCTGCAAACAATTGAATAAAATATTGGGTTTTCACTTAGATAAATTCAAGGGAATGGCAAAGAATCGTTTTGGAGGTAAGAAACTCATTCTAGACTATTGCTGAAATTTTGTTTCCTTTGTAATCCGACACCCATAACTTTGTCTACAAATTTCTGTTTCTCTAAAATTTTAGTATGATGTTTATGTATGTGTTATGTGATATTCCTTAAAATTTCACGTTATTTGGAATTTTCTATGCTGAGATATTAATTTTTCATTCTCTGCCACTCATGACCAAGCTGTTGCTGATTGGTATTTTGCACAAAAGTATAGTCCATGTTTAAGGGGCAAACGACCTTTGATTTCAACAAAATTTTATAGAGATATTCATGCATATGTTAAGTTATTATCTGGAAAATTTCATAGTTATTTGATGAATATTTTATGAGTTCTTGAATTTTCTTTAAGATAGGTTTTTATGGCTATTTATTTAGTGAATTCGGTACTTCTTGTTTATGTGACCTATTTGTATAGCTAAATAAATTTATTTGCTAATGAGACTTTTTACGGTGCTGTATATATATGTTATTAGGTTATCATAAAAATTTTAGGGTTAAAGTAATTTTATTTTAATTATTTGAATTTTGTGATCGTGTGTTGCTCACTGCTTTAGGTAATTAGAGTTTGTTTGTTCTTTGAATTCTAATGCATGTTTTGAATTGTTGAAAATTTATTTGAAGCTAATTTTTGGATATGTTATAGTTTTGGTGTATCATGTTAGTATTAGAATTATTATTATCATCACAAATATTCTTTGGTTGTATGTATTTCATGTCAATTGGTGATTGAAAAGAGTTAATGATTTGGTTGTTTTGATTAACTTTTCATTAAACCCTAAATTGGAGATATCATATATTTTCATATTTTATTATGTAGATATTTATAGGTATATGTTTATTATCACTTGATATCATGTTATTTATGTGTTTACAAATTTAATTGAGATTTTATTGGCTTTTAATTGGTATTGAATTTTTTTGATGCCTTAAGTCTACTTTTCATACAAACATCTCATAGCCGCTGTGTTTCAGTAATTTTTGATTCTATATTGCTCTGTTTATATTTTTCTTATATTTTTCTCAAATACTACACATCTCAAGCTTTCGTTTGGCTTTTGAATTACTTGAATCGGAGTTTTCTTTAAACAGTTATGATTTTTTGAAGTTATCCCTAAAAGTTGTACAGTTTTACACAGACCTGAAATTTAGATTGAATTTCGAGGACTTTTTCTTCATGCAAATTATTGTCAAAATATGCTTGTGATATATAAAATTCTTTGTTTTTGAGTCTAGTTTCTAATGCCACTCATTTTGACTGATTTGGAGCTAAGATGAAATTATTATGAATTTGTAAGTGAATAAAGGTCATTCTGCCTACTTTTGAGAATTATGCCCTAGGTTCATAAATTGTGATTTTGTGCTTTTTGATATTTTTACTTGATAAGGTGATGTTTAATGATATTATGAGATGTTTATATATTGCTAATAGTATTGCTAGTTACTTATGGTTAATATGAATGTTTGACATGAACACTCCAAAAGGCAAGCACATCGAGAACCGCAACAACATTACCTAAATTAAGGTTTAGTAAGCAAGCAAGACAAGTAAGTACATTCTCACCTGCAACATAATAAAAGTTTATGAAAAGGTCTTGAGAACATGTTTTATGATGATTCTTAAGTTTGTTTTTACATATCGTTTTTCTTATGAAAACTCTTGTTGCAACAAGAAAGTTTAACGAATGTTTCAATGATAAGGTATGTTAAAAGTATATCTATATAAATGTATCACTTAATTAAATGTTGCACACCCTATGTTTATGTTTATGTTTATAATGTCCCAAAGGTTGGACTTGTCATGTTTGGTTTGGGATTAGCTACCCCTCTCCTCTCATGATGGCACGCCTACGATGATGATGTTTATGGTGCAACACTTGGGCCCCAAAGATAAAATGAGTGAAGTTTTTAATATGGATAATAATAATGAAATATATGTTCTATATAAAACTGTGCTAAGTGCACTATTATGTTAATGATGATTATAATTATGATGTTTCATAAAGGTGTTCATGAAATGTTTATGTTGTGAGATAGGAAATTGTACTTACTAACTTTTGCTTACTTAGTTTATAATCATGTTGCAGATAAAGATAAAAGGATTATGGAATAGGTGGAGGGTAAGAGCGGGCGTGTAGGCTATGAATGATGGATTGGAAACGGAAGAACGCCAAGAAAGAATTTTTTTTTTTTTAACTATGTTTTTATTTCTTTGAATGCTTAAATTTCC
The DNA here is from genome assembly GCA_025403435.1 of Artocarpus heterophyllus. Taxonomy (NCBI): domain Eukaryota; kingdom Viridiplantae; phylum Streptophyta; class Magnoliopsida; order Rosales; family Moraceae; genus Artocarpus; species Artocarpus heterophyllus. The sequence continues at coordinate 26,401,932 of CM046345.1, read as the reverse complement.
ACACTATTAAATAAAAAGACTTGTTTTACATTTATTTTGATTTTGCAGAAGTTTGAACTACCAAACTATTTAAACAAATTTTAAAGTTTGTTTTGAAATTTGATTTGAATTATGGTTTTGTTAATTTGGCATTGAAAAACTATATAAAAAAAAAGATTTAAAATATTTGGAATATTTTTTTTTTAAAAAAAATGTATGCAAGGATCCTAGGATATGTTTATCAAGTTGTGTTTAAATTTAAATAGTTTATCTTATAAATAATGATAACAATAATGAAAGTAATGACATCTGTGACATTTGTAAGTGGCGTTGCACTGCCAAACCTGAAAGTTCGGCCTGCTACTAGAGCTACCAGATTCTACTTCGTTGATGGCCTACCGAACTCGAAAGTCCGACCTACTGATTCTACGACCATCGGCCTACCGAACTGGAGGGTTTGGCATGCCGACCAAGTAGAAATCATGCTTTTTAGAAAAATATAGTTTTTAATTCAATTTATCAATTTTATTTTCAACAATTCAAAAACATAAATTAGAGACTCAGGAAATACCTAGAAACGCTATCATCCATCTTCTAGATCCGTCTTCTTCAAATGATTATTTAATTACAAAATTCTTATAAATTTAAAATTAAATAATAATTCCTAGGTGGAGATGATAGTCTGATATCTAATTACATGAAAAACTTAGATACACATTCTAACCTTTATGGAACCAGAACCTGTATTAATTAATTAATTAATTAATTAATAATTAAATAATAATTTAATCAACCATATGTTAGTGATGTGCCCTAGGCCAATTATATAATAACCATATTTTGATTTAGTTACATTTGCATTTTATTAATAAAGAGGCATTTTCATTATTGTTTTTAATTCTAATTTCATGAATAGTTAATTTGCCTAAGGTAATCAAGTATGTAACTTAATAGTAAAACTCTTAGGTGAAAATTGAATTCTATTTTAAATGATCCCTAATCGGCCATTATTATTGGGAAAATAATGAATGAAGACTAGTATGAAGTTTAACTGATGATTATGTTTTACTAATCATGTGTATGAGATACTAAGTCAACTCATAGATACATATTTGAGAAATGATGTATTGGATCGACCCGTTATGAGAATACTGCATGGATAATTGTCATAAGTGATTCTCATTACAATAATATTATCCTAGTCCTTTGACCTGAAATCACCATTGTTTCCTACATGACAAGTTCTATATTTTGACACATTCTAATATTATCTTTAACAAGATGATGGAATAAATTGTTGTTGGATATAGAGTGAATCATGTGAGGAATGTGAATGATTAAGAAGGAATTTGTCCCTCATTTATTATGAGAGAGATATATATGGCCCCTCAATAATTTAAACTGAAGAAAAATGTATGGCCATACTGGAATGAATTGATAAGGGTTATCAATACTTGTCTACTTAGATCGAGAAAAAATATGATTGAATAGTATAAGGATGACATAAACCATGCCTTATGTTCAATCAAGGTATCTAGTGACAAAAGGATTTTAATACTTATTGTGGATTAGGTTGTGTTAGATTATTGACATTTTCATAACTTGGTTAATCATAATGTCTTGCTAGAGGCCGGGTATGATTTGTGGGCTAGAAACAGAATTTCAAGCCCACTACAAATGTTCTGTGAACCTACAGGGTCACACATTTAGAATAGACCAAAAAAGAATTTTGAGTTTACTGTGTCTAGGTTCAATGAACCTGATAATGTCTAGATTTGATGTACTAGATATGTCTAGATACATTAAATCTGACATTGTTTTGATTATATGAATCATATTTGAATTATAGTTTACCCTAGTTAATATCTGACTCTTTCTTGAAGCCAATTTATATATATCTGTTTTAAGGTTTCTGGCCGAATTAGAAGAGAAAAGGCGTTCTCTTATTCTAAAAGGCAAAAACATTAAAAACCCTAAAATTAGAGAGAGTCATTTAACATTAGGAGAGGGTGCTAGCACACCAATTTGTTTTTGAGGGAGTTGGTTCATATGGATACTTGCAGAGGGCGTTGCTCTAAGTAACAACGTCTAAATCCTATCTTGAATACGAAAAGCTCGAGTTAGGGTGTCACCAGAGTGAACACGCTCTCTTCTTTCCAGCAATCTTGCCCCTTTTGTCATCCTAGTTAGATTCTAAGACTTTCTTATTAATCTAATTGAATTGTATGGATCCTTCGAGGGTTTTGTGGGAATTAATTTTGATTTTTGGCTTTTCATTTGAATTACAAAATCCAACGAAACCTAACACCATAATTAATTAACAAACATTCACCATATAATCCATGACAACATAAAAATATATAAAGACCTAGAGTGCCAACTCTTTATAAAATTAAATTCAAGCATAGGAGAGAGATTTATACGTATAGCATAGTCACAAACTCATAAATTTATGTAAAAACCTTGGCTCTGAACCAATTATTAGAAAAAATAGTACGTAGCAGAATTTTAAAATTTTTTATATCAGAGTATTTTTTAAAACACAAGTTTGACATGCTATATGCATAAATTAACTAGATCTCACTAACCTTGTAAATGTAGAAAAGCTCTCGTAATCGGTGAAGAGAAGGAACGTTTCAGAAGAGCCTCAACCAACTGGTCTTCTTTGATATTCTCTATCCATGACCGGTGTGAGTGTGGGCACACTCGTACAACTCTTCCACTAGGTAGCTCTCCTTCCAACCAATTGAGAAAAAACCCAAAGCTATAGTCTGTGATTTGTAAACAATAGCTCTCTGGGGAGTTGCAGAGTCTCACTCTAGATTTCTCAATTGATGTGAATAACAATGAGCCTTACTCCCCTTTTTATAGAGGTTGGGCCCAGTAGTTAGTCCTTATCAGATAAGGCCTCGAAAATTCAAATCAGAATCAAATTAGAAAAAATATCTGATAAAAATCCAGTTGGAAATGCTTGATTTATTTAACGCTCGGTCGGTAGGCCAAACTGACAGATCGGCTGGTTGAACTCGCTCCATCGGTAGGCTGAACTGGCAGATCGGCTTGTCGAACTCTCTCCATTACGATAAATGATTCATTCGAATATTTATTTCTTGTGATGCCCCAGGGAGGGGGTCAGTAAGTTTTGGGTAAAGAAGATAAAATTTAAAGTAAATAAAGAAAAGATAAAAAAGTATATATGCAGAAAGTAAATAAATATCATCAGCGGTCACCATACGTGAATGCCACGAAAGTAGTTGGTCGAGACGTTATTATCATTCATCATCACATGGATGCTTACCACGATGGGGATGGGTAAATAAAATACAAATATTAAGAATAATAAGAATAGAATACTGAAAATCATCATCTCTAAAATAAATTAAATACATACTATTGTCAGAGACGAAACTACATCAAGACCGACATCAGGACAAGTCGTACAGTACACGTATTATACAACAGTTCAGAGAAAAATACCATTTCAACCCAAAGAGCCAGGTTTTGATCCTAAGACCTTCCTCCTTCTCTAAACCTAGAAGGGGTTTTTTTAAAAAAATAGGAAAACGTGAGCAGAAGGCTCAGTAGGATAATTAGTTAAAAACAAGTTATTTAAAAATAATAGTTGTAGATAAAAATATCATTTGTAAATTAATCTCAAAATCTTACCAAAAATAAATAAATATTTACTTGAACGAAACTTGATAAAATATCACTGTATAGGTTTTGGAAATTAGAAAGAATATCAAAATATAATTCTTTAAATTAAAGACAGAAATCATTCATAAAAGAAAATATTTAATAAATAAACTTTGGCCAAAACAATTAAAAAAGGGCTGCCAAAGAAAGGATAAGAATATATATATATCCTACCTCATTTGAAATCTAATAACATGAGCTCCAAATAAAATTTAACTTATGCTCCATATACATTCAAAACCTTAAAAACTGCATTTAAAATCATAAATCCTATTTAACAAATATCATTATGTCAGTTTAATTATTTGTGTGCCTTTTAACTCAAAATGATCCTAGCACGAAAGCATAATCTTTTTTAAAACATTTCTAAATCATTAAACATTGAAAACTAAAAATAAAAATACAAATTTCAAGGTTCACAGCAGACCTGCAAAACAGCTTGGTTCGGCATACTGAACCTACACAATTCGGTCTACCGACCTCTTGGGTCTGGCTTGCCAAACTGCTTAAATCCAGCATGCTGAAGATCAAGTTCGGCCTGCCAAACAGGCAAAATCTAAAAAATTTCAGGTTTTGAGCCTCAGCCAATCTGGGCTCAAAAGCCAATTTTAAACCTATTTTTCAATTCCCAAATCACGAAAATCACATAAAAAGTACAGAAAATCATATTAGAACAAATTTAAGTCATTTTCGTCAAATTTAAACTTAATTTTACAATGGATTTGAAAATCTAAGAAAAATACCAAAACTTGATTAAACCAATTTTTGTTCAAATAAAGCTTAGATTCGTTGTGTTTAGGGTTCCATAAACTCAAAGTAACAGTTATTTAAACTTAAACAAGCTCGGATTGCAAAATACATCAAAGATTCAAAAAAAAATTAAAATATTGGAGAAAAAGGGCTAACCTTTAATTGGACATTTTTGGATGAAAAACTTTATGGATTGAACTTGAATTCCATCTTCAAATCAACGGAAATAAAGCTTGAAATTAAAATTTTTCAAAGAGAAAGAGAGAGAGAGCTGAGCATGAGAAAGAAAGAGAAAAAGAGAGAGAGGGCTTGAAAGAAAAGAAAAAGGAAAGGGAAAAGAAAAAGAAAAGGCCCAAGGGCATTTTTGTAAATATAGAAAAATATAGGATAAAAATGTCATTTGATATTTTAAAAATAAAAATCAAAATTTTCAAATATAACAATTGCAACAAATTTTTAAATAACCGAAATTAATATCAAAATCATACTTGGCACACTTAATAATTAAACTTAACATAATTAATCTCAATTTAAAATTTAGGGGTGTTACATTTCCCACCTGAGATTCTTGTGATAGAGCCTCAGTTTTAATTCAAATAACCCAATAGAGAAGTTATCTGACTAAAACAGTTATATCTTGATAATCTCTAGGAAAATAAATATTCTTGATAATTTAGCAAGTTTATTTTGAATTAATTCAAAAATTAATCTAACAATAAACAGACATGAATTATCTTATTCTGATAATTCAATAAGTTTATCTTGAAGTAATTTTCACAAAATTAATTCAGCCGATAAACAAACATGAATTATCTAATTCTATCAAATTTTAGCCAATCTGATACTATGACACAAGTTATCAATTATTATTAAAGCACGCACATCGTTACAGGACTTTTATGAGCTAGCAAAAGGGACTTGATGGACTTATATAGTTCAAGCTGCCGATAATTATGAAACCTAATAATATCCTAGATATACATTTTATAATTATCAACTCTAATGCTACTCCACTAGAAGCTTAGAGTTGTACTCTCGAACTATATAGAATTACGAAACCCGTATAGCTAAGTCTCCATGACATATCATAATGTATTGTATCCCCATAGGATTCTCCATAATCGGCTTAAGGACAAGTTCTGTCTTACCTTTCTAATTATTTTTCTCTTATGTTCCTTTATCTCACCATTGGAAAACTTACCATCCCAAGACGGTATACCATTCGGTTACACCTATGTATCAAAATGGTTGAGCGCTCCAGTTTTTCAATTATAGGATAACGCATATAAGAGGATATCAACTACTCGTTAAGAGGAGCTATGGATTCCATATCTATGAATAACAGGTCTATGCTATCAAAAGTCATGCCTCCAACATACCGACATGCGTACCACTATTAAAATGTGGATGTCACCCTTTGGCACATCAAAAGACACAAGTTAAGACAACAGGCTCACTATTCATCTTAAGATTAAGATGCAATACATATGATTGCCTAAAGTGAATCGATTTACTAAGATAGAATTATTAATCTAAATCAATTCACTTTATGTCCCAATCCAACACATCGTCAACTATGATAATGTGCCAATGTTTCTATTCGTGGAATCCACCTTCAATGGTCAAGACAAACTATCTCCCATTAGGGATATAGACAATATAACAATCTTTGCATGAATAAAGCGCCCAACTTTATTTCCTTGATTGCGGATCTTATGATTTAGACCGTCGCCTTAAGAATCATGTCTTTTGCATAATCTGTCCATCATATGCCCAATTCTTAAAGGTTTATACTAACAGTCTCAGACTTTTGTTTGCTTAACATACATTTAACAAAATATGAACATAAAGAAGACAAGATTTGGTATATAAATAATAAATAAACTCTTTATTGATAAAAATGTCTCCAAAAACATTTTGTTTTTTTACTCTTTAGGGCATACATGTCCAACATCATGTGCTACCTATGGACCAATGATGGAGACCATAGATCCTCTCTTCAAAAACCTTCTGCAAATCAAATTTTGAATGTCAAGGTTTTATGTTAACATGCATAAACAATTTTTAATGAGCGGTACTCCCTATGCTATATAGCATGTTATCAACATATATAGCAAATCATATTATAATGCAGACAAGCAACGCAACATGCAAAGGCATAAGCAAAATAATAAATAAATAGCCTTAATATCTTGATTCAATCCTAGAGAAAGAAAAGAAAATAAAGATTGCAAAAAATCGATTGAAACATATTATCGATTTTTCATCTTGTATCCTTTTTCACGTGGCATCCATCTTCTATTCTTCAATCTCTCATAGATCGATACGTTTATTTTTTTGGTCACCATAAAATTTCATGTTCCTCAAAATTGTCTCAAAAACAAATTAAAAATGTATACCGAAAAATGCACCTTTTTTGAAAAACATTTTGCCCCACTGCCGGTCTGCCGAATTGGAAGTTTGGCCTATCGGTCTATAACCATCGACTTGCCGACCCAGTTGAGCAAGCTTTTTTCTAGAATATAGTTTTTTAAGCAGTTTTTTTCAATTTTACTTTTAACAATTCAAAAACATAAAAAAAATTATAAACACAGAAAAAATGGAATCCCTATCATCTCCACTTCTAGAACCATCTTCACTTCGAATGATTATTTAATTACAAAATTTTAGAAATTTAAAATTAAAATAATAAATGCTATGCGTTGATGATAGACCGCCGTTTAATTATATGGAAAACCGAGATATACTTTCTAACCTCTAAGGAACCATAACTAGTACAAATTAATAAATAGATAAATAAATAATCAAATAAAAATTTTATCAACCTAATTAATAAATAATCTCATGATAGCATTTAATTATATAGAAAACCTAGAGTGTCAACTCTCTAAAAAATTAAATTCAAGCATAGGAGAGAATAAAATCACATAATTCATGTATATAGTATGAACACAAGCCCATAAAATCAACGTAAACACTTGTCTTTGATGCCAATTGTTGGAAAACAATATACAACAGAATTTTAAAAAAATTTAAAATCAGAGTATTTTCCAATACATAAGTTTGACATACTAAATATATAAATTAATGACTGATCTTACTAACATCTTTTGTATACCAAAGTGGGCTTGAATCCATGTAGAGAAGAACGTTCTAAAAGAACCTCAACCAATTCGTCTTCTTTGCTCTTCTCTATCCACGATCAGAGTGTTGGTGGCTGTATGTTGTAGAGCTTTTCCTCCAATGACTGTTCTTCCAACTACTAGAGAAAACCAAGAGCTAAGGTCCTTGATGTTGAATAATAACTCTTTGGGAGTTTCAGAGTTTCTCATACTAGAGTACTCACACTCTACTTCTCAAGTGATTTAAATAACAAAGAAAACTCACCCCTATTTATAGTAGTCGGAACTGGGGTTAATCATTATCAAATTAGGCCTCAAAATTTGAGTTTGGATCAATTTTAGAGTAAAAACTTGTGAAGCAGAATCTAACTCTAACTGCCATAGTTGACCATGCCTAGTGTATCGTGGTTGACAGCATGGTCGCGATATTGGAGTTTGATTCGAATTGGAATTCCTCAAGGTAATCTGATAGATCCATTCTCAACCAGTTGAATAAATCCTATCTTATTTGACCTAATTATCCTTTATAGAGCCTCAATTTTAATTCAAATAACTCCACAAAAAAGTTATTTGATTAAAATAGTTATATATAGATAAGGCTATATAAATAAAATATTCTCCAAAATATTCAACATAATTATCTTAAATTAATTCAATCGATAAACTAACATGAATTATTAAATCCAATCAACTCTAATATTAGTCAATCTAATAATTTAACATAAGTCACCAATATATAAGAAAAATACGCCGTATTGTTAAAAGATTTATTATGAGCTAGAAAGGGGACCTGATGGACATTTATAGATCAAGCTCCTATAATTATAAAATATAATATCTTGGATACATATTTTATAATCATCAACTTTAATGCTACTCCACTAAAAACTAAGAGTTGCACTCAAGAAATATATAAAATTACGAAGCTTCAATAAGCCAACCGTCCATGACATATCATAATTTGTCACATCTTCTTAGGATATTCATAATCGGCTTAAGGATAAATTATGTTTTTGTTGGAAACATGGTGCGTAGCGGAATTTTAAAATTTTCATCAGAGTAATTTCCAAAACACAAGTTTGACATGTTGTATGTATAAATTAAACATATTTTACTAACCTTTGTGTGAAGAACCTCTGTAGCCTGTGAAGAGAAGTAACGTTCCAGAAGAGCCTCAACCAACTGGTCTTCTTTGCTATTCTCTATCCACAACCGGAGTGAGTGTGGGCTCACACGTACAACTCTTCCACCGGTGACTCTCCTTCCAACCAAGAAAGAGAGAACCCAAAGCTAGTGTTCGTGATTTGTGAACAAAAGCTCTCAGGAAGTTTTTAGATGCTCACTAGAAGAGTATCACTCTTAATGTCTCAATTGATCTGAGTAAATCATGAGACTCACTCTCTTTTTATAGCCATTGGTCCTGGGGTCAGTCCTTATCAGATTAGGTCTCAAAAACTCGAAACAGAATCAAGTTTGGATCAATATCTGATAAGATCCGCGTGAAAATGCGTAATCTTATCTCCCGCTGATCGGCAGGCCGAACAGCCTGATTGGCAGGCCGAACAGGCCCCATCGACAGGCCGACCATGTCATTCGATAGGCCAAACTCCCGAGAAAAAATCTCCGTGAATCTTTTATTTTTCACCCGAGATTCTAAACGATAAAGTCTTAGTTTTGATTCAAATAACCCAATAGAGAAGATATCTGATCAAAACAAACTTTATCAAGATAATCTCTAAGAAAATAAATCACTTCACAATAATTCTACAAGTTTATCTTGATCTAATTTATCCAAAATTAAATCAACCGATAAACAGACAAGAATTATTTGATCCAATAATTCAACAAGTTTATCTTAGATTAATTTTATTACAAAATTAATTCAACCAATAAACAGACATGAATTATTTGATTCTTACAAATTTTAAACCAATCCGATAAATCCGACATAAGTCCCCAATTATTGGAAAAGCACGCCGTGTCATTACAGGATTTTGTAAGCTAGTAAAGGGGACCAAAATGGACCTATAAAGTTCAAGCTCATGATAATTATGAAACCCAATATCCCAGATATACATTTCACAATTATCAACTTCAATGCTACTCTACTAAAAGCTTGGAGCTGCACTCTCGAACTTTATGGAATTACAAAGCTCGTGTAGCTAAGTCTCCATGACATATCAAAGTGTATCGTATCCCCACATGATAATCCATAATTGGCTTAAGGACAAGTTCTGTCTTACCTTCCCGATTATTTTTATCTTACGTTCCATTATCTCACCATTAGAAAACTTAGCATCCAAAGATAGTATACCATTTGGTTACACCTATGTATCCAAATGGTTAAGCGCTTCAGTTTTCCAATTACAGGACAACGCATATAAGAGGATATCATTACTCCTAAAGAGGAGCTATGGATTCCATATCTATGAATGACAAGTCTACACCATCAAGAGTCATGCCTCCAACGTACCGGTCATGCGTACCATTATTGAGATGTGGGAGTCAGCCATTGGCACATCAAAAGACACAAGTCGAGACAACGGGCCCACTATTCATCTTAGGATTAAGATACAATACAAGTGATTATCTAAAGTGAATCGATTTTCCAAGACAGAATTATTAATCCAAATCAATTCACTTTATGTTCTGATCCAACACATTGTCACCTATGACAAAATGCCAATGTTTCTATTCACGGAGTCCAACTCCGATGGTCAGGACAAACCATCTCCCAAAAGGGATATAGGCAGCATAACAATCTTTACATGAATAATGTGCCCAACTTTATTCCCTCGATTGCGGATCATATGTTTTAGACTGTCACCTTAAGAATCGTGTCTTCTGCATAATTAGTCCATCATATGCCCAATTCTTAAGGTTTAGACTGATAGTCTCAGACTACTGTTTGCTTATCATACATTCAACAAACATGAACGTAAAGAGGACAAGATTTGGTATGTATAAATGAATAAATTCTTTATTGATAAAAATGTCTCCAAAAACGTATTACATTTTTACTCCTTAGGGCATACATGTCTAACAGTTTTACCTTCCCAATTATTTTTATCTTACATTCGATTATCACACCATTGGAATATTGACTATCCATAGATAGTATACCATTTAATTACACCTATGTATCCAAATGGTTGAGCACTTTAGCCTTCTAATTACAGGATAATGCATACAAAAGAATATCATTGACTCTACAAAAAGAGTTATAGATTCCATATCTATAAACAACGAGTCTATGTCAATCAAGAGTCATGCCTCCAATGTACCGGTATACGTACCATCATTAAGTCAGGATGTCACCTTTTGGTACATCAATTCACTTTAGACACAATACATATGATTGTCTAAAGTGAATTGATTTGAACAAACAAATTTATTAACTAGATTAATTCAACTTTTTGTTCTGATCCAATACATCATCACCTTTGACAATGCACCAATGTTTCTACTCACAAAGTCCCATTCTAAGGACCAAGATAAGCCATCTCTCATTAGGGATGTAGACAACATAACAATCTTAGCATGAATAAAGTGCCCAACTTTATTTCTTTGATTGTGGATCTTTTCATTTAGACTATCTCTTTTAAGATTCATGTCTTCTACATAATCTGTCCATTATATGTATGATTCTTAAAGGTTTAGACTGACAGTCTTAGACTTTTGTTTGCTTATCATACATTTAACAACAATGAACATAAAGAGGACAACATTTGGTATATAAATAATAAATAAACTATATTGATAAAATGTCTCAAAAACATATTGCAACATTTTACCCCTTAGGGCACTATGTCCAACAAGCTATACTTTGACTAAGTGATCTTTGGAAGTTTTGCATGTTCATATTCGAATTAATGGGATTGATTTGATGTAAATCAAGGAGATTTAAGACATATTTTTCAACTACAAGACCTATGCATACTTTCCAAATTTAGCTCGTCTATCGAGACAAGTCCATGCTAGGAAGTTCGTATCCTTGAAAACAAATGAAGTCAACAACAAATATGGCATTTTCGATGAATTCAAAGAAAATGCATATTTTGGTTGATTGTAATGGATTTGAAGTAATTTTTTAGCAACTTAATAAAGTAGGACCTGCATTATTAATAAAACCTTAGGCATAAGGAGTCTAGTTGGAGACATTATCGTATTCTTTGTATTTTTGAGTGTTTTTATTGAGTCTTGGTGTCAGAGAAAGCAAGAGCATATTAGCATTTAATTATTGCCTCTCAACCTTTATGTTAGAAAATGATATAAGTAAAATGTCATTTAAAATTCTAATTAATAGAGGGGTCCACTAATTATAATAATGAATTCACAATTTTATATGCCAATATGAAAAAAATTGTATTTCTTTTAATTTTGGGAATCAAATTCTTGAACTCGTAATTTATTACAATAAGCAATGATAATGATAACAAATATTTTGTTATGAGATAAGTGGCCTTGACATTACTTTTAGCGATTGATTTTAGTTTTCAAAACAATTTACCATCCTTAAGGGTATTTGGTAAACCTTATTTTTATCCAACAACTTCTAAAAAATAATTCCTAATAGTAGAATTTGAGAAGTAGTTGTATCTTATTTTATCAAAGTTCAAATTTATTAAATTAACCTTCATAATCGAACATAATTCTCAATTTACCTATTTTTTGTGCGAATTAAAAAATATTGTAAAAATGTGGATCTATAATTAAAACAAACCAAGTTAGATTTTGATTAACAAATGGATTGACATGAATTGGGCTATTGATTACTGTTATTATGTCCTAAGCAAGCTTCAAAACACAAGTCATTAGTTCAACATTTGTTAATGATAACTACGACCATGAAATTAGCCAATGCAAAAATTAAACATCATATAATAAAATAAAAATCAAACCAAAATTTATAGTGGTTCACTCAAATATTGAGTTATGTCCATTATGAGGGAGTTTCTTCACTATCTAATAAACTTTGGCATAGATTACAATGAATTCTAGAAATTTTGAGAGAAAATACAAGTGTAATTATGAAGTGTGAATGAGAATGTGTGTGTAACCCCTTCTAATTGGGTACTTGGTCCTATATATAAAGGTCAACTTGAGCATAAATGTCTTTCTAAGCAAAAGGTAGTGATCTCAAGTGGCTGAGAGAGGAGTGGGACATGTATCACATGATAACTTGCCCCATATTTGGTCTACTTCAGGTTGGGTAACTGTTTAGTTCATGGCTTGTACTTCCTCTTAGCTGTTACAAGCTTTAGCTTGATCGACCTCCTAAATAAATTAAGCATTTTAATCATAATGATTACAGAGTTAGTTTTTAAGTAGGAATTACAATGAGTTGATCTCAAATCACCTTGATTGTCCATGTTCTTGACTATTAGAGCAAACACTTAGAGCTCTCAATGAACTACCCCATAGTTGGGCTCGTTTGGCTCGACACACTTCTTAGACTAGTAGTACATTGGCCCAAATATTGGGCTTATGATTTGGGCTTCTTTAAATTAGACCTTAAGAGTTAGTCTCCATACTCCTTAGTTAGTTACATCGACTACATGAGTGAAATCGAGTGCATCAAACTTAAGAATAGATTTGGCTTGCTAAATTGCTTTTCCTTCTCACACACAAAAAGCATTTAGAGGATGACCCCCTTGGGAAGACACGAGTTATCAGAGGCTGCTACATATGGCATTGTTCTATTGGTTGAATTTGAAATGGCATCAAAATGATGACATCACCTGAATTCAAAAGGACATAGTCTCGGTTTAAGTGGAAAAATGAAAGAGATTTGTTCCCAACCATTAGATCATTTCCCATAAGCATGATCTTAACCGTTGATGTTGCGATTTCGGACATACAAAGTTTTGTTCTTCTTCATCTCATAATCTTTGCATTTTCAAGTTCGAGAGAAGGAAAGGAAACTCCAAGTTCTTCATAATTTCTAAGAAAGATTTTCTTCTATTTTTTTCTCTTTTTGTACTTTTAGTTGTTAGGATTGTTGCCCTAAGGAACACATATTTTAGTTGTATTTATAAAATTTTTAGTAAAAAAATAATAATGTGAATATTTGATGTATTAATAATGATCCTTATCTTACTTTCATAATAATGATTGTATATTAGAAAACTTCTAGTTCGTGACTATTAGAACCAAATCTTATAATTAGGTATATATGAAGTTTATACGCGGAAAGATTCAATTTAGAAATTAATAGTCTAATTATATAGTTTACAGTCTATATGTATAGTCGACACTTTATGCATGATAAGACTGTACATCCAATTAGGAAGGTAGCTTATTTTGGTCGTCGAAGCAGATTGAATCTATGGTAGACATGTTGGTATGGTAGACCTATGGTGGTTGCACACTGGACTGGACCTCAAGTTGAATTGATTTAGTAAAATTATGTTTAACTTTAATAAATTTTCTTTAATAATCTTTTACTTGTCATCTTAATATTGAAGTAGATTTATGACTCTATGTTTGTAGCTTGTATCTATTGATATGGTAAAGGTAGGAGTTTCGATGAATGAAGGCTTGATAACTCTATGAAAATAGAGTTATTTTACCTCTTTTATGCAACTAAAGTGCTTGGTCCTTGACATTGTATTTTATTTTTAGTTATTTTTAACTATTTTATTTAATCTTAGTATTTTTTGATTTAATTTGATTTTCTTATTTTTAGTTTAATCTAATTTAGTTTAATTAAGTTTAGAATGCATTTAAATATATGTTTATTTATTTTTATTTAGTTTTCCCTCTAAATAACTTACTTCTATTCTTTTGCGTAGGTGAACTTGAGAGTGGAAAACAACAAAAAAGGGACCAATGTATGTAAAAACGACACATGTGGCAGAGCTGGGTGTTGCTGCCCAAAGTTCTCTATTGTAGCCAAAAGTGGTTTGGTGCAGCAACACCAAAATCTTCCACTACAGCCCTAACTGGTTTTGCATTACAGTGCCAAATTCTCGTCTACAGTGCCAAAAGTTGATTTCTAGACTTCTTAGCTCTGTATTTTGGGGCTGTAGTCTCAAAACGTGCTAAATATCTAATGATATAGGACACAAATCTCAAAAAGAAGACCTGTAAAAGTAGTGCTAGAGATGGTTGGAGGCACATTTAGTGAGAGATGGTTGACCATTTGGGCTATTCTTGGTTTCTATCTTGAGAAGAACTTTCCCATTTTGTAAATATATAAAAGTAGTGCTAGTTTTTATTTTAATTTTGATTTTTAGCTTTAGAGTTAGATTTCAATCTTGGCAATTTAACTTCATCAAATTCAAGAGGAAACCACATTTTTTGAGCTTCAAAAAGGCAAAGGAGGAGAGGAAATTTTGGGTTTCTCCATAAGAGTCTATTCTAATCTTTATTCTCCTTTGATTTGTTGTTGTTTTTATTATGTGCAAACTCTTTTGGAATTTGTTGATGATTATTACTATGGATTGATTTTTTTTTAATCTAGAAGATTGATGTAGCTTGGCTTAAACCATGTTTTGAATATTTGGTTTGTTGTTAATGAAATTTCATTCAATTCATTTGCATACCCGATACTTAATACTTCTAATTTACTTGATCACTAAATTGGATGATTTAAATATGTGGGATTGATGCCCAAGAGAAGGAATTTCATATGTCGGATTAGAGTGACACAACCTAGGTGTTAACGACTTCGAGAGCAATCGTGTATGAGGCTTGAATGTAGTTAGTGTATCTGCATTTGGGTGGATAGAGATATTGCTTTATTTGTGTGTACATATTATCTCATTTGACTCTCGAGAAAGGTCATGGGGCAATATTAGCGATTCTATTTTTGAATTGAGTGAAAATAAGTTATAATTGCTAAATAAAATATGCATAGTGGATAGTTAGGTGTAATCATTCCTCTAGAGTTTTTATTTTTATTTTCATCCATATTTTAATTGTTAGTCTTCATTTTCATTTATTTTTATTTTTATTTTATTTTACTTTTGATTATCCAAATAATGTTAAAGTTAATCTAGTTTTGTTGCTTAACACAAATTAAACATAACCTCTGAGGAAAAAGACACTCTATTCCCACTCTATTATTTATGTTCGTCTGCGCTTACATGTCTCAGTCATACAAGTTTTTTGTATTGCTGCTGGGTATTGTTATTTAGTTTTGATTAATATCGATACTAATTAGCTTTAAGATTAATTTCGATATTTTTATTTGCTTTTGTTATATTTTCTTGTCTTTACTTTTTGTTTTAGTGTTTTTGTTTAAGGTATTTATAGATGCATAATGAGTGTATACACATTTGGGTAGATAGAGATATTGCTTTAAATGCACAACATATTAGCGCTTTGATTGATGAATTCAGTGGAACTAATTAATAATTAATAAATAAGATGTGTATAGTGCATGGTTTAGGTGTAGTCATTCCTCTAGAGTTTTTATTTTCTTTTTCAATCTCATTTTAATTGTTATTTTTTTATTTATTTTAATTTACTTTTAGTTATCCAAATAATTCTAAAGTTAATCTAATTTTAGTACTTGACGCAAATCAAACAATCTCTAAGGAAAATGATACTCTACTCCCACTCTATTACTCATGACTGTGTGCACTTCCATGTCTTAGTCTTAGAAGGCCTCATTGTTGGTATGTTGGAGATACCACCTCTATTCGATGAGAGCGTAATCCATAGACACAAAATCCATAGCTTTCTTGCAAAGAGCTAATGTTGTGCGTTCAAAGGAATTATTCGAGTATTAGAAAATATGACAACATCTCGATCATCTAGATACATTTGGTAACTAAGATGATATTCCTTTTGTAGGTGGTATAAAAGGGACGAATTTTGCAATGGTGAAGTAATGAAACTTTAAGATAAAATAATTGGAAGGTAAAATGAAACTAAGTCTTTCATTCGATTATGGATAACCTATGGGGATACACATAATATAAGAAGACATAGACTAGACTTATTCACAAGAGTCACGTTATACTCTACATTATCATAAGTGCAGCTACGGGTCCATTGTGGAGTGACACTAATGTTAATACTTAATTGGATAATTAATTGGAGATTAACTTATCTATTATTGTTAGAGCTTGATAATACATATGCATCGGGTCCTAATACTAGCTCACGAATTTCTTTATGACATATCAGGCAAATATAGATTACCATAGGTAAGATAGAAGTATAAACGAGTCGGGCCACTAGGTCTGATGGAACGCGTGGGCCATAGTCCAAGGTTGGATTGGCGGTAGTGCAGGCTTATTGTAACTGGCACCTATATCTGCTATTTTTGGAAAAAATTAATTTATTGAAGGTTAGCTTATTGAAGGTTTGTAATTTTATATAATTCGAGAGTGCAGCTCTAATCTTTTAGTGGAGTGGCATTAGAGTTGATAATTATAACATATATATCTGGGATATTGTGTTTTATAATTATAGGAGCTTGATCTATATAAGTCCATCGGGTCCCCTTTGCTAACTCATAATAAATCCTATAACGATATAAAGAGTTTGTCCTATATATTGGTGACTTATATTAAACTATTAGATTGGCTAAAATTCGAGGTAGATTTTATAGTTCATGTTAGTTTATTGGTTGAATTAATTTAAGATAAACATGTTGAATTATTTAGATAATATATTATTTGTATGGATTTATCTATATATAACTATTTTAATCAGATAATTTTTTTATTGGATTATTTGAATTATAATTGAGGCTCTATACAGGATATTTGGGTCAAATAAGATAGGATTTGTCTAAGTGGTTGAGATTGGATCTATTAGATCAGCTTAGGAGTTCGAATTCGAATTGAACTCCATTATCGCGACCATTTGGTCAACCATGATACACTAGGCATGGTCGACCATGGTAGTTAGAGTCAGATTCTGCTTCATAGGTGTTTGTTGAAAAACTGATCCAAAATTGAATTTTGAGGCCTAATATGATAATGATTAACCCTAAGTCTAACTACTACAAATAGGATGTGAGTTTTCTTTGTTATTTAGATCACTTGAGAAGTAAAGTGTGTGTACTATTGTGCGAGAAACTCTGAAACTCCCAAAGAGCTATTATTCAACATCAAGGACCTTAGCTTTTGGTTTGCTCTAGTTGTTGGAAGAAGAGTCACAGGAGGAAAAGCTATACGATGTACGACCACTCGCACTCCAATCATGGATAGAGAATAACAAAGAAGACCAGTTGGTTGAGGCTCTTCTAGAATGTTCTTCTCTACATGGATTTGAGCCCACTTTGATATACAAAAGAGGTTAGTAAGATCTGTCATTAATTTATGTATTTAACATGTCAAACTTGTATTTCAAAAAATACTCGAATTAAAAATTTTTAAAATTTCGATGTGTACTGTTTTCCCACAATTGTAGTTAGAGCTTAGTTTTTACGCTGATTTTACGGGTTTGTGATCATGCGATATACATAAATTATATGATCTTATTCTCTTTTATGCTTTAATTTAATTTTAGAGAGTTCACACTCTATGCTTTCTATATAATTAAATGTTGTCATGAGATTATGTGGTGAATGTTTATTTATTAATTATGGTTGATTAAATTTTTATTTGATTATTTATTAATTAATTAATTTATGCCAACTATAGTTCCTTAGAGATTATAATGTGTATCTAGGTTTTTCATATAAATAGATGGCGATCTATCATCACCGTTTAGGATTTATTATTTTAGTTTTAAATTTTTAAAATTTTGTAATTAAATAATCATTCGAAGTAAAGACGGATATAAAAGATGGAGATGATAGGAGTTCCATTTTTTATGTGTTTATAAATTTTTTATGTTTTTGAATTGTTGAAAATAAAATTGAAATACGACTTAAAAAACTATTTCTCTAGAAAAACGCTGGTTCTGTTCATTTCGCAAGCCAAAACTTTTGGGTCAATAAGTTGATGGTCGTAGACTGTTAGACCAAACTTCCTATTTGGTAGGCCGACAGTGGGTCAAAAATTCAAAGATGGTATTTTTTTGGTGTAGTTTTTATTTTATTTTTGAAACAATTCTGAAAAACATAAAATTTTAGAATGACCAAAAAAATAAACCTTTTGATCTATGAGGGATTGAAGAATTGAAGATGGATGCGACATGGAGAAGGATACCAAATGAAGATATAAGATGAAGAATCGATAATATGTTTTGATTGGTCTTTTGTAATCTTTATTTTCTTTTCTCTAGGATGGAACTATGATTTTATGGCTATTTATTTATTATTTTTTTTGTGGCTTTGCATGTTGCTTTGCTTGTTTGTATTATACTATGATTTGCCATGTTTGTTGATAAAATGCCATATAGAATAAGGAGTGTTGCTCATTAAAAATTGTTCATGCATGTTAACATAAAACCTTGGCCTTAAAAATATTGAGTGGGAGAAGGCTTTTGAATAGAGGACCTATGACCTCCATCATTGGTCCATAAGTAGTACATGGTGGTTCCGATCCCTAGGAAGGGATTTCATCATATACTAAGTTGGATCTCCAAAGGGATAATTTATTTTAGCATGATTTATCATTGTACACCCATAGGCGGCGATTATAAATCATGGATAAAATAGTTGAAAAGAAGGTTATACACTCAAGATTAATTTTGTTATTAACCACTCTAAGAGCTCTATTAATGAAATTAATGGCCAAAGAAAACAATCACTAGTATATGCTAGATCATACGGGTCTTGGATGATATATATTAATTGGAGGAGATCCATGTTCCTAACTAAATTTGGCAAGTCTCCCCTAGGCAGCTTGTTAAATTCTGAGTTAGGAATTATCATTGTAAGGTTATGATATTTTCAAGGTTTTGACACATAAACACAATTGTATGTTTGCTTATTTGTGTTATCTTACTAAACTGTTGTGGAATATTTGCTTATATTTGGTATATGAAAGTTTGTGATATATCAAAATGTCTAAAAATGCTTTATCATCAATACTCAATAAGAACATGTTAACTAGTGAGAATTACAATGATTGAAAAGGAACTTGAATATTGTCCTTTCCTTTGAGAAACTTAAATTTGTATTGACAATATCGTGTCCTCCCAAACTTACCAGGGATTCCATAAATGAGAAATCCAAGTGTATGATCATTGGAAATATGCTAATGATCGGCTTGCTGTTATGCTATGGCTAGCATGCATAATGTGTTGTAGGCTCAACATAAGGATTATAAGATCGCTAAGTAAATCTTGGGTAATCTGGAAGACATATTTGGAGGCCAGGCCCTAATGAAACGGCAAGGGGCTCTTCAGAAACTCTTAAACTCTAAACAAGGATTAGGGACTCTTGTGAAGAAGCATATGATGTTAGTCATTGGTTACCTAGTTGAGGCTCAAAACCATAGAGCTGACATTGACGCTGAGTCACTGATGACTGTAGTCTTTGTGACGCTATCTAAGGAGTTCATGTTAGACATGTATGCCCTAAGGAGTAGAAATGTAATATGTTTTTGGAGACATTTTTAGCAATAAAGAACATATTTATTGTTCATATACCAAATTGTTTTCCTCTTTATGTTCATATTTGGTGGATGTATGATAAGCAAACAAAAGTTTAAATTGTCGGTCTAAAACTTTAGAATCAGGCATATGACAGACATATTATGTGAAAGAAATGATTTTAAAGGTAACAGTCTAAATCATAAGATCCGTAATTGAGGGAATAAAGTTCGGTGCTTTATTCGGTGCTTTATTCATGTAAATATTGTTATGTTGTCTAAATCACTAACAAGAGATCGTTTATCTTGGCCATCTGAAGAGGACCCCACGAATTGAAACATTGGTACATTGTCACAGGTGATGATGAATTGGTTCGGGACATAAAGTATAATTGATTTGGATTAATAATTCTGTCTTTGCAAATCAATTCACTTCAGACAATCATATGTATTGTATCTTAATCTTGAGATGAATAGTGGGCCCATTTCTTGACTTATGCCTTTTGCTGTACCAAAGGGTAACATCCACAATTTATGTTGGCACGTATACCGGTTCATTGGAGACATGACCCTTGATAGCGTAGACTTGTTATTCATAGATACGGAATCCATAGCTCCTCTTAGGAGTCAATGATATCCTCTTTTATGTGTTATTCAATAATTAGAAGACTAGAGCGCTCAACCATTTAGATACATAGGTGTAACTGAATGGTATACTGTCCTTAGATGGCAAGTTTTCCGATGGCGAGATAATGGAACGTAAGAGAAAAATAATTAGGAAGGTAAGACAAAATTTATCCTTAGCCTCATTATGGATAATCCTATAGGGATACGACATATTATGATATGTCATGGAGACTTAGCTATTCGGGCTTCGTAAATCTATATATTTTGAGAGTATAGCTCTAAGCTTTTAGTAGAATAGCATTAAAGTTGATAATTATAAAATGTATATCTGGGATATTAGATTTTATAATTATCGAAAGCTTAAGCTATATAGGTCCATCAAGTTCCCTTTGCAAGCTCATAATAAATCCTATAACGATACGGCGTGCTTTTCTAATAAATTGTTGACTTATGTTAAATTATTATATTGGCTAAAATTCGATAGGATTAGATAATTTATGTCTGTTTATCAGTTGAATTAATTTTGGTATAAATTAATTTAAGAGAAACTTGTTGAATTATTGGTAATATTTATTTTCCTAGAGATTATCTAGATAAAGTTGTTTTAATCAGATAACTTCTTTATTAGGTTATTTGAATTAAAATTAAGACTTTATCCTAGAATCTCGGGTGGGAAATAAAAGATTCACAAGGATCATTTATCGTATGTTTTGCAGGCCAGTCTTCAAGTTCAGCCTGCCAACTAAATGATAATCTGATCACGCGTTTTTATGCGATTTTATCATATATTGATCCATATTCAAAATTTTGAGGCCTTATCTAAAAAGGACTAACCCCTGGGCCTAAACTCTACAAATAGGGAATGAGACTTATAAGTTATTTAAATCAGTTGAGAAATCTAGAGTGAGCACTCTGTCTGTGAGTCTCTGAAACTCCCCTGAAAGCTACTGTTCACAAAACACGAACCTTAGTTTTGGGTTTTCTCAATTGATTGGAAGGAGAGTCACAGGGAAGAGCTGTACATTGTGCACCAAAATGTACTCCGATTGTGGATAGAGAATAGCAAAGAAGACTAGTTGGTTGCGACTCTTCTACTACTCTATGTAGATGACATTTTGCTAATTAGCAATGATGTTGGGGCATTGTCACTGGTCAAATTGTGGTTGACCAAGCAGTTTGACATGAAAGATTTGACTGAAGCTAATTATGTTCTAGGCATCCAAATTTTTTGAGATAGGAAGAACAAAATGATAGCTTTATCCCAAGTGGGATACATAGATAAAATTCTCGATAAGTATGCAATGTAGAATTTTAAGAAAGGTGGGCAACCATCTAGATCTAGAATTACTCTTTCTAAGAAAGACTCTCCAAAGTCAGATGAAGAAAGAGAATACATGAAGAAGGTGCTTTATGCTTTGGCAGTGGGTAGTCTCATGTATACGATGCCTTGCACTCGACCAGATGTCTGTTATGCTCTCGGGATAGTAAGTCAATTTCAATCGGATCCAAGACCGAACTACTAGGTTGCAGTCAAGCATATTTTTGAGTACCTAAGAAAGACTAGAGGTTATATGCTAGTGTATTCAGGTGAGGATTTAACACCTCTAGGATACACTGATATGGATTTGCAATCCTATCTAGATTCAAGAAGAACGACTTTTGGTTCTATGTTTACTCTAGGTGGAGGTGCTATTGTTTGGACAAGTGTCAAGCGAGATTGCGCTTAGGATCCAATGATGACGATCGAGTATAGGTTAGCTAGTAATGCTTCAAAAAAAGCAGTGTGGCTCCGCAAGTTTCTTAGGGATCTTCAGGTAGTTCTTGGTGCGGATAAGGCGGTATCGCTTTATTGTGATAACACTATAGCGATAGCTAAGGCTAAGGAACTAAGATTTCACTAGAAGAGTAAACATATTCATCAGAAGTATCATGTGCTAAAGGACTTCCTTGAGGCTAGGCATGTTGCAATATGCAAAATTGTATATGAGGACAATTTAGTTGTTCCTTTCACGAAAACACTAAGTACGAGAGTTTTTGAGAAGTATGTAGAGGCTATGGGGATGTGAGATATGTTACATTTACTTACTTATTGCAAGTAGGTGATTGTTAGACATAGGTGTCCTAAGGAGTAAAATGTTGTTATATGTCTTGGGGACATTTTATCTGTAAAGAGTTTATTAATTATTCATATAACAAATGTTGTCCTCTTTATGTTTATTTCTGTTGAGTATAGGATAAGCAAACAAAAGTTTAAGACTATCGATCTAAACCTTTTAAGAATTGTATATATGATGGACAAATTATGTAGAAGACATGAATTATAAAGGTGATGGTCAAAATGAAAAGATCTGTAATCGAGTGAATAAACTCGAGCACTTTATTCATACTAAAATTGTTATGTTGTCTACATCCTAAAGGGAGATGGCTTGTCTTTGTCATTGGAGTGGGACTCTACGAGTAGAAACATTGGTATATTGTCATAGGTTACAATATATTGAATCGGGACATAATTCCATTTATTCAAATCAATTCTCTTTAGGCAATTATATGTGTTGGGTCTTAATCTTGAAATGACTACTAGACTCGTTATACTGACTTATGTCATATACTAAAGGGTGACATCCTGACTTAATGATGGTATATATATCGGTACATTGGAGGCATGACTCTTGATTAACCTAGACTCATTATTCATAGATATAGAATCCATAGGTGTAACTGAATAGTGTACTATCTATGGATA
This sequence comes from Artocarpus heterophyllus, assembly GCA_025403435.1. Taxonomy (NCBI): domain Eukaryota; kingdom Viridiplantae; phylum Streptophyta; class Magnoliopsida; order Rosales; family Moraceae; genus Artocarpus; species Artocarpus heterophyllus. The sequence goes on along the minus strand of CM046345.1, from coordinate 26,378,572 downwards.
GTAAGTATTCCAATAGTGTGATAATGGATTGTAAGATAAAATAATCAGGAAAGTAAAACGGAATTTATCCTTAAGCCGATTATGAATATCCTATGGGGATGTGACACATTGTGATATGTCATGGACCATTAGCTTATTGAAGCTTCATAATTTTATATAGTTCAAGAGTGTAGCTCTAAGCTTTTAGTGGAGTAGCATTAGAGTTAATAAATATAAAATATGTATCTGGGATATTGTATTTTATAATTATAGAAGCTTGATCTACATATGCCCATCGGATCTACTTTGCTAGGTCATAATAAATTTCATAGCAATAAGGCATGTTTTTCCTACATATTAGAGACTTATGCTAAATTATTAGATTGACTAAAATTCGATTTGATTGGATTTAATAATTCATATTAGTTTATCAATTGAATTAATTTTGTGAATTAATTTAAGATAAAAATGTTAAATTATTTGGATAATATTTTATTTGTATGAGTTTATCTGTATATGACAATTTTAATCAGATAACTTTTCTATAGGATTATTTGAATTAAAATTGAGGCTCCATAAAGCATACTCGAGTCAAATGAGATAAGACTTATTTAATTGGTTGAGATTGGATCTATCAGCTCAACTTGAGGAGCTTGAATATTCGAACTCCAGTATCACAACCACATGGTCGACCATGATACACTAGGCGCGGTCGACTATAGCAGTCCAAGTTAGATTTTGCTTCACTCATTTTTTTGCTGTAAAACTAATCCAAACTCGAATTTGGAGCCTAATTTGATAATGATTAACCCTAAGTCCAATTACTATAAATAGGGGTTGAGTTTTCTTTGTTATTTAGGTTACTTGAGAAGAAAAGAGTGAGTACTCTAGTGTGAGAAACTCTAAAACTCTCAAAGAGCTATTGTTCAACATCAAGGACCTTAGCTCTTGGTTTTCTCTAGTGGTTGGAAGAAGAGTCACCGGAAGAAAAGTGACACGACATGCGACCATCTACACTCCGATCATGGATAGAGAATCGCAAAGAAGACCAGTTGGCTGAGGCTTTTCTGGAACATTCTTCTCTATACAGATTCGAGCCCACTTCTATATACAAAAGAGTTTAGTAAGATCTATCATTAATTTATGTATTTACCATCTCAAACTTGTATTTTGAAAAATACTCTTACTTAAAATTTTTCAAATTCAGCTTTATGTAGTTTTTCAACACAAGCGAGTAGGCAGACACCCTAAAACGATGATGGATCTACATGCAGGAGAAGTATTTTAAGACAGGGTTATGATTATTGATCCCAGAGTTTGTATTAGAGATGATGGCCCACCATAGTGTGCCGTGTCTCAACTGAGGCCCAATGGAATGCAACTATTGCTCGTGTTCATCGTGCTGGTAGAGGAAGCTGAGACAAAGTTTACACTAGTCGACTTCCTAAATTGTTATTGAATGAAAGAAAATGGCCACGATTTAGGTTGGTTTTTCTTCATGTATGGGAAAAACATGAAGTTGAAATTTGATTTTGTAAACATTGACAGAGAATGGTAGAAGAAGTATCTCTTCAATTCTATCTATAAAGAGTCTTTTGGTGAACTCTCCAGTCACTTCTCATTCCAACTGTCATGGGGCCATCTTGGTGAGTTGAACACATAGGTGGTTTTTGTTACAGTCGTTGTGACTAATGCCTTGCACATTTTTTTTCTTGCAGATCCTGAAGCCATACTCCCTCCTTCAACTCACATCACCTTCAACAAGTGATAACATGTAAAGCCTGTAACGCCCCCTTACGGACGTCACAGATGTCGTTACATTCACACATTACATATTTATTTTTTTTTAGGTAAACTTCAAGTACAAAATTTATTTGAAACTTTAATTGTAAACGTAGTTAAGGAAAACGTAACCAGGATCCATACATACACCTTCTTTTTTTTTTACAACATTCATTCACTTAATCCATACTATTAATTATTCAATTGAATATTAAATTGATCATAAACTTCCTTTAATAAATTAAATATACCGAATAGTAAAATCATAACTTATAAAACATCACATCAATTAAAACAATTTACTCTCACAGTTTGATAGGCCAGACTGGAGACTTCGGCAGGCCGAACATGATCGGCAGGCTAGAAATCGTCAACCGGCAGGCCGGCAGAGGCTCTGAAAAACAGGGGTAAAAAAAACTTTCAAAGTTCGGTAGGCCAGAATTGAGATCGGCAGGCTGAACATTCTTAGACTGGCATGCCGATCAACGTAATATAAACTTGAATAACCTAAAGCTTAGTAAGTACATATAATTCTCACAATTTAAAAACATTTCAAGAACATCATCATCATCATCATCATCATCATCATCATCATAACGTAATAGTACAGTAAGCACATTTTCATAGAAACATATCTTTCATTACATTGACCATATTAAAACTTATTCCATTTTATCTTAAGGACCCAAGTGTTGCACCATAATCATCATCGTAGGCGTGCCGTCATGAGAGGAGAAGGGTAGCTAATCCTAAACCAAACATAACATCATAATATATCAAATCAAAACATTGGTGTGTAATACATATTAGGTGATACATATACATACATAATTTTTTCAAGCCTTGAAAATTTGTCATTATCATACATGCATAACTTTATGAACATCAAATATTTCATAAGGAAACTTTATATGAAACCATCATAAAATCCATCATAGATATCATCAAGAACATATTTTCAAACCTTTATAACATATCATGTTGCAGGTGAGAATGTACTTACCTTAGAAGCTAGCTTACTTAACCTTATATGTACTGGTGACGATGCCGCGGTCTCGATGTGCTCGTTCCTTTGCGTGTTCATGCCATTTATTCATTTAAAGATACAAAATAAAATTAATACTTATTATCATAAAATATAACATCCATTCATATTACATCACATATACATTCATCTCATACGAACATAATTCATAACATGCATCCATAACCATAATCATCAAAAACATAAAATCATTATCACATACACTTCACTGACCTACATGGATTCAAGACTTAAAAACTTAATATTCACACATACTTTAAGCACCATACTTAACAGGGGTAAAGTTAATACATAAACATATTACCATAATTTTTCTTTAGTCATAAAATTACATTAAGTATCTAAAAACAAACCATACATTTCAAACATGAGATCTGTCAGCAATAGTAAGGCAGTGAATAATCTTTTGTAAACATTTTCTAACAATTAAAACTCATATATTTTAATTTTAAAAAATTCATGCTAACATCTTACTAACATATATTTCAATATCATAAAATTATTTCATCATCAATAAAATCATTTAAACATATAAAACATTGCATAAAACAAAAGTCCAATATTAACATTGTTAAAACAGTTTCTTGACCTAGCCTCGATAGAAATTTCATAACACAAAATTTACTCATCAAAACATTACCAAACTTTGCAGTCCACAATATAACATATACATGAACATTATTGCCAAATTTTGTAGCAAACAAAGTACATTTACCCCTTGACCAAAAAAATCACATTTTCATGCATCATAACCAAACAAAAACATTATACTGTAAGTGGTAGAGGGTAGAAAATTCATAACTTAATTTAGAAAAATTGAAATGACTTGAAACTTGAAAGAACATTAACATAACACACATATGAACATCATATTAAAAATTCAAAACAAAATAAAATGCCTAGACAACGTGACGGCAGACGGATTGAGGAGGAGAAATGCTTTTCAGAATTAGCAAAAAAAATGAGTTCTTACCTTAAAAATTTATTCTCAAAATCCTTGAACTTAACCCCAATGGAAACTCAATATATTTTTCAAATAATAATAGAGGAATTGAGAGGAAAAGGAGGAGAAAACGTGAAGAAGAAGAGAGAAGAGAAAAGAAACATCTCAGAAGATTAAAGAGAGAGAAAGTGAGCGTTTACGTGAAAGAGGATAATTTAAAAGAAAATTTCAATGCCGTCAATTATGTAAAAAATTTTCTAACTAATCTTGGATTAATTCGCGTGGAGAATGGAGAGAAAAGAGGGAAAGTCAAACAAATCATCTCATCTTACCATAATTTGCCCTCTAAAAATAGGAAACCATTAACAATTACATTCAATCAATAAAAGTCAATGATTTCATTTCCTTAAATGAGAAAATTAATCCATAAATATGTCAATTAACCACATTAAACCATCCAATCATCGTAATCATCTCAATCAAAAATTTGGAGAGATTTCTGCTGACTGCTCATCAGCTGTCATCGGCCTACCGATTCCCCACATCGGCCTGTCGATTCCATAAACATCGGCCTGCCGATGGTTTCCATCGGCCTGTCGATTCTTGGAAGAATTTTCGGCCTGTCGAACTTGAAAGTCTGGCCTGCCAAACTGTCCTTAAAATACAATACATCAACATCATAGCATTCAAGTCATCATTGCATCATAAATAAACATACATTGAAATTAACATGAACACTTAAGCACATCAATTTCACGCGATCGTCACCTATCATAAAACTTAAAATAACAAGTTAGTAACACAAAATCACAAATCATAACATATATCAATAAGAAAATTACTTAATGTCGTTACTAACTTAGCACAATCCGTTATATAAGAATCGGTAGGTGTTACAATTTTCTCCACCTTATAAAAGTTTCGTCCTCGAAACTCAGAATAATTGTAGATACTTAGATCTCATGTCATCTTTACGTTCCCATGTAACTTCTTCCACTCAATGATTTTGCCATAATACGTTGACCAATGGAATTTTTTTATTCCTCAAGGTCTTGGTTTTCCAATCGAGTATCTCTACTGGCTTTTCTTCATAACTTAAATCTTCTCGTATCTTGATCACTTGTTGCTCAATCACATGCGTAGGGTCTGGAACATACTTCTTGAGCATAGAAACATGAAACACATCATGCATTGCTGACATTTTTGAAGGCAACTTCAGCTGATAAGCCACCTTGCCTATCCTCTTCACTATTTCATAAGGACGAATGAATCTTGGGCTTAACTTGCGTTTCTTCCCAAACCTCATAACTCCTTTCATCGGTGCAACTTTTAAAAACACAGATTTGTCCACGGCAAACTCTAAAGGTCTTCTTCTCTTGTTAGCATAACTCTTCTAATGGCTTTGAACGGTCTTTATTCTTCTTCTTATCAACTTTATCATCTTAGAAGTTTTTTTAACAAAATTAGTTCTTTCAACATCGACGCTTTTCATCAATTTCTTCTCACCAGCTTCATGCCAACATATAGGCGACCTGCATTTTTGCCCATACAGAGCTTCATAAGGTGCCTCCCAATTGTCGCCTGAAAGCTGTTGTTGTAAGCAAACTCTGCTAATGGCAACATTTTACACTAGCTGGTCTTAAAATCAAGAGAACAAGCCCAGAGTATATCTTCTAAAATCAAGCCCGTCATCTCCGTTTGGCCGTCTGTCTGAGGATGAAAAGCTGTACTGAAATGCAGCCTGGTTCCCATAGTAGTCTATACACTCTTCCAAAACTTAGACGTGAACCTGCCATCACGATATGAGATGATTGACTTGGGAATTCCATGAAGTCGCACAATCTCCTTGACATAGAGTTCCGCTAACCGTTCCATAGAGCAAGTGATCTTGATGGGAATGAAATGCGCCATCTTAGTCAGTCGATCCACAATTACCAAAATTGCATCATAACTGTTCATAGTTCTGGGCAAACCGGTAATGAAATCCATTGCTATATCCTCCCATTTCCATTTCAGTATCTGGATAGACTATAAATCACCACCAGGTCTCTGGTATTCAGCTTCGTCATGGCATAGATTCGGGCATTCGTTGGTGTCGCTTCAAGTCTCCCTTGACTGATAAGTGGCCCTTCAAGGGAAGCTTGCGTCTGATGGATCTGGGCTTAAGGAGGAGCTCTCTGAGGGGCATTGGCATTCATTAGTTTGGGGCAGTTCTTGACAAAATGATCTTCATGCCCACAAATAAAACATTGGTTTGTCCCCAAGCGGCGTTCCCCTAGATATTTCTTTCCACATTTGACACATGGTTGAAGCCACCTGCTATTGTTGTTGTGCTTACCATCATTATGCCTCTTGTTGTCTTGGCCCTGCTGGTTTTGAGCATTGCCCTTCCTCTTGTTGTTCCTCCAGTTCTGGTTGTTGTTGTTGTTTCTGTGTGGAGGGCGGTTCTGGTTGTTTGCATTATTAGTTTGCTGGCCCGACTGAAGCTGGTTCCTTTTTAGCTTAGAGAAGTGGAACTCCGTACGTTGGGCCCTCATGACTCTTGAGTCCTTGGGTGGACTTACCCCATCAATGATAGCAACAATTTCAGGCCCGAGGACCTTGATCAGCCTTCTGACCCTTTCATTTTCATCCATAACCATCCCTGGGCATAGATGAGCTAGCTGGTCAAACTTTGTCACAACATCTGTGACTGACATATCCCCCTAGCGCAGGTTATCGAACTCCTCATAATGCTTCCTTGTAACATTCATGCGAAAGAACTTCATGTTGAACTCCTGAACAAAGTCTGCTCATGACATCTCTTCAACATTCCTGCTCTGTTTGATGCCATCCCACCAAATTCTAGCCTCTGTGGTGAGACAGTATGAGGCACAGAGGACCTTCTCATTGTCTGTAAAGCCCATGAGTCTTAGGGTAGCCTCAATCGTCTTCAACCATCCTTGTGCGACTAACGGATCCTTTGAACCCTCGAAGTCTGTTGGCTTAACTCTCTTCCATCTGACCAAAAGAGGTTCCTGATAGGCCGCTCTTAGTTCAGCAATAGGGGCTGGGACTTCACTGCCTTGTGGCTGAGGAGGAGGAAGAGGCACGTCGTTGCCTCGTCGCTCACCATTCTGGTCGTTGGCCCCTAATTCGGCTATCTCTCTTCTTTAATCCTCAAGTTGCCTCTGCAGCTCAGTGATCATTGTCATAAGCCTTTCGTTGGTCTGGGTGCATGTTTGCATTCTTTTGTGGCCCAATTATTAATTTCCTAAAAGAATTAGGAACTTAGAAATAATCCTCTAATATGAGACAGGTTTTCACTACTAGAACATTAATTGTTAAACAACTAAACCTCATTCGTATCCTCATACTTGCATCAAAACATCTAACTTTATAACATACTTACTTGCAGGACTTGGATTGTCGTGTGGTGATATGAATAGTAAACAAAAATTTGCTCTAATACCAAATCCAATAACGCCCCCTTACGGACGTCACATATGTCGTTACAATCATACATTACATACATATATATATATATATTTTAGGTAAACTTCAAGTACAAAACTTATTTAGAACTTTAATTGTGAACGTAGTTAAGGAAAACGTAACCATGATCCATACATACACCTTCTTTTTTTTTTTTACAACATTCATTCACTTAATCCATACTATTAATTATTCAATTGAATATTAAATTGATCATAAACTTCCTTTAATAAATTAAATATACCGAATAGTAAAATCATAACTTATAAAACATCACATCGTTTAAAACTATTTACTCTCATAGTTCGGCAGGCCGAACTGGAGACTTTGGAAGGCCAAACATGAGCGGCAAGCCAAAAATCGTCAACCGGCATGCCAGTAGAGGCTCTACAAAATAGGGTTAAAAAAAACTTTCAAAGTTCGACAGGTCGAAATCGAGATCAGTAGGCCGAACATTCTTACATCGGCATGCCGATAAACGATGATTGGTAGGCCGACCGAGCCAAAACTTTAAGAAAACATAATTTTAAGACAAATTCAACTTTCAAAATGCGAAAGATCAAATTCTTAAAATGATAAAATAAAATAATAAAACATAGTCTTGTATTCTTTAAAACACATCATAAAAATATGTTGAAATTATTAAACCATAGCTTAAATCGTAAAAACTTGCCTCATTGGCGTTCTTCCGGTTACAATTCATCTTCCCTAAGCTCACACGGCTTCCCATGTCCTCCGCCTAATCCATGACTTGAATAAGCTAAAGCTAAAGCTTGGTAAGTACATATAATTCTCACAATTTAAAAACATTTCAAAAACATCATCATCATCATAACTTAATAGTGCAGTAAGCACATTTTCATAGAAACATATCTTTCATTACATTGACCATATTAAAACTTATTCCATTTTATCTTAAGGGCCCAAGTGTTGCACCATAATCATCATCCTAGATGTGCAGTCATGAGAGGAGAATGGTAGCTAATCCTAAGCCAAATATGACATCATAACATATTATATCATAACATTGGTGTGCAACACTTATTAGGTGATACATATATATACATAATTTTTTCATGCCTTGAAAATTCGTCATTATCATACATGCATAACTTTATGAACATCAAAATATTTCATAAGGAAACTTTATATGAAACCATCATAAAATACATCATAGATATCATCAAGAACATATTTTCAAACCTTTATAACATATCATGTTGCAGGTGAGAATATACTTACCTTAGAAGCTAGCTTACTTAACCTTATATGTATTGGTGACAACGCCGCGGTCTCGATGTGCTCGTTCCTTTGCGTGTTCATGGCGTTTATTCATTTAAAGATACAAAATAAAATTAATACTTATTATCATAAAATATAACATCCATTCAGATTACATCACATATACATTCATCTCATACGAACATAATTCATAATATGCATCCATAACCATAATCATCAAAAACATAAAATCATTATCACATACACTTCACTGACCTACATGGATTCAAGACTTAAAAACTTAATATTCATACATACTTTAGGCACCATACTTAACAGGGGTAAAGTTAATAAATAAACATATTACCATAATTTTTCTTTAGTCATAAAAATTGCATTAAGTATCTAAAAACAAACCATACATTTCAAACATGAGATCTGTCAGCAATAGTAAGGCAGTGAATAATCTTTTGAAAACATTTCTAACAATTAAAACTCATATATTTTAATTTAAAAAAATTCATGCTAACATCTTACTAACATATATTTCAATATCATAAAATTATTTCATTATCAATAAAATCAATTAAACATATAAAACATCACATAAAACAAAAGTCCAATATTAACATTGTTAAAACAGTTTCTTAACACATAATTCACTCATCAAAACATTGCCAAACTTTCCAGTCCATAATATAACATATACATGAACATTCTTGCCAAATTTTGTAGCAAATCACATTTACCCCTTGAACAAAAAAATCACATTTTCATGCATCATAACCAAACAGCAACATTATACTATGAGTGGTAGAGGGTAGAAAATTCATAACTTAATTTAGAAAAATCGTAATGACTTGAAACTTGAAAGAACATTAACATAACACACATATGAACATCATATTAAAAATTCAAAATAAAATAAAATGCCTAGACAAAGTGACGACAGACTGATTGAGGAGGAGAAATGCTTTTCAGAATTACCGAAAAAAATGAGTTCTTACCTTAAAAATTTATTCTCAAAATCCTAGAACTTAACCCCAATTGAAACTCAATATATTTTTCAAATAATAACAGAGGAACTGAGAGGAAAAGGAGGAGCAAAACATGAAGAAGAAGAGAGAAGAGAAAAGAAACGTCTTAGAAGATTAAAGTGATAGAAAGCGAGCGTTTACGTGAATGTGGATAATGTAAAAGAAAATTTCAATGCCCTCAATTATGTCAGAAATTTTCTAACTAATCTTGGATTAATTCGCATGGAGAATGGAGAGAAAAGAGGGAAAGTCAAACAAATCATCTCATCTTACCATAATTTGCCCTCTAAAAATAGGAAACCATTAAAAATTACATTCAATCAATAAAAGTCAATGATTTCATTTCCTTAAATGAGGAAATTAATCCATAAATATGTCAATTAACCACATTAAACCATCCAATCATCGTAATCATCTCAATCACAAATTTGGAGAGATTTCTGCTGACTGCTCGTCAGCTGTCATCGGCCTACTGATTCCCCACATCGGCCTTCCGATTCCATAAACTTCAGCCTGCCAATGGCTTCCATCGGCTTGCTGATTCTTGGAATACTTTTTGGCCTGCCGAACTTGAAAGTCCGGCCTGTCGAACTGTCCTTAAAATACAATACATCAACATCATAGCATTCAAGTCATCATTGCATCATAAATAAACATACATTGAAATTAACATGAACACTTAAGCACATCAATTCCACACGATCGTCACCTATCATAAAACTTAAAATAACAAATTAGTAACATAAAATCATAAATCATAACATATATCAATAAGAAAATAATTTAACGTCATTACTAACTTAGTATAATCCGTTACATAAGAATAGGTGGGTGTTACAATTCTTCCCACCTTATAAAAGTTTAGTCCTCGAAACTCAGAGTAATTGCAGATACATAGATCTCATGTCATCTTCACGTTCTCATGTAACTTCTTCCACTTGGTGATTTTGCCATAATACCTTGCCAAATGGAATTTCTTTATTCCTCAAGGTCTTGGTTTTCCAATCGAGTATCTCTACTGGCTTTTCTTCATAACTTAAATCTTCTCGTATCTCGATCACTTGTGGCTTAATCACATGCATAGGGTCTGGAACATACTTCTTGAGCATAGAAACATGAAACACATCATGCATTGCTGACATTTTTGAAGGCAACTTCAGCTGATAAGCCACCTTGCCTATCCATCCTCTTCATGATTTCATAAGGACCAATGAATCTTGGGCTTAACTTGCGTTTCTTCCCAAACCTCATAACTCCTTTCATCAGTGCAACTTTTAAAAACACAGATTCATCCACGTCAAACTCTAAAGGTCTTCTTCGCTTGTTAGCATAACTCTTCTGATGGCTTTGAGCGGTTTTTATTCTTCTTCTTATCAACTTTATCATCTCAGAAGTTTCATTAAAAAAATCAGTTCTTTTAGCATCGATGCTTTTCATCAATTTCTTCTCACCAGCTTCGTGCCAACACATAGGTGACCTGCATTTTTGCGCATACAGAGCTTCATAAGGTGCCATCTTAATTGTCGCCTAAAAGCTGTTGTTGTAAGCAAACTCTGCTAATGGCAACATTTTACACTAGCTGGTCTTAAAATCGAGAGAACAAGCCCGTAGTATATCTTCTAAAATCAAGTTCGTTCTCTCCGTTTGGCCGTCTGTCTGAGGATGAAAAGCTGTACTGAAATATAGCCTAGTTCCCATAGCAGTCTGTACACTCTTCCAAAACTTACATGTGAACCTGCCATCACGATATGAGATGATTGACTTAGGAATTCCATGAAGTCGTACAATCTCCTTGACATAGAGTTTCGCTAACCGTTCCATAGAGTAAGTGATCTTGATGGGAATGAAATGCGCCATCTTAGTCAGTCGATACACAGTTACCTAAATTGCATCATAACCGTTCATAGTTCTGGGCAAATCGGTAATGAAATCCATTGCTATATCCTCCTATTTCCATAATGGTATCTAGATAGACAATAAATCACCACCAAGTCTTTGGTGTTCAGCTTTGTCATGGCATAGATTTGGGCATTCATTGGTGGCGCTTCAAGTCTCCCTTGACTAATAAGTGGTCCTCCAAGGGAAGCTTGCATCTGATAGAGCTAGGCTTGAGGAGGAGCTCTCTGAGGGGCATTGGCATTCATTAGTTTGGGGCAGTTCTTGAAAAAATGATCTTCATGCCCACAAATGAAACATTGGTTTGTCCCCAAGCGGCATTCCCCTGGATATTTCTTTCCACATTTGGCACATGGTTGAAACCGCCTGCTACTGTTGTTGTGCTGACCATTATTATGCCTCTTGTTGTCTTGGCCCTACTGGTTTTGAGGATTGCCCTTCCTCTTGTTGTTCCTCTAGTTCTGGTTGTTGTTGTTGTTTCTATGTGGAGGGCGGTTCTGGTTGTTTGCATTATTAGCTTGCTAGCATGACTAAGGCTGGTTCCTTCTTAACTTGGAGAAGTGGAACTCCGCACGTTGGGACCTCATGACAACCTGCTCTTGAGTCCTTAGGTGGACTTACCCCATCAACGATAGCAGCAATTTCAGGCCTGAGGACCTTGATCAGCCTTCTTAACCTTTCATTTTCATCCATAACCATCCCTGGGCATAGACGAGCTAGCTGGTCAAACTTTGTCACAACATCTGTGACTGACATATCCCCCTGGCACAGGTTATCGAACTCCTGATAATGCTTCCTAGTAACGTTCATGTGAAAGAACTTCATGTTGAACTCCTGAACAAAGTCTGCTCATGACATCTCTTCAACATTCCTACTCTGTTCGATGCCATCCCACCAAATTCTAGCCTCTGTGGTGAGACAGTATGAGGCACAGAGGACCTTCTCATTGTCTGTAAAGCCCATGAGTCTTAGGGTAGCCTCAATCGTCTTCAACCATCCTTGTGAGACTAATGGATCCTTTGAACCCTCGAAGTCTGCTGGCTTAACCTTCTTCCATCTAACTAAAAGAGGTTCCTAATAGGCCACTCTTGGTTCAACAGCAGGAGCTGGGACTTCACTAACTTGTGGCTGAGGAGGAGGAGGAGGCATGTCGTTGCCTCGTCGCTCACCGTTCTGGTCGTTGGCCCTTAATTCGGCTATCTCTCTTCTTTGATCCTCAAGTTGCCTCTATAGCTCAACGATCATTGTCATAAGCCTTTCATTGGTCTGGGTGCGTGTTTGCATTCTCTGTGGCTGTCAATTATTAATTTCCTAAAAGAATTAGGAACATAGAAATGATCCTCTAATATGAGACAGGTTTTCACTACTAGAACATTAATTGTTAAACAACTAAACCTCATTCTTGTCCGCATACTTGCTTCAAAACATCTAACTTTATAACATACTTAATTGGAGGACTTGGATTGACGTGCGGCAATATTAATTGTAAACAGAAATTCACTCTGATACCAAAGCCTATAACGCCCCCTTACGGACGTCATAGATGTCGTTACATTCATACATTACATACTAACATATATATATATTTTAGGTAAACTTCAAGTACAAATCTTATTTGAAACTTTAATTGTAAATGTAGTTAAGGAAAATGTAACCAGGATCCATACATACACCTTTTTTTTTTTACAACATTCATTCACTTAATCCATACTATTAATAATTCAATTGAATATTAAATTGATAATAAACTTCCTTTAATAAATTAAAAATATCGAATAGTAAAATCATAACTTATAAAACATCACATCATTTAAAACTATTTACTCTCACAGTTCGGCAGGCCGGACTGGAGACTTCGGTAGGCCAAACATGATCGGCAGGCCAAAAATCGTCAATCGGTAGGCCGGCAGAGGCTCTGTAAAACAGGGTTAAAAAAACTTTAGAGGTTCGGCAGGTCAGAATTGAGATTGGCAGGCCAAACATTCTTACATCGACATGCCGATCAACGATGATCGGCAGGCCGATCGAGCCAAAACTTTAAGAAAACATAATTTTAAGACAAATTCAACTTTCAAAATGCGGAAGATCAAATTCTTAAAATGATAAAATAAAATAATAAAACATAGTTCTTGTATTCTTTAAAACACATCATAAAAATGAGTTCAAATTATTAAACCATAGGTCAAATCGTAAAAACTTGCTTCATTGGTGTTCTTTCGGTTACAATTCATCTTCTTTAAGCTCACATGCCTTCCCATGTCCTCCGCCTAATCCATGACTTGAATAAGCTAAAGCTAAAGCTTAGTAAGTACATATAATTCTCACAATTTAAAAACATCTCAGAAACATCATCATCATCATCATCATCATAACGCAATAGTGCAGTAACATATTTTCATTGAAACATATCTTTCATTAAATTGACCATATTAAAACTTATTCCATTTTATCTTAAGGGCCCAAGTGTTGCACCATAATCATCATCGTAGGCGCGCTGTCATGAGAGGAGAAGGGTATCTAATTCTAAACCAAACATGACATCATAACATATCATATCATAACATTGGTGTGTAGCACTTATTAGGTGATACATATATATACATAATTTTTTCATGCCTTGAAAACTTGTCATTATCATACATGCATAACTTTATGAACATCAAAATATTTCATAAGGAAACTTTATATGAAACCATCATAAAATCTATCATAGATATCATCAAGAACATATTTTCAAACCTTTATAACATATCATGTTGTAGGTGAGAATGTACTTACCTTAGAAGCTAGCTTACTTAACCTTATACGTATTGGTGACGACGCTCGCGGTCTCGATGTGCTTGTTCCTTTGCGTGTTCATGGCATTTATTCATTTAAAGATACAAAATAAAATTAATACTTATTATCATAAAATATAACATCCATTCATATTACATCTCATATACATTCATCTCATACAAACATAATTCATAATATGCATCCATAACCATAATCATCAAAAACATAAAATCATTATCACATACACTTCACTGACCTACATGGATTCAAGACTTAAAAACTTAATATTCACACATACTTTAGGCACCATACTTAACAGGGGTAAAGTTAATACATAAACATATTACCATAATTTTTCTTTAGTCATAAAAATTACATTAAGTATCTAAAAAGAAACCATACATTTCAAACATGAGATCTGTTAGCAATAGTAAGGCAGTGAATAATCTTTTGAAAACATTTCTAACAATTAAAACTCGTATATTTTAATTTTAAAAAAATCATGCTAACATCTTACTAACATATATTTCAATATCATAAAATTATTTCATCATCAATAAAATCATTTAAACATATAAAACATCACATAAAACAAAAGTCCAACATTAACATTGTAAAAACAGTTTCTTGACCTAGTCTTGATAGAAATTTCATAACACATAATTCACTCATCAAAACATTACCAAACTAGGCAGTCCATAATATAACATATACATGAACATTCTTACCAAATTTCGTAGGAAACAAAGCACATTTACCCCTTGAACAAAAAAATCACATTTTCATGCATCATAACCAAACAACAACATTATACTGTGAGTGGTAGAGGGTAGAAAATTCATAACTTAATTTAGAAAAATTAAAATGACTTGAAACTTAAAAGAACATTAACATAACACACATATGAACATCATAGTAAAAATTCAGAACAAAATAAAATACCTAGACAAAGTTACGACAAACGGATTGAGGAGGAGAAATGCCTTTTAGAATTACCGTAAAAAATGAGTTCTTACCTTAAAAGTTTATTCTCAAAATCCTTGAACTTAACCCCAATGGAAACTCAATATATTTTTCAAATAATAACAGAGGAATTGAGAGGAAAAGGAGGAGAAAAGCATGAAGAAGAAGAGAGAAGAAAAAGGAAACGTCTCAAATGATTAAAGAGAGAGAGAGCAAGCGTTTACGTGAATGAGGATAACGTAAAAGAAAATTTCAATGCCCTGTAACGTCCCGAAATTTATTTAACATTAATGTAATGTAAATGATGAATTAGTGTGCCATAATTAAAGTTTTAACTTTAATTAGATTATTTGGTTGGATTTTTAGTTTTTGGTTGTTTTGTTAAATTGATGTGTTCAAAAGATTTCTTGTTGATTTAAAATGATGTTTTGAGTTTTAAAACACAACAATTGGTAAAATGTTAAAAATACTCTGTTTTGCAAAACCGTGGGCGGCACATGGTTTTCGCACAGTAAAACCGCCCACCGATTTTCTCTATTTATTTCTCTCTCTCTCTCTCTCTTCACTCTCACGAGCTCTCTCTCTCTCCTCTCTCTTAGTCTCTCGGCAGCCTCTCTCTCTCTCTCTAATTTCTTCACAAATTTTTGATTTCCATTCGAATCCAAGCTTCGGAACAGCAAGGAGGAAGCTCGGGGACGTGATTCGGCAACCGAGAACGCGGATTGAAGCTTCGATTCGAGGTTAGATTCGAAATTTCTAAACTTTTTACAAAATTTCCAATTTTGTGTGTTTTTGAAATCTAAGTTTGTTTTAGCTTAGAAAACCGTGGATTTGTGTTAAATGAGCTTAGAACAACTAGAATCTAAGCCTAGATTGAAGAAAAACGGATTGGATTCAAGATTTTCATTTTTCTCCTCTTTTTCTCATTTTCGGATTTTTGAGGATTTTGAGTTTAAATGTTGTTTAAATGATTCCAAACATGTTTTAGAATGTTTTTCTATCAAGTATAGTTGTTTTTCATGCCTGGGATTTGAGAAAAACAGGTTAGAAACAAGATTTGGATTTTGGGGATCGAGAAACCCGTGGCTGGGATTTCTGGATCTTCCCAGTTCGGCAGGCCGAAGTTCATGTTCGGCAGGCCGGAGTGATGATCGGCAGGCCAGTGTTCTTCCGACCGGCAGGCCGAATCTGGAGAAATGTTCGGCAGGCCGAACCTTGTTTCCGGCAAGGCCGAACTGTACAGTTCGGCAGGGCGTCCGGCAGGCCGACCGAGGCATGGAAAATTTTGTGATTTTTACCCGATTTCACTGTTTTGCACCCTGATTTAAATCCCAACCTTATAGGATGATTTTAATGATACAAATGGCACACTAGGACATCATGAAATGATTTAGTAACATAGAATGTCTCGAACTAGATATTGATTGACTTAGTTTGTATCTAGGATTGTTCGTGGTTCCGTGGAGCTAACGTATAGCGGATCGGGATTACGGTGTGGGGTACCGGCATGAGTACTAAGGTAGGACTTCTATCCTATTTCTTTGGTAGCCTGGTTTCGAAATGATTTGGCTATGAAAAGGATTTCTATCAAAATGTTTTCAACGGTTGTTTGAAAATGGTTTTATCGGTTATATTTTTATATACCGTGGCATGAAATGAATTTCATAATGAATGTAATTGACAACACTCGGTAATTGGGTTTTGAATGATAATGATAATAAACACATGGGCATGATGCCATATCAGAGATCGGGTCGTGATCGACCTTGGGGGCAGGTCCCGAAACCCAGCTGGGCCACTACGGTGGTGATTTCATGGTTTGCCTAGGTAAAAGTAAACTGGTGTTTTGATTTGACGAGTAGACTGTTCTGTGTCAGAACGGTTCTACTCAATTTATTTATTTATTTATTCAAGTTCCTTTCTGTATAACTCCTGATAATGTTATGTTTCTTTGCATTAAATTATTTTATAAAACTTAGTCCTACTGAGCCTTTCGCTCACATTTTATCTGTTTTAAATCCCCCCCTTCTAGGTGGTTTCCCATTTAGGTTTGGAGAAGATTCTTCAGACCGAACTCAGGAGCAATAGGAGAATTTATTTATATTCTGTATATATTAAACAAGGCATGTAAGACTTAACTTTATTTGTGCTTGGACTGTAATTGTATTTGTGATATTGTCAGATCCATGTGTGTGCACAAGTTGTGGGTTGTGGAACCCATATTCGCGGTTTTTATTCAATTATTGTTATTTGTTTAATGATTTTAAATTCTTTATCAAATGTGGTGGAAAAATCTCTTTATTTCTTGCTTAATTGGATTTTTAAACCCTTAATTTCAATTAAATTCTCTTTTAATTAATTTAAATATTCTGCCACGTCACCTCCCGTACTCCGGGGCGTGACAGAATGGTATCAGAGATCAAGGTTATGAACGTTGGGAATTGTGCACACATAGGTTTGACAATGAAATACCTCTGACAGTCCAAATTTTGTTTTCAGAAGTGAGAGGATGGCACCTAGACGTCGTTCGATAGCTGACGCCGAGTTCGAAAATGATGAGGGCCTGATGAGGTCTATGATCGCGGCTTTCCGGCAGATGGCAGCCAGGACTAGACCGGAAGACTCCAGTGTTGGTAGTCGGCATGCCTTCTTTAAGGAATTTCGGCGGGCGTCTATTCCGACTTTTGAT
This sequence comes from Artocarpus heterophyllus, assembly GCA_025403435.1. Lineage (NCBI taxonomy): Eukaryota > Viridiplantae > Streptophyta > Magnoliopsida > Rosales > Moraceae > Artocarpus > Artocarpus heterophyllus. Next base: position 26,360,765 of record CM046345.1, on the reverse strand, counting down.
GGCAATGGGGATCCGCAGTTAGCAGAGTATTGGTTGGATTCGATCTTGAAGCATCTTGATACCCTTGGTGTGCCTGAGGAGTATCGTGTGGAGTTTGCGGCGTATAAGCTCGAGGGTGGCACTAACACCTGGTGGAAACAAACTAAGCGTCTGGAGCGCGGTGGCGATATCGGTTGGGACAAGTTCGAGGATCTGTTCTATGATCGGTATTTTCCGCAGGGGTATAGAGATCAGAAGGCAGCTGAGTTTTATAGATTGCAACAGGGTGATATGTCAGTTCGGGAGTATGAGGCAAAGTTTAGCGAGTTGGCCAGGTTTGCTCCATCAGCTGTGGCATCGGAGCGCGAGAAATGCATCAAGTTTCAGGAAGGACTCAAGGCTCCTATTCGGCGGCAGTTGGTTGCTCTACGGCTTAGGAGTTTCGGAGAGCTTGTGTCGTCGGCGATCTCCATGGAGAATGATTACGTGCAGTATTGTGAGGACCGAGCCAAGGCTTCAGGAGGACCGCAGAGGAGTGGCAGGAAGAGCACCAGTAGTCGTCCAGCTCCAGGGAAAGGCAAGCAAGGCGGTGCGACCAGTGGCAGTAGCAGTTCGTCTGGCAGCGGGCGCAGCAATCCCTACAGCTTTCATTGTCATTTCTGTCAGCAGCCCGGACACATCAAGAGGAATTGCCCGATCAGGAGTGCTCGTCTTGGATCACAGACCGGGGAGGATGCCAGTCGTTCGTCTCAGCCTCAGCCTCAGACCCTACCTCCGCCTCCGCAGTACCCGCAGTTGCAGTATCCGCAGTTTTCTCCTCAGCAATTCTCATATCCGGCACGGGGACAGCAGCCGCAGTATTTTCAGCGCAGTGTTCCTCAGTATAGAGCTCCGAGTACAGGTAGTGTGCAGTCATCCCCATCTCAGCAGTATCGGCCGAGTAATGCAGGACCCAGCAATGTCGGTAGAGGAAAAGGTAAGGCGCCAGTGCAGGTTCATGCAATGGCATCTGGAGGGTCAGATTTTCAGATTGGTAACGCGGTTGTCGATGGTATGGTTTTGGTTTCTGGATCTCTAGCTCGCGTTTTATTTGATACCGGTGCCTCTCGTTCTCTCATTTCAAGTTCCTTTGTACATGCCTTGGGATTAGAAGTAGAAGAGTTTAATGAACCCCTAGTTATAACTTCTCCCTTGGGGCGAGTGTGTGTGAATTGTATGTGTAAATCTTGTAAAATAAAGATTGGGGATGAGATTTTGAAAAGTGATTTGATTGTACTCCCCATGAGTTCCTATGATATGATTTTAGGGATGGACTGGTTGTCCAGGTATAGTGTAGTCGTGGACTGCCAACTTAGAAAAGTGACCCTAGTGTCTGAAAGTGGGACGGTAATCACTTACCAGGGTGGTGGTGATTGGCTAATGAGTGAGCGTCTCATGAAGTCATGTTTAGGAGGGCGAAGGAATCTAGATTGTTTTGCTTTTCTTGCCAATCTAGATTGCGAGCCCTATGTTTCGAGTAGTAGTGTAGCGATTCCGGTGGTTGATGAGTTCGAGGATGTTTTCCCCGACGAGTTATCAGGGTTACCACCGCATCGGGAGATTGAGTTCGGTATCGAGTTGTTTCCAGGGACATCACCGATTTCTATGGCACCTTATCGGATGGCGCCTGCAGAAATGAAGGAATTGAGGAAGCAACTTCAGGAGCTTGCTGATAAAGGGTATATTCGGAATAGCACATCTCCGTGGGGAGCACCAGTTTTGTTCGCTAAGAAGCACGATGGGACTTTCAGGTTATGTGTAGATTATCGGCAGCTAAATCGTGTTACGGTGAAGAACAAGTATCCCTTGCCTAGGATTGATGAGCTATTTGATCAGTTGGGAGGTTCGCGATACTTCTCGAAGATTGATTTGCGGTCAGGTTATCATCAGCTCAGAATCAAGGAAGAGGACATTCCCAAGACAGCTTTTAGGACTCGGTATGGGCACTTCGAGTTTCTGGTTATGTCTTTCGGGTTGACGAATGCTCCAGCAGCTTTTATGGATTTGATGAACAGGATATTTAGGCCGTATCTGGATCAGTTTGTGATCGTGTTCATCGATGATATTCTTGTGTATTCTAAGACTTGGGAGGAGCATGAGCAGCATCTTCGGATCGTGCTTCAGACTCTGCGGGAGCACCAGTTGTATGCTAAGAGGGAAAAATGTGAGTTCTGGTTGACTGAGGTCAAATTTCTGGGTCATGTCATTTCGGAGCATGGTATTTCAGTGGATCCGTCCAAGATTGAAGCTATATTGGAGTGGGAACGACCAAGGAATGTAGCGGAGATTCGCAGCTTCTTAGGTCTTGCTGGATATTACAGGAAATTTGTAAAAGACTTTTCGAAGATTGCAGCTCCGTTGACGAGGTTGATCAGGAAAAACGTCAGGTTTGAGTGGGATGAAGACTGTGAGTCTGCTTTTCAGGAATTGAAGAGCCGATTGACTTCAGCTCCAGTATTAGTTATTCCTAGTAGTGACGAGCCGTATGAGGTTTATGCTGATGCTTCAGGGCGCGGACTTGGATGCGTGTTGATGCAGCATGGACGTGTGGTTGCGTACGGATCGAGACAGCTATGACCTCACGAGTGGAATTATCCTACTCACGATTTAGAGCTTGCAGCGGTGATCTACGCGCTGAAGATTTGGAGATGTTACTTGTATGGAGCATCGTTTCAGGTCTTCTCCGATCACAAGAGTTTGAGGCATTTGTTCACTCAGAGGGATCTCAACTTGAGGCAGCGCAGATGGGTGGAGTACATGGAGGATTATGATTTCGCGTTGCAGTATCATCCCGGGAAAGCTAATGTGGTAGCGGACGCGCTTAGCAGGAAGTCTTCAGGGATTCTCGCTTGTTTGATTTTTGACGACTGGAGCAGGGATGCAACAGTGAGTGAGTATTGGCTACAGTATCATGAAGACGGTGATCGAGTTTTGTTGTATCATGTGGAAGCGACTCCAGCTCTTGTTCGGATGGTGAAGCAAGGTCAGTGGCAGGATCGACATTTGCAGGGGATTTGGTCGCAGATTCAGAACGGGGAGCAGTTCGAGGAATGGAGCGTGCATGCAGATGGATCGTTGTACTTTCGGGAGCGTCTTGTAGTTCCAGTTATCGCCGAGGTGACGAAAGCCGTTCTAGATGAAGCTCATAGGTCTCAGTTTGCTATTCATCCGGGGAGCACCAAGATGTATCGTGATTTGAAGAGGCACTATTGGTGGAGAGGCATGAAGAAAGATGTTCGCGAGTACGTGGCCAAGTGTTCGACGTGTCTCCAGGTGAAAGCTGAGCATCAGAAGCCTGCAGGTCAGCTTCAGCCGCTTCCTATTCCAGGGTGGAAATGGGAGCATGTGACGATGGATTTCCTCACAGGTTTGCCGAGGACGGAGCAGCGGCATGATGCAGTTTGGGTTGTAGTCGACAGGTTGACAAAATCGGCGCATTTCATTCCGATTAGGTCGACGTGTTCCAGGAAGATTCTCGGGGAGTTGTATATGCAGAACATTGTGAGGTTGCATGGAGTTCCTTTGTCCATCACCTCTGATCGAGACACCAGGTTTAATGCTAAGTACTGGAGGAGTTTTCAGGAGGCTTTGGGTACGGATTTGAACTTCAGTACGGCGTTTCATCCTCAGACTGATGGGCAGTCTGAGCGGGTTATTCAGGTTCTCGAGGATATGTTGCGTGCTTGTGCGTTGGACTTCGGCGGGAATTGGAAGCAATACTTGCATTTGGCGGAGTTCGCGTACAACAATAGTTATCAGGCGAGTATCGGTATGGCACCATTTGAGGCGTTGTATGGGCGACCGTGTCGGTCACCCGTGTGTTGGGTCGAGCCGGAAGATAGAGTTATTCTTGGGCCGGATGAGATTCGTGACAGCAACGAGAAAGTCGCAGTGATTCAGGATCGGTTGAGAGCAGCTCAGAGTCGGCAAAAGAGCTACGCGGATAGGAGACGTAGACCTTTAGAATTCGCGGTTGGAGATTTTGTTCTCTTGAGGGTGTCACCTCGTAAGGGAACTATGCGGTTCGGGGTGAGTGGGAAGCTCGCGCCGAGGTATATTGGGCCGTACGAGATCACTCAGCGTGTTGGTGTGGTCGCTTATCGGCTTGATCTTCCGCCCGAACTTTCTCATGTGCACGATGTGTTTCATGTGTCTATGCTTAGGAAGTGTCCACCTGAGCAGGGTAAGATAGTATCGTTTCGCGACGTGCAGGTTCAGGAGGATACGACGTACGAAGAAGTGCCGATTCAGATCATCGACCGGAAAGTGATTAGCTTGCGTCGTCGTGAGATACCATTGGTAAAGGTCGTGTGGCAGCATCACGGGGTTGATGAAGCCACTTGGGAACTAGAGTCGGGTATGCGGGAGTTATATCCGCATTTGTTTTGCTTTTGAGATGAGTTGTAAATTTCGAGGACGAAATTTCTTTTAGGAGTGGAGAGCTGTAACGTCCTGAAATTTATTTAACATTAATGTAATGTAAATGATGAATTAGTGTGCCATAATTAAAGTTTTAACTTTAATTAGATTATTTGGTTGGATTTTTAGTTTTTGGTTGTTTTGTTAAATTGATGTGTTCAAAAGATTTCTTGTTGATTTAAAATGATGTTTTGAGTTTTAAAACACAACAATTGGTAAAATGTTAAAAATACTCCGTTTTGCAAAACCGTGGGCGGCACATGGTTTTCGCACAGTAAAACCGCCCACCGATTTTCTCTATTTATTTCTCTCTCTCTCTCTCTCTTCACTCTCACGAGCTCTCTCTCTCTCCTCTCTCTTAGTCTCTCGGCAGCCTCTCTCTCTCTCTCTAATTTCTTCACAAATTTTTGATTTCCATTCGAATCCAAGCTTCGGAACAGCAAGGAGGAAGCTCGGGGACGTGATTCGGCAACCGAGAACGCGGATTGAAGCTTCGATTCGAGGTTAGATTCGAAATTTCTAAACTTTTTACAAAATTTCCAATTTTGTGTGTTTTTGAAATCTAAGTTTGTTTTAGCTTAGAAAACCGTGGATTTGTGTTAAATGAGCTTAGAACAACTAGAATCTAAGCCTAGATTGAAGAAAAACGGATTGGATTCAAGATTTTCATTTTTCTCCTCTTTTTCTCATTTTCAGATTTGAGGATTTTGAGTTTAAATGTTGTTTAAATGATTCCAAACATGTTTTAGAATGTTTTTCTATCAAGTATAGTTGTTTTTCATGCCTGGGATTTGAGAAAAACAGGTTAGAAACAAGATTTGGATTTTGGGGATCGAGAAACCCGTGGCTGGGATTTCTGGATCTTCCCAGTTCGGCAGGCCGAAGTTCATGTTCGGCAGGCCGGAGTGATGATCGGCAGGCCGGTGTTCTTCCGACCGGCAGGCCGAATCTGGAGAAATGTTCGGCAGGCCGAACCTTGTTTCCGACAGGCCGAACTGTACAGTTCGGCAGGCCGAAGCAGGGCGTCCGGCAGGCCGACCGAGGCATGGAAAATTTTGTGATTTTTACCCGATTTCACTGTTTTGAACCCTGATTTAAATCCCAACCTTATAGGATGATTTTAATGATACAAATGGCACACTAGGACATCATGAAATGATTTAGTAACATAGAATGTCTCGAACTAGATATTGATTGACTTAGTTTGTATCTAGGATTGTTCGTGGTTCCGTGGAGCTAACGTATAGCGGATCGGGATTACGGTGTGGGGTACCGGCACGAGTACTAAGGTAGGACTTCTATCCTATTTCTTTGGTAGCCTGGTTTCGAAATGATTTGGCTTTGAAAAGGATTTCTATCAAAATGTTTTCAACGGTTGTTTGAAAATGGTTTTATCGGTTATATTTTTATATACCGTGGCATGAAATGAATTTCATAATGAATGTAATTGACAACACTCGGTAATTGGGTTTTGAATGATAATGATAATAAACACATGGGCATGATGCCATATCAGAGATCGGGTCGTGATCGACCTTGGGGGCAGGTCCCGAAACCCAGCTGGGCCACTACGGTGGTGATTTCATGGTTTGCCTAGGTAAAAGTAAACTGGTGTTTTGATTTGACGAGTAGACTGTTCTGTGTCAGAACGGTTCTACTCAATTTATTTATTTATTTATTCAAGTTCCTTTCTGTATAACTCCTGATAATGTTATGTTTCTTTGCATTAAATTATTTTATAAAACTTAGTCCTACTGAGCCTTTCGCTCACGTTTTATCTGTTTTAAATCCCCCCCTTCTAGGTGGTTTCCCATTTAGGTTTGGAGAAGATTCTTCGGACCGAACTCAGGAGCAATAGGAGAATTTATTTATATTCTGTATATATTAAACAAGGCATGTAAGACTTAACTTTATTTGTGCTTGGACTGTAATTGTATTTGTGATATTGTCAGATCCATGTGTGTGCACAAGTTGTGGGTTGTGGAACCCATATTCGCGGTTTTTATTCAATTATTGTTATTTGTTTAATGATTTTAAATTCTTTATCAAATGTGGTGGAAAAATCTCTTTATTTCTTGCTTAATTGGATTTTTAAACCCTTAATTTCAATTAAATTCTCTTTTAATTAATCTAAATATTCCGCCACGTCACCTCCCGTACTCCGGGGCGTGACATGCCCTCAATTATGTCAGAAATTTTCTGACTAATCTTGGATTAATTCGTGTGGGGAATGGAGAGAAAAGAGGAAAAGTCAAACAAATCATCTCATCTTACCATAATTTGCCCTCTAAAAATAGGAAACCATTAACAATTACATTCAATCAATAAAAGTCAATGATTTCATTTCCTTAAATGAGGAAATTAATCTATAATATGTCAATTAACCACGTTAAACCATCCAATCATCATAATCATCTCAATCACAAATTTGGAGAGATTTCTGCTGATTGCTTGTTAGCTATCATCGGCCTGCCGATTCCATAAACTTCAGCCTGCCGATGGTTTCCATCAGCCTGCCGATTCTTGGAAGACTTTTCGGCGTGTCGAACTTGAAAGAATGGCCTGCCGAATTGTCCTTAAAATACAATACATCAACATCATAGCATTCAAGTCATCATTGCATCATAAATAAACATACATTGAAATTAACATGAACACTTAAGCACATCAATTCCACGCGATCGTCACCTGTCATAAAACTTAAAATAACAAGTTAGTAACATAAAATCACAAATCATAACATATATCAATAAGAAAATTGCTTAACGTCATTACTAACTTAGCATAATCTGTTACATAAGAATAGGTGGGTGTTACAAAAATGCACGTGTTTATGAGTTTGAAATAATTTAATTAACATTTTAATTGTTATTAAAACCTCTAAATAAGCATTTTTTCATGTTTCTAGCATTTTAGTGTGATTTTTGTAATATGCGTATAATTTTATGTTTTTATTGTTTTATTATATTTTTGGCAATTTTTAGAAGTGTTTTTAAGCATTAATTATTTTTTAAGGTATATTTCAAAAACAATAAGTTTAATTAAGTTTTGTTTTGATTTTGGTTTTAAATTTAATCTTTATCTTTATTGTAAAGTTTGTTTTTAGTTTTAATTTAGTTTTGTGTTAAATGTGTGTTTAATAATATTTACTTATTTTTAGTTTGTAAAAGAATAAATTTTGTTGGGCTAATTTGTGTGAATATTTGAATCAGGGGTGGAAATGAAAGAAAAATGACAAGAAACCTTAAGTTGGGGCCAAAGAATTAATTTCCTTAAAAAGTTGGGTAAGCACTTTGTAGCCAACAAAAGTGGAGTCGAGTCATCTCCAAGCCGTCAAGACTCCCCACTCTCTATTGTGTCTGAAGTCGCACGACATGTTGAGCCATGGAGCCAACCTGATACATAGGGGCTCAAAGCACATGGGCTTCATTAGATGTGGCTCTAATCTAGTGTGGTAAGCGCATGCCCAAAGCACATGGGCTTCATTAGAAGTGGCTCTCATCTAGTGTGGCAAGCGCATGTGCAACCCTAGTCCAAGCCATCTACTGTGTTTACTAAAGAAGAGATGAACGGAACGAGTTTCCTCTAGCTAGCTCAGCAAGTATTCTTCACTCCCAGTTGCTAGATTGGTCAAATTCTGCACTATTAAAGCCCTAGATCACACCGTCTCCACGACTCCCTCTTCCATGAAGCATCGGATAAAAAACAAGAAGTCACACTTCCACCAGCTGGAACTAGCAGAGGAAAAGAGAAGGAAAAACTTTTGTTTTAATGCAAACAAATTGCATGCTCAAGCCAGTGGAGGGAAAGAAAAAGAAAGAAAAAAATAATTATCATGCAAACAAGTTGCTTCTTGAAGTGGGAGCCAAGAAAAAAAAAGAAAGAAAATCAACATGCTTTCTCATTCTTAAAGAAAATCAACAAGCTTTCTCATTCTTAATTTGTGAGCCCAAAATTTACCTGCTCGGTGTGGATTGTAGTGCTGCGACTAAATTATCTACCGAATCCTTTAGAAGCACGGTGCCCTCGTTTGTTTGTATTTGTAATATTCTAAAAAAAGAATCACGAGTATTCTTATAAAAAGGCAGTGACTCTTTAATTCAAATCATAAATTCATCATTTAGAAAATCAATACACTCTTAGAATTTTAAGAGAAAAATAGAGAAAACTAGAGGAAGGAAAAGGGATCGAAGGAGGTTTTTGCAAGAAAATTCATGGAGATCATCACCTTCAGATTTTGCCAATCTTTTAAGCTACAAATGTTAGTTTTTATGTTTTTATTATCCATTTCAATTATGTCTAGCTAAATTTATTTTTGCTTAAAGGTGATTTCAATGCCTTGGACATGATATTGTAGTTGCTTGAATGAATTATTCTCCAAATTTTCAATTGAGATTGCTTATGTTTCACTATAATTAATACTTATGTTTACTTGTTTTATTCGGGTGTGCAACTAAATGGGACTAGGAAATCGCCTAACACTACGTTAAAAATCTAGATACGTAATTATCTTGCACTTTTAACCATTAGTAGCAAATTATGATCTTTGATTGGGGAAGGCTTTTGTTTGATTTTGATGTGAAACATAACCTAAGTTGAATAAACAAAACTTTTGTGTTTGTTGCTTAGACAACATATCCTCCTTAACTTAATACTTCTGTTGGATTGAATCTAGAGAGCTTATTCTAGGTTATTTAATAAAAAGAGATTTAGTGAAGTGCTTATTTTGCTAAACTACAAAGCAAGGAAAGATCAAGATAGCAGAGCTTGTTGCTATTTATAGTTGGTAAATTCAACGAAAAATTGGAAATAATTCTATGATCACTGCAAAATTATTATCTGACTATTAGGGGTGTGCTCGGCACCGTCCCCGAGGTGCTCTATAAGGCCCCTGTTGGCCACGATGCAAGTTCTCATCTCCTTGGAAAAGAGGCATTCTTGGGTTGGATTGTTAGAGCCTGCAAATAGACAACCAGTCACCATAAGAAGCTAACAAATAGCCACATTTTTGCCATCAGATGAAGGTTGATCTGCCTATGGAGGCCATGATACATGTCACCAACATTCCGATAGGCCTTGATGTGACAGACGGGTCATGGGCAAAACCCATTTAACACCCAATTGAAGTGATAGCCTATAAATAGAATGCATTTACTACAGCTTGAGGTTAGCGTGCTCCTTCCTAACTAACTAGAATGCGTTCTCTACCGAACAACCCATGCCTTGAGCATTGAAGAGTCCTTGTTCAACATCACATTGGTGTCCCCCCTTTTACCTTCGAAGCATCCTTCTTGTTACAGGTACATCCAAGTAGGCTGAGGTGATCAGGGAAGAGCCATTCGAGCACTGTGCATAGCTGCATGTGGTTTTGATCCGTCGCCATTCATTGGTAAGCATCAACATTTTGGCGCTAGAAGGAGGGCGCCTACGCCTTCATACAAAGTTATCAACCACAACTCCCCTGACGATCAAAGATGGTAACAAGAGGGAATACTCGAGATGAGGGCGCCTGACAGGAAGGGTCGAGCCAAGCCCGAAACCAGAAGTAGAACCCGAACAAACCTTGAGGCCACCCCTGGGTTACTAGATCTTAGTTTGGTGGTTAGGGAATACTTGAGAATACTTGAGGACTAGACAAGATGTAGAAGACCTAATCACCCAAGACCCAATCCAGGAACTTACAAACGCAGTCAGATTACTTACACAACAGATGGCCTAGCAATAAACACAACATCAACGACTCCTGTCGTCCTTCCTCCTACTCTAGAGGGCCAAGTCGAGGGTTGAGCAGGATAGGGGGCTGATGTCTGGGACGATGCCAACTCCGAACACTCAAGACAGACCACTCACGGGTCTTGGCTGACAATCGACTTGTTTGGGAAGGCCAAATCGGCCCTCAAGGTGGCCGAGGTAGTCACCTCAAGGCTCCCGAGCATCAGTGTTTGACTAGCTTAGATACAAGGGAGACATTTAGCAAGACAGGCAACCCGAAGGAGGTGACAAGGTTGAGGGTGAAGCCCCGTATAGGGTAGAAATGCCTGAAGCTACTAACAATTGCCAATTCTGGGAATTGCAGTGACAGATTGATCATATTCACAATAACCGCTTTGGACTGAATGAAGGTGGCATGCCAGACCCACCATTTACTAATGTCATTATGAGAGCTCCCATGCCTTCTAAATTAAGGTCCCACAGATCAAGGCCTACAATGGGATAACCAACGCTAACAAGCATGTAAAGCTGTATCGGGGACACATGTTACTTTAGAATGCTAGTGACGTAGCCATGTGTAAAGCATTCTCGCTTACGTTGACTGGCCCTGCTTGGTAGTGGTTTAAGCGAATAAAGCTGGGCACAATCACTTCCATCTGCTAATTATCAAATGCCTTCACTTTTGCATTCTTAACAACTAGGACGACGAAGAAAGAAGTTATTCATCTCTACGCTGTCAAACAGGGAGATGGAAGTGTCAAGGATTACATCAACTATTTAACCCAAGCTACGTTAGAGATAAGACACATCGAAGATGAGACTCTAAAGCATGCGTTCACAAAGGGCCTTCGAGATAAGAACTTGACCTGGTCTGTCACGCCTCGGAGTATGGGAGGTGACATGGTGGATTATTTAAATTAATTAAAAGGAGAATTTAATTAAAATCAAGAATTTTAGGGGTTAAATTAAATAATAAAAATGTGGAAGTTTCAAAACAACATTTTCGAAAAGAATTCATAAACATTAAGCAAGTGAAATTAATAAGCGAATAATAAAATAATAAAGAACTACGAGTATGGGTCCCACTAACCCATAACTTGCACACACACAGAGTACTGACAATATAATAATACAACCACAGTCCAAGCATAAAGAAAATTAAAAACACTACATGCCTTGTTCAATTAATACAAATAATCTACTAGTCTCCTACTGCTCCTAAGTTCTGTCCACAGAGTCCTCTCTAAACCTAAGTGGGAATCCACCTAGAGGGGGAAATTTAGGAAAAACAAAGAAAATGTGAGTGAAAGGCTCAGTAGGACTATATTTTAATAAATCATTTAATTTAAAGAAAAATCTCACTATTTAGGGAATTATTTAAAAGAAACCTTGAATAAATAAATAAATTTAAATAAAATCGTTCTTACCAAAGCAGTTTATTCGGTCGACCAGAAATACATTACTTTCTTTTCCTAGGCAAACCACATGAATATCACCACCGTAGTGGCCCAGCTGGGTTTCGGGACCTGCCCCCAAGGTCGATCGCTACACGACCCGATCTTTGATATGGCATCATGCCCTTACATTTATTTCTAACATTATTCAAAGCCCATTTACCAGATGTTTTCATTATCATTCATTATGAAGTTCATTATGAAGTTCATCTCACTTCATGGTTTACAAAAATACAACCAATAAATTTCATTTTCAATCAACCGTTGAAAACTTTTTTATAGAAACCCTTTTCAAAGCCAAATCATTTTCAAACTGGGTTACCAAAGATAGGGTAGAAGTCCTACCTCGATACTCGTGCTAGTGCCCCATACCGTAATCCCAGTCCGCTATACATTAGCTCTGCGGAACCACGAATGATCCTAGATATACACTAAGTCGATCAATATCTAGTTTGAGACATTCTATGTTACTAAACCATTTCATGATGTCCTAATGTGCCATTTTTATATGTAAAATCATTTTACATGGTTGGAATTTCAATCAGGGTTCAAAACAGTGAAAATGGGTGAAAAATCACAAAATTTTCCCATGCCCTGCCGGCTTGCCGGACGCCCTGCTTCGGCATGCCAAACTGTGTAGTTCGACCTGCCGAAAATCAAGTCCGTCAGCCGAACATTTTCCAGGTTTGGCCTGCCAAACTGATGAGTCCGGCCTGTCGATCCTTTGAATCTGGCCTGTCAAACTAGAAAAACCTAGAATTTCCAGCCATGGGTTTTGGGTTTCCCAAAACTCAAATCTTTATTTTAACCTATTTTTCTCAAATCTCAGGCATGAAAAACATTCATAGATGATAGAAAAACATAATAGAACACCTTTGAACTCATTTAAACAAGATTTAAACACAAAAATCCCAAAAATCCAAAAAGGGAGAAAATGAGGAAAAATGAAAAATCTTGAATCGAATCCGTTTTTCTTCAAATCGAGCTTCGATTCTAGGCGTTTTAAGTTCCTTTAACTCAAATCGAGGGTTTTCTAAGCTCAAACAAGCTTAGATTTAAAAAATACATGAAAATTGAAAATTTGAAAAAGTTTAGAAATTTCAAAGCTAACCTCGAATTCAAACTTCAATCCACGTTTTTGGCTGTTCAATTGAGCTCCCGAGCCTCCAATCCACCAAAACCCGAAGCTTGAACATGTTTTGATTCAAAATTTTGAGGGAAACTTGAGAGAGAAGAGGAGAGAGCGAGAGAGAACGAGAGAGAGTGAGAGAGAGAGACGGAGTGAGAGAGAGCCAAAGAGGGGGAGAAGAGAGGGAATAAATAGAGAGAAATGATGGGCGATTTTACTATGCGAAAACCATGTGCCGCCCACAGTTTTGTAAAACAGAATATTTTTAACATTTTACAAACTATTGTGTTTTAAAACTCAAAACAAGATTTTAAAACAATAAGAAATCATTAGAATTTATTAAATTAACAAAACAACCTAAATTTTAAAATTTAACCAAATGATCAAATTAACGTTGAAACATTAATTATGGCACACTAATTCATCATTTTATATTACAATAACATTAAAATAATTTCGGGGCGTTACAACTCTCCACCCCTAAAAGAAATTTTGCCCTCGAAATTTACAACTCACTTCAGAAACAAAACAAATGTGGATACAATTCCTGCATACTCGACTCTAATTACCAAGTGGCTTCATCAACCTTGTGATGCTGCCACACAACCTTTACTAACGTTATCTCACGACGGCGCAAACTGATTACTTTTCGATCGATGATTTGAATCGGCACCTCCTCGTATGTCGTATCTTCCTAAACCTGCACATCGCGAAATGAAACTATCTTACCCTGCTCAGGCGGACACTTCCTAAGCATCGATACATGGAACACATTGTGAACATGAGAGAGTTTAGGCAGAAGGTCGAGTCGATAAGCAACCACACCAATACGCTGAGTGATCTAGAACGGTCCAATATACCTTGGTGCAAGCTTTCCACTCACTCCGAACCGTATAGTTCCTTTACGAGGCAATACCTTCAAGAGAACGAAATCTCCTACTGTAAACTCTAAGGGGCTACGTCTTCTATCTGCATAACTCTTCTGTCGACTCTGAGCTGCCCTCAATCGATCTCAAATCATAGCAACTTTCTCATTGCTATCACAGATCTCATCCGGCCCAAGAATAACCCTGTCTTTCGACTTGGCCCAACACACCGGTGATTGACCTGGTCGCCCATACAACGCCTCAAACAGTGCCATACCAATACTCGCCTAATAGATGCAAATATTCTTCTAATTCCTGCCAAAGTCTAACGCATAGGCATGCAACATATCCTCAAGAATCTGAATAACCCACTCAGACTGCCCATCAGTCTAAGGATGAAACGCCATACTAAAGTTCAAATCCGTACCTAAAGCCTCCTAAAAACTCCTCCAGTACTTAGCATTAAACCTGGTGTCTCGATCAAAAGTGATGGACAAGGGAATTCCACGCAACCTCACTATGTTCTGCAGATACAAATCCCCAAGAATCCTCCTCAAACATGTCGACCTGAATGAAATGAAATGCATCGATTTCGTCAACCTGTCGACCATGACCCAAATTGCATCATGCCGTTGTTCCATCCTCGGCAAGCCTGTGAGAAAATCCATCATCACATGCTCCCATTTCCACCCTGGAATAAGAAGCGGCTGAAGCTGACCTGTAGGCTTCTAATGCTCGGCTTTCACCTGAAGACACGTCATACACTTGGCCATGTACTCTCGAACATCTTTCCTCATGCCTCTCCACCAATATTTCCTCTTCAAATCACGATACATCTTTGTGCTCCCTAGATGAACGGCGAACTGAGACCTATGAGCTTCGTCCAAAACGGCTTTCGTCACCTCGACAATAGTTGGAACTGCAAGACGCTCCTGGAAATATAACGATCCGTTTGCATGCACTCTCCATTCTTTAAACCGCTCTTCGTTCTAAATCCGCGACCAAATCCCTTACAAATGCTGCTCCTGCCACTGATTTTGCTTCACCATCTGAACAAGAGCTGGGGTCGCCTCCACATGATATACCGAAACTCGATCATAGTCTTCATGATACCGTAGCCCATACTCGCTCACTATCGCATCCCTGCTCCAGTCCTCAAAAGCCAAACAAGCGAGAATCCCTAAAGACTTCCTGCTAAGCGCATCCGCGACCACATTAGCTTTCCCGGGATGATACTACAACGCAAAATCATAATCCTCCATATACTCTATCCATCTCTGCTGCCTCAAATTAAGATCCCTCTGAGTGAACAGATACCTCAAACTCTTATGATCGGAGAAGACCTGAAATGTAGCTCCATACAAATAACACCTCCAAATCTTCAGCGCGTGAATCACTGCCGCGAGCTCCAAGTCATGAGTAAGATAATTTCGCTCGTGAGGTCATAATTGTCTCGATCTGTATGCAACCACGCGTCCATGCTACATCAACATACATCCAAGTCTGCGTCCTGAAGCATCTGCGTAAACCTCATACGGCTCGTCACTGCTAGTAATAACCAACACTGGGGCTAAAGTCAATCGGTTCTTCAGTTCCTGAAAAGCAAGCTCACATTCTTCATTCCACTCAAACATGATATTTTTCTTGATCAATCTCGTCAACGGAGCTGCAATCTTCAAAAAATCCTTTACAAATTTCCCATAATAACCAGAAAGACCCAAGAAGCTGCAAATTTTTGATACATTCTTTGGTCGTTCCCATTCCACTATGGCTTCAATCTTGGATGGATCCACAGAAATACCATGCTCAGAGATGACATGACCCAGAAACGTGACCTCAGTCAACCAAAACTTGCACTTTTTCCTCTTAGCATACAACTGGTGCTCCTGCAGAGTCTGAAGCACGATCTGGAGATGCTGCTCATGCTCCTCCCAAGTCTTAGAATACACTAGAATGTCGTCGATGAACACGATCACGAACTGACCCAGATACGGCCTAAATATCTTGTTCATCAAATCCATGAAAGCTGTCGAAGCATTTGTCAACCCAAACGACATAACCAGAAACTCAAAATGCCCGTACCGAGTCCTAAAAGCTATCTTGGGAATATCCTCTTCCTTAATCCTGAGTTGATGGTAACCTGACCACAAATCTATCTTTGAGAAGTACCACGAACCTCCTAACTGATCAAACAACTCGTCGATCCTAGGCAAGGGATATTTATTCTTCACTGTAACATGATTCAACTGTCAATAATCTACGCACAACTTGAGAGTCCCATCATGTTTCTTAACAAACAAAACCGGTGCTCCCCACGGAGA
Organism: Artocarpus heterophyllus; assembly: GCA_025403435.1. Lineage (NCBI taxonomy): Eukaryota > Viridiplantae > Streptophyta > Magnoliopsida > Rosales > Moraceae > Artocarpus > Artocarpus heterophyllus. The sequence goes on along the minus strand of CM046345.1, from coordinate 26,344,846 downwards.
TGTGCTATTCTGAATATACCCTTTATCAGCAAGCTCCTGAAGTTGCTTCCTCAATTTTTTCATTTCTGCCGGTGCCATCCGATAAGGTGCTATAGAAATCGATGCTGTCCATAGAAACAACTCAATACCAAACTCGATTTCCCGATGTGGTGGTAATCCTGGCAACTCATCAGGGAAGACATCCTTGAACTCATCAACCACCGAAATCGCTACACTTCCTCTCAAAACATAGGGCTCACACTCTAGATTCGTAAGAAAAGCACAACAAACCAGGTTTCTTCGCCCTCCTAGACACGACTTCATGAAGCACTCACTCATTAACCAATCACCACCACCCTGGTAAGTGATCATCGTCCCCCTATTAGACACTACGGTTACTTTTCTAAGTTGGCAGCCTACAACTGCATTATACCTGGACAACTAGTCCATCCCTAGAATTACATCATATGAGCTCATGGGGAGTATAATCAAATCATTTTTCAAAATCTCATCCCCAATCTTTATTTTACAAGATTTACACACACAATTCACACACACCCGCCCCAAGGGAAAAGCTATGGCTAGGGGTTCATGAAACTCTTCTGTCTCTAATCCCAAGGCATGTACAAAAGAACTCGAAATGAGAGAATGAGAGGCACCTGTATCAAATAAAACGTAAGCTAAAGATTGAGAAACTAAAATCGTACCATCGACAACCACGTTACTGGTCTGAGAATCTGAACCACCCGATGCCATTGCATGAACCAGCATTGGTGCCTTTCCTTTTCCTCTACCAACATTGCTGGGTCCTGGATTATTCTGTCAATACTACTGAGATAGAGACGACTGCACACTAGCTGTACTCAGTGCTCAATACTGAGGGACGCTACATTGGAAATGCTGTGGTTGTTGCCCTCATGCCGGATATGAAAACTGCTGAGGAGAGAACTGAGGATGCTGCAACTGCGGATACTGCTGAGAAGGAGATAGGGTCTGAGGCTGAGACTAATGACTGGCATCTTCTCTGGTCTGAGATCCAAGACAGGCACTCGTGATCTGACAATTCCTCTTAATGTGCCTTGGCTACTGACAAAAATGACAATGGAAGCTGCAAGGGTTGCTGCGCCCGCTACCAAATGAACTGCTGCTACCACTGTTCGTGCCACCCTGCTTGTTCTTCCCTAGAGTTGGACGGCTACTGGTGCTCTTTCTACCGCTCCTCTGTGATCCTCCTAAAGCTTTTGCTCGATCTTCACAATACTGTGCATAATCATTTTTCACTGATATTGCTGATGACACAAGCTCTCCAAAACTCCTAAGTCGCAGAGCAACCACCTATCGCCAAATAGGAGCCTCGAGCCCTTCCTGAAACTTAATGCACCTCTCGCGTTTTGATGCCACTACTGATGGAGCAAACCTAGCCAACTCATTAAATCTTGCCTCATATTCCCGAACTGACAAATCACCCTGCTGCAACCTGTAAAACTCAGCTGCCTTCTGATCTCTATAACCCTGCAGAAAATACCTGTCATAGAACAGCTCCTCGAATCTGTCCCAACTGATATCGCCACCGTATTCCAATCGCTTAGCTTGTTTCCACCAAGTATTAGCACCACCCTCGAGCTTATATGCAGTAAATTCCACACGGTACTCATCAGGCACACCAAGGGTATCCAAATGTGTCATGACTGAGTCTAGCCAATATTCTGCCAAGTACGGATCCCCATTACCATCAAAAGTCAGAATAGACGAACATCAAAATTCCTTAAAATACGTATGATGATGACCAACATTAGAATCCTCCGGTCTGGCCTTAGCTGCCATATGCTGAAAAGCCGTAAACATACTCCTCATCATACCCTCATCATTTTTGAACTCGGCGTCAACTGTCGAATGACATCTAGCTGCCATCCTCTTACTTCTGAAAACAAAATTTAGACTGTCAGAGGTATTTCATTGCCATACCTATGTGTGCACAATTTCGAAGGTTCACAACCTTTAGCTCTGAAACCATTCTGTCATGCCCCGGAGTACGAGAGGTGACGTGGTGGATTATTTAAATTAATTAAAAGGAGAATTTAATTAAAATCAAGAGTTTTAGGGGTTAAATTAAATAATAAAAATGTGAAAGTTTCAAAACAACATTTTATAAAAGAATTCATAAACATTAAGCAAGTGAAATCATTAAACGAATAATAAAATAATAAAGAATCGCGAATATAGGTCCCACTGACCCACAACTTGTGCATACACACAGTACTGACAATATAATAATACAACCACAGTCCAAGCATAAAGAAAATTAAAAACATTACATGCCTTGTTCTATTAATACAAATAATCTACTTGTCCTCATACTGCTCCTGAGTTTTGTCCGTAGAGTCCTCTCTGAACCAAAGTAGGAATTCACCTAGAGGGGGAAATTTAGGGAAAACAAAGAAAATGTGAGCGAAAGGCTCAGTAGGACTATATTTTAATAAATCATTTAATTTAAAAAAATCTCACTATTTAGGGAATTATTTAAAAGAAACCTTTAATAAATAAATAAATTTAAATAAAACCGTTTTTATCAAAATAGTTTATTCAGTCGACCAGAAATCCATTATTTTCTTTTCCTAGGCAAACCACAAGAATATCACCACCGTAGTGGCCCAGCTGGGTTTCAGGACCTGCCCCCAATGTCGATTGCTACACGACCTGATCTCTGATATGACGTCATACCCTTACATTTATTTCTAACATTATTCAAAGCCCATTTACTAGATGTTTTCATTATCGTTCATTATGAAGTTCATCTCAATTCATGATTTACAAAAATACAACCGATAAATTTCATTTTCAATCAACCGTTGAAAACATTTTTATAGAAACCCTTTTCAAAGCCAAATCATTTTGAAACTAGGTTACCAAAGATAGGGTAGAAGTCTTACCTCGATACTCGTATCGGTGTCCCACACTGTAAGCCCAGTCCGCTATATGTTAGCTCTATGGAAGCACGAACGATCCTAGATGCACACTAAGTTTATCAATATCTAGTTTGAGACATTCTATGTTACTAAACCATTTCATGATGTCCTAGTGTGCCATTTGTATCTGTAAAATCATTTTACAAGGTTGGAATTTCAATCGGGGTTCAAAATAGTGAAAACAGGTAAAAAATCACAAAATTTTCCCATGCCCTGCCGGCCTGCTGGATGCCCTACTTTGGCCGATCAAACTATACAATTTGGCCTGCCGGAAATCAAGTCCGGTCAGCCAGACATTTTTCAAGTTTGGCTTGCTGAACGGATGAGTCCGGCCTACCGATCCTTTGAATTTGACTTGTCGAACTAGAAAAACCCAGAATTTTCAACCACAGGTTTTGGGTTTCCCAAAACTCAAATCTTGATTTTAACCTGTTTTTCTCAAATCTTAGGCATGGAAAACATTCATAGATGATAGAAACATATAATAGAACACCTCTGAACTCATTTAAACAAGATTAAACACAAAAATCCCAAAAATCCAAAAATGGGAGAAAATGAGGAAAAATGAAAAATCTTGAATCGAATCCGTTTTTCTTCAAACCAAGCTTAGATTCTTGGTGTTCTAAGTTCCTTTAACTTAAATTGAGGGTTGTCTAAGCTCAAACAAACCTAGATTTCAAAAATACATGAAAATTGAAAATTTTAAAAAAGTTTAGAAATTTCAAAACTAACCTTGAATTCAAGCTTCAATCCACGTTTTTGGTTGTTCAATTGCGCTCCTGAGCCTCCAATCCACCAAAACCCAAAGCTTGAACTTGATTTGATTCAAAATTTAGAGAGAAGAGGAGAGAGCGAGAGAGAGCGAGAGAGAGTGAGAGAGACCACGGGTGTGAGAGAGTGAGAGTGAGAGTGAGCCAAAGAGAGGGAGAGGAGAGAGAATAAATAGAGAGAAATGATGGGCGGTTTTACTGTGCGAAAACCATGTGCTGCCCACAGTTTTGTAAAACGGAATATTTTTAACATTTTACAAACTGTTGTGTTTTAAAACTCAAAACAACATTTTAAAACAATAAGAAATCATTAGAATTTATTAAATTAACAAAACAACCTAAAATTCAAAATTTAACCAAATGATCAAATTAATGTTGAAACGTTAATTGTGGCACACTAATTTATCATTTTACATTACAATAACATTAAAATAATTTCGAGGCATTACATGGTCTCTCACCTTCGAGTAGCTGAGCACTTTCTCTCAAATGCTTGGGTACGCTTAGAGATATGCCGATGCGGCCGAATACATGAAGAGCCAATGTGAAGGTGAAGGTAGCTACAGTGATAGCAAGAAGGGTAAGGAACAAAAGGCTTGACCTGATCAGCTTGGTGTTGAGCAAAGTAACAAGTCGAAGAAAGAGAAGTAGAGAACCGACAGAACTAAGGCCCTGACCTGGAAATTCTAGAGGTACACACACCTGATAGCCAACATTGATGAAGTATTGACCTAGGTAAGTGGTAGGAATTTGTTGCTAGATCTGCCTAAGCTAAAGGGAAGCAAGGCTAAAAGGGACCAAAACAAATATTGCAACTTTCACAAAGATGTGGGACACAATACTCGTGAGTACATCTAGCTCAAGGACCAGATTGAAAAGCTGGTCTGAGACGAGCATTTACAGGAATTTGTAGAGTGATTCCTAACTCTGGGCTCTACGGCCAGGAAGAACAACCAACTGACTAGGGACACATAGACCTGACCACATAATGAGGGTAGGAACGCCCCCTAGCCCCTGAATATCATTTACACAATCTTCAGTGGGCCTATTATTGGGGACACCTTGAGTGGACGATGGGCCTATGCTTGGGAAGCTTAGTTGGTCGAAAGGGGTAACCTTATGAACTTTTTAGAGCACATTAACTAGATTTGTCGACAAGAAGATGTCCTTATCACTTTCACCGAGGGAGAGGTAAACAAACTTGTTCATCAGCATAATGACACGCTCGTATGCGAGCTCTAAATCGCCAATAATACTGATCAACATGTGCTGATTAATAACGGTAGTTCGATCGACATTCTTTTTAAGTAGGCCTATGACAGGTTGAAGATCAATAACATCGCTCTTATCTTGGTCCAAACACCACTATATGGCTTCACAAGAGTATGCATTTGAGTAGTCAGCAAGGTTGGTTTGTCGATCACCTTCGAAGAGGGCGTTGCTCAAGTAATGTGCATCATCTACTTTTTTGTCATTGATAAACCCTCTGAATACAATAACATCATTGGATGACCAATTCTAAACGCCCTAAAGGCTGTGGTCTCCACCTACCACCTCTCGATGAAGTTCCCAATGGAGAGTGGGGTTGGAGTTATCAGATCACGGTAGAAGGATTCTTTTGATTGTTATGCAAACGCCATTAAGGAGGCTTTAGCTCAGAAATTGAACATTTTGGCTATATTTAAAGTGGACGAGATATCGCTCCTTGCCAAATAGAAGCCAAAGATGTTGTCGACTTAGATCCTCAACTTTCGAAAGAAGAGGTGAGAGCCATGCCGGTGAAGGAATTGGTATCATACAACTTGAACCTCACACATCCTGACCTGATGATCCAACTTAGTTCTTAGTTAAAGCTTGAGATCTAGGCCAACTTGGAGGAATTTCTCACGGAATATCAAGATATATTTGCATGGTCCCATGAAGACATGCCTAGAATCAACCCTGATATCATCTGCCATCACCTCAACATTCGCTCCGAGCATAAGTCGGTCATCTAGAGAAAGAAGAGCCTTCAATCCGGAGAGATATGCTACCGTTAACAAGAATGTCCAAGAGCTCTTGAAGGCCAGGTTTATTGGAGAAGTCACTTACCCAGAATGGCTAACAAATGTAGTCCTAGTTAAAAAAGCCAATAAGAAATGGTGGGCCTGCATTGATTACAAATACCTCAACGTGGCCTGTGTTGGAAAAATAGTACGTAGTGGAAATTAAAAAATTGTTATACTAAAGTATTTTCCAAAACACAAGTTTGAAACACTATATGCATAAATTAACTAGATCTTACTAACCTTATTTTCTAAAGAACTTATGCAATTGTGAAGAGAAGGGCATTCCAAAGTGTCTCAACTAACTGGTCTTCTTTGCTATTCTCTATCCACAATCAGAGTGCAAGTGGGCACACGTCATACAGCTCTTCCCCAGTGACTCTCTTTCTAACCAATTAAGAAATACCCAGAACTAAGGCTCATTATTTGTGAATAATAGCTCTTTAAGGGAGTTTCAAAGACTCACAGAATAGAGTGCCCACTCTTAATCTTTCAACTGATATAAATAAGTTATGAGTCTCACTCCCTATTTATAGGGGTTAGACCCAAGGGTTAGTCCTTATCAGATAAAGCCTCAAAAATTTGAATCAAGATCAAATATCTAATAAAATTGAATAAAAATGCGTGATTAGATTATCGTTCAGTTGGCAGGCTAAACTAGCATATCGGCCTATAGAACTTACTCCATTGGCAGGCCAAACCTAAAGATCGGCTTGCTAAACTTATGACAAATGATCCCCGTAAATATTTTATTTCACACTCAAGATTCTTTGGATAAAGCCTCAATTTTAATTCAAACAACCCAATAGAAAAGTTATCTGATTAAAACAACCATATCTAGATAATCTCTAGGAAAATAAATATTTTGGATAATTCAACAAGTTTATCTTGAATTAATTTATATAAAATTAATCCAATCGATAAACAAACATGAATTATTTGATCCTATTGAATTTCAACCAATCTGATAATTTAACATAAGTCACCAATTTATTAGAAAAGCACGTCATATTGTTATAGGATTTATTATGAGCTAGCAAAGGGGACCTAATGACCTATATAGTTTGAGCTCCTTAAAATTATAAGGCCTAATATCTCATATATACATTTCATAATTATCAACTCTAACGCTACTCTACTAAAAGCTTGGAGCTGCACTCCTAAACTATATAAAATTAAGAAGCCCTAATAGCTAAGTCTCTATGACATATTTTAATGTATCGTATCCTATAGGATTATCCATAATCGGTTTAAGGATAAATTTAGTCTTACCTTTCTAATTATTTTTCTCTTATGTTCCATTATCTTACCATCGAAAAACTGAGCATCTAAAGACAGTATACCATTCCGTTACAACTATGTATCCAAATGGTTGAGCGCTCCATTCTTGCAATTACAAGTAACCATATAAGATGATATCATCAACTCCTAAAGAGGAGCTATGGGTTCCGTATCTATGAATAAAAAGAATGCGTTATCAAGAGTTATTTCTCCAACGTACCACTATGCGCACCATTATAACATATAGATGTCATCCTTTGGTACATCAAAAGACATAAGTTAAAACAACGGGCCTACTATTCATCTTAGGATTAAGATACAATACATATGATTGTCTAAAGTGAATTGATTTGCTAAGATAGAATTATTAATCCGTGTCAATTACACTTTATGTCCCGATCCAATGCATCATCACATGTGACAATGCATCAATGTTTCTATTTACGGAGTCTACCTTCGATGGTCAAGACAAAGCATTTTACCTTAGGGATGTAGATAACAGAACAATCTTTGCATGAATACAGCGCCCAACTTTATTCCCTTGATTGCAAATCTTATGATTTAGACTATCACTTTTAGAATCATGCCTTCCTCATAATCTGTCCATCATATGCCTGATTCTGAAGGCTTAGATCGATAGTTTCAGACTTTTGTTTGCTTATCATACATCCAACAAATATGAACATAAAGAGGACAATAATTTGGTATATGAATAATAAATAAACTCTTTATTGATTAAAAATGTCTTTAAAACATTGCTGAGGGCATACATGTTTAACAGGCTACCCAAAGGACTACTTCCCACTTCGTCAGATAAACCAGCTCGTGGATGCGATAGCTAGACACAAGCTATTGAGCTTCATGGATGCCTACTCCAGCTACAACTAGATCAAGATGGCCAAGGAAGACCAAATCAAGACCACCTTCATCACGGACCAAGGGCTTTTCTACTATGTGGTTATGCTCTTTGGACTAAAAAATGTCAGAGCCACCTATCACACTTGGTAAACAAAATGTTTGCTTGGTTGATCGACAAGACCATGGAAGTCTATGTAGATGACATGCTCGTTAAATCCATCTAAGCAGTGGACCATATCATTGATATTTGAGCAAGCTTTGACATTCTTTAGGAGTATGGAATGAAACTTAACCTGACCAAGTGCGCGTTTGGAGTTGAATCCAATAAGTTCCTTGAATTCATGGTAACTTAAAGGGGTATCGAGGTCAACCTAGCCAAGGCCCAAGCTGTGATTGACATGCACTCACCTCGCATGATCAGAGAGGTGTAGAAGTTGACCGACATGATAGTAGCTCTGTCCAGATTCATATCCCAGTCTACCGAAATGTGTCGCCCCTTTTTTTAGGAGCTCAACGGGAGGTGTAAGTGGAGCAAGGAGTGTGAAAAAGCATTTCAAAATCTCAAAATGTATCTCGCCACACCCCCGCTCCTATCTAAACCTTACTGGGAGAAACGTTATAGGCCTACATAGCTGTATCCAAGAAGGTTGTGAGCTCAGTTCTCGTCCGAGAAGAAGAGACTGTATAGAAGTCGGTCTACTACGGTAGTCATGCATTTTAGGGAGCTGAAGAGAGGTACCTTTTGTTGGAAAAGCTCACATTTGCTCTTGTCACTTTTGCCTAGAAACTTCAGCCAAACTTCTAAGGTCATACTATTCGGGTCCCGACCAAGTACCCTTTATGACAAGCCTCCCAAAGTCTGAAGATTTTTAGACAAATGGCCAAGTGGTCAGGTGAGCTCAGACAATATAACATACACTTTGTTTCCCAAAATGGCTATCAAGGTGCAAACCTTGGCTGATTTCATCGTGGAGTTTACAGATGCCGGGAAAAACACACCTTCCATCAAGAAAGCCCCTGTCAAAACCCAAGACTTTCCTAGAAGCAGCGGAAGTGGCAACATCTCCAAGCATAAGCTCGAATGGAAGCTCTTCGTAGACAGATTGTCTTATGCTGATGGTTCAAGCATTGGCCTAGTCCTCACTAGTCTGGATGGATACAAAGCAATTTATGCCCTTCGCTCTGACTTTAAAGCATCCAACAACAAGGCCAAGTACGAAAAGTTGCTGGCCAGGCTCAGAATTGTAAAAACCTTAGGGTGGACCGCATCCACATCTATAGCGATTCGATGCTTGTTGTCCAGTAGGTCATCAGATGATTTCAAGCCAAAACATAATCCATGATTGGCTATTTAAGAAAGGTCAAGGCATAATTAGGGCAGTTCAAAACTCATTCTTTTATCCAAATCTTGAGATTCGAGAACTCCAAGGCTGACACTCTTGCTTAGCTAGCCTTGGGATTGGGCGATAATGAGCTGATGTTAGTCTCGATCAAGAGACTTGTTGAGCTGAGCACCACCAAAGAGGTGGCTAGTGTGGTCAAAGAACAAGAAAGCACCTAGATGGAACCGATCATCTGATACCTGACCAAAACTAAGTTGCTTGACGACCGAGAGTAGGCCCAGTGTATTCGCAATAGCTCGACCCGGTATTCGATGATTAGGGGAAGACTCTATAGATGTGGCTACACTACACCATGCATGAGATGTGTTAGGTGTAACGCCCCCTTGTGGACGTCATAGATAACATACATTCATACATAACATACTTTTATTTAGGGTAAACTATTTGAACAGAACTTGATTGAAAACATAATTAAGAATTCATACCCAGGATCCATGCATAATTTTTTTTTTATCCAATAACCAAATCCATCTTTAAAATGATAAATTACTTGATCATAAACATCCTTTGAACATTTTATCAAACCATTGAAAATTGATACAATCTTTTTGAACAACCTTGGAAAACATGCTTATAGTTCAGCAGGCCGAACTTGTGGGTTCGACAGGCTGAATATTTTCGGCAGGCCTTCCGAGGCTTTGCAAAAACAGGATTTCAAAATCAACAAGATCGGCAGGCCGGTACAGAGTAATTAATAGGCCGATCAACACTTCGGCAGGCCGATTAGTAACAATCGACAGGCCGACCGACGATTAAAAATCAATTTTCAAAATTTCAAACTCCATAATTTAAATGCAGAAGATGAAATGCTTAAAAGAAATAAGATAATAAAAGATAGTTCATATATTCTTTAAAAACTTATCAATAAACATGTTCAAATTATAAAACTTGATTTAATCTTTAAAAAAAACTTTCTTCTTGGCGTGCTTCCGATTACAATTCATCTTGCTTAACTCACACGCCTTTCCATGCCCTCCGCCTAGTCCATCACCTTCTTACCCTTATCTGCAACATGATATAAAAACTAGATAAGCTAATGCTTAGTAAGTACGTTATTATCTCACAACTTAAAATATTTTATGAACATCATCATCATCATCATCATAATCATAATGCACTAGGCACATTTTTCATAGAAACATATCTTTCATTACTTTGACCATATTAAAACTTATTCCATTTTATCTTAAGGGCCCAAGTGTTGCACCATAATCATTGTCGTAGGCGCACCGTCATGAGGGGAAAAGGGTAGCTAATCCTAAACCAAACATGATATCATAACATATCATAACATTGGTGTGCAACACTTATTTAGGTGATACATATTTATTAATATTTAAACTTCTATGCTTTGAAATACGTCATCTTCATACATGCATAACTGTATGAACATCAAAATATTTCACGAGAAATATAAATAAAACCATCATAAAATATCATAGATATCATCAAGAACATATTTTCAAACCTTTATAACATATCATGTTACAGGTGAGAATGTACTTATTTCTAGCTAGCTTACTTAACCTTAATATTATTGGTGACGATGCCGCGGTCTCGATGTGCTCTTCTTCATAATGTGTTCATGTCATACATTCATTAAAAAGAAAATGACAATTAACATAGATTTTAATTGAATTAATCACCACTACATAACATCCATCACCATATATCATCTCACATAAATTCATCTCTTGAAACATAGATTATATCATATTTCATTTAATATTTAAAAACAAGTCATAATTTCATTACAAAAAAAAAATCTGCCAATCAACACAAAATAGTGAGCAACTTCAAACTCAGGTCCGTTTATCACATTTGACATCATAGAAGAGTCGACAAAAACTAACACATATAATAGACATATAGAACTCTAACATATCCAAAAATTGGCTTCAACAAAAATCAGAGTAGGTCAAAATACTCATTTGAGATCAGTGGTAAAACTATCCTCTATTAACTTATACAGTGAGCTACATGAGTTCATCATTTCAAATAATTAAAACGTATTAATTTAAACTCTAAAATTCTTACTAACATCTTATTAACATACATCAAAATACCACAAAATTATCTCAACACCAATAAAATCATTTAATCACACAAAACATCACATAACCAAAAAGTCCAACCATTTTACTGTTAAAGTAGTTTCTAGACCTAGTCTTACAAAAATTTTCATAACACTTAAAATACTCATCAAATCATTACCAAACTTTCTAGTTCATAACTTAACATACATATGAACATTGGTGCAAAATTTAGTAGCAAACAAAACACGTTTAGCCCTTGAACAAAAATCACATTTTCGAGCATCATAACCAAACAACAACATTTTTATTGTGAGGGTAGAGAAAAAAAAATTCATATCTTAATGTAGAAATATTGAAATCACGTGAAACTTGGAGAAATATCACATAACACATACATGAATAACATATTAAAAATCCAGAGTAAAAAGGAACTTTGTAGAGAATGATATAGTAGTCGGATGTCAAGAAGGATTTCATTTCAAAATTAAACCGAGAACGAACTCTTACCTCAAAATGATTCTTCTCAAATTCCTTGAATTTACTCCAATGAATTTCAATATATTTTTCAAATAATAACAGAGGAATTGATAAGAAAAAGGAGGAGAAAAACATGAAGAAGAAGAGAGAGGATGAGAAAAAGAAAACATGAGAGAGAGAGGGTGAGCGTTGATGTGAAAAAAATTGAAAATGGCGTAAAGAAAGGATGGTCTCCCCCTAACATATCAGAATTTTCTGACTGAGATTAAGGTCAAATCACATGGAAAGTGGAAAGGATTGACGGAGAGTCAACACATTAGCTTCACTTACCATATTTTGCCCTCTAAAATAGGAAACCATAATCAATTACATTCAATCAATAAAAAGTCAAATGTTTTATTTCCTTAAATGAGGAAACTAATCCATAAATATGCCAATTAATCACATTAAACCATCCAATCATCGTAATTATCTCAATCACAAATTTGGAGAGACTTTTGCTCTCTGCTCATCAGCTATCATCGGCCTATCGATTCCTCACTTTGGCCTACCGATTCTCCTAAGTCTGGCCTGCCGATGATTTCCCTCAGCCTGCCGATGCTTGAGGGACTATTCGGTCTACCGAATTGCCCTTACATACAAAAATACATCATAGCATTTAAATCAGTAATGAATCATCACAAAACATACAGTATAAATAACATGAACACTAGAGCACATCATTTCCATATGATTGTCACCTGTCATCATACTTAAAATAAAATGGTTAGTGACAATAATATCATGTATCATAACATATATCAATAAAAATTACTTATTGTTGTCACTAATATAACATTATCTGTTACATAAAATACGCAGGTGTTACAATTCTCCCCACCTTATAAGAGTTTCATCCTCGAATCTCAAAACAGTTGCGGATACTTAATCCTCATGTTATCTTCACGTTCCCATGTAGCTTCTTCTACTTGATGATTTCGCCATAGTACCTTGACCAATGGAATTTCTTTATTCCTCAAGGTCTTAGTTTTGCGATCAAGAATCTCCACTGGCTTTTCTTCATAGCTTAAGTCTTCTCGTATCTTGATCACTTATGGCTCAATCACATGCATAGGGTCTGGAATTGAGCATAGAAACATGGAACATGTCATTCATTGCAGACATTTCTGAAGGCAACCTTAGCTGATAAGCTACTTTGCCCATCCGCTTCACGATCTCATAAGGTCCAATAAACCTCGGGTTCAATTTGCCTTTTTTTTTTAACCTCATAACTCGTTTTATCGATGCAACTTTCAAAAACACGGATTCACCCATAGCGAACTCTAAGGATCTTCTTCTCTTGTCATCATAACTCTTTTGACGGCTTTGAGCAGTCTCTATTCTTCTTCTTATCATCTTTATCATCTTAGAAGTTTCGTTGACAAAATTGGTCCTTTTAGCATCGATGCTTTCCATCAACTTCTTCTCACCAGCTTCATGACAAGATATAGGCGACCTACATTTTTGTCCATATAGGGCCTCATAAGGTGCCATTCCAATCGTCACCTGATAGCTATTGTTGTAAGTAAACTCTACTAATGGTAGCATTTTACACCAGCTGGTCTTGAAATCAAGTGTGTAGGCCCGAAGCATATCTTCCAAGATCAGGTTCGTTCTATCCGTTTGGCCATCTGTCTGAGGATGGAAAGCTGTACTAAAATGTAACTTGGTCCCCATAGTATTTGAATGCTTTTCTAGAACTTGGATGTGAACCTGCCATCTCAATCTGAGATGATTATCTTGCGAATTCCATGAAGTCGTACTATCTCCTTAACATAGAGTTTTGCTAACCATTCCATAAAGTAAGTGACCTTGATAGGAATGAAATGTGTTGTCTTTGTCAGTCGATCCACAATAACCCAGATAGCGTCATAACCATTCATAGTCCTGGGCAAACTGGCAACGAAATCCATTGCTATATCCTCCCACTTCCATTCTTGTATCTGGATAGACTATAAATCACCACCAGGTTTTTGGTGTTCAGCTTTTACTTGTTGGCATGTCAAACATTTCTTCGTATACATAGCAACATCATGTTTCTTTCCAAACCACCAGAAGTTACCCTTAGATCATTATACATCTTTGTTGCACCTAGATGAATTGAGTAAGGAGTGTCATGAATTTCTGCCAAAATCCTCTTCCTTAAGCCATCAACATTGGGAACACATAAGCGGTCCTTGAGGTAAGAGTTCCGTCATCCACAATACAAAACTCTCGACATTTTCCTTCTTGCATTTCCTGCTTAATCCTTGTGAGGCTTACATCTTCATCTTGTTTTCTCTGAATTTCATCATACATCATCGGAGCAAGAGTGAGGCCTGCTATAAGTTCCAAACCAAAGTCTAGAATTTCTTTTCTCAAAGGTGGAGACATTGGTTGCATTGATATCAGTGTAGCCATTGTCTTTCTACTTAAAGCGTCAGCCACTCGGTTGGCCTTACTAGGGTGATACAGGATTTCACAATCATAATCCTTCACCAATTCAAGCCATCTTTGTTGTCTCATGTTCAGGTCTCTCTACGTGAAGAAGTACTTCAGACTTTGATGATCGGTGAAAATCTTGCATTGGACCCCATATAAATAGTGCCTCCATATCTTTAGCGCAAAAACAATTGCTGCTAATTTGAGGTCATAAGTAGGATAGTTCTTTTCATAGTCCTTTAGCTGCCTTGATGCATAGGCAATCACCCTTTCATTTTACATTAGAACAGCTTTGAGGCCCATCTTAGATGCATCATTGTAAATCACAAATCTGTTGTTTCCTTCTAGAATAGCCAATACTGGAGCTGTTGTTAGCCTCTTCTTTAGTTCTTGGAAACTCTTCTCACAAGCATCTGTCCATTCATACTTCTTTCCCTTGTGAGTTAGATTCGTGAGTGGAGCTGCTATCTTGGAGAAGTCTTCTACAAATCTCTGATAATAACATGCTAGACCCAAGACGCTCCTTATTTCACTTGCATTTGTTGGTTGCTTCCAATTGAGAGCAGCCTCTACTTTAACGGGGTCTACTATGATTCCTTCCTTTGATATAATATGCCCCAAGAAAGACACTCTGTCGAGCCAAAATTCACACTTAGAGAACTCTGTATATAGCTTGTGTCTTCTTAAAGTCTCCAGCACAATTTTCAAATGCTCCTCGTGTTCCTCCTGATTCTTTGAATAAACAAGAATATCATCGATAAACACAACAACAAATTTATCGAGGAAATCCTTGAATACCCGATTCATCAGGTCCATGAATGCTGCTGGTGCATTAGTTAGATCGAAAGGCATAACTACAAACTCATATTGACCATACCTCGATCTAAAGGCTGTCTTAGGAATATCTCATTCTTTAATCTTCAGCTGGTGATACCCTAATCACAAATCAATCTTTGAGAACACTAATGCACCCTTAAGCTGATCAAATAAATCATCTATTCGAGGCAACGGGTACTTGTTCTTGATCGTCACCTTGTTTAGCTCTCCATAATCGATGCAGAGTCTCATAGTGCCATCCTTCTTCTTTACAAATAAGACTAGAGCTCCCCATGGTGAGTGACTCAGCTTGATAAAGCCTTTGTCAAGTAGTTCTTTTAGTTACGTATGAAGCTCCTTCAAATCTGCTAGGGCCATTCTATACGGTGCCTTTGAAATCGGGTCGGTGCCAGGAGCGAGCTCGATCTCAAATTCGACTTCTCTTTCTAGAGGTAGACTTGTCAGGTCATCTGGAAACACCTTTGAAAATTCTCGTACAACTGCCACATCCTCAATCTTTATCTTATCTTCTTGACTTTTATCCATGATGTTCGTCAGATGGCCCGTGCAGCCACTAGCTAACAGTTTCCTTGCTTTCATTGTAGATAAAAACATACTAGATTTCTTTCTGGACTCGCCAACATGCACGAACTTTTGATCACCTTCTAGATGGAAGATCACTTTTCTTTTTCGGCATTCAATAGAAGCATTATACTTGTTTAGAAAATCCATCCAGAGAATCATATCATAGTCATACATGTCTATCATGTTAAGATTGATGTAGAGTTCCCTATCAGAAATTCATAGGGGTACAATACGCAAACAATGCGTAGATAATATCACTTCCCCTGAGGGTAGTGTTGTAGTGAATTCCTGTCTCATAGTTTCTAAACGAACCCCTAACTTCTTAGCAAATGACATAGATACAAAAGAATGTGCGGCACTCGTATCAAAAAGGACATAAGCATCAATAGATAAACTTGTTATCTGACATGTGACCACATTAGAGGCTTCAGCAACCACTTGTTCCTTTGTCATGGCATAGATGCAGGCATTCGTAGGTGGGGCTTTAAGTCTACCTTGACTGATTAGTGGTTCTTCAAGGGAAGCTTGCATCTGATGGAGTTGGGCTTGAGGAGGAGCTCTTTGAGGGGCATTAGCATTCATCAAGTTGGGGCAGTTCTTGACAAAATGATCTTCTCATCCACAAATGAAACATTGGTTTGTCCCCAAGCGGTATTCTCCTGGATGTTTATTTCCACATTTGGTGCATGGTTGAAACTGCCTGCTGTTGTTGTTGGGCTGGCCACCATTGTGCCTCTTATGGCCTTGGCCTTGCTAGTTTTGTGAATTGCCCTTCCTTTTGTTGTTCTTCTAGTTCTGGTTGTTGTTTTTCCTATGAGGAGGGCAGTTCTGGTTGTTTGCATTGTTGGCTTGCTGACCAGACTGAGCCTGATTCCTTCTTAACTTGGACAAGTGAAACTCAGCACGTTGGGCCCTCATAACGACCTATTCTTGCATCCTGGCTGGACTAGCTCCATCAATGATCGCAGCAATTTTTGGTTTGAGAGCTTTGATCAATCTTTTGACCCTTTCATTCTCAGTGCTAACCATCCCTGAACATAATCAGGCTAGCTGATCGAACTTGTTCACCACATCTGTAACTAACATATCCCCTTGGTGCAGATTCTCAAACTCCTCATAATGCTTCCTTGTGATGTTCATATGGAAGAACTTTGTGTTGAACTCGTGAATGAAGTCAGCCCATGTCATCTCATCAATGTTCCTACTCAATTCAATACCATCCCACCAAATTTTGGCCTCCATGGTGAGATATAGTGGCTAGTGGATCCTTTGAACCCTCGAAATCTACTGGCTAACCCTCTTCCATCTGACTAGAAGTGGTTCTTGATGGACCATTCTGGGATCAACAGCAGGAGCTGGGACTTAATTAACTTGTGGCTGGGGAGGAGGAGGAGGAGGCACGTCATTGCCTTGTCAATCATCGTTTTGGCCATTGGCCCTTAATTCTTTGATTTCTCTCCTTTGATCGTCTAGTTGCCTTTGTAGTTTAGCAATCATCATCATTAGCTTTTCATTAGTCTGGGCGCAAGTTTGCATCCTTCTGTGGCCGTCCATTGTCAATTTCCTAAAAGATTTAGGAGCTTATGAATAATCTTCTAATATGTGATGGGTTTTCACTACTAGAGCATTAATCATTAAACATCTAAACCTCAATCTTATCATCATACTTGCATCTTAACATCTAACTTTAAAACACACTTACTTGGAGGACTTGGACTGATGTGTGGCGATATGAATTGTAAATGTAAATTTTCTCTAATAACAAAGCCTGTAACGCCCCTTCGTGGATGTCACAGATAACATACATTCATACATAACATACTTTTATTTAAGGTAAACTATTTGAACAGAACTTGATTGAAAACATAATTAAGAATTCATACCCAAGATCCATGCATAATTTTTTTTTATTCAATATCCAAATCCATCTTTAAAACGATAAATTACTTGATTATAAACATCCTTCGAACATTTTATCAAACCATTGAAAATTGATACAATCTTTTTGAACAACCTTGGAAAAGATACTTACAGTTCGGTAGGCCAAACTTATGGGTTCGACAGGCTGAATATTTCTTGCAGGCTGAAGGTCAAACTCAGGCAAGCCGTCCGAGGCTCTACAAAAATAGGATTTCAAAATCAACAAGATCGGCAGGCCGGTACAGAGTAATCGACAGGCCGATCAACAATTTGACAGGCTGATCAGTAATGATCAACAGGCCAACCGATGATTAAAAATCAATTTTCAAAATTTCAAACTCCATAATTTAAATGCGGAAGACGAAATACTTAAAAGAAATAAGATAATAAAAGATAGTTCATATATTCTTTAAAAACTTATCAATAAACATGTTCAAATTATAAAACTTGATTTAATCTTTAAAAAAAACTTTCTTCTCCGCATGCTTGCAATCACAATTCATCTTGCTTAACTCACACGCCTTTCCACGCCCTTCACCTAGTCCATCACCTTCTTACCCTTATCTACAATATGATATAAAAACTGGATAAGCTAATGCTTAGTAAGGACATTGTTATCTCACAACTTAAAATATTTTATGAACATCATCATCATCATCGTCATCATCATCATAATGCACTAGGCACATTTTTCATAGAAACATATCTTTCATTACTTTGACCACATTAAAACTTATTCCATTTTATCTTAAGGGCCCAAGTGTTGCACCATAATCATCACTGTAGGCGCACCGTCATGAGAGGAAAAGGGTAGCTAATCTTAAACCAAACATGAAATCATAACATATCATAACATTGGTGTGCAACACTTATTTAGGTGATACATATTTATTCTTATTTAAACTTGCATGCTTTGAAATACGTCATCTTCATACATGCATAACTTTATGAACATCCAAATATAAATAAAACCATCATAAAATTATCATAGATATTATCAAGAACATATTTTCAAACCTTTATAACATATCATGTTGCAGGTGAGAATATACTTACTTCTAGCTAGCTTACTTAACCTTAATATTGTTGGTGACGATGCTGCGGTTTCGATGTGCTCTTCTTCATAATGTGTTCATGTCATGCATTCAATAAAAAGAAAATGGCAATTAACATATACTTTCAATGAATTAATCACCACTACATAACATCCATTACCATATATCATCTCACATGCATTCATCTCTTGAAACATAGATTATATCTTGTTTCATTTAATATTTAAAAAACAAGTCATAATTTCATTACAAAAAAAATCTGCCAATCAACACAAAATAGTGAGCAACTCAAAACTTAGGTCCGTTTATCACATTTGACATCACAAAAAAATCTACAAAAATTAAAAAATGTAATAGACATGTAGAACTCTA
The DNA here is from genome assembly GCA_025403435.1 of Artocarpus heterophyllus. Taxonomy (NCBI): domain Eukaryota; kingdom Viridiplantae; phylum Streptophyta; class Magnoliopsida; order Rosales; family Moraceae; genus Artocarpus; species Artocarpus heterophyllus. The sequence goes on along the minus strand of CM046345.1, from coordinate 26,325,823 downwards.
ACATATCCAAAAATTGGCTTCGACAAAAATCAAAGCAGGTCAAAATACTCATTTGAAATCAGTGGCAATACTAACCTCTATTAACTTATACAGTGAGCTACATGAGTTCATCATTTCAAATAATTATAACGTATTAATTTAAACTCTAAAATTCTTACTAACAACTTATTAACATACATCATAATACCACAAAATTATCTCAACACCAATAAAATCATTTAATCACACAAAACATCACATAACCAAAAAGTCCAACCATTTTACTGCTAAAGCAGTTTCTAGACCTAGTCTTACAAAAATTTCCATCACACTTAAAATACTCATCAAATCATTACCAAACTTTCCAGTTCATAACTTAACATACATATGAACATTGGTGCAAAATTTAGTAGCAAAAAAAACACGTTTACCCCTTGAACAAAAATCACATTTTTGAGCATCATAACCAAACAACAACATTTTTATTGTGAGGGTAGAGAAAAGAAAATTCATATCTTAATGTAGAAATATCGAAATAATGTGAAACTTGGAGAAATATCACATAACACATACATGAATAACATATTAAAAATCCAGAGCAAAAAGGAATTTTGTAGAGAATGATATAGCAGTCGGATGTCAAGAAGGATTTCATTTCAAAATTAAACCAAGAACGAACTCTTACCTCAAAATGATTCTTCTCAAATTCCTTGAATTTACTCCAATGGAATTTCAATAAATTTGTCAAATAATAACAGAGGAATTGAGACAAAAAAGGAGGAGAAAAACATGAAGAAGAAGAGAGAGGATGAGAAAGAGAAAACGTGAGAGAGAGAGAGCGAGCGTTTACGTGAAAAAGATTAAAAATGGCGTAATGAAAGGATGGTCTCCCCCCAACATATCAAAATTTTCTAACTGAGATTAAGGTCAAATCACGTGGAAAGTGGAAAGGATTGAGGGAGAGTCAACACATTAGCTTCACTTACCATATTTTGCCCTCTAAAATAGGAAACCATAATCAATTATAGTCAATCAGTCAAATGTTTTATTTCCTTAAATGAGGAAATTAATCAATAAATATGCCAATTAATTACATTAAACCATCCAATCATCATAATTATCTCAATCACAAATTTGGAAAGACTTTTGCTAACTGCTCATCAACGGTCATCGGCCTACCGATTCCTCACTTCAGCCTATCGATTCTCCTAAGTCTGGCCTACCGATGATTTCCATCGGCCTGCCGATGCTTGAGGGACTATTCAGCCTGCTAAACTCAAAGGTTCGGCTATCCAAACTGTCCTTACATACAAAAATACATCATAGCATTTAAATCATTAATGAATCATCATAAAACATACAATATTAATAACATGAACACTAGAGCACATCATTTCCATGTGATCGTCACCTATCATCATACTTAAAATAAAATGTTTAATGACAATAATATTATGTATCATAACATATATCGATAAAAATTACTTATTGTTGTCACTAATATAACATTATCTGTTACATAAAATAGGCGGGTGTTACATTAGGCCTAGGGAGGCTCAATACCTTATGAAAGAGATCCAGGAAGGATTATGCTGCAACCATGCAGGGGACATTCCTTGGCCTAAAAGTGCCCTCATCAAGGATACTATTGGCCAACCATGGAGTAGGACTGCAAATAATTTGCACAAAAATGCCTTAAATGCCAGCAGTTTGCTTGAGGAATTAGACATCGCGCCGAACCGCTCAGTTCCGTCACATCTACCTGGCAATTTGCTAAGTGGGCTATCAACCAAATCATGCCTCTCCCCCAAGCCCAATCACAGTTTAAGTATTGTATAGTGGCTATAGGCTACCTGACTAAGTGGGTAGAGGTCGAACCATGCACCAACATGACCGTGGCTAAATGCACCAACTACATTTGGAAGAATATCATCTACTAGTTTGGAATTTCAAATATTATAGTTACCGACAATGCCAAGCAATTCAAATCGTCTAGCCTCCTCTGCCTGTACAAGCAGCTTGGTGTCAAAAAGGTCTTCTCTTCACCCGGTTGCCCTTAGAGCAATGGACAGGTTAAAGAGGGTAACAAAATGATCAAGGACAACCTAAAAAAAAAAACTAGAGGAACTTAAAGGCATGTGGATCGACGAGCTCTCAAAGGTGCTCTAGGCTTATCAAACCATGGCCCATACTACCACAGGCGAGACCAAATTCTCCCTTGTCTATAGAGCCAAAGCCGTTATCCTAGCAGAGGTTGGCCTATTGAGCTTTAGGATTGAACATTATGACGAGCTTTAAAATGCCGAACTCAAGATGTCCGAGCTCGATCGATTCGAGGAGAAGAGGGACAGAGTAATAATCCACACCATGGCCTAGAATCAAGTTATTGCTCGATACTACAATAAGCTGGTTCATCCAAGGAAAATTGGTGACTTAGTACTCAAGAAGGTCATCGTTTAGCAGCCTAGGCTCAGGCCATTCGAACCAAAATGGGACGGCCCATACAAAGTGATGGGCATTATACAGCCAGACATATATAAGATTACTGTCATGGAAGGGAAAGTATTGGGGCACCCTTGGAATGTCGAGCACCTGAAGAAGTTTTATTGTTAGCAAAAAGCCATAACTCCTTTTTTGACATCTGGCTTCATTTTTTTGTAACTAAAAGGTCTGTTAAGCAAGACTAAAATGTATAGAAGAAATGTTAATGAAAATATCCATTTTAAAGAATTCTTCTAAGTAATTAGCACTGAAAAGGTTATGAATCCTGAAGAGGAAAAGCCAGCCTGACTCCTGCTAGGGGACTAGACCATAACTCCTAAAGAGGGAGGGTCAGCCCATAAAACCAAACTAGGGGGCTGGTCGTCACGATTCCAACCATGAGTGGACTTGAAACACAAGTCCACTAGTTTGTCACTATGCAGATGACCCGATTAAGAGTTGCCTTGACATGGCAATGATTCTACAGAACTTAATCCCCAACCACAATTAGACTTGTAAAAGTTTAAGTGAACTTAAACAAGTCTAAGGTGGGCTACTAGGCACTACATACCATTGTAGTTAACCCAGTTGAAAAGTGGGTTTTCCCTGCTTTTTGAACAAATGGAAAAAAGGAAATTAAAAGTTTCATTTCCGAGAAGCATTGAACTTGGAAAAAATGAAATTAAAAGTTTCATTTCTAGAAGCATTAAACTTGAGAAAATGAAATTAAAATTTCATCAAAAATAAAATGTCCAATTGTTTTTGGGAGGTATAATTAACCGGGCACCTCCTAACTTGGACAAAAAAGAGAATTACAAAAATACAAAAATTCAAGCCTAGGCCCCATCCTTGGCATCACCGTCCTCATCGTTGCTATCCTCGGCATCCAAGTCTACCACCACATCTTGGCCGACCGGCTCCACGTCCTCACTCACCTCTGGCTAAACATTGGACACTACTCTAAAGCAGTAGCCTCAGGATGTTTCTCCAGAAGGTACTTTTATAGGTCCTTCATCCCGAGATAGTAGTTGTTTGTGTACACTGTGGATGCCTTGAAGTTTTCTATTACTTGGGCCAACCTGCCAGGTAGCTCTTCATTCAAGAAGTGCTCATGCTCATCGTTGGTAACTTGGAGGGTAGCCTGTGCCTGGTCTGCTTTGGAATACTTAGGCTTAGTGTATAATTTCTCCACTGCTACGATGACCTCGCTTGGTGCCCATGGCTTCTTCGACTAGATGAGCCCCTATTCAAATTTCCTCGGGACTTGTTGGTCCTTGGGTACCGCTTCACTAGCGTAAAATATGTAGTTTCCATTGATGAAGAACCACTTGAACTTCCAAAGTTTGTCTGAGTTAGGGCTCCCCATAATAAAATCTTTCCCAAACCCAGTGAAATAGTACCATCTTGACTACCGAGGAAGCCTCTACATCTTGTATACTTGCTTGAAGGCTTCCCATGGCATCTTAGTCGCCTGGTAATACCTCTAGAGGATATACATCTTGATTAGGGAGCAGTAGCAGTTTAGTTCAACTGAGCAGGGCACATGTTTAAATTGTTTAAGGCCCACTAGAGGAAGCGATGAAAAGGTAGTCAAAGCCCGACTTGGAAGAACTCAGTGTATAATGTGATATAACCTTTGAGTGAATTTAGTGGTGAGTCCCCCTCCACGGGCTTGATAAGATCCATGTCCTCCAGGATACAATACTCTTGACTTAATGCTTCAAGCTGGCCCAAGGTCAATGCCAAGGTGTACCCAGCTATAGAGACTTGGCCGGACTGAGAGCTCCTGTATGTGATTATATCTTGGAACCTGTGGCTGTTGGACATGTAAGCCCTAAGGAGTTAAAATGTAATATATTTTTTGAGACATTTTTATCAATAAAGAATTTATTTATTATTTACAGACCAAATGTTGTCCTCTTTACTTGTTAAATAAATGTTAAGCAAACAATAGTCTGATACTGTCAGTCTAAACCTTTAAGAATTGGGCATATGATGGACAGATTATCTCAAAGACACGATTCTTAAGGTGATGGCCTAAATCATAAGATCCACAATTGAGGGAATAAATTTGGGCGCTTTATTCATGCAAAGATTGTTATGTTATCTATATCCCTTTTGGGAGAAGGTTTGTCTTAGCCATCGAAGATGAAATTTGTGAATAGAAACATTGGCACATTGTCATAGGTGATGATGTGTTAGATTGGGACATAAAGTGAATTAATTTGGATTAATAATTTTGTCTCGACAAATCAATTCACTTTAGATAATCATTTGTGTCGTATCTTAATCTTGAGATGAATAGTGGGCCCGTTGTCTTGGCTTATATTTTTTTGATGTACCAAAAGGGTGACATCCACATTTTAATAGTGGTACGCATGCCGATACGTTAAAGGCATGACTATTGAGAGTGTAGACCTGTTATTCATAGATATAGAATCTAGAGCTCTTCTTTAGGAGTAGTTAATATCCTCTTATATATATTATCCTGTACTTAAAAAATTAGAACACTCAACCATTTGGAAACATAACTGTAACCCAATGGTATGCCGTCTTTGGATGGTAAGTTTTTTGATGGTGAGATAATAGAACATAAGATAAAAATAATTAGGAAGGTAAGATAGAACTTGTCTTTAAGCCGATTATGGATAATCCTATAAGGATACGATACACTATGATATGTCATAGAGACTTAGCTTTACGGGCTTTGTAATTCTATATAGTTTTAGAATGCAGCTCTAAGCTTGTAGTGGAGTAGTGTTAGAGTTGATAGTTATGAATTGTATATCTGGGATATTGAGTTTCATAATTGTTGGGAGCTTGAACCATATAGGTCCATCAGGTCCCCTTTGCTAGCTCATAAAAATCCTGTAACGATACGGCATGCTTTTCTAATAACTGGTGACTTGTGTCAAATTATCAGATTGGCTAAAATTCGATAGGATCAGATAATTTATGTCTATTTATCGATTGAATTAATTTTGTGAATAAATTAATTCAAGATAAACTTGTTGAATTATCATAATCGGATAATTCATGTTTGTTTGTCGGTTGGATTAATTTGAATAAATTAATTCAAGATAAACTTGTTGGATTATTAGGAATATTTATTTTCCTAGAAATTATTTAGATATGACTGTTTTAATCAGATAACTTCTTTATTTGGTTATTTGAATTAAAACTGAGGCTCTATCGTAAGAATCTTGGGTGGAAAATAAAGATTCGTAGGGATCATTTATCAGATGTTTGGTAGGCCGATTTGGTAGTTCGGCCTGCCGACCGGCCATTAAATAAATCACATATTTTCATGTGGATTTTATCAAATATTGATCCTAATTTGATTATGATTCAAATTTTTGAGGCCTTATCTGATCAGGACTGACCCCTAGACCTAACTTCTATAAAAGGGGAGTGAGTCTCATAAGTTATTTAGCTCAATTGAGAAATCTAGAGTGAGACTTTACCAGTGAGACTCTGTGACTCCCTAAAGAGCTACTATTTACAAATCACAAACTATAGCTCTGGGTTTTTCTCAATTGGCTGGAAGCCTAAACGACATGCACCGACACGCACTTCGATCATAGATAGAGAATAGCAAAGAAGACCAGTTGGTTGAGGCTCTTCTAGAACTTTACACTCTTCACAAAATGTGGGAGCTTTTCTGCATTTACAAGGTTAGTAAGATCTAGTTAATTTATGCATATAGTGTGTCAAACTTGCATTTTGGAAAATACTCTGGTATAAAAATTTTAAAATTCTACTGTGTACTGTTTTTCCAATAGTGGTGACTGGCCTTTCCTCGGCTTCTTCGTCCTCGTTGGTGATCTCCTCCGATTCTTCATCCCTAGCTGGCCAGTCCCAATTGAAGACGTCAACCGACACTTGGCCTGAGACAGGAGTGAAAGACCCAGCTCCTTGACTCGAGGTGCTTGGTACATCGGAAGCTACCACCAAGCCAGCACGTTCTTGGGCTATAACTCAGGATGTGCCTATGGCGGCTACCCCGATGTATGGGTCCTCACCCCTGCATAGCCTGACTGGTTGCCACTCATCTATCATTTTAGGAAATTCTTGCTCGAGGATAGTCTCAGCACTAAGACTTAATATTTCGGCCAGCGAGGCTACACTGCCAAGACTTAGCGAAACTTTCTCGATTGTCGACTGGTCAGTTTCGGTACTACTGTCTGACTAGGAAATAACTATATCATTTTGGGAGTCATAAAGGTCACCCATTTTTAAATGTTCTATTTGGGAAAACTACCTACTCGTTTTGTGGGAGCTCACGATGAAGTCTTAAGTTCTCGGGTTACCACCTATAGCTCGACAGCTAAACTCAAAATCCCAAAGTCTAGTTGTGCTTACATACTGGCATAACGGGGATTTACTCCTATTTATAGCCAAAACTTAGGCATGGAAATCAAAGAGGTGCAATGATTACACTCGTTAAGGAGACACCTAATTATGTGTTGACACATGTCCTACCGAGCTTGGCCGCATGTCTCTTCAACTCTTGTTTTCCCGGGACATTGTCCGAAGGCTACCTAAGTTGACCACACCCACTTGGCATAGTCCACCCATGCTTGGCACCATCCCCAAGGTGCACCTCCTCGGCGGATTAGTAATTGTCCTCGATAGATACAAGTGGGAAGGCAATCTTGACCCTAGAGCTCGGCTTGTCCTCCTGAGGTAATCTACAAAACCCTCCTCGGAAAAGACACATTCTCAGGTTAGATTGTTAGAGCCTACAAATAGACAGCCACTCACTACAAGAAGCCAACAAATGGCTACGTTTTTGCTATTAGATGAAGGATGATCTGCTGGTAAAGGCTGTGACACATGTCACCTACCTTCTGATAGGCCTTGTATGTGACACACGAGTCATGGGCAAAACCCATCTAACACCCGATTCGAGTGGTAGCCTATAAATAGAGTGCAGTTACTATAGCTCAAGGCTAACATGCTCATTCCTAACTAACTAGCTTTCGTTCTTTTCCGAACAATGCTTGCCTTAAGCGTCGAAGAGCCCTTGACCAACACCACATCGATGTCGCCCCTTTTACCTCCGAAGCATCCTTCTTATTGTAGGTATGTCCAAGTAGGCCGAGCAAGCAGGGAAGAGCCATCCAAACACTGTGCGTAGCCGCACGTGGTGTTGATCCACCGCCATTCACTGGTAAGCATTGTAACGCCCCTATATGGGGGTTAACAGTTTTTAATGAGATAAAATAAAAATAAATAATAAAAGTAAAACCTTAAAAATAAAATTTGCCCGGGACTTAAATAAAAACTCTCAACTCAAAAATAAAAATATAAACGATAAATAAACTACAGTTTAATGTAGCACCTTAAATTTAATAATATAAACTGTTGTCATCATCATTTTAACCCTCAACACATTGTAATACAGTCACAGAAAGTAACAATTGATGCTTACATTATCATGAAGAACATTCTCAACGATTGAAGCAGTCCCAATGTAATATAGTTACATCACTTCCTCAACTATATTTCTCGTAGCCACCTCACACTTAGTGAGTCCTGAAAAGATATAAACATAAGGGTATGAGCAACACTATGCTCAGTAGAGAAAGCCATTACTCACATTTAGGTTTTTATCATTACCACATTAAAACCTGCATGGTTAATAAGTTACATCATATTCCAGATTATGAGGTTTATTATGATCACATCTTATGGATACCGTAGTTAATCATTACCAAGTGTCATAATTACACATTTATACAAATATTAACAATCATCATTGTTCCTAGGTATCCATGTTAAATTGAGTATCACTCAACTCATCGAAACCCAAATGGGCGCACTTGATCACCCTATAAACATTCCAAGGGTGTTCCGGTGAGGGGACATCAAGCCCCGAGTCCTCACCAAATCAATTCCTGTACAGTGTGTTCTGGGACTTTCAACCCAAGGAAGCGTCATCGCCTTCCCCCTATTTTACCTTTTAGGGTATTCATGCCCAAGGACGTAACCGTCGCCCTTTTCATGTCTCACAATTTCTCTATATTAAATCATTATTAATAGAGTTAATTTTCCTAACCATGCTTCTCAATTTATAACATGTGTCAATTCATTATGTTCCTCGCCGTACAATACAAGACGAGTCCATGTCATAGTTTCATATGTGATACACATATAATATCAGTTCAACATAGATATATATATATATATTGCGGCAAAACAATCAATTTTAATTCTATAAAAACCTCACAAAAGATGAGTAATAGAATCCCTACCTTTCAAGCTTATCAACAATCTTTTAATCCTGGAATCAGTTAACGTTAGCTCCATACTCCCTTGATCCTAAGGCGTGCATAAGGACAATTAAAACTAAAGCACAACATACAACTACATTCATAAAATTTATTTTAATTTAATCTTAGAATTTCAAGAAATAACCACTGCCCATAGAGGTATTATAAAGTTTAACAATATAAATTTTCTGTCTAGGGCATATACACTTAGACTTCATACATATGCTCCAAAATAGCAACAAACATATACTTAGGTTTAAGAACGCAAATTTGAATAATCCTTTAGTATAAAAGAAAATTTATAAATGAAAGACTAAATTTGTTCATAAGATTCTAACCTCGGATTATGGTTAGTTGGAAGCTTGAAATGGCTTCAAAACAGGTTCCTTTACTTCGGTATGACTGAAATTCTTGCTCAAATGGAGGTGATGGTGGCTGATTTTTATGGCTGCCTTGAAGAAGTTCTCTAAGTATTTTGCTTCAGCAAAGAAATGAGAAGAAGAGTGTGGGAACCGTGGAAGAGAAAGGAAGAAAAGATGAAGTCTTTGAAGAGAAGTGATGGAAACAATTATAGAGGAGACATGTTGAAGCATGTCACGGAGGAAATAAAGAAAATGAGGGTCAAGAGTAGTTGGAAAAGATATCCTTATGTCTCATCTAAAGACTTTAACACACATAATGCCAATATGACATTTTTGAGATTTATTAGAAGTTCTAAAGCTTTTTAGTAATCATACTAAATAAATATAGGAGAATTTTAGAAAACTTAAAAATAGATAAAAATAAATATTATAAAATAAATTTAAATGAAGCAAATTTTTTTTTATACACTAAAAATTAATTTAATTACCTCAATACCCGTTAGGAGAATAACGGGTGTCACAGCTCTACCCCCCTTAAAGAAATTTCGTCCTCGAAATTTCAATTCTAGTAATACTAGTAAAAATTATGATTCCACTATGATTCCAATTCTGAGTCTAAACCGTTAATGTTCTTTGTCCTCCAAATTTAAGTTATCGTAACTCCACTTATTTACTTGCATAATAAATCTTACTCTAAATTCTAAATCCCTCAATGAGAGTATTTCTGACAAGTTTCAACTTGTAACACCGTATAATAGTCTAAGAATCTGATCAGGCATACATATTGACCATACCATGATTCCAGTCCTTCATTGTCCATGGACTGTGATTTACAATCACATTTAAGGAGATTGCCAGAGAAATTTTATATACTTCATCTTTAGGTTCCTTTTCCTTTTTGAGTAAGGAAAAGTCAAATATATTTGATTTCATACCTCAACTAATAAACTAAAACATAATCATAAAACATATATCACAAACACTTATATTCAAAACCATACATTAAACTTATTCATAGAGATATTAAACGGAATCTCAGAGTTGCAAACATACCCGACATATTTTTCATTAAACAGCTATCCTCATGACACAAACATTCAATCCAAATAATATACTCATATTTCATATGGAATATCCCCATAACTGACTCTGGTACTTCCACATAATATTAACAGAATATTACACATTACAAACATAATACGGATACGTTTCGAGAGTACAAGGCACTCCGTATACCAGCTATCCATATCATGCATGCTTAGAGGATACAAAAACATCGATAAACAAAAGATCGGACCTTAAGAAGGATGCGTTTCGAGAGCATCAAGTACTCCGTATCCAGTCATCCCGGCATTAGGCTCAATGAATCTAAAAGATTGAACAACGACGTACCACAAGAAACACAGAATACAAGGCAAACGGTTATTCGTAACACACGAAATACAGACACACATGCCTACATGCCAAAGATAAAACAAAAAGATTACAGATGGAGATTCAAATCAATTGGCCGCTCCCGGCTTTCCCTTTCCCATTCAAGCTTGGATGTTGCAGTGTCGGATTCTGGATGTATGATTTGCATTTTATCTATCAATTCCTCAGCTGTTGAAGCAGTAACAAAGATTTGTCTCTCCGATTCTGTAGTGATGTTTTCTTCCACAGCGTAATCTAGAAATTTCAAAAGACTGTCATAAAAACCCTTTACGTTCAGCAGTCCCAAAGGTTTGGAATAAAAGCCCAACAATTGCCCACAAGCAACTATAAATATTTCCTCAAGAGTACCTAGACCACCAGGTAATGCTATAAAAGCATCAGAATTATAGATTATGTCTTTAAAATTTTTTAGGGATACTCCTGACTCCTTCTCCCTTACCTATGGCTTCCTTACAAAGGTTTCCTTCAACTGGAATATGAGGCCAAATTCTTACATCAGTAGCGTCGCTAGACCTAGCTGCTAGTGCCATATTTACCATCATTTTTATACTACCACCCCCATAGATTATGTTAATCTTCTTGCGTGCTAGGACTTGCCCTAAGTGATTTGCAGCTTCTAAATAAGCTTTATCTTTTCCAAGGCTGGAACCACAAAAGACACAGACATTCTTTATTTTCTTCGTGGACTGGGAGGTAGACATATTTGGTTTATAGAAGTGGTTGCTTAATGTCTGCTCCACTTAGACTTCGGGTTCTACATGAGATTTTAAAGATGAGAAATATACAAAAAGGGCTAAAGAGATAGACGAGTAGGAAATGAAAAGGTAATCCAAAGATTTAAACAAAATCTTGTGCGGATAAGAAAGTAAGATAAGGTGATTGATAGTTTACAGAAAATCTGATTCACTTTTTGAAAAAGATTAGACTCTAATTGTATAACTTTTGACAATTGAGAACAATTTGACAGAAGACCCTCTTGACACAACTGTAGACTTTTTGACAAATATACACCAAGTCTAGAAATTTAATATAAACGACAAATACTGTAGAACTTTTGAAATTTGAGACACAAATCTTGAAATATCTGGATAAGCTTTTCAAAATTCAAACATATTACTGTACCGTATGTGACGTGTCTGATAAGATAATATATTTTATTATATATATATTTAAGAAAATCATAAATTAAATAAGATATTAACACTTACTGTATCAATCTAATAATCACAATTATTTCAAACACAAAAGCAAATATTCTGAGTAAAAGAAAAACACAAACTGTTGAACATCAGCTAAAACTGCTTCAAATAAGTAAAGACTAAATAACCTTTATAGAGCGATGACTTATTCCCCATCCAGTTTTCTTATGGTTTGGCAAACAGGATCTAGAAATACCATATTCCTGAGGCGTTGTCTTTCTGTATAAAATTTAGGCCAGAGTTTAAAAATAGCTCCTTGAACATATCCACTAGGGTGACCGTGGAGAGGAGGATGGATGCTATCCAAGTTCTCCTTTGAAAGTCCATCCCTACAAAACCTTATTTTATCCTCTCTATTCGTAGACATATAACCAGGTGAAGTACATTTACCGTTACAATTTTGTCTTCCACATTTGTTACAAGTGACCACGATGGCACGAGCTCTTCTTTTCATTGCACTACGACTGGTACCTGTTCCTGGTAAACCGACATCTTGAATAAAGTCACTCGGACGGATTTTCCCCTCTATTAACATTCTCACATCACAAGGGATACCAAAACGCATAAGAATCCACAACCGAGTAATTCTAGCCTTGTATTTCTTTCTGAGAATCTTTTGGGAGAGTGATGGGAAATACTTTCTCAGGTGTTGGTACTTTGGGTCCATGATGAGATGAAAGAAGAGTAAATAGAAAGGAAAAATTAAGATAGTAAATTGCAGAATCCTAGAATTCCTTCTTCTTTTAGAGAAAAAGAAGAATTTCTAATGAAAAAGAAGAGGATTTGCGATTTAGAGAGAAAATAACAAATTAAGAGAGAAAAAGTGAACTCGGAGAAATAAGCTCTTATGTACAGTAAACGTATATGTAAACAATAATTAAACCACTGTATATGACACGTATAGAGACCACGTGGGAGAGACAGTGTGCATCAAACTGATTTAGGATTTGAACTAGGCCCAAATGTTCTAAGTTGAAAATGGTCAGGTTGTTTCGGGCCTTAACACATTTAGAACAAGTTAAATAACAAACATAAAATTGAAAACCAATTCGTATGAATCTTAAACCCAATTCAAAGCCCACTATAGATAAAGTTAATTATGAACAACAAATCTAATTTAACGACAACAAAGATCTTCCTGAATGATATTTAAAATCATTTCATAACAACATAATCTTCCAGCAACTCGAATAATTTTGTTTTAATCAAAACCTTATTGAACAATACATACACCCATATGTTATTCATAATACTTAACATCTATCAATGGATTCATCATCATTACTACCAAGGGTTTAGAATGCGACTAACCTTGAAATCAATACGATTTACGTCTTTCAACATAGACCATATCAATGAACAAAGACACTTGATGTTACTACTTAAGAACATCTACAATCCCCACAATTCTACTTATACAATATCGAATTTCCTCATATAACAAAATCTTAGGTAACCAAAAGATTCACTGATACACTTAAATACAATGTACGTAACGAAATATTCCAATTTTGAGATTCATGCATTCTAGACTTTACACAGTCTCAACAGACCAAAAGTCTAACATTTATCTCTCTCAAGATTCAATACCATGATTCCCAACTTATATCATATTCCTCAAATATATAGAACTTTTAAGAAAAGTTATTGACACTTATGTGCTCCATCGAATCCACACATAATCATTACTTAGGTTTGAATCAATTACGAAAAATTTGGCATATCTATGTCAAACTTTAAAATCAATAAATCAAGCCTTATATTTCTTATTGTTTTTCACGAGACAAAAGGCTTTTAAATCCTCGTATCTATACGAATTTCTCATCGTTTATACGAATTAAATATGCTTATAGATCCAAATATTATACGAATCTCTCATAAGCAATCTACTTATAAACTCATTCCATATAATTCTCATTCCCTCATAACTATTAATACTTTCCTTCTATATAATTATTGTACTCATATAACTATTAATATTTTCATTCTATGGCCTTTCCATGTTACATCCTTCTAGACTGTATAAATCAATGTGAAGGTTCATTTTGATGATGACAATAAAAATTCAGCTTCAAAACCATCTCAAAAATATATTTTTTTAAAGTGGTGCTACACTCCCTAGGTTAACCGAACCTAGGCTCTGATACCAAAAATTCTGTAACGCCCCTATATGGGGGTTAACAGTTTTTAATGAGATAAAATAAAAATAAATAATAAAAGTAAAACCTTAAAAATAAAATTTGCCCGGGACTTAAATGAAAACTCTCAACTCAAAAATAAAAATATAAACGATAAATAAACCACAGTTTAATGTAGCACCTTAAATTTAATAATATAAACTGTTGTCATCATCATTTTAACCCTCAACACATTGTAATACAGTCACAGAAAGTAACAATTGATGCTTACATTATCATGAAGAACATTCTCAACGATTGAAGCAGTCCCAATGTAATATAGTTACATCACTTCCTCAACTATATTTCTCGTAGCCACCTCACACTTAGTGAGTCCTGAAAAGATATAAACATAAGGGTATGAGCAACACTATGCTCAGTAGAGAAAGCCATTACTCACATTTAGGTTTTTATCATTACCACATTAAAACCTGCATGGTTAATAAGTTACATCATATTCCAGATTATGAGGTTTATTATGATCACATCTTATGGATACCGTAGTTAATCATTACCAAGTGTCATAATTACACATTTATACAAATATTAACAATCATCATTGTTCCTAGGTATCCATGTTAAATTGAGTATCACTCAACTCATCGAAACCCAAATGGGCGCACTTGATCACCCTATAAACATTCCAAGGGTGTTCCGGTGAGGGGACATCAAGCCCCGAGTCCTCACCAAATCAATTCCTGTACAGTGTGTTCTGGGACTTTCAACCCAAGGAAGCGTCATCGCCTTCCCCCTATTTTACCTTTTAGGGTATTCATGCCCAAGGACGTAACCGTCGCCCTTTTCATGTCTCACAATTTCTCTATATTAAATCATTATTAATAGAGTTAATTTTCCTAACCATGCTTCTCAATTTATAACATGTGTCAATTCATTATGTTCCTCGCCGTACAATACAAGACGAGTCCATGTCATAGTTTCATATGTGATACACATATAATATCAGTTCAACATAGATATATATATATATATTGCGGCAAAACAATCAATTTTAATTCTATAAAAACCTCACAAAAGATGAGTAATAGAATCCCTACCTTTCAAGCTTATCAACAATCTTTTAATCCTGGAATCAGTTAACGTTAGCTCCATACTCCCTTGATCCTAAGGCGTGCATAAGGACAATTAAAACTAAAGCACAACATACAACTACATTCATAAAATTTATTTTAATTTAATCTTAGAATTTCAAGAAATAACCACTGCCCATAGAGGTATTATAAAGTTTAACAATATAAATTTTCTGTCTAGGGCATATACACTTAGACTTCATACATATGCTCCAAAATAGCAACAAACATATACTTAGGTTTAAGAACGCAAATTTGAATAATCCTTTAGTATAAAAGAAAATTTATAAATGAAAGACTAAATTTGTTCATAAGATTCTAACCTCGGATTATGGTTAGTTGGAAGCTTGAAATGGCTTCAAAACAGGTTCCTTTACTTCGGTATGACTGAAATTCTTGCTCAAATGGAGGTGATGGTGGCTGATTTTTATGGCTGCCTTGAAGAAGTTCTCTAAGTATTTTGCTTCAGCAAAGAAATGAGAAGAAGAGTGTGGGAACCGTGGAAGAGAAAGGAAGAAAAGATGAAGTCTTTGAAGAGAAGTGATGGAAACAATTATAGAGGAGACATGTTGAAGCATGTCACGGAGGAAATAAAGAAAATGAGGGTCAAGAGTAGTTGGAAAAGATATCCTTATGTCTCATCTAAAGACTTTAACACACATAATGCCAATATGACATTTTTGAGATTTATTAGAAGTTCTAAGGCTTTTTAGTAATCATACTAAATAAATATAGGAGAATTTTAGAAAATTTAAAAATAGATAAAAATAAATATTATAAAATAAATTTAAATGAAGCAATTTTTTTTTTATACACTAAAAATTAATTTAATTACCTCAATACCCGTTAGGAGAATAACGGGTGTCACAAGCATCAACACTAATAGTGGAGAATGAACCTTAAACCAGTTTTATTATCATTATTTACAAATTCTTGAATTTTTATCTATTCACAATTGTTATTCTGATTTGAGTTTTGAATTTTAATTTTGTTATTATAATTTAATTTTGCTTTTAATTAATTTTTACATTTTAATTTTAATTCAAATTTTAATTATTGTTTATTTTGCATTTTAATTTTAATTTTTTACTTATTTAGTCTTGTTTTTTTTATTTCTTTTAAGTAATTTAGTTAATTAAATTTAAACTCCCCCTTTTTTAATTCTATAAAAATACAATGTGAAAAATATATAAAAATAATAATAAATATATATTGAATAGGCAAAAAATTTAAAACATGTTAATTAAAATCAATCATCATGGGAACGATATTCAATTCATAATTTATATTACTTGATACGACCATGAACACTTGCGTGTATGAGAATTACCACATCAAATTTTTGGCACTATTGTTGGGGATGGTTTTCTTAATTGAATTGTTGTCACAAACCCAAACTTAGTTGGTGATGTGGTGGTTTAATTAAAACAAATTAAGCAAGTTTAACCAAGCTCCTTGGTTATTTTATTACTAATCTAAGAAACATTACTTAGGTAACTTATGAAAATCTCGTAAATTTTAAAACTTTTTAGAATATTACCAATCTTTAAGACTTAGCAAGTAAATTTTCCTTAAATAGCTTCTGAAAATAAATTAAATTTTAAAGTTTGTCGAAAAGCAGTTTAGGCCAAATTAGACCCACACAATGCACACATAATACAAACACATCACAAATAATATAAACCACAATCTAACAAAATAGACAATGTCCTTATCATTACATGCCTTAAAATAAAAGAAAAAAACTAATAAAAAATGTCCCATGGTCCACGCATGAAAAACAATATTGTCCTACTTGGTGGCATTCTACGAACCACTTGGAGGGGGGATTTTAAAAACAAAGTAGAACTATGAGCAAAAGGCTTAGTTGGACTTAAGTTCTAAAATCATTAATTATGAAATAGATAATGTAAATTTAAATGCAATAGAGAGAGAGACAACAAATAATTGTGCAAGTGATTTCTTAGTTACCGTTCAAGTCTTGAGATTATTTGAAATCATAAATTAATTGTTCATTACGTGCAAGCTAACTAATTCACCATCGCAGTGGCCTAGCTGGGTTTCAGGACCTGCCCTACGGTTGCTCTCTACACGATCCAATCTCTATGTGTGGCATCATGCACTAATATATCTTCCCCAAATTACCAGGTTATCTGCCCTACAGGGGTTCTTAATCCATTCAGTACTCAGTGTCATTGTGATCATATCATTATTCGGGCCCCAAATTACCAGGTTATCATTTTTACAATCATTATTTTGCTCATTATGATCATATCTAACATCCATTGGAATTAAATAAATATAAACAACTCATTTGTTAAAAACATTTTTTAAGAAAATACATTATGGTAAAAACTCTTTTAAAATCAAGGCTTTCGAAGGAGGAGGGTGTAGAGCCTTACCTTGCTATCTAGCACGATTGCACCAACACCGCATTCCTGTCTCACTACATATTGGCTTCTTGGAACAACAAATAACCTTAGGTATAGACTAATCATATTACCATCTAACCGTTGTTGTTGTTAAAAAAATAGTACGTAGCGGAATTTTAAAAATTTTATATCAGATTAGTTTTCAAAACACAAGTTTGACACGCTATATACATAAATTAACCAGATCTTACTAACCTTTGAATGCCGAAGAACTCCCATAATCCGTGAAGAGAAGTAACGTTCTAGAAGAACCTCAACCACTGGTCTTCTTTGCTATTCTCTATCCATGATCAGAGTGAGTGTGGGCTTACATGTACAGCTCTTCTTCCAGGTGAGTCTCCTTCCAACCAATTGAGAGAACCCAAAGCTAGTGTTCGTGATTTGTGAGCAAGAGCTCTCAAGGAGTTTTTAGATTCTCACCAGTAGAATATCACTTTTAATCTCTCAATTGATCTTACTAACTTATGAGACTTACTCCCTATTCATAGAGGTTGGGTCTAAGGTCAGTCCTTATCAGATAAGGTTTCAAAAATTTTAATCAGAATCAAATTCAGATCAATATCTGATGAAATTTGCGTAAAAACGTATGATCTTCTTATCGCGCATCGGCAGGCCAATCTATTTAATCGGCAGGCCGAACTACCAATAAAAAATCTTAACGAATCTTTTATTTTTCACTCAAGATTCTATAGGATAAAGTCTCAGTTTTGATTCAAATAACCCAATACAGAAGTTATCTAATTAAAACAACTTTATCTAGATAATCTCTAGGAAAATAAATGAATTCCTAACAATTTTACAAGTTTATCTTGATTTAATTTATTCAAAATTAAATCAATTGATAAATAGACAAGAATTATCCGATCCCAATAATTCAACAAGTTTATTTTGAATTAATTTTGTGACAAAATTAATTCAACCGATAAACAGACATGAATTATTTGATTCTTTCGAATTTGAACTAATCTAATAAATCTGACACGAGTCACCAATTATTGGAAAAGCACACAGTATCGTTACAGGATGTTGTGAGCTAGCAAAGGGGACCAAATAGACCTATATAGTTCAAGCTCTCAATAATTATGAACCCAATATCCAAGATATACATTTCATAATTATCAACTCCAATGCTACTCCACTAAAAGCTTGAAGCTGCACTCTCGAACTACATAGAATTACAAAGCCCATAGAGTTAAGTCTCCATGACAAATCATAGTGTATTGTATTCCCATAGGATTATCCATAATTGGCTTAAAGACAAGTACTGTCTTACCTTCTCGATTGTTTTTATCTTACATTCCATTATCTCACCATTAGAAAACTTACCATCCAAAGATGGTATACCATTTGATTACACCTATGTATCCAAATGGTTGAGCACTCCAGTTTTTCAATTACAAGATAACACATATAAGAGGATATCACTACTCCTAAAGAGGAGCTATGGATTCCATATCTATAAATAACAGGTCTACGCTACCAAGAGTCATGCCTCTAACGTACCGGCATGCATACCACTATTAAAATGTGGGTGTCACCCTTTGGTACATCAAAAGGGACAAGTCAAGACAACGGGCCCACTATTCATCTCAAGATTAAGACACAATACAAATGATTGTCTAAAGTGAATCGATTTGCCATGACAAAATTATTAATCCAAATCAATTCACTTTATGTCCCGATCTAACACATCGTCACCTATGACAACGTGCTAATGTTTTTATTCATGGAGTCCACCTCCAATGGTCAAGACAAACCATATCCCAATAGGGATATAGACAATATAACAATCTTTACATGAATAAAGTGACCAACTTTATTCCCTCGATTGTGGATCTTATGATTTAGACCGTCACCTTAAGAATCATGTTTTCGCATAATCTGTCTATCATATGCCCAATTCTTAAAGGTTTTGACTAACAGTCTTAAACTATTATTTGCTTAACATGCATTCAACAAATATGAACGTAAAGAGGACAAGGTTTGGTATATTAATAATAAATAAATTCTTTATTAATAAAAATATCTTCAAAAATATATTACATTTTTACTCCGTAGGGCATACATATCTAACAATCTCCCACTTGCACTAAGTGAGTAAATATGATAAATCTCGTATCCCCATAGCTTCCACATGCCTCTCAAAGACTCTCCGAGTAAGTGTTTTCATAAATGGAATAGCTAAATTGTCCTTTGATGCGATTTTACATACTGTGACATGCCCGACCTCGACGACGTCCTTTATCACATGATACTTTCGATCAATATACTTTTTCTTCTTGTGAAATCTTGGTTCCTTAGCATTAGCTATCGCCACACTGTTATCACAATACAGTGATACCGCTTTATCCATACCAGGAACTACCTCAAGATCCCTAAGGAACTTGCAGAGCCACACTGTTTCTTTTGACGCATCACTGGCTGCCACATACTCGGCCTCCATTGTTGAATCCGAAGTGCAATCTTGCTTCACACTTATCCAACTGATGGTACTGCTGCCTGGAGTAAACACAAAACCCGAAGTTGATTTTCTAGAATCCAGACAGGATTAAAAATCCGAGTTAGTATATCCTAGAGGAGTCAAGTCCTCACCCAAATACACAAGCATATACCCTCGAGTCCTTCTTAGGTACTTGAAAATATGCTTAACTGCAGCCTAGTGGTTGGGTCCTGGATCCGCCTGAAATCAACTTACAATCCCGACCGCATAACAAATATTTAGTCGTGTGCAAAGCATGACATACATAAGACTACCCACTGCTGAAGCATAAGGCACCTTCTTCATGTTGGAAAAACAATGTGAGGTGCGCAGCGGGAATTTTAAAAATTTTAACATCAGAGTAATTTTCCAAAACACAAGTTTGTCATGCTATATGTATAAATTAAACAGATCTTTCTAACCTTTGTGTATCGAGGAACCTCCGCAACCTATGAAGAGAAGTAACATTCCAAAAGAGCCTCAACCAACTGGTCTTCTTTGCTATTCTCTATCCACGATCGGAGTGAGTGTGGGCTTACACGTACAGCTCTTCCACCGGTGACTCTCCTTCTAACCAATCGAGAGAACCCAAAGCTAGTGTTCATGATTTGTGAACAAAAGTTCTCAGGGAGTTTTTAGATGCTCACTAGAAGAGTATCACTCTTAATCTCTCAATTGATCAAAGTAACTCATGAGACTTACTCCCTTTATATAGCGATTGGTCCTGGGGTCAGTCCATATCAGATTAGGTCTCAAAAACACGAAACAAAATCAAGCTCAGATCAATATATCTGATAAGATCCGTGTGAAAAAGCGTAATCTTATCTCTCGCTAATCGACATGCCAAACAGCCTAATTGGTAGCCCAAACAGGCCCAATCGGCAAGCCAAACACGTAGATCGGTAGGCCAAACTGCCGCGTAAATATCTCCACGAATCTTTTATTTTCCACCCGAGATTCTATAGGACAAAGTCTCAGTTTTAATTCAAATAACCCAATAGAGAAGTTATCTGATCAAAACAAGCATTATCAAGATAAGCTCTAAGAAAATAAATCAATTCACAATAATTCTACAAGTTTATCTTGATTTAATTTATCCAATTAAATTAACCGATAAACAAACAAGAATTATCTGATCCCAATAATTTAACAAGTTTATCTTAAATTAATTTTATTGCAAAATTAAGTCAACCAATAAACAGACATGAATTATTTGATTCTTTCAAATTTTAAACCAATATGATAAATCTAACATAAGTCACCAATTATTGAAAAAGCATGTCGTATCGTTATAGGATTTTATGAGCTAGCAAAGGGGACCAAAATGGACCTATAAAGTTCAAGCTCACGATAATTACGAAACCTAATATCCCGGATATACATTTCACAATTATCAACTCCAATGCTACTCCACTAAAAGCTTGGCGCTACACTCTCGAACTTTATAGAATTACAAAGCCCGTATAGCTAATTCTCCATGACATATCAAAGTGCATCGTATCCTTATAAGATAATCCAAGTACTGTCTTACGTTCCCGATTATTTTTATCTTATGTTCCATGATCTCACCATTAGAAAACTTACCATCCAAAGATAGGTTACACCTATGTATCCAAATGGTTGAGCGCTCCAGTTTTTCAATTCTAGGATAATGCATATAAAAGGATATCATTACTCCTAAAGAAGAGCTATGGATTCCATATCTATGAATAACACGTCTACGCTATCAAGAGTCATGCCTCCAACGTACCGGCATGCATACCACTATTGAGATGTGGAAGTCACCCTTTGGTACATCAAAAGACACAAGTCGAGACAACGGGCCCACTATCTATCTCATGATTAAGATACAATACAAATAATTGTCTAAAGTGAATCGATTTGCCAAGACAGAATTATTAATCCAAATCAATTTACTTTGTGTCCCGATCCAATACATTGTCACCTATGACAATGTGCCAATCTTTCTATTCATGGAGTCCAACTCCGATAGTCAAGAAAAACCATCTCCCAATAGGGATATAGACAACATAACAATCTTTGCATGAATAAAGCGCCTAACTTTATTCCCTCGATTGCGGATCATATGTTTTAGACCATCACCTTAAGAATCGTATCTTCCACATAATCCGTCCATCATATGCCTAATTCTTAAGGTTTAGACTGACAGTCTCAGACTACTGTTTATTTAACATACATTTAACAAATATGAATGTAAAGAGGACAAGATTTTGTATATATAAATGAATAAATTCTTTATTGATAAAAAATGTCTCCAAAAACGTATTACATTTTTACTCCTTAGGGCATACATGTCTAACAATCTCCCACTTGCACTAAGTGAGTAAATACAGCAAATCTCGCATCTCCATAGCTTCCACATGCCTCTCGAAGACTCTCCCTATAAGTGTCTTCGTAAATGGATCAGCTAAATTGTCCTCTGACGAGATCTTGCACACCGTGACATGGCCACCCTCAATGAAGTCCTTTATCAAATGATACTTCCGATCAATATGCTTACTCTTCTTGTGAAATCTTTGTAACTTAGTATTAGCTCCTACCACACTATTATCACAGTACAGTGATACCACCTTATCCATGCCAGGAACAACCTCAAGATCCCCAAGGAACTTGCAGAGCCACACTGCTTCTTTCAAAGCATCACTAGCTGCCAAATACTAGGCCTCCATCATTGAATCCAAAGTGCAATCTTGCTCCGCACTTCTCCAGCTGATGGTAACGTCGCCCAGAGTAAACACAAACCCAGAAGTTGATTTCCTAGAATCCAAACAGGATTGAAAATTCGAGTTAGTATATCCTAGAGGAGTCAGGTCCTCACCCGAATATACAAGCATATGCCCTCGAGTCCTTCTCAGGTACTTGAAAATATGCTTTACCGTAACCCACTGGTTTGGTCCTGTATCCACCTAAAATCGACTTACAATCCCAACCGCATAACTTATATCCAGTCGTGTGCAAAGCATGGTATACATGAGACTACCCACTGCCGAAGCATAAGGCACCTTCTTCATGTATTCTCTTTCTTCATAAGACTTTGGGGAGTCTTTCTTAGAAAGAGTAATTCCAGACCTAGATGGTTGCCCACCTTTCTTGGAATCCTGCATTGCAAACCTCTTGAGAATTTTATCTATGTAGTCAGCCTGTGACAAAGTTATCATTTTGTTCTTCCTATCCTGAAAGATTTGGATACCCAGAACAAAATTAGCCTCACCCAAGTCCTTCATGTCAAACTGCTTGGTCAACCATCATTTGACCGATGACAATGCCCCAACGTCATTGCCAATTAGCAGAATGTCATCTACATAGAGCAGAAGAAAAACCACCTTCCCCTCCTTAATGTGTTTGTAAACACATGGTTCATCCACATTTTGTGAGAACCCGTAAGTCTTGATCATCTGATCAAATCTTACGTTCCAAGAATGAGAAGCCTGCTTAAGTCCATAAATTGACTTTAGCTGTTTACAAACCATACCTTCTTGACCCGTGACCTTGAACCCCTATGGTTGTTCCATATAAATGGACTCATCAAGATAGCCATTCAAAAAAGCCGTCTTAAGATCCATTTGCCAAATCTCATAGTCGAGAGCGGCAGCTATGGATAAGAGAATCTGGATGGACTTAAGCATGGCTATAGGCGAAAAGGTTTCCTCATAATCAATTTCTTCCTTTTGCATATAACCCTTAGCTACTAGTCCAGCCTTAAAGGTTTGACCTTTCCATCCACTCCTCTTTTCCTCTTGTAGATCCACTTACACCCTATGGGTTTTACCCCTTCAGGAAGATCCACAAGCTCCTAGACATGATTAGTCTCCATAGACTTCATGTCTACATTCATGGCCTCTGTCCAGAGTTTTGAATCAACATCCTCCATAGCTTCTGCGTAAGGATAAGGATCCCTGTCATGTTCATCCAGTTTAGCCAAGAAGACCTTCCCATTGAATATATACCTTTCAGTTGACGCTCGATCCTCCCACTACGTCGAAGCCCCTGAGATTGTTGTTCAAGTTTGTTTGGTTTTTCTACACTGATTGGAACGGCTTCATTCAGAACCTCCAGAGTAATCTGATCACTCCTTAACTCCTCAAGCATCACTTTGCTTCGAGGTTTAAAGTCGTCCATGTAACTCTCCTCAAGGAAAGTTACATTAGCAGAAACCACGACTTTATTTTCCCGCGGGTTATAAAAATAACCCCCTTTAGTCCCTTTTGGATATCCTACAAACACGCAAACTTTTGAACGTGCTTCCAACTTATTCGGATCCTTAAACAGGACATAAGCCGGACATCCCCATATGCAAATATGGTTTAGGGATGTCTTCCTTCTTGTCCACAACTCGTGAGGAGTTTTAGGGACCGATTTTGAAGGTACATTATTCAAAAGATAACATGCAGTTTGTAGTGCATATCCCAAAAAGGATAAAGGTAATGATGAATAACTCATCATGGACCTGACCATGTCCAACAAAGTCCTATTCTTCTCTCTGCTATGTCATTTTGCTGCGGAGTGCTCGGCATAGTCAAATGGGGTAAAATTCCCTTTTCTAACAAGTGTCCCAAGAACTCATTAGAAAGGTATTCCCCACCTCGATCCGATCAAAGTGCCTTTATGGGTCTACACAATTGCTTTTCCACTTCAGCCTGCAACTCCCAAAACTTGTCAAAAGTTTCGCTTTTGTGGTGCATCAGGCACACATACCCATATCTTGAGTAATCGTCAATAAAAGTGACACAGTACTCATACCCTCTTTGTGCCCGGATGTTCATCGGTCCGCAAACATCACTATGCACAAGTTCTAGAACCCCTTCGGCCCTATTGCTCTTAGACCCAAATGGTCTTTTGGTCATTTTACCCTCCAAACAAGATTCAAATTGAGGTATAAATTCCACCTTTAAGTGACTTAAAGGTCCATCCCTTACCAACCTTTGAATCCTATTCAAGTTAATGTGACAAAGGCGCAAATGCCAAAGATAAGTCTTATTAGAGTGAGAAGCTTTAAGTCTTTTAGAGTTATTATCACTCATCTCAACATTAAGCAACAAGTCCATCTTAGGTTTGATAAAATATATATTATTTTGTATCCATTTAGAACAGATAAAAGATTTGTCTTTTCGAATCACCACTTTTTCATTAAAAGATTCCACACATGAGTCTTTAAATAAACAAGATATAGAAATTAAATTCCTTTTAAATTTAGGAACATAAAACAATCTTGAAAACATAAATTCCTATATTTATCAAAGTAAAGATGGACATCTCCCACTGCTTCTGTTGATACCAAGGATCCATCTCCCATCCAAAGCGTGAAGTCTTCATGTAGCAGAATTCTCGTTTCTGTGAACCCCTCCTTTGGAAAGGAAGTCCTTGCAATACTTCTTTATATGCCCAATTTTACCACAGAAGAAGCACTTAAGCTTCTCTAGGTTCTTCTTCTTCTTCTTCTTGCTCTTGGTAGTAGCAGTAATAAAAGACTTCCCGTTTTTGGTTCGTTGCTTCTTGCCATTCCCAGAGTTGGGGTTGGAACCAGAAGTAGCTACCATGTTGGCCTCACCACCAGCAAGAGACTCCCTGATCAGCCGTTCGAACTCCTGTAACTGTTTCATCAGTTCTGCTAAGGTCATATCCCGTCTATTGCTTAAATTAAATGTAGTTCTAAACGGAATAAATTCCTTAGACAGAGTCTCAAAGACCATGGTCATCTGAGTTTTAGCATCGATGTCGACTCCATTGGTTTGAGTCTTAGTGAGGAAACCCATGACCAACATCATGTGCTCCTTTACTAATGTCCCTGGCCTCTGTCTACAGTTTAAGAGTTTTCAAAGCGCCCCTTGTCGCTTCGTTATGGCCTGGCCTCCAAACATATCCTCAAGATTATCCAAGATCTGCTTCGCAGTCTCATAATCCTGATGTTGAGCCTTCAGCACATTATTCATGCTGGCCATAACATAGCAACGGGCCTGATCATTAGCATCTTTCAAGTGGTTATATGCTTGGAATTGCTCATTAGATGAGTCTTCCATAGGCTCGGGAGGACAAAGGGTTGTCAGTACATATTTCAGTTTCTCAAAGGACAGGACGATATCCAGGTTCCATTTCCAATCATTATAATTCTCACTAGTTAACAGGTTTTTGTCAAGAATCGATGATAAAGTGTTTTTAGACATTTTTAATCTACAATAAAGAATCATATACCAAATATAAGCAAACATATAATAATTTAGTAAGATAACACAATCATGTAAAAACATACAAATGTGTTTATGTGTCAAAACCTTAAAAATATCACAACCTTACAACGATAATTCCCAACTCAGAATTTAACAAGCTCCTAGGGGAGTCATGCCAAATTCAATCAGGAACACGGATCCCCTCCTGATTAATATATGCCATCCAGGACCCGTATGATCCAGCATAGATTAAAAATCATTTCTTTGCCCATTAATTTTATTAACAGAGCTCCTAGGGGAGGTTAATAATAAAATTAACATGAGTATATTACCATCATTTCAATATTTTATCCATGGTTTATAATCACCACCTAGGGGTGTGCAACCATAAATCATGCTAAAATACCTTATCCTCTCAAAGATCCAATCTTGTACATGATAGAAATCCCTTCCTAGGGGTCGGGACCACCATGTTCTTCCGATGGACCAACGATGGAGGCCTTAGGTTCTCCCTTCGAAAACCTTTTCCAACTCAATCTTTTAAAATCAAGGTTTTATTTTAAAATTATGCATGAAAAATTTTAATATGAGTGGCACTTCCAATTCTATATGACATGTTATCAATATACATGGGAAATCATATTATAATGCAGACAAGCAAAACAATTAAGCAAAGTAATTAAGCAAAGCTACAAGCAGAATAATAATAACCGTAATATTATGGTTCCACCCTAGAGAATATAAAACTAAGATTACAAGAGAATAATCAAGACATATATTGATTCTTCATCCTTGAATCCTCAAGTTGTATCCTTCTTCACGTAATTCCCATCTTCAAGTCTTCAATCCCATATGAATCAAATACTTCATATTTCCAGTTATATCCAAATTTAATGTTTCTCATAATCGTCTCAAAAATAAAATTAAAACTGCACTACAAAAATTGCACCTTTTCTAGCTCTCGGTCATGCTCCATCGGCCTGCCGATTGAAAAAATCGGCTTGCCGACCGATGAGAGTTCGGCATGCCAGACTGGAAGTTCGGCCTACCAGCAGAGCCAGCCGATTTCTGCCCCACTGACACCCTGCTGAACCACACGTCTGGCCTGCCGGTCTGTGACCATCGGCCTGCCAAACTGGAGGGTTCGGCATGCCGACCGAACAAAAATCTCCCATTCCAGAAAATACAATTTTAATGCAATTCATCAATTTTATTTTCAACAATTCAAAACATAAAATTAGAGACTCAGGAAATACTTGGGTGTGCTATCATCCATCTTCTAGATCCGTCTTCTAAATTCATCTTTTCTGAATAATTATTTAATTACAAAATTCTTACAAATTTAAAATTAAATAACAATTCTTAGACGGAGATGATAGTCCGCCATCTAATTATATGAAAAACCTAGATACATATTCTAACCTCCAAGGAACCATAACCGACATTAATTAATTAATAAATAAATAAATAACAATTTAATCAACCATAATTAATTAATGAACATTCACCACATAATCCATGACAACTCTCTATAAAATTCAATTCAAGCATAGGAGAGATTAAGATCACAAAATTTATACACATAGTATGATCACAAACTTGTAAATTTATGTAAAAACCTATGGCTCTGATACCAATTGTTGGAAAAACAATGTGAGGTGCGCAGTAGGAATTTTAAAAATTTTAACATCAGAGTAATTTTTCAAAACACAAGTTTGTTATGCTATATGTATAAATTAAGTAGATCTTTCTAACCTTTGTGTATCGAAGAACCTCCGCAACATTCTAGAAAAGCCTCAACCAACTGGTCTTCTTTGCTATTCTTTATCCACGATCGGAGTGAGTGTGGGCTCACACGTACAGCTCTTCCACCGGTGACTCTCCTTCCAACCAATCGAGAGAACCCAAAGCTAATGTTCATGATTTGTGAACAAAAGCTCTCAGGGAGTTTTCAGATGCTCACTAGAAGAGTATCACTCTTAATCTCTCAATTGATCTGAGTAACTCATGAGCCTTACTCCCTTTATTTAGCGATTGGTCCTGGGGTCAGTCCTTATCAGATTAGGTCTCAAAAACTCGAAACAGAATCAAGCTCGGATCAATATCTGATAAGATCCGCATGAAAAAGTGTAATCTTATCTCTCGTTGATCGGCATGCCGAACAGCCTGATCGGCAGGCCGAACAGGCCCAATCGACAGGTTGAACACGTAGATCGGTAGGCCAAACTGTAGCGTAAATATCGCCACGAATTTTTTTTTTCCACCCGATATTCTATAGGATAAAGTCTCAGTTTTAATTCAAATAACCCAATAGAAAAGTTATCTGATAATCCATAATTGGCTTAAGGACAAGTTCTGTCTTACCTTCCCAATTATTTTTATCTTACGTTCCATTATCTCACCATTAGAAAACTTACCATCCAAAGATAGTATACCATTCAATTACACCTATGTATCCAAATGGTTGAGTGCTTCAGTTTTTCAATTACAGGATAACGTATATAAGTGGATATCATTACTCCTAAAGAGGAGCTATGGATTTCATATGTATGAATAACAAGTCTACGCTATCAAGAGTCATGGCTCAACGTACCGGCATGCATACCACTATTGAGATGTGGGAGTCACCCTTTGGTATATCAAAAGACACAAGTTGAGACAACTAGCCCACCATCCATCTCAAGATTAAGATACAATACAAATGATTGTCTAAAGTGAATCAATTTGCCAAGACAAAATTATTAATCCAAATCAATTCACTTTGTGTCACGATCCAACACATCGTCACCTATGACAACGTGCCAATGTTTCTATTCATAGAGTCCAACTCTGATGGTCAAGATAAACCATCTCCCAATAGGGATATAGACAACATAACAATCTTTGCAGGAATAAAGCACCCAAATTTATTCCCTCGACTGCAGATCATACATTTTAGACCATCACCTTAAGAATCGTGTCTTCCACATAATCCGTCCATCATATGCCCAATTCTTAAGGTTTAGACCGACAGTCTCAGACTACTATTTGCTTAACATACATTCAACAAATATGAACGCAAAGAGGACAAGATTTGGTATATATAAATGAATAAATTCTTTATTGATAAAAAATGTCTCCAAAAACGTATTACATTTTCACTCCTTAGGGCATACATGTCTAACACTTCATGTATTTTATTTCTTCATTAGACTTTGGAGAGTCTTTTTTATTTCTTCATTAGACTTTGGAGAGTCTTTGTTAGAAAGAGTAATTCCAGACCTAGATGGTTGCCCACCTTTCATGGAATCCTGCATTGCAAGCCTCTTGAGAATTTTATCTATGTAGCCGGCCTAGGACAAAGCTATCATTTTTTCTTCCTATTCCGAAAGATCTGGATACCGAGAACAAAATTTCCCTTACCCAAGTCCTTCATGTCAAACTGCTTGGTCAACCATAATTTGACAGATGACAATGCCCCAACGTCATTGCCAATTAGCAGAATGTCATCTACATAGAGCAGTAGAAAAACCACCTTCCCATCCTTAATGTGTTTGTAAACAAATGGCTCATCCACATTTTGTAAGAACCTATTAGTCTTGATCACCTAATCAATTCTTATGTTCCAAGAATGAGAAACCTGCTTGAGTCCATAAATTGACATTAGTAGCTTACAAACCTTACCCTCTTGACCCTTGACCTTGAACCCGTCTGATTGTTCTATATAAATGGACTCATCAAGATAGCCATTTAAAAAAGCCATCTTGACATCCATATGCCAAATCTCATAATCGAAAGTGGCAGCTATGGACAAGAGAATCTGGATGGACTTAAGCATGGCTACAGTCGAAAAGGTTTCCTCATAATCGATTCCTTCCTTTTGAGCATAACCCTTAGCTACCAGTCTAGCCTTAAAGGTTTCGACTTTCCATCCACTTCTCTTTTCCTCTTGTAGATCCACTTACACCTTATGGGTTTTACCCCTTCGGGAAGATCCACATGTTCCCAAACCTAATTAGTCTCCATACACTTCATCTCTATGTTCATGGCCTCTGTCTAGAGTTTTGAATCAATATCCTCTATAGCCTCTGTGTAAGTATAAGGATCCCTATCATGTTCATCCGGTTCAGCTAGGAAAACCTCCCCATTGAACACATACCTCTTAGGTTGACGCCCGATCCTCCCACTACACCAAAGCCCCGTAGGTTGTTGTTCAGGTTTGTTTGATTTTTCTACACAGATCGGAACAGTTTCATTTAGAACCTCTAGAGTGATTAGATCACTCCTTAACTCCTTAAACACCACTTTGCTTTGAGGATTAAAGTTGTCCATGTAACTCTCCTCAAGGAAAGTTGCATTAGCTAAAACGACGACTTTATTTTTCTTTAGGTTATAGAAATTACCACCTTTAGTCCCTTTTGGATATCCTAAAAACACGCAAACTTTCGAATGTGCTTCCAACTTATTCGCATCCTTAAATAGGACATGAGCCAAGCATCGCCATATGCGAATATGGTTTAAGGATGTCTTCTTGTCCGTCCACAACTCATGAGGAGTTTTAGGGACCGATTTTGAAGGCACATTGTTCAAAAGATAACATGCAGTTTGTAGTGTATATCCCCAAAAGGATGAAGGCAATGATGAATAACTCATCATGGATCTTACCATGTCTAATATAGTCCTATTCCTTCTCTTTGCTATGCAATTCTGCTGCGGAGTGCACGCTTAGTCAAATGGGATAAAATCACATTCTCTAATAATTGTGCCAAGAACTCATCAAAAATGTATTCTCTACCTCAATCAGATTGAAGTGCCTTTATGGGTCTACCTAATTGTTTTTGCACTTCAGCCCAAAACTCCCTGAACTTGTCAAAAGTTTTGCTTTTGTGGTGCATCAGGTACACATACCCATATTTTGAGTAATCATCAATAAAATTGACGAAGTACTCATACCCTCATCGTGTCCGGATGTTCATTGGTCCACAAACATCACTATGCACAAGTTCTAGAACCCCTATGGTCTTATTGCCCTTAGACCCGTATGGTCTTTTGGTCATTTTACCCACCAAACAAGATTCACATTGTGGTATAGATTCCACCTTTAAATGACTTAAAGGTCCATCCCTTACCAACCTTTGAATCCTATTTAGGTTAATATGACCAAAGCGCAAATGCCAAAGATACTTATTAGAGTGAGAAGTTTTAAATATTTTAAAGTTATTATCATTCATCTCAACTTTAAGTAGTAAGTCCATCTTAGGTTTGAGAAAATATAGATTATTTTGCATCCATCCAGAACAGATAAAAGATTTGTTTTTACAAATCACCACTTTATCATTAAAAGAAACCAAATAGGAGTCTTTAAATAAGCAAGCTACAGAAATTAAAATCCTTTTAAATTTAGGAACATAAAAACAATCTTGCAAAATTAAATTCCTATAACTAACAAAATAAAGATGGACGTCTCCCACTACTTCTACTAAGACCAAGGATCCATCGCCCATCCAAAGCGTGAAGTCTTCACGTAGCAGACTTCTTGTTTCATTGAACCCCTATAGAGAAACACAAACATGATTTGTTGCACTAGAATCTATGACCCAAATGTCACTAGATTTCTCAACCAAACAAGTTTCTAAATACAGATGATCACACCTACCTCCTTTGGAAAGGAAGTCCTTGCAATGCTTTTTTATGTGGCCGACCTTTCCACAGAAGAAGCACTTAAGCTTCTTCGGGTTCTTCTTCTTCTTTTTCTTGCTCTTGGTGCTAGTAGGAATAGAAGACTTCCCATTCTTGGGCCGTTGTTTGCTTTTATTCCTAGAATTGAGATTGGAACCAAAAGCAGCTACCAAATTGGCCTCTCCACCCACAGGAGACTCCTTGATCAACAGTTCAAACTCCTGTAACTATTTCATTAATTATGTTAAGGTCATATCCCGCCTATTACTCAAATTAAAAGTAGCTCTAAATAGAATAAATTCCTTTGATAGAGTCTCAAAGACTATAGTCATCTGAGTTTCAGCATCAATGTCGGCTCCATTGGTTTGAGCCTCAGCGAGGTAACCCATGACCAACATCATGTGCTCCTTTACAGATGTCCCTAGTCTTTCTTACAATTCAAGAGTTTCTGAAGTGCCCATTGCTGCTTTGTTATGGCTTGGCCTCCAAACATGTCATCTAGATTATCCAAGATCTGCTTAGCAGTCTCATAATCCTCATGTTGAGCCTGCAGTACATTATTCATGCTAGCCATAACATAGCAGCGAGCTTGATTATTTGCACCTTTCTAGTGATCGTAAGCTTGGAATTGCTCATTGGTAGAATCTCCTGTAGGCTCAGGAGGACAAGGGGTTGTCAGTACAAATTTTAGTTTCTCAAAGGAGAGGATGATATCCAAGTTCTGTTTCCAATCATTATAATTATCTACGATTAATAGGTTTTTGTCAAGTATCGAAGATAAAATGTTTTTAGACATTTTTAATCTACAATAAAGAATCATATACCAAACATAAGCAAACATACAATAATAATTTAGTAAGATAACACAATCATGTAAAAACATACAAATGTGTTTATGTGTCAAAACCTTGAAAATATCACAACCTTACAACGATAATTCCCAACTTAGAATTTTACAAGCTCCTAGGGGAGTCATGCCAATTCAATCAGGAATACGGATCCCCTCCTGATTAATATATGTCATCCAAGACCCATATGATCCAGCATATATTAATAATCATTTCTTTGGCCATTAATTCTATTAATAGAGCTCTTAGGAAAGGTTAATAATAAAATTAACGTGAGTGTATAACCATCGTTTTAATATTTTATCCATGATTTATAATCACAACCTTGGGCTATGCAACCATAAATTATGCTGAAATACCTTATCCTCTCAAAGATCCAATCTGGTACATGATAGAAATCCCTTCCTAGAGGTCAAGACCACCATGTTCTTCCTATGGACCAATGATGGAGGCCTTAGGTCCTCCCTTCGAAAATCTTCTCCCACTCTATCTTTTGAAATCAAGGTTTTATTTTAAGAACATGCATGAACAATTTTAATATGAGCGGCACTCCCTATTCTATATGAGAAGTTATTAATATACATGGCAAATCATATTATAATGCAGACAAGCAAAACAATTAAGCAAAGCTACAAGCAAAATAATAATAACCATAATATTATGGTTCCATCCTACAGAATAGAAAACAAAGATTACAAGAGAATAATCGAAATATATTATCAATCTTCATCCTTGAATCCTCAAGCTGTATCCTTCTTTATGTAATGCTCATCTGCAAGTCTTCAATTCCATATGAATCGAATATCCATATTTTTGATCATATCCAAATTTAATGTTTCTCAAAATTGTCCCAAAAATAAAATTAAAACTACATCAAAAACCGCACCTTTTCTAAAAAAATTTTCAGGTCTCTACTGGCAAGCCGATCTAGGTGATCGGCCTATAGGTCATGACCCACTAGGCTGTCGATCTTCATAGATCGGCCTACCGATTCATGACAGATTGGCCTACCGAACTTGAAGTTTGGCCTACAACTAGAGCCACCTGATATCAGCCTCGCTATTGGCCTATTAAACCTCACTTCTGGCCTGCTGATCTGCGACTGTCGGCCTGTCGAACTAGAGAGCTCGGTATGCCGACAGAGCAAAAATCACCCTTTCCAAAAAATACAACTTTTAATGCAATTCATCAATTTCATTTTTAACAATTCAAAAACATAAAATTAGAGACTCAGGAAATACCTAGGAGTGCCATCATTTATCTTCTAGAGCTGCTTCTAGATTCGTCTTCTCCAAATAATTATTTAATTTTAAAATTCTTACAAAATTAAAATTAAATAATAATTTCTAGACAGAGATAATAGTCCGCCATCTAATTATATGAAAACCTAGATACACATTCTAACTTCTAAGGAACCATAACCGATACAAATTAATTAATTAATAAATAATTAAAAAATAATTTAATCAACTATAGTTAATAACCATTCACCATATAATCCATGACAACATATAAAATATATAGAAACCTAGAGTACAAACTCTCTATAAAATTAAATTCAAGTATAGTAGAGATCAAGATCACATAATTTATACATATAGCATGATCATAAACTCGTAAATTTATGTAAAAACTTGGCTCTAATACCAATTGTTGAAAAAATAGTACGCAGCAAAATTTTAAAAATTTTATATCAGAGTATTTTTCAAAACACAAGTTTGGCACACTATATGCATAAATTAACCAGATCTTACTAACCTTTGAATGCTGAAGAACTCTTGCAATCTGCAAAAAGAGGTAACATTCTAGAAGAGCCTCAACCAATTGGTCTTCTTTGCTATTCTCTATCCATGATCAGAGTGAGTATGGGCTCACACATACAGCTCTTCTCTCAGGTGACTCTCCTTCCAACCAATTGAGAGAACCCAAAACTAGTGTTCGTGATTTGTGAACAAGAGCTCTTAGGGAGTTTTCAGATTCTCACTAGTAGATTATCACTCTTAATCTCTCAATTGATCTTAATAACTTATGAGACTTACTCCTTATTTATAGAGGTTGGGTCTAGGGTCAGTCCTTATCAAATAAGGTCTCAAAAATTTGAATCAAATTCAAATTTGGATCAATATCTAATGAAATCCGTGTAAAATGCATGATCTTTTTATCGCGCATTGGCAGGCTGATCTACCTAATCTAGAGGCCAAACCTGCCCCATCGGTAGGCCGAACTAGAGGATCGACATGCCGAACTACCAACAAAAAATCTTAGCGAATCATTTATTTTTCACCCGAGATTCTATAGGATAAAGTCTCGGTTTTAATTCAAATAACCCAATAGAGAAGTTATCTAATTAAAACAACTTTATATAGATAATCTCTAGAAAAATAAATGAATTCCTAGCAATTCTACAAGTTTATCTTGATTTAATTCTACAAGTCTATCTTACCTTCCCGATTATTTTTATCTTACGTTCCATTATCTCAACATTGGAAAACTTACCATCTAAAGACGGTATACCATTCGATTACACTTATGTATCTAAATGGTTAAGCGCTCCAGTTTTTCAATTATAGGATAACACATATAAGGGGATATCACTACTCCTAAATAGGAGCTATGGATTCCATATCTATGAATAACAGGTCTACGCTACCAAGAGTCATGCCTCCAATGTACCGGCATGCATACCACTATTAAAATGTGAGTGTCAACCTTTGGTACATCAAAAGACACAAGTCAACACAATGGGCCCACTATTCATCTTAGGATTAAGATACAATACAAATGATTGTCTAAAGTAAATCGATTTGCCGAGACAAAATTTTTAATCCAAATCAATTCACTTTATGTCCCGATCCAACACATTGTCACCTATGGCAATGTGCCAATATTTCTACTCATAGAGTCCACCTCCGATGGTCAAGACAAACCATCTCCTAATAAGGATATAGACAACATAGCAATCTTTACATGAATAAAGTGCCCAACTTTATTCCCTTGATTGTGGATCTTATGATTTAGACCATCACCTTAAGAATCATGTTTTCGCATAATCTGTCCATCATATGCCCAATTCTTAAAGGTTTAGACTAACAGTATCAAACTATTATTTGCTTAACATACATTCAACAAATATGAATGTAAAGAGGACAAGGTTTGGTATATTAATAATAAATAAATTCTTTATTGATAAAATGTCTCCAAAAACATATTACATTTTTACTCCTTAAGGCATACATATCTAACAGTTGTATCCCGCTAGTATACTACACATGATTCCTTAGTGTGCCATATCTAGTTACATTGTCTTATTTATTTTCTTAACATTTAAACACATTTTAGATCATATTAAAAATAATTTCTAATCTATGAATCAAGTAAAATACATTTGAATATGTATTTTGGGTCAGGTGGGGCACTGGTAACCTGTGAGTAGCCCCCTGGTGTAGTGAAGTCGACCATGTATAGTGTTTCACAATTGACCACATGCTTGTGATTGCTCGATCGATCAAGCTATGTAGACCACGATCGACCGTGCTGTTGCGACTAATATACCCTATTTTCAAGCACCCAACCTTCAATGTAACCTCAACTCATTTTAAACATGTGTTAGTGTAATCTAAACATCCCTAAGTGATTTACAATCATCATATGAGATATATAAACATGATTCCATGCACATAGAACACATTTACATCATTTCTTATACATTTGTTCAAATAAATCAGAAAATAAACAAAATAATGTAAAAACCATTTTACTCCAGTTCTAAACCAAATGTAGTATGAATTCATGATGATTTAGGTTCAACAAACTTAGATTGTATGTGCTTAGGGTTTTACTATCTCGGATCAAAGCATGCATGTGCAAATTTTCTCCAAAAAACCTAAAGTCAAAGCTGTTTTATGAAACCATTTCTTAGATGTTTTGAAACACAAATTTCTAAGCAAAATCAAAGTCAAGAGGCTGCATTTCAAGGGTTTAATTTGATATAAATCTGGTTGACCTCAAATTGAACATTTTGAGCTAGCTTGATGATTCCAAAGCTCTGCTCTTTGGCCTATGCTTTGCCTGGAACTGAGCTAAGGTCTTGTGAGTCTTGATCTGGGTTTAAAAAAGTAGTGAATGGGCTTTTTTATTTTTGCTACTTTTAGAGAAGACAAGATGTGAAGATTATGGGAGGAAATTCGAGGAAAGGCTGATAAGGTTGTACATTTAATATTCCAACTCATACATGGTTTTGCAAGTGAAAAATGTGTTAATACATAGTTTAAGGAGACTACTCCAAAGGTGGCTTTTAGATGCTTGACTTGGATGTCTCCTATGGAAAGGTAATATGAAGGGAAGTTTTTGAGTTTCCAAGACTACATTACAATAATATATAGTCTAAGAAAGGGGTTTGAGGACTTGTTATGCGTTTGACAATTTGTTGTTGAATAAAATTTGAATTCTTATGAATTAAAATGGATTACCAAAATTCCTTAAAAATGATTTAGAAAATGGTAAAATTTAAGATAAACCACAAAATAATTAAGAATGCAATTCATTAAGAAAATATTACAAAAGGATTAAATTAAACTTAATTTTGTAATTAGGCATACTAATTCACCAATTTGCACACTGATCAAGTTTAATTAATTTTGGATATTGTAGCTCCCCTCTCCAGAGGGAATTTTGTCCTCAAAATTTCAACCTATCTTAAAAGCAAAATAAGTGTGGATATAGTTCTCACAACATCGATTCCAATTCCCATGTTGCCTCATTGGCATAGTGGTGCTGACATAGGAGTTTCACTAGTGGTATGTCACAACATCATAAACTCATTATCTTCCAATCAATAATCTAAACCAGCACCTCCTCATAAGTCATATCTTCTTGTATCAATGCATCATCAAATGAAACAACTTTGTTTGGTTCAAGTGGGCATTTTTGAAGCATTGACATGTGGAACACATTATGAACATGAGAGAGCTTGAGAGGAAGATCAAGTCGATAAGCAACTGCACTGACATGGTGAGTAATCTCAAATGGCCTAACATACCTCAATGCAAGTTTCCCACTTATGTAAAAATGCATGATCCCTTTGCATGGGGAAACCTTTAGGAGAACAAAATCAATTCTTTAAATTCTAGAGGTTGACATCTCTTATCAGCATAACTCTTTTGTTGGCTTTAGGCTACATTCAATCGATCTCAAATAATGGAAATCTTCTCATTATTTTCACAAACTAGTGATCGATACGGTCTCTCGTAAAGTGCCTTGAACAGTGCCATGCCTATACTTCCTTGGTAACTATTGTTGTGTGTAAACTCAGTTAGATATAGGTGCCTCTTCTAGTTTCTGCTAAGGTCCAAAATACAAGCACGTAACATGTCTCTAGAATCTAAAGAACTTGCTTCGATTGTCCATAGGTTTGAGGATGAAAAGCGGTGCTAAAATTCAATTTTGTATCTAATGCTTCTTGGAAACTTCTCTAATACTTAGCATTAAATTAAGTATCCCTATCAGAGGGAATGGACAATGAACTCCATGCAGTCTTACTGTGTTTTGAAGATACAACTCTCTAAGGACTCTTCTTGAGCATGTCAATCTAAAGGGTATAAAATGTGCCGATTTTGTCAACCTGTCGATGACAACCCAAATTGCATCATGCTTTTGCTCCATCCTTGGAAAACCAAAGAGAAAATCCTTAGTAATTGCTCCCACTTCCATCCTAGAATAGGAAGCGATTGAAGTTTTCTAGTGGGTTTTTGGTTTTTGGCTTTCACCTAGAGACAAGTTATACACTTGGTGATGTAATCCAGAACGTTTTTCCTCATACCTCTCCACCAAGGCTGTCTTTTCAAATCACAATATATCTTTGTGCTTCTAGAATGAATAGCAAAACGGGACTTGTGTGCCTCCTCCGTTACAGCCTTCATCACCACTTATATCACAAGCACCGCCAAACGTTCTTTGAAATATGAAAATCCATCTTTATGTATCCTCCATCGTCAAACTATTCTCTGTTCTATATTCAAGCCTATATCCCCTAAAGATGTTGGTCTCGCCACTGATTTTATTTTACCAAATGAACAAGGGTTGGGGTAGATTCCATGTTATATGCCACGGCCTGATTGTAATCTTCATAATACTATAGTCTGTACTTATTTATCACAGCATGTCTCTTCCAATATTCAAACACTAGATAAGCCAAAATCTTAGAAGATTTTTTACTAAGTGCGACTGCAACTACATTGGCCTTTCCAAGATGATATTGCAGCTCGAAGTCATAGCCTTCCATAAATTCCATCCATCTTTGCTACCTCAAATTCAGATCCTTTTGAGTAAATAAACACTTTAGACTTTTATTATTTGAGAAAATCTATAATATTGCTCTATACAAATAACACTTCCAAATTTTCAATGCATGAATTACCATTGCAAGTTCCAGATCATGAATAGGATAGCTATACTCATGAGGCTTCAATTGTCGTGATCCATATGCCACAACCCATCCATGTTACATTAACACACATCCGAGTCCACATCTTGATGCATTAGTGTAAACTTCATATGGCTCATCACTACTTGGTATGATTAATGCTGGAATGGTGGTCAACTAGGTTTTCAACTCTTGAAAAGCATACTCACATTTTGCATTCCATTCAAACCAAACATCTATCTTAGTCAATCGTGTCAATGGTGTCGTTATCTTCGAGAAGTCTTGCATGAATCTTTTGTAGTCTCCTACGAGTCCTAGGAAACTATAGATTTCAGCCACATTCCTCCATTGTTCCCACTACACCATTATTTCTAGTTGAGAAGGATCCATTGAAATACTTGATCAAAGATAACTATCCTAGAAACTTGATTTCAGTCAACCAAAACTCATATTACTTCTTTTTAGTATATAGTTGATGTTCCCGTAGGGTCTAAAGTATAATTTTTCAAAGGCAGCTCATGCTCCTATTAGGTATTACACTATATCAATATGTCATCATTGAACACAATCACAAACTAATCTAAATGAGGCTAGAAAATTTGATCATTAAGTCCATGAAAGCTTCTATGGCATTTGTCAGTGCAAACGACATAACCAAGAACTCGAAGTGCCCATATCGGGTCCTAAAAGTAGTTTTGGGGATATCTTCCTCCTTGACTCTAAGCTGATGATATCTTGAGTGCAAATCTATTTTTGAAAAGCACCGGGAGCCTCCTAACTGATTGAAAACTCATCAATCTTCGGAGTGGGTACTTGTTCTTCACCTTGACCCAATTCAATTGTTGGTAGTCAATGCACAACCTGAGAGTACTATCATGTTTCTTAGCAAAATAGAACTGGCGCACCCTATAGTGATGTACTTTTTTAGATGTGCCCTTTATCTACAAGTTTTTGAAGTTGCTTCCTCAGTTTTTTCATTTCTACCGGCACCGTTTGATATGGTGTGATGGAAATCAAAGCGGTTCCAGGGAGTAACTCAATACTGAACTCAATTTCTCAACACGGTGGTAATCTAGGTAACTTGTTGGGGAGGACATCCTTGAATTTGTCAACCACTGGTATGACATGTTCTTTCCAGCTACACTAGACTCTCCTTCTAGGGTTGAAAGAAATGCATAATAAGCTTAGTTTCTTTGCTCTCCAAAACATGACTTTAAGAATTGTTCATCCATTATTTAATCACCACCACCTTGATAGGTAATCAACATTCCCTTGTTAGTTACTAAGGTCACTTTCCTAATATGGTAATCTACAATGGCATTATACCTAGACAACCAATCCATCCTGAGGATTACATCATAAGTGCTCATGGGGATTGCAATCAAATTACTCCTCAAAATCTCAACCCCAATCATTATTTTATAGGATCTACATACATTGATCACATACACTCACCCCAAGGGTGAGGTAATCATCATAGCTTTGCTAAATTCCTTTATTTCTAATCCTAAAGTATTTACAAATGGATTTGAAATGAGAGAATGTGTAGCACTAGTATCAAATAAGGCATGAGCTAAAGATTGAGAAATAAGGATCATATCATCAACTACTACATTACTGGCCTAAGCACTAGAACTTCCTATGATCATGTTATCGACTTGAGCTGGGCCTTTCCCTTTTCCTTTGTTGGCACTGTTGCATTTAGGGTTCGTTGGTTGATATTGTCATGGTGGAGACTACACATTAGCCAGATTGGGCGATTTATACTATGAAAAGTTTCTCTAAAAACTTGGTGGCTAGTAACCTTGCGCTGAATAGGACATCTACTGACGGGTAAACTAGTGGAACTAGAGCCAAGAGGTTTGCTGAGGTTGGGCAAAAGATTGGGCCTAGGATTGACGTGATGCACACTCTCTAGTCTGTGATCCCTGTACAGAGTTCTTTATTGGGAAATTCCTTTTGATGTGTCTTGGTTGCTGGCAGAAATGACAATGGAAGTTATAAAGATTGCTTCGTCTGTTACTAGAGGAGCTACTGCTTCCACTATTAGTACCATCATGTTGGTTCCTCATCTGAGCTTTATGGTTATTATTGCCCTTCCTATTGTCCCTTTGGGGCCCACCTATGGTCCTTACCCTACTCTCATAATAAGTGACATCATCGCTTTTCGCTGACAAGACTAACAACACCAACTCACTATAGACCTAGATCTATAGAGCAATGAGCTATCGTCGGATACAACCCTTGAGCCTTCCTGAAACTTGATGCAGTTTTCTTACTCAAAAGCCGCAACAAATAGGGCAAACCTAACCAATTTGGTGAACTTTGTCTCTTATTCCATGACTATCATGTCACCTTATTCCAGACAGTAGAATTCGGCAATCTTCTAGTCCCTATACCCTTGTGGGAAATAACAATCGTAAAACAACCTTTCAAATCTATCCCATGCAATGTTTTTGTTTATTTTCCACATGTCTTTCCTATTTCCACTAGGCATTTGCACTTCCCTCTAGTTCATAAGCTGCGAGCTTAACTTGGTATTCAATTGGTGCCTAAGTGTGTCCAAATGTTTCACTACCGAATCGAACCAATAATCAGCGCTTATGGATCCTCTCTTTCGTCGAAAGTTGAAATTGTCGTGCATCAGAATTCCTTGAAATATCCATTCCAAAAGCCTGCCATATGATCATGCTATGCCCTTGCCGCCATCTACCTGAAGGTAGTGAACATAGCCCCTATTAGACCTCATCATCAATAGGGCTTGTATCAGCAGTAGCTGGATAGCGCCTAGGTGCCATTTTTCTCAGTTTCTAAAAATAAAATTAGACTATCAGTAGTTTTTATTATCGTATCTATGTGTAAATAATTCCTAAGGTTCAAAACCAAGGGCTCTGATACCAAATCTATCATGAACCTAAACTCAGGTAGTGACATACGGTTTAATCAAAACAAATTAATGAGGCTTAACTAAACTTGCCTGTTATTTTATTAATAATTTAAGAAACATGATTTTCATAACTTATGAAAATATGGTAAATTTTAAAAATTTTTAGAATATTACCAGCCTTTATGACTTAGCAATAGCCTCTGAAAATAAATTAAATTTTAAAGTTTGTCGAAAAGCATTTTGAGCCACAGCGGACTCCGCACAGTGCACACATAATACAAACACGTAGCAAATAACACAAACCATAGTCCAACAACATAGATAATGTCCTTATCATTACATGCCTTAAAATAAAAGAAAAAAACTAATTGAAAATGTCCCATAGTCCATGCATGTAAATCAACAACGTCCTACTCAGTGGCATTCTACAAACCACCAAGATAGGGAACTTTAAAAACAAAGTAGAACCATGAATGAAAGGCTCGGTAGAGCTTAAGTTCTAAAATCATTAATTATGAAATAGAATATGTAAATTTAAATGCAATAAAGAGAGACAATAACTAATTGTCCAAGTGATTTCTTACTTACCATTCAAGTCCTAAGATTATTTGAAATCATAAATTAAATGTTCGTTATGTGCAAGCCAACTAATTTACCACTGTAGTGGCCCAACTAGGTTTCAGAACCTGCCCTCAAGGTCACTCTCTACACGATCCGATCTCTGTGTGTGGCATCCTGCACTAATATATTATTCCAAAAGAGGGCTTCTTGATTTGTTCGGTACTCAGTGTCATTATGATCATATCATTATCCGGGCCTCATATTACGAGGCTATCATTCTTACATTCATTATTTGTTCATTATGATCATATCTAACATCCACTGGAAATAAATAAATATAAACATTTCATTCCTTAAAAACATTTTTTAAGAAAATATAGTTTGGCTAAAACTCTTTTAAAATCATGGCTTTCAAAGGAAGCGGGTCTAGAGTCCAACCTCGTTGTCTAGAACGATTGTACCAACACCATAGTCCTGTCCTGCTACATGTTAGCTCCTCGGAACAACAAATATTCTTAGGTATAGACTAATCATATTAGCGCCTAATCGTTGCATATCTTGCTAGTCTACTACTCATCGTTCCTTAGTGTGCCATATCTCGTTATAGTGTCTCATTTATTTTCTTAACTTTTAATCACATTTTAGATCATATTAAAAATAATTTCTACTATGAAAATCAAGTAAAATACATTTTAATATGCAATTTGTGTCAAGTAGGGCTTAGGTGGCCTATGAGTAGTACCTTGGTGTAATGCGATCGACCACGTGTAGTGTTTCGAGGCTAACCATGTGTCCACGATTGCTCAATCGACTACGCTACATAGATCGTGGTCCACCACGCTGTCGCGACTAGCATGCTCTTTTTTTGAGCACCTGAGCTTCAATATAACCTTAACTCATTTTAAACATGTTTTAGTGTAATCTAAACATTCCTAAGTGATTTATAATCATCATATGAGATATATAAACATGATTCAATGCACAAGCA
Source organism: Artocarpus heterophyllus (assembly GCA_025403435.1). Taxonomy (NCBI): domain Eukaryota; kingdom Viridiplantae; phylum Streptophyta; class Magnoliopsida; order Rosales; family Moraceae; genus Artocarpus; species Artocarpus heterophyllus. The sequence continues at coordinate 26,282,369 of CM046345.1, read as the reverse complement.
ACACATCTACATCATTTATTATACATTTGTTCAAATAAATAAGAAAATAGACAAAATGATGTAAAAACTATTTTAATTCGGTTCTAACCTAAATAGAGCATGAATGCATGATGATTTAGAATCTATAAACTTAGATTGTATGTGTTTAGTGTTTTACTAACTCAAATCATAGCATGCATGTACAAATTTTGTTCAAGAAGCAAAAACCAAAGCTGTTTTATGAAACCATTTCTTGAATTTTTTGCACACAAATTTATGAGGAAAATTAGAGCTAAGAGGCAGCATTTCAAGGCTATAATTTGGTAAAAACATGGTTGACCTCAACTTGAATGTTTTGAGTTGGCTTGATGATTCCAAGCTGTGCTCTTTGGCCTCTACTTTGCCTGGAATTGAGCTAAGCTCCTATGGGTCTTGGTCCGGGTTTAACAAAGCAATGAGTGGGTTTTTTTTTTTTTTGGTTGCTTTAAAAGAAGAAGAAACATGAAGATTGTGGGAGGAAATGAAAGGAAAGGTTGAAGAAGTTGTGCATTTAATATCGTAGCTCATACACAGTTTTACGGGTAAAAACTATGTTCAGTAACAGTTTAAAGAGACTACTCCGAAAGGTTCTCAGATGCTTGACTAGGATGTCTCCTATGGAAGGGTAACATGAAGGCAAGTTTTTGAGTTTCCAAGGTTACCTTACATGTAATATAGTCTTAGAAAGGGTAGGGACTTGTTGGGCATTTGATAATTTGCTGTTTAATAAAATCTGAATTCTTATGAATTAAAATGGATTACCAAAATTCATTGAAAATGATTTAGGAAATGCAAAATTTAAGATAAACCATAAAATAATTAAGAATGTAATTCATTAAGAAAATATTACAAAATGATTAAACTAAAGTTAAATTTTTAATTAGGCATACTAATTCACCAATTTGCACACTAATCAAATTTAATTAATTTTGGACATTACATTTGTTATTAGTTCTTTGTTTTATTTTGTGTTCTTTATTTTTATTTTTCAAGTCTGCGCAAGATTGAATGTCCAACAAAGAGCTTGACAATAGATATTGAAAAATTAGGCACTTCTTAAAAACATACAAAAACTCGTACCCATTTTTGCTACCTCTATTCCGCCGTCACCCTAACACACACCATTTACCTTAGCATACAATTCAATCGAGCAGTATACATTGACTTGCCATCATCTAGTGATTCATCGAAACACTCAGGCCAACAAGAACAAGGAGAGATGGCGGCAAACAAGCACACATTCAAAGAGTTGGCAACATCAATTCTTGACCAACAACAACTTTGCATTCAATATCCCAACCTGGAGGCTGCTCTTGAACTCAAGTTAGGATTGATTCACCTCTTGCAAACATTCCATGGTTTTGTAGGAGAAGATCCATACAAGCATGTCAAAGAATTTCATATGGCGTGCTAAACCATGAGACCAATCGAAATTTCTAAAAAGCATATTAAACTAAGGACCTTTCTTTTCTCTCTTGTGGACTTGGCTAAGGAAAGGCTCTATTATCTCCCTTATGGCATCATCACAACATGGAATATGATGAATAAGTTCTTTCTAGAGAAGTATTTCCCTGCATTCAAAGCTACAACCATCTGAAAAGTGATAGGTGGCATCCAACAATATAGTGGAGAGTCTTTTATGAGTATTGAGAATGATTCAAGAAGCTATGCGCAAGCTACCCTCATCATCAAATTAGTGGGCAACTCCTTATCTAATACTTCTATGAAGGACTTTTACCAGTGGACAAAAGCATGATCGACGCCGCAAGTGGAGGAACACTGGGTGATAAGACTCTAGAAGCCATGAGAACTCTAATTGCAAGTATGGTGGCAAACTCCCAACAATTTAGACGCCAGCATGAAAAACCACCACCATGATTGAAGAAAGTGAATGAAGTCAATACATTTTCTACTATTGAACAACAACTTGCACAACTTACCTCTCTTATTCAAAAAATGGCCTTATGGAAGGTTCAACAAGTAATGGTGTATGGGATATGTTTTGTTGTGGGCCATGCTATCGAAATGTACCCAACTTTGCAAGATAGCATCATGAAGCAAGCAAATGCTATAGGCAGATTTCCAAGACAACCAAGGTCTCCAACACTTACAATGAAGGATGGAGAGATAATCCAATTTTCAGTTATGGAAGAACACAACAACAAGTAGCTCTAATCCCCATACTAAACCAAACATTAGGATTTAACCAATCAAGGCAACAACAACCATATCTATCCCCACCACAACAATCGACTCCACAAAATTCAGCCCCATCCATGGAAGATCTTGTTAAAACTATTGCAGCAAACACTATGCAATTTCAACAAGATACTAGACCAAGCATTCAAAATCTGGAGACTCAAGTTGGTCAGTTGGCTAATGCTATGAGCCAAATGGAAGCACAAAATATGGGAAAATTGCCATTCTAAATTATGGTAAACCTAAGGGAAAATGCTTGTGTTGTGATGCTGAGGAATGGAAAACAGACTGAGGGGCCCTTAAATCCACCGCAAAAGATGTCATTCAAGAAAGAGCAACCAACCACATGATAAGGAGATGCCAATCCCCATGTTTAAACCACATCAACCTCCAAGGTAAGTACCAAAACTCTCATTCCTTCTTATGTCACTCCCTCTCCTTTTCCTAACAGGGTTGCAAAATCTAAAAAAGAGGAACAAGAGAAGGAAAACCTAGAGACATTCTATGAGGTAGAAGTGAACATACTTCTCTTTGATGCTATCAAACAGGTGCACCATTACGCCAAGTTTCTTAAGAAATTGTGCACTACAAAGTGAAAGTTTAGGGTAATGAGAAGGTAAGTGTAAGTGAGAATGTGCCAGTAGTGCTATAAAAGAAGATACCACCAAATTGCAAGAACCCAGACACCTCTACCATTCGATGCACCATCTGAAACACCAGGTTTGAGAAAGCAATGTTAGATTTCAGAGCATTTATAAATGTCATGCCTTATTCAATTTATGCTTCCTTAAATGTAGGACTACTTGAAGAAACTGGTGTTATTATACAACTTGCTAATCATTCTAATGCTTATCCTAGAGGAGTTATTAAAGATGTAGTACAGGTGAATAAGTTGGTCCTCCTAGTGGAATTCTATATCCTCAAGATGAAGGGTGAAGCATCTCCTAATTCAACACCTATCTTACTAGGAAGACCATTTTTAAAGACTATCCAAACAAAGATCGATGTACATAGTGGAACCTTATTCCACTATATCCTCAAGATGAAGGGTGAAGCATCTCCTAATTCAAAACCTATCTTTCTAGGAAGACCATTTTTAAAGACTGTCCAAACAAAGATCGATGTACACAGTGGAACCTTAACCATGGAGTTTGATGGTGAAATAATTCACTTTGACATTTTCAAAGCAATGAGGTATCCTAGTGATTTAAATTCAGTTTTTGTAATTGACTTGATTGATACCTTTGCACATAAAATTTTTAAGTTGACTAGCAAAGATTGATTAGAAGTTGCTATCATTGAGAATCTCAAGCTAGGTAACTCAAGGAGCAACAACAAGGCATACCATTGAGTGAAAAAGTCGAGGAAGCTTTGGAGAATTTGGAGTCCGTGCCACAAAAGAATAGATATGATATTTCTTAGATTGAATTGCCATTAACTAATGAGAAACTTCTAGCCTCTGCCACACAAGCTCTAGCATTAGCGATGAAATCTATCCTGGATCACTTGAAATATGTATATTTGGGAGAGAAAGAGACTTTGCTAGTAATCATTGCAAAGAATCCCACACCGGTATAAAAGGAGAACCTTATCCAAGTTCTTAGAGACCATAAGATGACAATCGGGTGGACTATTGTTGACATTAAAGGCATAATCAATCCATGTGCATGCAACGGATCCTATTTGAAGACGAATCAAAGCCAACCAAGGAGGCTTGATGTAGGTTGAACCATCCCACGATGGAAGTTGTAAAGAAGGAGCTACTGAAGCTTCTAGATATTAGGGTATACCAAATTTTAGATAGCAAGTAGGTGGGCCCAGTTTAGGTTATTCCTAAGAAATAATCTAAGATCATGTGCTCAAAAATGAAGATACTGAGCCGATCCCTACTTAACCTCAGACCAGGTGGCACATTTGCATTGACTACCAAAAGCTCAATACAGCTACTTGCAAGGACCATCTTTTCTTGCCATTCATGGATCAAATGCTTGAAAGGTTAGTTGGTCACTCTCATAGTGCCTTTTTTTTAGGGTTTCCCAAGTTATAATCAAATTGTCATTACATTGGAGGACCAAGAAAAGACAACATTCACTTGCCCATTCGCGACATTTGCTTACCAATGCATGCTATTTGATCTATGCAATTCTCCAACCATGTTTCAAAGGTGCATGGTAAGTATTTTTTCTGATTCTGTGGAAAATGTCATAGAGGTTTTTATGGATGATTTTAGTGTTAATGGTGATTTATTTGATAAGTTCTTACATAACTTTACACTGGTACTAAAAGATACATGGAGACTAATCCTGTTGAATTGGGAAAATGTCACTTTATGGTAAACCAAGGGATAGTTTTGGGGAATATTGTTTCCAACAAGGGTGTTGTGGTTGATATGTCTAAAGTAGATCTTGTATGTTCTTTACCACCTCCCATAAGTATGCCAAAGATTCATTCTTTTCTTAGACATGTAGGTGTCTACACTAGATTTATCAAGGACTTCTTGAAGATAGCATTGCCCCTATGCAAATTGCTTCGAAAGGACTGTTAGACACGTATGCCCTAAGGAGTAAAAATGTAATAAGTTTTTGGAGACATTTTTATCAATAAAGAATTTATTCATTATTTATATAACAAATCTTGTCCTCTTTACATTCATATTTGTTGAATGTATGTTAAGCAAACAATAGTCGGATACTATCGGTCTAAACCTTAAGAATTGGGCATATGATGGACGGATTATGCGAAAGAATGATTCTTAAGGTGATGGTCTAAATCATACGATCCGCAATCGAGGAAATAAAGCTGGGTGCTTTATTCATGCAAAGATTGTTATGTTGTCTATATCCCTTTTGGGAGATGGTTTGTCTTGACCATCGGAGGTGGACTCCGTGAATAGAAATATTAGCACGTTGTCATAAGTGATGATGTGTTGGATCGGGACTTAAAGTGAATTGATTTGGATAAATAATTCTGTCTCGGCAAATCAATTCACTTTAGACAATCATTTGTGTTGTATCTTAATTCAAAAATGAATAGTGGGCCCGTTGTCTTGACTTGTGTCTTTTGATGTACCAAAGGGTGACACCCATATCTTAATAGTGGTGTGCATGCCGGTACGTTAGAGGCATGACTCTTGATAGCGTAGACTTGTTATTCATAGATATAGAATCCATAGCTCCTCTTTAGGAGTCATGATATCCTCTTATATTCGTTATCCTGTAATTGGAAAACTAGAGTGCTCAACCATTTGGATACATAGGTGTAACCAAATGGTATACTGTCTTTGGATGGTAAGTTTTCTAATGGTGAGATAATGGAACGTAGGATAAAAATAATCGGGAAGGTAAGATAGAACTTGTCCTTAAGCTGATTATGGATTATCATATAGGGATACGATACACTATTATATGTCATGGAGACTTAGCTATACGAGCTTCGTAATTCTGTGTAGTCCGAGAGTGCAGCTCCAAGCTTTTAGTGGAGTAGCGTTGGAGTTGATAATTATGAAATGTATATATGGCATATTGGGTTTCATAATTATCAAGAGCTTAAACTATATAAGTCCATTTGGTCCCCTTTGCTAGCTCACAACATCCTATAACGACAGGGCGTGCTTTTTCAATAATTGGTTACTTGTGTCGGATATATCAGATTGGTTAAAATTTGGAAGAATTAAATAATTCATGTCTGTTTATCGGTTGAATTAGTTTTGTAAGAAATTAATTCAAGATAAACTTGTTGAATTATTGGGATTAGATAATTCTTGTCTGTTTATCGATTGATTTAATTTTGGATAAATTAGATCAAGATAAACTTGTAGAATTATTGAGAATTGATTTATTTTCTTAGAGATTATCTAGATAAAGTTGTTTTGATTAGATAACTTCTCTATTGGGTTATTTGAATTAAAACTGAGACTTTATCCTATAGAATCTCGGGTGGAAAATAAAAGATTCGTGAGATTTTTTATTTGGCAGTTTGGCCTGCCGATGGACGTGTTCGGCCAGTTGATGGGACCTGTTCGGCCTGCTGATCAGCGAAGGATAAGATCACCGCGTCTCCACACAGATCTTATAAGATATTGATCCAAATTTGATACTGATCTGAATTTTGAGACCTAATCTGATAAGGACTGACCCTAGGACCAACCTCTATAAATATGGAGTGATTCTCACAAGTTACTCTGATCAATAGAGAGATTAAGAGTGATACTCTGCTAAGTGAGAATCTGCAAACTCCCTGAGAGCTTTTGTTCACAAATCACGAACACTTGCTTTGGGTTCTCTCGATTGGTTGGAAGGAGAGTCACCAGTGGAAGAGTTGCACGTATGAGCCCACACTCACTCTAGTCGTGGATAGAGAATAACAAAGAGGACCAGTTGGTTGAGGCTCTTCTGGAACATTATTTCTCTTCACAGATTGCGGAGGTTCTTCAGCGTACAAAGGTTAGTAAGATCTGGTTAATTTATGCATATAGCATGTTAAACTTGTGTTTTGGAAATTACTCTTATGGAAAAAAATTTTAAAATTCTGCTGCGCACTATTTTTCCAACAAGGACATGGCATTCAACTTTGGTGACAAGTGTAAGGAGGCAATTGAAAAGATAAAGGAGCTTCTTACTTCAACACCTATCATCCAAGCACCAAATTAGGATCACTTTATTGAAATCATGTGTGATGCTAGTGACTATGCAATTAGGGCAATTTCGGGATAGTGGATTAGAATACTTCTTCACACAATTTACTATACATCACAATCATTGAATAATGCATAGCTCAACTACTCATGACTGAAAAAGAACTGCTGGTAGCTATGTTTTCTTTGGAAAAATTTTGATCTTATATAATAGGAACCAAAGTAACTATTTACTCTAATCATGCAGCCCTTAGGTACTTGCTCACAAAGAAGGATGCAAAACCATGGATCATAAGATGGATTCTTCTCTTACAAGAATTTGATGTAGAGATCAAAGACAAGAAAGGAACTAAGAACTTGGTGGCAGATCATCTTAGCTGCCTCACTCATGAGAAAAAGGCTTTACCTTTGCAAGAAAACTTCTTGGATGAGCAACTACTTTCGATGAGTACGACAACCCATTAGTATGTAGACATTGCCAACAATTTAGTTGCTAGAAGGATGCCAAATGACTTAACCTGAGCTTGAAAAGAAAAGTTCAAAAATGATGCTAAGTACTACATTTAGAATGACTTGTATTTGTGGAAATATTGTTCTGACCATGTGATAAAACAGATGCATTCTTGAAACCAAATGTTACTCTACACTTACCTTTTGTCGTTCTTATGCACGTGATGGACACTTTGGACCTAAGAAGACGACAGATAAAGTCCTTGATTATGGTTTCTATTGGCCATCTTTGTTCAAGGATTCATATCTCTTCTGCAATACATGTGATCATTGTCAAAGGGCATGTGTTTTAGGTGCTAAAAAAAAAAAAATTTAAAATGAAAATGTCAGAACCTTATGTTGATTAGTTAAGCCCTCTACACTTAATATTCTTTTTATTTTTAAACATTAAGGACAATATTCAATTTAAGTTTGGGGGTATGGTAACAAAAAAAAAATTCAAAAATTTTAAAAATTTTTAAAAACTTGTTTCTTTTGTTTTTATTTTCTTGTTTAAAAAAATTGTTTTTAAATTTGTGTTTTAAGTTGATGCCTATGGCTGATGATAGAACTTGTTTTGGAATGTTTATTGCTTCAAAAAATGATAAACATTGTGTCTATGTGTACTTGATTCATCTATTGGTTCTATTCTACTTAGATTTTTTTTAACAACTTAATGTACATAACCATGATCGCTTAGCTGTTTGCATGCTTATTGAATGTTTATGTGAATTTTGCAACTCTCAAGATCTTATAGAGTCTAGAACTTTCTGATTATCTCTCGAGGAAAAATCCTAGGCTGTATGATATTAAGAATGTAATTTATGTCATCTTTGGACAGTTTGAGGCTTTCTGAGCTTATCCTATGATGATACATATTTATCCCTCATCACTCTGTTTAGCCTTATGCTTTCCTTTTCTTCGTCACCCATAAATTAGAACTTAGCCGCTGTTTATTTTTTACCATTTGACCTTTTACCCACAAGCACGTTGGATATTCTATCACACATTTTTAAGTCTATTCTTGTATATGGAAGGAAGGGGAGTGGTGTTGTGATACATTGTTCGGTGCCGTTTTTTTTCATTGTCTGAAAAAAAAAAACAAAAACAAAAACAAAAACAAAAGAATATATGTGAAATGAAAAAAATGAAAAATGAATAAATGTGGGTGATAGAATAAGGCAAAGTTTAAGTTTGAGGGCATTTTGTAATTGGGATGTTGATTTGTGCTTGTTACAAGGTCCATGAATAGATTAATATTTTTATAGGTGTTTTGAACCTCACTTGTATCCAAATATCATACCCTCACCCAAGCCAAACATTACAAGCTTTATAAAGTCCTAATGGTTCTTGGTGTTATGTCGCCTACATTAGTTGAGAAAGATATGAAAGACAAGCCTACGAAGCTCCAATTTCCTCACTTAGAGATCTAATGTCAATTACTAATTTGTGTAAACTAATCCAGGCTACGGCAACTAAGTGTAAGTGGTTATTCACACATGCACTTAGAGGGTCCAAGTAAAACAGAGTCGACATTTGAATTGAATACAACACGTTCATTACATTTTGAATTTTCCTTGAGCTATATAAGTTGTGAAAAGGTTGAAGGCCTATAAATACATCAACTCAATACTCGTCTGTTTTATGTATTTTTGGTTTTAGTAGTTCTTTTTCTTTTGCATGAGGACAAGCAAAATGCTAAGCCTGAGGTTATTTTGATAACACATAAAAATGTAAGTGTTCATGAGTTTGCAATAATTTGATTAACATTTTATTTGTTATTAAAACCTCTAATTAAGAATTTTTGCATGTTTTTAGCATTTTAAATGATTTTTGTAAAATAAGTTTAATTTAATGTTTTTATTGTTTAATTATATTTCTATAATTTTTAGAAGTGTTCTTAAGTATTAATTATTTTTGTAAAGTATATTTCAAAGTAGTAAGTTTAGTAAGGTTTTATTTTGATCTTGATCTTTATTTTTATTTTAAAGTTTGTTTTTAGTTTTGATTTAGTTTTGTGTTAAATGTGTGTTTAATAATATTTACTTATTTTTTAGTAATTTACATTTTATAAGAACAAATTTTGTTGGGCTAATTTTTGTGAATATTTGAACCAGGTAGAAATCAAAGAAAAATAACAAGAAACTTTAACTTGAGGCCAAATAACTAATTTCCTAAAAGGTTGGGTAACCACTTTCTAGCCAACAAAAGTGGAGCCGAATCATCTCCAAGTTGCCAAGCCTCCCCATTCTCCATTGTGTCCAAAGCTGCGCCACACACCGAGCCATGGAGCTAAGCCACGACATAGGGGCCCAAAGCATATAGGCTTCGTCAAAAGTGCCTTTGATGTAGTGTGGCAAGCGCATGCACAACCGCAATCCAAGCCATCCCTTGTGTTTACCGAAGAAGAGATCAATAGCTCAGGTTTTTCCTAGCTGGCCCACCAAGTGTGCTTCACTCCCAGCTGTTGGATTAGTTGAACTCTACACCTTTAATGCCTTGGATCACACTATCTCCATGAATCTCTCTTCCACGAAGGTTCAGATAAAAAGTAAGAATGAACTCATGCTCCCACTAGCTAGAACTAGTAGAGGAAAGAGAAGTAAAAAAAAAAAAATTTAATGCAAATAAGTTGTATTCTCCAGCTAGCGGAGGGAAAGAAAAAGAAAGAAAAAAATATTATCTTGCAAACAAGTTGCTTCTTGAAATGGGAGCCAAGAAAAAAAGAAAGAAAATTAACCTACTTTATTATTCTTAATTTATGAGCCCATAATTTACCTGCTCGCTAAGGATTGCAGCGCTATGACTTAATTATCTATTGAATCCTTCACAAGCATGGTGCACTCATCTGTTTGCATATGTAAAATTTTAAAAAGGATTTAGAAAATAAATAAAGACTCATAATTTTTGAGACACAAATAGAGAGAAATAGAGGAAGGAGAATGGATCTAAGGAGGTTTCTGTAAAAAAATTCCTAGAGATCATCACCATTCTTCAATTCCACCAATCTTCTAAGTTGCAAATGTTCTTAGTTTTTATGTTTTGTTATTACTTTCAATTATGTCTAGCTAAATTTATTTTTAGCTAAAAGTGATTTTAAAGCCTTAGATATGATATTGTAGTTGTTTGTATGAATTATTCTCTAAATTTTCAACTAAGATTGCTTATGGTTTGCTATAATTAATGCTTATGGTTACTTTCTTGTTTTATTTGGGCGCACAACTAAATGAGGCTAGGAAATCGTCTAACACTACGTTAAAAATCTAGATTCGTAATTGTCTTGCATTTTTAACCTTTAGTAGCCAATTATGATCTACGGTTGAGGGAGGATTTTGTTTGATTGTGATATGAAACATAACCTAAGTTGAATAAACAGAGCTTTTGTGTTTGTTGCTTAGATCAACCTATCGTCCTTAACTAATGCTTCCGTTAGATTGAATCTAGGAAGTTTGTTCTAGGTTATTTAATGGAAAGAAATTTAATGAAGAGCTTGTTTTGCTAAACTACAAAGTAAGGAAATATTGTGACAGCAAAGCTTGCTGCTATTTATAGTTGATAATTTCAACAGAAAATTGGAAATAATTCTAGGATCATTGTAAAGTTATTGTCTAATGGTGGAGTATGAACCTTTAGCAAGTTTTAACTTCATTGTTTACAAATTTTTTTATTTTTATTTTTCACAATTATTATTTTGACTTGAGTTTTGAATTGAAATAAAGTAATTTAGTTAATTAAATTCCAAAAACCTTCTTGTTTAATTTTGTAAGAAAAAATACAAAAATATATATTGAATAAGTGAAAAGTTAGTAACATATTAATTAAAATCAATCATTGTAGGAAGGATACTCAATTCATCATTTATATGATTTGATACGATGACATATACTTATGTGTTCTAGAATTACCACGTCAATGAGCACGTCGAGAACATCGTGGCAGTCAACAAGAGGACTTGGCTAGGATATCTCACTCAAATATACTCAACGCTCTATCCATTTAGAGGAAATTCAAGGAAATCTCGACAAGTATCTTTATACGTTTCCTAAGTAGAGTAGATTAAGTCTTTATCATTTGTGGTGCTTCGCATTGACTATACTATTTATTGTAGTTTATTACTTGGTAATCTAACAATGATTTCGTGCTTGCTAAGCAATGATCTTTACACTCCATTCAATTGAGGAATACAAGAAAAGGAAACTCACTTTGAAGGCTGTTGCAGAGTAAGAAGAGGAGGAGGTGGAGGAAGAGGAGGAGAAGGAGAAGAAGAAGAAGAAGAAGAAAAAGAAGAAGAAGAAGAAGAACTAGTCGATCTTAATGGGCAATATGAGTACTTCTCCTTCCAAGCTAATAGATACATCTACTTTACCGCCGCTCCCTCTATTTGACATTTAATGGCTTGTGCCAATGAAAAGGAAGACAACTGAATAATCCAAGGCTTCGGTCGTAAGGAGATGGAGGTTAAGGCTAAAGATGACAGCTTGACACTATGTGTTCCAAACACAAGAGTGCTACATGTAACAAGGAGGCAGTCCTCATGGTAGAAAACATCCTTAACTTATCAGCCAATGAGTCCAAATTTACTAGAAGGTCTCTATCCTATCTTTGGGTGGAGTTTGTTGCTATTCAGTAGGAAGTCCATGTAGCATCTTTTTCCTCGTTTAATAGTTAATTTTGTTATATTGATTACCACATACTCCAAAGTTTTTGTCCAGACTTTCCAAATGTACAATATCTTCATCAACAAGTTAAGTTCAAGGTGAAGAGGATGTACAAATTAAATACAGAGCTGGACTTATACATGAAGCAAGCCAAAAAAGGAAAAAGGAGTAAGGAGTGGACAATGTTCAAGGTTGAAGAGGAGGCACATGATGTTGTCACGGCTGTGGTAGCTGTATATTAAAAGCTTTTACAATTTAGTAGCTCCATGATGATTAAAAAGAAAGAGCTGAAGCATGCAAACATAGCAACTGAGAAAAGGCAATGTAGGCAAAGAAGTATGAGGACAAGCTCATCATTATCCATGGTGACTCCACCCTTAAGGCTAGGCTTGAACTTTTTAAAGAGTTTAAGCAATATGGTAGGATGGTGGGAAGGGGTGGAATGTTTATGTCGAAGTTACAAAGCTTGAGGCACTTTGTGACCTAAGTGATGATGATGAGAATGAGAAATATGACAAGTTGACTCATCATGAGGCTCTCACTGCTTAGAATGAAGAAAAAGTTCCCAAGAACATTGATGAGTAATAGCCCCTAGCCAAAGTCAGCTCTAAGAAGCCCTTTAGTTCATTCTTTTTTGTCTCTTTATATTTGTAATTGTACTCAAAAGTGCATTACAAATGTCTATAATATTTGATTAACTTTTTTCTCTTCTTTTTCTTTCACTTACTAGATTGTGATTTTCTAGACAACCATGGTTCAAGTTGTAGGCATAAATTATAGGCACATTTTTCTCCTTTATTTGATGCTAGTCTGCATGATTGTGTCTGCCATACGGTTGTACCTTCTTTCCCCCTAAGCCAAATTTTATATTTTTAATGAAAACTTTTGAGAGTAATAACATAAACTATTAAAGTAGCTAACCAAACAACATTAGGTGAGTGGATTGAACCTATAAATATTTAGAACATAGGTCATGAAAATGGCAAAATGACCAAACAATGGATGAGTAGATCAAACCTAATGATGGTGAAAATGCAAGCCATGTAAATAGCTAATTTAACCGATAAATGGGTGAGTGTATTGAACCCAATAATGGTGAAAGTGTAAGCCATGAGAATGGCTAATCAAACCTATCTTAGGTAAGTAGATCGAGCCTTGTTGATTATTAGATGAGTAGATAAACACAATGATGGTAAATGCAAGCCATAAAAATGGCTAATCAAACCGATCATTGAGCTAGTAGAACAAACTCAATGATAGTGAAAATACGAGCCATGAAAATGACTTATCAAATCGATCATTAGAAGAATAGATCGAACCCAATGATGGTGAAAATATGAGCCATGAAGATGGCTAGATGAAGGTGGACATGTTGGGTCAAATGTAGGTTGCTTCCAAAAAAATGGCTATACTCATTTACAAGACATGAGTTGCATACTTTTGTGTAGGGATCAAGCCAGTTATAGCTCACTTTTCAACCCTACGTTTGTTATAACCATTGCTAACATTGTCTTTTACTTTTATTCAAGAATTACGTCATTTACAACCAATATGAAAAGAATCTAGTGGAATCCTTGCAGGAAATAGACAAACTAGAACAAACTAAAATTATTTTGAAACATGTAACTATTGAAGCTAAAAATAGCACTTCCTGAGATAGTGCGTATTCTAAATCTTTGAGATTGAAGTGTCACTAAGCCTATCAAGCTTGTAAACTCCATCTTTTATAACTCTCCTAACCATATAAGCCCTTCCTAATAGGCTGTGAGCATCCCCACATTCGCCTCGTTGGTGTTTTAGAACACCTTCCTCAAAATGAGCTCCCACTTTGTAAATCTTTTGGGCTGCACTGTTGAGTTCTAGTATCTTGATGTCACTGATTGGCATCGACAAAGATGGTAGAGAGCATTATCTCTCTTTTCATCAATCAGGTTTAGGTACTCTTTCAACATTTTGGATTCAATGGCTCATTCTCAAAGGAGAAGTCAACATGTAGGTCATGAGCTGCTACTTCGACAGGAATGATTGCTTTGGCTCCATAAATGAGTGAGAAAGGAGACTTACCAGTTGCACATTAGGGAGCCGTCTGGTACGTCTACCAGTTGCACATGTACGTCTACTTGCTTTGGATTCAATGGCTCATTCTTTTTGGTGTTTGTCATGATAGTCTTGTTCGTTGTCCATTCCATTAGGGATACCTTGAAGCTGAGAAGCTAAGGACGATCTCTTAATGTTCACAAAACTTCTTGAACAACTAGAGATGAACTAGGAGTTATTGTTAGTGATGATCTCTCAAGCATATGATATTCCTTACGATGAATCTCTCTACATTTCTGTCCTTTACATAGGCATATGCCTTAGGTTTGACCCATTTCAAGAAGCAATCGATCAGGATGGGTGGGTGCTTCACTTGTCCTGGTGTTGTGGAAGTGGAGTGATAATGTCCATCGAGCACTTCATAAATAGATATGGGGCACTAATCGAAGAGATCTTTTTAGCTGGCTAACATTTGATAGGGGCATGTCTTTGGTAGCGATGACAATTCCTCACAAAGTCTTGGGAGTTGTTAAAAATCATTGGCCAATAGTACCCTTGATGCTTAATCTTATTGCAGAGCGATCTCCCCGAAACAACCCCCCTGAGTGGTTGACATAAGAGCCTTCATTAACTCTTTTAATCACGCTATCCACTTCTTCTTTGTTTATGCAATGAAGGTAAGGGCTAGAGCGAGATCTCTTGTAAAGCTTCCCATTGAATATGTAGTATCGAGCAACCTGTATTTCAATCTTTGTAATGACTTACTTATCTTCAAGTAATAGTCCTTCCTTGATATACTTTTGTATTGGAGTTCTCCAGTTGTTTTTGGGGTGGACCTAATTTACTTCTTACAATGTTGTGCTTAGGAACTTTATGTACTAGAGAGGAATAGTTCTTTTCTACTTCACTGGTGTTGAAGACCCTAGGTTGGCAAAGTAGTTTGCTTCTAAATTTGACTCTCTGAGCATGTTTCATCTAGAACCTCCTGAATTGAGACCTTAACTTGTTGGCAACATCAAGGTAGGCGATCATTTTCTTGTCTCATACGATGAAGTCTCCCTTGATTTGATTAACTATGAGCATGGATTTTCTTTCAACTATCAGCTCAGTAGACCCAATGTCTTTGCCAGTCATAGCCGGCAATCATCACCTTGTACTTCGCATCCTTATTCATCACCTTAAACCACAAATAAAGGGATTGCTCAATCTCTTCACCTATGGACGATTTCAATAACATTATAACCTTAGAGACTTTCTCATTTGCCAAATTTTCCACCTAAAGTATCCATTCCCCTGGCTCATACGTAAGTTCTATCATGAAGTTGACTAACACTTAAGCTTTTAATGTCAACCTGGCCTTGTAACCGTTGTCAAATTCACTATGCTTGACTACCCCCTTTGTCAATCTTCCAGATTCATCCAACTTGTGCATGATACCTCACATGGGATAGGAGGAGTGAACAACTATAGTGTGGCTGTAGAAGTATGGCTGCAACTTACAGTGGCTGTTATGAGTGCAAGAACCAGCTTCTCGATGGTCGAGTATCTAGTCTCCTTATCGAGCAACGTGTGGCTCGCAAAGAACACTTCCATCAAAACAAAATTCTTTTCTCAAATAAATGTCTAACGAACTACTGATCTAATAGCACAACGTAAAGTTGAAGCAGCTCAACATCAATCGACTTTGACAAAATTGGTGGAGTCATCATGTATCTCTACAACTCCTGAAAGGCTTGCTTGCACTTTTTGCTCCATTCAAACTTCTTATTTCTCCTTTAGCTAAAAGAATGGAAGACATTTGGTGGATGACTCTAATGAAACAGCTTAATATTGTGACTCACCTTGTTAATTTTGGAACATCTCGTCTGCTTTATAGGGAAGGCATGTTTAATATGGCATTGATCTTATCAAGGCTAGCTTCAATGCCTTTGTGCATGACTACTTATCTAAGAAACATTCTACTCCCTTGTTAGACGTTTATGCCCTAAGGAGTAAAAATGTAATATGTTTTTAGAGATATTTTTATCTATAAAGAATTTATTTATTATTTATATACCAAATCTTGTCCTCTTTACATTCATAGTTGTTGAATGTATGTTAAGCCAATAATAGTCTAGGACTGTCGGTCTAGACCTTTAAGAATTGGGCATATGATGGACAGATTATGTAGAAGATACAATTCTTAAGGTGGCGATATAAATCATAAGATCCACAATCGAGGGAATAAAGTTGGGCATTTTATTCATGTAAAGATTGTTATGTTGTCTACATCCCTATTAGGAGATGGTTTGTCTTGACCATCGGAGGTAGACTCTGCGAATAGAAACATTGGCACATTGTCATAGGTGACGATGTGTTGGATCAGGATGTAAAGTGAATTGATTTAGATTAATAATTCTGTCTCGACAAATCGATTCACTTTAGACAATCATATGTATTGTATCTTAATCCTGAGATGAATAGTGGCCTCATTGTCTTAACTTATGTCTTTTTATGTACCAAAGGGTGACATCCACATTTTAATAGTGGTACGTATGCTGGTATGTTGGAGGCATGACTTGATAGCATAGACCTGTTATTTATAACTATGGAATCTGTAGCTCCTCTTTAGGAGTAGTGATATCCTCATATATGTGTTATCCTGTAATTAGAAAACTGGAGCACTCAATCATTTAGATACATAGGCGTAACCGAATGGTATACTGTCTTTAGATGGAAGTTTTCCACTAGTGAGATAATGGAACGTGAGAGAAAAATAATCGAGAAGGTAAGACAAAACTTGTCCTTAAGCCGATTATGGATAATCCTATGCGAATACGATACATTATGATATGTCATGAAGCCTTAGCTACACGGGCTTTGTAACTCTATATAGTTCAAGAATGTAGCTCCAAGCTTTTAGTGGAGTAGCATTGGAGTTGATAACTATGAAATGTATATCTGAGATATTGGGTTTCATAATTATCGGGAGCTTGAACTATATAGGTCCATTTGGTCCCCTTTGTTAGCTCACAAAATCCTGTAACAATATAGCGTGTTTTGCCAATAATTGTTGACTTATGTCAGATTTATCAAATTGCCTAAAATTTGGTAAAATTAGATTATTCATGTTTGTTTATTGGTTGAATTAATTTTGTAACAAAATTAATTCAAGATAAACTTGTTGAATTATCGAGATCAGATAATTCATGTATATTTATCGGTTGGATTAATTTTAATTCAACATAAACTTGTTGAATTATCAAAATTTATTTCTTTTCCTAGAGATTATCTAGATAAAGTTGTTTTAGTTAGATAACTTCTCTATTGGGTTATTTGAATTAAAACTGAGACTTTATCTATAGAATCTCGGGTGGAGAATAAAAGATTCGTTGAAATGTTTATCGCAAGTTTGACATGTCGATCCTTAGGTTTGGCCTACCGATAGGGCAAGTTCGGCATGCTGGTTAGACAGATCGACATGCCAGCCGTGTGATAAAGAGATCACGTGTTTAGACGTAGATTTTATTAGATATCGATTCTGATTTGAATCTGATTTGAATTTTTAAGCCCTTATTTGATAAGGACTGACTCCTGGGCCCAACTTCTATAAAAGGGGGGTGAGTGTCATTATTATTTAGATCTGTTGAGAGATTAAGAGTGTGACTCTGCCAATGAGACTGTAGAACTCCCTGAGAGCTATTGTTTACAAATCATGAACTATAACTTTGGGTTCTCTCAAATTGGTTGGAAGGAGAACCACCTAGTGAAAAAGCTGAACGACATGAGCCAACACTCACTCAAATCGTGATAGAGAATAACATAGAAGGCCAGTTGGTTAAGATCCTTCTGAATGTTACTTCTCTTCATTGATTGCGGTAGCTTTTCGGCATATACAAGGTTAGTAAGATCCAATTAATTTATGCATATAGCGTGTCAAACTTGTGTTTTAGAAAATACTTTGATATAAAAATTTTAAAATTTCGCTGCGTACTATTTTTCCAACATCCCCACCCTGATCAAGCACTTTTGAAGGTTGAGTCGAATATTGTACCTCTATGAAACACCAAAACATACACATAAATGATCGACATGGTCTTGTAGTTAAAGGAATCTTAACAGCATATCGTCAATATACACCTCCATTGTGTTCCTAATTTGCATGTCGAATATCAAATTTACTAGCCTTTGGTAAGTTGCTTCCACATTTTTAGGCCAAAGGGCATAATGTTATAGTAGAAAAATCATCACTCGGTGGTGAAAGAGGTCCTTTTCTTATCATTTGGATAAAGCAGGATTTGATTGTAACTTGATAAGGCGTCTAAGAAGTTTAGGCCCTAATGGCCTACAACCACATTGACCAATCTATCTATATGCAATAATGGAAATTTATCTTTAGGACAAGCTTTTTTAAGGTAAGTGAAGTCAATACGACCCTACACTTGTTGTTTTTTCTTACGAATGTTCACTACGTTTGCTAGCCAATATGGGTATTGGAATGGTTAGATAAAGCTGGCCTTGAATAGTCGCCTAATCTACTCATTCACTATCCATTTCCTTCGATCCTAAGCTTCCTATACTTTCGCTTGACTGCTATGAAAGCCAAATCGATATTTAACTTATAGGTGATGACGCTAGGCTTGATCCCTAGCATGTCAACATGTGACCAAGTGAAACAATCTTTTTTCTCCTTTAGGAAATCCATGATGATGGCTTTATGTTCAACTCCCAGTATGAGGCCACACTTACTATCCTTCTCTTGTTGTCGGGGTCGATCCGGTCTCTATCCAACTACTCCACTTTAGGCTCCTACTTTTCTTGCTCTTAACACGCTCGCCTATAATTTTTAAATGGTGGCTTTGCTCTTTTGCTTAATAGTTGTTAGATAACAACTACAAGTAGACTCCTAGCTTCCTTTAATCTCTTAGATTTCTTGTCGAGTTGGAAATCGAATTCACTAATGATAGATGGATGGAAAAACATTCATTGCATGAATCCACCACTTTACCAAGATAATGTTATGTCATGAAGGGCAATCCATGATGAGAAAGTTTGTCAACTTATTTTCCACTTGCAATAAAATTAGGAACTTGATTCTTCCATTGGCTGGACTCACTTCTCCATTGAAGCAGACTAACATTGTGTTTGTCCTCTTGTTTTCAATCTCTATTTTCTTCAAATTTGATAGAAAAAGTATATCAATGGAACTCCCATTATCAACTAGAATATGACTAATCTCACAATTCACCATGTTAAGGTAATCACTAATGCGTCATTATGTGGTCGATATAGTCTAGAAGCTTTAGTGCTATGAAAAGTGATAAAATAGTCGCTTAGCTTGTCATCATACATTAAGCTCACATTTAGATGTGTTGCTTTCTTCTAGTAGGCTTTGATAGAATTGCCAATGTCTTAATGTAGGTTAACAATGGTTTGTTTTGTCCTGAACCACTCCCCCAAAGTCCCACTATTTCTGTCTAAATGTGCACTAAATAGTTCTTCATGAAGATTAGCCAAATCTTCCAAGTTGTCAATGGAATTTGGTTATAGATTGTTGAACCACCATAGTCTGGGTCCTTTCAGACTTTGAGCAAACAACTTGCACATTATTTCATTGAGTATATTGTCTTGAATGTTTGTTGTATTCATAGTGTTTTTGTCTTACAACAGGTGGTTTTTTGGGTCTGACATCCCATTGAATTGAGTGAATACCAAGTTGCCATACTTTGGTAGGACAATCATCATTATGCGTTTGGTAAATAGTGTCTCTCAGATGCCCTTAGTGGTCTCGTTGAGAGTAGGAATTTTGCATGATGCTGTCATCACTTTCTAGTCATTTTTCTTCTCGTGCATCTTTGTGTTTTGAGCAAGCATCTCCTTGATCATGATTGGCATTTGTTGTCGCGAGAGGCATGTTGGCTATAGCAGTCATCAAGGTCTCTTCAATTGCTTGCTCCATGGAAGTATTGCCCTGAGCTCCCTGGGTCTCGTTCATACGCCTTAAAGACGGCTACCTCTTAATGCCCGTTGTAGCTGTTGGTGTTAGACATGTATGCCCTAAGGAGTAAAAATGTAATAAGTGTTTGGAGACATTTTATCAACAAAGAATTTATTCATTATTAATATACCAAATCTTGTCCTCTTTACGTTCAGATTTGTTGAATGTATGTTAAGCAAACAAAAGTCTGAGATTGTGAGTCTAAACCTTAAGAATTGTGCATATGATGGACGGATTATGCGGAAGACACGATTCTTAAGGTGATGGTCTAAATCATAAGATCCGTAATCGAGGGAATAAAGATGGGCACTTTATTCATACAAAGATTGTTTTGTTGTCTATATCCCTTTTGGGAGATGGTTTGTCTTGACCATCGGAGGTGGACTTTGTGAATAGAAATATTGGCACGTTGTCATAGGTGACGATGTGTTAGATCGGGATAAAAAGTGAATTGATTTGGATTAATAATTCTATCTCGACAAATCAATTCACTTTAGACAATCATTTGTGTTATATCTTAATCCTGAGATGAATAGTGGGCCCGTTGTCTTGGCTTGTGTCTTT
The DNA here is from genome assembly GCA_025403435.1 of Artocarpus heterophyllus. Lineage (NCBI taxonomy): Eukaryota > Viridiplantae > Streptophyta > Magnoliopsida > Rosales > Moraceae > Artocarpus > Artocarpus heterophyllus. Next base: position 26,261,794 of record CM046345.1, on the reverse strand, counting down.
TGATGTACCAAAGGGTGACACCCACATCTTAATAGTGGTATACATGCCGGTACGTTGGAGGCATGACTCTTGATAGCGTAGACCTGTTATTCATAGATACGGAATCCATAGCTCTTCTTTAGGAGTAATGATATACTCTTATATGCGTTATCCTCTAATTGAAAAACTGGAGCGCTCAACCATTTGGATACATAGATGTAACCGAATGGTATACTGTCTTTGGATGGTAAGTTTTCTGATGGTGAGATAATGGAACGTAAGATAAAAATAATCGGGAAGGTAAGACAAAACTTGTCCTTAAGCCGATTGTGGATTATCATATGGGGATACGATACAGTATGATATGTCATGGAGACTTAGCTATACGAGCTTCGTAATTCTATGTAGCTCGAGAGTGTAGCTCCAAGCTTTTAGTGGAGTAGCGTTGGAGTTGATAATTATGAAATGTATATCTAGGATATTGGGTTTCATAATTATCGGGAGCTTGAACTATATAGGTCCATTTGGTCCCCCTTGCTAGCTCACAACATCTTATAACAACACGGTGTGCTTTTCCAATAATTGGTAACTTAAGTCATATTTATTAGATTGGTTGAAATTTGAAAGAATCAAATAATTCATGTCTGTTTATCGGTTGAATTAATTTTGTGATAAAAATTAATTCAAGATAAACTTGTGGAATTATTGAGAATTCATTTACTTTCTTAGCGATTATCTAGATAAAGTTGTTTTAATTAGATAACTTCTCTATTGGGTTATTTGAATTAAAACTAAGACTTTATCCTATAGAATCTTGGGTGGAAAATAAAATATTTGTTGAGATTTTTTTTTCGGCAGTTCAACATGCCGATGGGGAAAGTTTGGCCTGCCTATGCGTGGAAAAAAAAAATCACTCGTTTTCACTTGGATTTCATCTGATATTGATTTGAATTTGATTCTGATTTGAATTTTTGAGGCCTAATCTGATAAGGAGTGACCCTAGACCCAACCTCTATAAATAGGGGGTAAGTCACACAAGTTATTTAGATCAATTGAGAGATTAAGTGTGATACTCTACTAGTGAGAATCTAAAAACTCCCTGAGAGCTTTTGTTCACGAATCACGAACACTTGCTTTGGGTTCTCTCGTTTGGTTGGAAGGAGAGTCACCTAGTGAAAGAGTTGTATTTGCGAGCCCACACTCACTTAGGTCATGGATAGAGAATAGCAAAGAAGACCAGTTGGTTGAGGCTCTTTTGGAACGTTACTTCTCTTCACGTTTTGCGAAGGTTCTTCGGCACACAAATGTTAGCAAGATCTGGTTAATTTATGCATATAGCATGTCAAACCTGTGTTTTAGAAATTACTCTAATGTTAAATTTTTAAAATTCTGTTGCGTACTATTTTTTCCAACAATTGGCATTAGAGCCAGGTTTTTACATAAATTTATGAGTTTATGATCATGTTATATATATAAATTTTGTGATCTTAATCTCTCCCATGCTTGAATTTAATTTTATAGAGAGTTGGCACTCTAGGTTTCTATATATTATATATGTTGTCATGGATTATGTGGTGAATGTTTATTAATTAATTATAGATGATTAAATTCTTATTTAATCATTTATTAATTAATTAATTTATACCAGTTACGGTTCCTTAGAGGTTGGAATATGTATCTAGGTTTTTCATGTAATTAGATAGTGGACTATCATCTCTGTCTAGGAATTATTATTTACTTTTAAATTTGTAAGATTTTTGTAATTAAATAATTATTCAGAGAAGACGGATCAAGAAGATGGATTTAGAAGTTGGATCTAGAAAAATGATGATAGGCGCTCCAAGGTATTTTCTGAGTCTCTAATTTTATTTTTTTGAATTGTTAAAAATAAAATTGATGAATTACATTAAAAATTGCATTTTCTGGAATGGGAGATTTTTGCTCTGTCCGCATGCCGAACTCACCAATTCGGCAGGCCGATGGTCGTAGATCGGCAAGCCAAACTTGAGGTTTGGTAGGCCGTCAATGGGGCAGAAATCAAGATGCTCTGGTGGTAGGCCGAACCTATATGACTGGCAGGCCGATCATCGAAATCGGCCTGCGGACCAAGAGCTAGAAAATTTCCAGAAAGGATATAGTTTTTTTTATGTAGTTTTAATTTTATTTTTGGGACAATTCTAAGAAACATTAAATTTTGATATGATCGAAAATATGAAATATTTGATTCATACGGGATTAAAGACTTGAAGATGGGAATTACATGAAGAAGGATACAGCTTGACGATTCAAGGATGAAGAATCGATAATATGTCTCGATTATTCTCTTGTAATCTTTGTTTTCTATTCTCTAGGGTGGAGCCATAATATTACGGTTATTTATTATTTTGCTTGTAGCTTTGCTTAATTGCTTTGCTTGTCTACATTATAATATGATTTCCCATGTATATTGATAACATGTCATATAGAATAGGGAGTGCCGCTCATTTTAAAATTGTTCATACATATTCTTAAAATAAAACATTGATTTCAAAAGATTGAGTGGGAGAAGGTTTTTGAAGAGAGAACCTAAGGCCTCTATCGTTGGTCCATAGGCAGAACATGGTGGTCCCGACCCTTAGGAAGGGATTTCTATTATGTACCAGATTAGATCTCTGAGAAGATAAGGTATTTTAGCATGATTTATGGTTGCACACCCCTAGGTGTTGATTATAAATCATGAATAAAATATTAAAATGATGGTTATACACTCACGTTAATTTTATTATTAACCTCCCCTAGGAACTTTATTAATAAAATTAATGGCCAAAGAAACGATTATTAATATATACTGGATCATACGGGTCCTGATGGCATATATTAATCAGGAGGGTATCCGTGTTCCTGATTGAATTTGGCATGACTCCCCTAGGAGATTGTTGAATTCTGAGTTGGGAATTATTGTTGTAAGGTTATGATATCTTCAAGGTTTTGACACATAAACACATTTCTATTTTGTTTTTTACATGATTGTTATCTTACTAAATTATTATATGTTTGCTTATATTTGGTATATGATTCTTTATTGTAGATTAAAAATGTCTAAAAACGCTTTATCATCGATACTTGACAAAAACCTATTAACTTGAGAGAATTATAATGATTAAAAATGAAACCTGGATATCGTCCTGTCATTTGAGAAACTGAAATATGTACTTACAACAACTTATCCTCCTGAACCTACAGGAGACTCAGCCAATGAGCAATTCCAAGCGTATGATCGTTGGAAAGATGCTAATGATCAGGCCCGCTGCTATGTTAAGGCTAGCATGAATAACGTGCTGCAGGCTCAACATCACGATTATGCGACTGCAAAGCAGATCTTCGATAATCTTGAGGATATGTTTGAGGCCAGGCCATAACAAAGCAGCAAGGGGTGCTTCGGAAACTTCTTAACTGTAGACAGAGGCCGGGGACATATGTAAAGGAGCACATGATGTTGGTCAAGGGTTACCTCGCTAAGGCTCAAACCAATGGAGCCAACATCGATGCTGAAACTCAGATGACTATAGTCTTTGAGACTCTATCAAAGGAATTTATTCCATTTAGAGCTACTTTTAATTTAAGCAATAGACGGGATATGACCTTGACAGAATTAATGAAATAGTTACAGGAGTTCGAACTGCTGATCAGGGAGTCTCCTGCAGGTGGAAAGGCCAACATGGTAACTGCTTCTGGTTCGAATCCTAACTCTGGGAATGGAAAGAAGCAATGGGCCAAGAACGGGAAGTCTTTTATTCCTACTACTACCAAGAGCAAGAAGAAGAAGAAGAAGAACCCAACGATGCTTAAGTGCTTCTTCTATGGGAAGGTCGGGCATATCAAGAAGCATTACAAGGACTTCCTTTCCAAAGGAAGTAGGTGTGATCTTTTATATTTAGAAACTTGTTTGGTTGAGGAATCTAATGACATTTGGATCATAGATTCTGGTGCAACTAATCATGTTTGTGTTTCTATGCAGGGGTTCAAAGAAACGAGAAGTCTGTTGCATGAAGACTTAACGCTTCAGATGGGCGATGGATCCTTGGTCTCAGCGGAAGCAGTGGGAGATGTCCATCTTTATTTTGATAATTATCGAAATTTATTTTTACAAGATTGTTTTTATGTTTCTAAATTTAAAAGGAATTTAACTTTTGTAGCTTGTTTATTTAAAGACTCCTACTTGGTTTCTTTTAATGATAAAGTGGTGATTCATAAAAATAAATCTTTTATCTATTCTGGATGGATGCAAAATAATCTATATTTTATCAAACCTAAGATGGACTTATTGCTTAATGCTGAGATAAATGATAATAACTCTAAAAGACTTAAAACTTCTCACTCTAATAGGACTTATCTTTGCCATTTGCGCCTTGGTCATATTAACTTGAATAGGATTCAAAGGTTGGTAAGGGATGGACCTTTAAGTCACTTAAAGGTGGAATCTATACCTCAATGTGAATCTTGTTTGTAGGGTAAAATGGCCAAAAGACCATTCGAGTCTAAGGGCAATAGGGCCGAACGGGTTCTAGAACTTGTGCATAGTGATGTTTACGGACCGATGAACATCCGGGCACGAGGAGGGTATGAGCACTTGTCACTTTTATTGACGATTACTCAAGATATGGGTATGTGTACCTGATACATCACAAAAGCAAAACTTTTGATAAGTTCAGGGAGTTTTGGGCTGAAGTGGAAAAGCAATTGGGTAGACCCATAAAGGCACTTCAATCCGATCGAGGTGGGGAATACCTTACTAATGAGTTCTTGGAACAGTTATTAGAGAATGGGATTTTATCCCATTTGACTGCGTTGGGAGCTCCGCAATAGAATGGCATAGCAGAGAGAAGAAATAGGACTTTGTTGGACATGATTAGGTCCATGATGAGTTATTCATCATTGCCTTTATCCTTTTGGGGATATGCACTACAAACCGTATGTTATCTTTTGAACACTATGCCTTCAAAATCGGTCCCTAAAACTCCTCACGAGTTGTGGACAGGTAGGAAGACATCCTTAAACCATATTCACATATGGGGATGTCCGGCACATGTCCTGCTTAAGGATCCGAATAAGTTGGAAGCACATTTGAAAGTTTGCGTGTTTGTAGGATATCCAAAAGGGACTAAAGGGGTTATTTCTATAACCCAAAGGAAAATAAAGTCATGGTTTCAACTAATGCAACTTTCCTTGAGGAGAGTTACATGGACGACTTTAAACCTCGAAGCAAAGTGGTGCATGAGGAGTTAAGGAGTGATCCGATCACTCTGGAGGTTCTGAATGAAATCGTTCCTATCAGTGTAGAAAAATCAAACAAACCTGAACAACAACCTAAGAGGTATATGTTCAATAGGGAAGTCTTTTTGGCTAAACCGGATGAGCATTATAGGGATCCTTATACTTACGTAGAAGCTATGGAGGATGTTGCTTTAAAACTCTAGACAAAGGCCACGAATACAGAGATATAGTCTATGGAGACTAATCAAGTCTGGGAGCTTGTGGATCTTTCCAAAGGGGTAAAACCCATAGGGTGTAAGTGGATCTACAAGAGTAAAAGAGGAGTGGATGGAAAGGTCGAAACCTTTTAGACTAGACTGGTAGCTAAGGGTTATACGCGAAAGGAAGGAATCGATTATGAGGAAACCTTGTCGCCTATAGCCATGCTTAAGTCCATCTGGATTCTCTTGTCCATAGCTGCCGCTCTCGACTACTAGATTTGGCAGATGGATGTCAAGATGGCTTTTCTGAATGGCTATCTTGATGAGTCCAATTATATGGAACAACTAGATGAGTTCAAGGTCACGAGTCAAGAGGGTAAGGTTTGTAGGCTGCTAAAGTCAATTTATTGACTTAAGCAGGCTTCTCGTTCTTGGAACATAAGATTTGATCAGGTGATCAAGACTTATGGGTGGTTTTTCTACTACTCTATGTAGATAACATACTACTAATTGCAATGACGTTGGGGCATTGTCATCAGCCCAATTATGGTTGACCAAGCAGTTTAACATGAAGGACTTAGGTGAGACTAATTTTATTCCCGGTATCCAGATCTTTCGAGATAGAAAGAACAAAATGATAGCTTTGTCCCAGGCTGGCTACATAGATAAAATTCTCAAGAGGTTTGCAATGTAGGATTCCAAGAAAGGTGAGCAACCATCTAGGTCTAGAATTACTCTTTCTAAAAAAGACCCTCCAAAGTCTTATGAAGAAAGAGAATATATGAAGAAGGTGCCTTATGCTTCAGCAGTGGGTACCACACGACCGGATATTAGTTATGTAGTCTAGATTGTAAGTCAATTTCAGGCAGATCCAGGACCAAAACATTGGGTTGCGGTAAAGCATATTTTCAAGTACCTGAGAAGGACTCGAGGTACACTGACTCAGATTTTCAATCCTGTCTGGATTCTAGGAAATCGACTTTGGGTTTTGTGTTTACTCTAGGAAGCGGTGCCATCAGTTGGAGAAGTGCCAAGCAAGATTACACTTTGGATTCAACGATGGAGGTTGAGTATGTGGTAGCTAGTGATGCTTCAAAAGAAGCAGTGTGGCTCCACAAATTCCTTGAGGATCTTGAGGTAGTTCCTAGTATGGATAAGGTGATATCACTATGTTGTGATAACAGTGCTACAGTAGCTAATGCTAAGGAACCAAGATTTCACAAGAAGAGTAAGCATATTGATCGGAAGTATCATGTGATAAAGGACTTCATTGAGGGTAGGCATGTCATGGTGTGCAAGATCGCATCAGAGCACAATTTAACAGATCCATTTACGAAGACACTTACTGGAAGAGTCTTCGAGAGATATGTGGAAGCTATAGGGATGCAAGATTTGTCGTATTTACCAAATCTTAAGGAGTAAAAATGTATGCCCTAAGGAGTAAAAATGTAATAAGTTTTTGGAGACATTTTTATCAATAAAGAATTTATACCTTATTAATATACCAAATCTTGTCCTCTTTATGTTCATATTTGTTGAATGTATGTTAAGCAAACAAAAGTCTGAGACTGCCGGTCTAAACCTTAAGAATTGGGCATATGATAGACAGATTATGGGGAAGACACCATTCTTAAGGTGATGATCTAAATCATAAGATCCGCAATCGAGGGAATAAAGTTGCACACTTTATTCATGCAAAGATTGTTATGTTGTCTATATCCCTTTTGGGAGATGGTTTGTCTTGACCATCAGAGGTAGACTCTATGAATAAAAACATTGGCACATTGTCATAGGTGACGATGTGTTGGATCGGGACATAAGGTGAATTGATTTGGATTAATAATTCTATCGCGGCAAATCGATTCACTTTAGACAATCATTTGTGTTGCATCTTAATCTTGAGATGAATAGTGGACCTATTGTCTTGGCTTGTATCTTTTGATGTACCAAAGGGTGACACCCACATCTTAATAGTGGTATGCATGCCGGTACGTTGGAGGCATGACTCTTGATAGCGTAGATTTATTATTCATAGATACGGAATCCATAGCTCTTCTTTAGGAGTAATGATATCCTCTTATATGCGTTATCCTCTAATTGAAAAACTGAAGCACTCAACCATTTGGATACATAGGTGTAACCGAATGGTATATTGTCTTTGGATGGTAAGTTTTCTGATTGTGAGATAATGGAACCTAAGATAAAAATAATCGGGAAGGTAAGATAGAACTTATCCTTAAGCCGATTATGGATTATCATATAGGGATACGATACACTATGATATGTCATGGAGACTTAGCTATACGAGCTTTGTAATTCTATGTAGTTTGAGAGTGTAGCTCCAAGCTTTTAGTGGAGTAGCCTTGGAGTTGATAATTATGAAATGTATATGTGGGGTATTGGGTTTCATAATTATCGAGAGCTTGAACTACATAGGTCCATTTGGTCTCCTTTGCTAGCTCACAACATCCTGTAACGGCACGGCGTGCTTTTCCAATAATTGGTAACTTATGTCAGATTTATTAGATTGGTTGAAATTTGAAAGAATCAAATAATTCATGTCTATTTATCGGTTGAATTAATTTTGTGCTAAAAATTAATTCAAGAAAAACTTGTTGAATTGTAAGGATCAGATAATTCTTGTCTATTTATCGGTTGATTTGATTTTTGGATAAATTAGATCATGATAAACTTGTGGAATTATTGGGAATTCGTTTATTTTCTTAGATATTATCTAGATAAAGTTGTTTTAATTAGATAACTTCTCTATTCGGTTATTTGAATTAAAACTGAGCCTTTATCCTATAGAATCTTGGGTGGAAAATAAAAGATTTGCTGAGATTTTTTTTTCGACAGTTCAGCATGCCGATCCTCAAGTTCAGTCTGCCGATAGGGAAAGTTCGGCCTGCTTATGCGCAAAAAAAAATCACACGTTTTCACATGGATTTCATCCAATATTGATCCGAATTTGATTCTGATTCGAATTTTTGAGACCTAATCTAATAAGGAGTGACCCTAGACCCAACCTCTATAAATAGGGGGTAAGTCACACAAGTTATTTAGATCAATTGAGAGATTAAGAGTGATACTCTGCTAGTGAAAATCTGAAAACTCCCTAAGAGCTTTTGTTGACAAATCACAAACACTTACAATGGGTTCGCTCGATTGGTTAGAAGGAGAGTCACCTAGTGGAAGAGTTGTACGTGTGAGCCCACACTCACTCTGGTCGTGGATAGAGAATAGCAAAGAAGACCAGTTGGTTGAGGCTCTTCAGGAACGTAACTTTTCTTCACGTTTTGCGAAGGTTCTTCAACACACAAAGGTTAGTAAGATCTGGTTAATTTATGCATATAGCATGTCAAACTTGTGTTTTAGAAATTACTCTGATGTAAAATTTTTTAAATTCTACTACATACTATTTTTTTCAACAGTTGGAGCTCTTTCTTTCTGGAATTATGAAGGGCTGCATCCAATTGATTAGATTAAATATAGGTTGTTCTCTGGACCTTGGCGGTGTCTGTGTTAGACATGTATGCCCTATGGAGTAAAAATATAATACGTTTTTGGAGACATTTTTATCAATAAAGAATTTATTCATTTATATATACCAAATCTTGCCCTCTTTACGTTCATATTTGTTGAATGTATGATAAGCAAATAGTAGTCTGAGGCTGTCAGTCTAAACCTTAAGAGTTGGGCATATGACGGACTGATTATGCGGAAGACACGATTCTTAAGGTGACGGTCTAAAACGTATGATCCGCAATCGAGGGAATAAAGTTGGGCACTTTATTCATGTAAAGATTGTTATGTTGTCTATATCCCTTTTGGGAGATGGTTTGTCTTGGCCATCGGAGTTGGACTCCATGAATAGAAACATTGGCACGTTGTCATAGGTTGCGATGTGTTGGATCGGGACATAAAGTGAATTGATTTGGATTAATAATTCCGTCTTGGCAAATCGATCCACTTTAGACAGTCATTTGTATTGTATCTTAATCCTGAGATGAAAAGTGGGCCTGTTGTCTCGACTTGTGTCTTTTGATGTACCAATGGGTGACTCCCACATCTCTATAGTGGTATGCATACCGGTACATTGGAGGCATGACTCTTGATAGCGTAGACTTGTTATTCATAGATATGGAATCCATAGCTCCTCTTTAGGAGTAATGATATCCTCTTATATACGTTGTCCTGTAATTGGAAAACTGGAGCGCTCAACGATTTGGATACATAGGTGTAACCGAATGGTATACTATCCAAAGATAAGTTTTCTAATGGTGAGACAATGGAACGTAAGATAAAAATAATCGGGAAGGTAAGACAGAACTTATCCTTAAGCTGATTATGGATTATCATATGGGGATACGATGCACTATGATATGTCATGGAGACTTAGCTACACGAGCTTTGTAATTCTATAAAGTTTGAGAGTGCAGCTCCAAGCTTTTAGTGGAGTAGCGTTAGAGTTGATAATTGTAAAATGTATATCTGGGATATTGGGTTTCATAATTATCATGAGCTTGAACTTTATAATTCCATTTTGGTCCCCTTTGCTAGCTCACAAAATCCTGTAACAACACGGCATGTTTTTTTAATAATTGGTGAATTATGTCGGATTTATCAGATTGGTTTAAAATTTGTAAGAATCAAATAATTCATGTCTGTTTATCAGTTGAATTAATTTTGTAAGAAGTTAGTTCAAGATAAACTTGTTGAATTATTGCGATCAGATAATTCTTGTCTATTTATCGGTTGTTTTAATTTTGGACAAATTAGAACAAGATAAACTTGTAGAATTATTATGAATTATTTTATTTTCTTAGAGATTATCTTGATAAAGTTTTTTTTTATCAGATATCTTCTCTATTGGGTTATTTGAATCAAAACTAAGACTTTATCCTTTAGAATCTCGGGTGGAAACTAAAAGATTCGCGGAGATTTTTTCTCGGGAGTTTGGCCTGCCGGATGACGTGTTCGGCCTGCTGATCAGCGGAGATAAGATTACGCATTTTTCACACGGATCTTATCAGATATTGATCCAAACTTGATTTTGTTTTTTGAGTTTTTTAGACCTAATCTGATATGGACTGACCCCAAGACCAATAGCTATAAAAAAGGAGTAAGTCTCATGATTTACTCAGATCAATTCGATAGATTAAGAGTGATACGCTTCTAGTGAGCATCTGAAAAACTCCCTGAGAGCTTTTGTTCACAAATCACGAGCACTAGCTTTGGGTTCTCTCTGTTGGTTGGAAGGAGAGTCACCGGTGGAAGAGCTGTATGTGTGAGCCCACACACACTCCGATTGTGGATAGAGAATAGCAAAGAAGACCAGTTGGTTGAGGCTATTCTAGAACATTACTTCTCTACACGGATTGCGGAGGTTCTTTGGCACACTGAGGTTAGTAAGATCTGTTTAATTTATGCAAATAACATGTCAAACTTGTGTTTTTGGAAATTACTCTAATGAAAATTTTGAAAATTCTACTGCGCACTTTGTTTCCAACAATTGGTATCAGAGCCAAAGTTTTTACATAAATTTGCAAGTTTGTGATCATGTTATATGCATAAATTTTGTGATCTTAATCTCTCTTATGCTTGAATTGAATTTTATAGAGAGATGGCACTCTAGGTTTCTATATAATATATATGTTGTCATGGATTATGTGGTGAACGTTTATTAATTAATTATGGTTGATTAAATCATTGTTTAATTATTTATTAATTAATTAATACCGGTTATGGTTCCTTAGAGGTTAGAATGTGTATCTAGGTTTTTCTTGTAATTAGATGGCGGATTATCATCTCCGTCTAGGAATTGTTATTTAATTTTTAATTTGTAAGAATTTTGTAATTAAATAATTATTCAGAGAAGACAGATCGAGAAGTCGAATCTAGAAGATTGATGATGGTGCCTCCAGATATTTCTTAAGTCTCTAATTTTATGTTTTTGAATTGTTGAAAATAAAATTGATGAATTGTATTAAAATTGTATTTTCTGGATTGAGGGTTTTCTGCTCGGTCGGCATGTCGGACCTTGCAGTTCGGCAGGCCGGAGGTCTCGGATCGACAGGCCGAATGTATGGTCCGGCAGGCCGACAGTGGGGCAGAAATTTTGGTGCTCTGTCGGCAGACCGAACCTTCATAATCGGCAGGCCGATCACCCAGACCGGCCTGCCGACCGAGAGCTGCCAGGTGTCCAGAAAAGGTGCAATTTTTCCGGTGCAGTTTTAATTTTATTTTCGGGACGATTCTGAGAAACATTAAATTTGGGTATGACCAAAAATATGAAGTATTCGATTCATACGGGATTGAAGACTTGAAGATGGATATTACATGAAGAAGAATACAGCTTGAGGATTCAAAGATGAAGAGTCGAAAAATGTCTCGATTATTCTGTTGTAATCTTATTTTTCTATTCTCTGGGGTGGAACCATAATATTATGGTTGTTATCATTTTGCTTGTAGCTTTGCTTGATTGCTTTGCTTGTCTGCATTACAATATGATTTACCATGTATATTGATAACATGTCATATAGAATAGGGAGTGCCGCTCATATTAAAATTCTTCATGCATGTTTTTAAAATAAAACCTTGACTTCAAAAGATTGAGTAGGAGAAGGTTTTCGAAGAGAGAACCTAAGGCCTCCATCGTTGGTCCATAGGAAGAACATGATGGTCCCGACCCCTAGGAAGGGATTTCTATCATGTACCAGATTGGATCTCTGAAAGGATAAGGTATTTTAGTATGATTTATGGTTGCACACCCCTAGGTGGTGATTATAAATCATGGATAAAATATTGAAACGGTGGTTATACACTCATGTTGATTTTATTATTAATCTCTCCTAGGAGCTCTGTTAATAAAATTAATGGCCAAAGAAACGGTTATTAGTATATGTTGGATCATACGGGTCCTGGATGGCATATATTAATCAGGAGGGAATCCGTGTTCCTGATTGAATTTGGCATGACTCCCCTAGGAGCTTATTAAATTCTGAGTTGGGAATTATCGTTGTAAGGTTGTGATATTTTCAAGGTTTTAACACATAAACACATTTGTATGATTTTACATGATTGTGTTATCTTACTAAATTATTATATATGTTTGCTTTTGTTTGGTATATGATTCTTTATTGTAGATTGAAAATGTCTAAAAACGCTTTATCATTGATTCTTGACAAAAACCAATTAACCGGTGAGAACTATAACGATTGGAAACAGAACCTGGACATCGTCCTTTCCTTTGAGAAACTGAAATATGTTCTAACAACTCCTTGTCCTCCCGAGCCTACGGGAGACTCAAGTAATCAACAATTCCAAGTGTACGACCGCTGGAAAGATGCTAATGATCAGGCCCGCTGCTATGTTATGGCTAGCATGAACAATGTGCTGCAGGCTCAACATCAGGATTATGAGACTATGAAGTAGATCTTGGATAATCTTGAGGACATGTTTAGAGGCCAGGCCATAACAAAGCGGCAAGGGGCACTTCGAAAACTCTTAAACTGTAGACAGAGACCGGGGACATCTGTAAAGGAGCATATGATGTTGGTCATGGGTTACCTCGCTGAGGCTCAAACCAATGGAGCCGACATCGATGCTGAAACTCAGATGACTATGGTCTTTGAGACTCTGTCTAAGGAATTTATTCCGTTTAGAGCTACTTTTAATTTAAGCAATAGACGGGATATGACCTTAACAGAACTGATGAAACAGTTACAGGAGTTTGAACTGCTGATTAGGGAGTCTCCTGCTGGTGGTGAGGCCAATATGGTAGCTGCTTCTGGTTCCAATCCTAACTCTGGGAATGGAAAGAAGCAACGGGCCAAGAGTGGGAAGTCTTCTATTCCTGCTGCTACCAAGAGCAAGAAGAAGAAGAAGAAGAACACAAAGAAGCTTAAGTGCTTCTTCTGTGGTAAGGTCGGGCATATAAAGAAGCATTGCAAGGACTTCCTTTCCAAGGGAGCTAGGTGTGATCTTCTATATCTAGAAACTTGTTTAGTTGAGGAATCCAGTGGCATCTGGGTCATAGATTCCGGTGCAACTAATCATGTTTGTGTTTCTCTACAAGGATTCAAAGAAACGAGAAGTCTACTTCGTGAAGACTTAACGCTTCAGATGGGCGATGGATCCTTGGTCTCAGAGGAAGCATGGGAGATGTCCATCTTTACTTTGATAATTATAGGAATTTAATTTTGCGAGATTGTTTTTATGTTCCTAAATTTAAAAGGAATTTAATTTATGTATCTTCTTTATTTAAAGACTCCTACGTGGTATCTTTTAATGAAAAAGTGGTGATTTGTAAAAACAAATCTTTTATCTGTACTGGATGGATGCAAAATAATCTATATTTTATCAAACCTAAGATGGACTTATTGCTTAATGCTGAGATAAATGATAATGACTTAAAAAGACTTAAAACTTCTCACTGTAATAAGACTTATCTTTGGCATTTGCACCTTGGCCATATTAACCTGAATAGGATTCAAAGGTTGGTAAGGGATGGACCTTTAAGTAACTTAAGGGTGGAATCTATACCTCAATGTGAATATTGTTTGGAGGGTAAAATGACCAAAGACCATATGGGTCTAAGGGCAATAGGGCCGAAGGGGTTCTAGAACTTGTGCATAGTGATGTTTGCGGGCCGATGAACATCCGGGCACAAGGAGGGTATGAGTACTTCGTCACTTTTATTGAGGACCACTCAAGATATGGGTATGTGTACCTAATGCACCACAAAAGCAAAACTTATGATAAGTTCAGGGAGTTTTGGGCTGAAGTGGAAAAGCAATTGAGTAGACCTATAAAGGCACTTCAATCTGATCGAGGTGGGGAATACCTTTCTGATGAGTTCTTAGGACACTTGTTAGAGAATGGGATTTTATCCCATTTGACTGCGCCGAGCACTCCGCAGCAGAATGGCGTAGCAGAGAGAAGGAATAGGACTTTGTTGGACATGATTCGGTCCATAATGAGTTATTCATCATTGCCTTTATCCTTTTGGGGATTTGCACTACAAACCGCATGTTATCTTTTGAACAATGTGCCTTCAAAATCGGTCCCTAAAACTCCTCATGAGTTGTGGACAAGACAGAAGACATCCTTAAACCATATTCGCATATAGGGATGTCCGGCTCATGTCCTGTTTAAGGATCCGAATAAGTTGGAAGCACGTTCGAAAGTTTGTGTGTTTGTAGGATATCCAAAAGGGACTAAAGGGGGTTATTTTTATAACCCGAAGGAAAATAAAGTCGTGGTTTCAACTAATGCAACTTTCCTTGAGGAGAGTTACATGGACAACTTTAAACCTCAAAGAAAAGTGGTGCTTGAGGAGTTAAGGGGTGATTTGTTCACTCCGGAGGTTCCGAACGAAACCATTCCGATCGGTGTAGAAAAACCAAACAAACCTGAACAACAACCGCAGGGGCTTCGGCATAGTAGGAGGATCAAGCGTCAACCTGAGAGGTATATGTTCAATGGAGAGGTCTTCTTTGCTAAACCGGATGAACATAACAGGGATCCTTATACTTACGCAGAAGCTATGGAAGATGTTGATTCAAGACTCTGGACAGAGGCCATGAACATAGAGATGAAGTCAATGGAGACTAATCGGGTCTGGGAGCTTGTGGATCTTTTCGAAGGGGTAAAACCCATAGGGTGCAAGTGGATCTACAAGAGGAAAAGAGGAGTGGATGGGAAGGTCGAAACCTTTAAGGCTAGACTGGTAGCTAAGGGTTATACGCAAAAGGAAGGAATCGATTATGAGGAAACCTTTTCGCCTGTAGCCATGCTTAAGTCCATCCGGATTCTCTTGTCCATAGCTGCCACTCTCGACTATGAGATTTGGCATATGCATGTCAAGACGGCTTTTCTAAATGGCTATCTTGATGAGTCCATTTATATGGAACAACCAGACGGGTTCAAGGTCGAGGGTCAAGAAGGGAAGGTTTGTAAGCTGCTAAAGTCAATTTATGGACTTAAGTAGGCATCCCGTTCTTGGAACATAAGATTTGGATGAACCATGTGTTTATAAACACATAAAGGATGGGAAGATGGTTTTTCTACTGCTCTATGTAGATGACATTCTACTAATTGGCAATGATATTGGGGCGTTGTCATCGGTCAAATTATGGTTGACCAAGCAGTTTGACATGAAGGACTTAGGTGAGGCTAATTTTGTTCTCGGTATCCAGATCTTTCAGGATAGGAAGAACAAAATGATAGCTTTGTCTCAGGCTGGCTACATAGATAAAATTCTCAAAAGTTTGCAATGAAAGATTCCAAGAAAGGTGGGCAACCATCTAGGTCTGGAATTACTCTTTCTAAGAAAGACTCTCCAAAGTCTTATGAAGAAAGAGAATACATGAAGAAGGTGCCTTATGCTTCGGCAGTGGGTAGTCTCATGTATGCCATGCTTTGCACTCGACTGGATATTAGCTATGCGGTCGGGATTGTAAGTCGATTCCAGGACCGAACCATTGGGTTGCGGTAAAGCATATTTTCAAGTACCTGAGAAGGACTTGAGGGTATATGCTTGTGTATTCGGGTGAGGACTTGACTCCTCTAAGATACACTGATTCAGATTTTCAATCCTGTCTGGATTCTAGGAAATTGACTTCGGGGTTTGTGTTTACTCTGGGTGGCGGTGCCATCAGTTGGAGAAGTACGAAGCAAGATTGCACTTCGGATTCAACGATGGAGGCCGAGTATGTGGCAGCTAGTGATGCTTTGAAAGAAGCAGTGTGGCTCCGCAAGTTCCTTGGGGATCTTGAGGTAGTTCCTGGTATGGATAAAGCAGTATCACTGTACTGTGATAACAGTGCGGCGATAGCTAATGCTAAGGAACCAAGATTTCACAAGAAGAGTAAGCATATTGATTGGAAGTATCATGTGATAACGGACTTCGTTGAGGGCGGGCATGTCACGGTGTGCAAGATCGCTTCATAGGACAATTTAGCTGATCCATTTATGAAGACACTTGCTGGGAGAGTCTTCAAGAGGCATGTGGAAGCTATGGGGATGCGAAATTTGTTGTATTACTCACTTAGTGCAAGTGGGAGATTGTTAGACATGTATGCCCTAAGGAGTAAAAATGTAATACGTTTTTGGAGACATTTTTATCAATAAAGAATTCATTCATTTATATATACCAAATCTTGTCCTCTTTACGTTCATATTTTTTGAATATATGATAAGCAAACAGTAGTTTGAGACTGTCAGTCTAAACCTTAAGAGTTGGGCATATGATGGACTAATTATGCGTAAGACACGATTCTTAAGGTGACGGTCTAAAACGTATGATCCGCAATCGAGGAAATAAAGTTGGGCACTTTATTCATGTAAAGATTGTTATGTTGTCTATATCCCTTTTGGGAGATGGTTTGTCTTGGCCACCGGAGTTGGACTCCGTGAATAGAAACATTGGAACGTTTTCATAGGTTATGATGTGTTGGATCGGGACATAAAGTGAATTGATTTGGATTAATAATTATGTCTTGGCAAATCGATTCACTTTAGACAGTCATTTGTATTGTATCTTAATCCTGAGATGAATAGTAGGCCCGTTGTCTCGACTTGTGTCTTTTGATGTGCCAATGGGTGACTCCCACATCTCTATTGTGGTATGCATGCCGATACGTTGGAGGCATGACTCTTGATAGCATAAACTTGTTATTCATAGATATGGAATCCATAGCTCCTCTTTAGGAGTAATGATATCCTCTTATATGCGTTGTCCTGTAATTGGAAAACTGGAGCTCTCAACCATTTGGATACATAGGTGTAACCGAATGGTATACTATCTTTGGATGATAAGTTTTCTAATGGTGAGACAATGGAACATAAGATAAAAATAATCGGGAAGGTAAGACAGAACTTGTCCTTAAGCCGATTATGGATTATCATATGGGGATGCGATGCACTATGATATGTCATGGAGACTTAGCTACACGAGCTTCGTAATTCTATAAAGTTCGAGAGTGCAGCTCCAAGCTTTTAGTGGAGTAGCGTTAGAGTTGATAATTGTGAAATGTATATCTGGGATTTTGGGTTTCATAATTATCATGAGCTTGAACTTTATAGGTCCATTTTGGTCCCCTTTGCTAGCTCACAAAATCCTGTAACGACACGGCGTGCTTTTTCAATAATTGGTGACTTATGTCGGATTTATCAAATTGGTTTAAAATTTGTAAGAATCAAATAATTCATGTCTGTTTATCGGTTGAATTAATTTTGTAAGAAATTAGTTCAAGATAAACTTGTTGAATTATTGCGATCAGATAATTCTTGTCTGTTTATCGGTTGTTTTAATTTTGGACAAATTAGAGCAAGATAAACTTGTAGAATTATTGTGAATTGATTTATTTTCTTAGAGATTATCTTGATAAAGTTTGTTTTGATCAGATATCTTCTCTATTGGGTTTTTTGAATCAAAACTGAGACTTTATCCTTTGGAATCTCGGGTGGAAAATAAAAGATTCGCGGAGATTTTTTCTCGGGAGTTCGGCCTGCCGGATGACGTGTTCGGCCTGCCGATCAGAATGTTCGACCTGCCGATCAGCGGAGATAAGATTACACGTTTTTCACGATATTGATCCAAACTTGATTCTATTTTTTGAGTTTTTGAGACCTAATCTGATATGGACTGACCCCAAGACCAATAGCTATAAAAATGGAGTGAGTCTCATGATTTACTTATATCAATTCGAGAGATTAAGAGTGATACTCTTCTAGTGAGCATCTGAAAAACTCCCTGAGAGCTTTTGTTCACAAATCACGAGCACTAGCTTTGGGTTCTCTCTGTTGGTTGGAAGGAGAGTCACCGGTGGAAGAGCTGTACGTGTGAGCCCACACTCACTCCGGTTGTGGATAGAGAATAGCAAAGATGACCAGTTGGTTGAGGCTCTTCTGGAACGTTACTTCTCTACACGGATTGCGGAGGTTCTTTGGCACACTGAGGTTAGTAAGATCTGTTTAATTTATACATATAACATGCCAAACTTGTGTTTTTGGAAATTACTCTGATGAAAATTTTTAAACTTCTGCTGCGCACTTTGTTTCCAACAGTTTGATACAACCATGCTTCCAACAGGCCTATCGAGTAACCTAGCGTAGGGGTAGTAATTACAAGATTATACTCTGAGTGTTTTAAGAGGTTACCTAGCTCTTGATAGATCTTTCTTCTTTGTCGTCTCATCAAAAGGCCTGTCTCAATCCTAGGATAAAGGCATATGCTCCTGAGTTGAGCTTTCAACCTCTCTACGGTAACTACGGTATGCTCTATTGTTTGTTCCCCCACAAAGTGCCTGTAGGGTTCCCATATGCACCCTCTTCTACACCAATTCCTTGCTCCTATGCCAAGTTTAATGGCAATTCTTAATTGGCATTGGTATCGCCCACCATTGATGTTGTAGTATGATATGCTATTAGGATTTCTTAAGTTCACGATCAGAGGGGCCCACAGTCGTGCCAAACTATAGACATGTGGATCTACAATTAAAACCAAGTTATAATTTGATTAGCAAATGGATTGACATGAGTCAAGACCTTGATCACAATTATTAGGTACTAAGCAGGCTTTAAAACACAAATTATTAGATCAACATTCGTTGTTGATAACTATAAACATGAAATACACAAGCACAGAAAATAAAAGATTGTATAATAAAATAAAAATCAAACCGAAATTTATAGTGGTTCACTCAAATGTTGAGCTACATCCACTATGAGGGAGTTTCTTCATTATCTGATAAAAATTTGGTACATATAAAATGAATTCTAGAAATTCTAAAAGAAACCGCAAGTAAGCTTCTGTGAGAGTGAATCAAAATGCACATATAACCTCTTCAAATGGGGTCCTTAGGCCTATTTATAGAGGCCAACTTGGGCACAAATGTCTTCCAACATAAAAGGTAGTGGTCTCTAATATTTAGAGAAAAGTGGGACACGTGTCATGTGATCACTTTAATAGGTTTCAAAGGAGTAACCAAATTAATTCTTGCTAAAAGTATGGTCGTTATTAAGTTTAGTGGCAAGCAATGTGTAACGCCCCTTTACGGGTGCGCCATAGGACACGTTGCTTTTACCATTAAATTTAATAATTACCGATAAAAAGTTCAAAACAATCAACAACACTCAAAGAAACATCCTAGGAACACTTGCAAAAAAAATTTTAAAATACTTATCGGATTTGCTTCTCTCACCTTGGTTAGCCCGACAGAACACCTAAGGCATTCAGCTAACCGACCACCTGTAGAAAACTTAGTCTACAAAAAACAAATATTTAACAAATACAAACTTTTAGATATAACACAGGCACTTTTAGCTTCAAATCAAACAACTAATTAAGATTAATTAAAAAAAAAAAACTGTATAGCATATTCTTTAATAAATAACCTAAGAAACCAAAAATCTAAAATATAATTTACATTCAATGAAACATATGTTCATGAGAACATATCGTAAATAGAATTGAGTCTCAAACAAATAAAAAAATGGAACATAATATATTAAATTTTGTTTGAGTTTAAATTCCTTTCATGACATTACTCCTTTTCCAATCCAACACTCCTTGCACACATGCCCATCCTTGTCCTCCATCCTAGTCAACATGCATCTTATCCTTATCTACAACATGATATAAACAAAGTAAGCATAAGCTTAGTAAGTACACTTTTTTATCACTCAACATAAAACATTTCTTAAAAATCGTTACACAAAATCGTTATCATAATCATAGTAGCACACAAAGTACATATTTATATACAACATATCTTTTCATTTAAAACTTTCATATTAAAACATTATTCATTTTATCTTTAGGGGCCCAAGCGTTGCACCATAAACATAAACATCAGGCACGCCCTCATAAGAAGAGTGGGGTAGTTAGCCCCAAACCAAACATGACAAGTCCAACCTTTAGGACATCATAAACATAAACATAGGGTGTGCAACACTTAATTAAGTGATACATATATATATAGATATACTTTTAACATACCTCATCATTGAAACATTTGTTAAACCCTCTTGTCGCAACAAGAGTTTTCATGAGAATACAATACGTAAAACCAAACTTAAAAATTATTATAAAACATGTTTTCAAAACTTTTTTGTAAACTTTTATCATGTTGCAGGTGAGAATACACTTACTTGTCTTGCTTACTCACTAAACCTTAACTTGGGTGACGCTGTCGCGATTCTAGATGAGCTCGCCTTTTGCAGTGTTCATGTTAATCATTCATATAATACATAAAATTAATATTTCTCTTCATGATAGTATTTAATATCATATTACATCATCATATATCATTCTTAATAAAACAAAGCATCTTTGAGTCACAAACATGCACTTAAAGTCAAGAAATATAAAGATAAAAAACTTGACCTTTAATAACTTGGAGAAATTAATCTCAACTTATAAGCATGAATAAATTGTAAGAATTATTCCATAACATAGCTACCATATATAAACATCACTCAAATTTTCTTCTCTTAAAAATATTAATCTAAAATATCTTTTTCCTATTTTTACTACATTCAAGTAAATCTGCTAATCACAAAAACTGCATGAACTTTAAGAATTCATAACCCTTTATCTTTCAATTTACATTTAATCAGAACATGAAAATTTGCAGGAATAAAGCTAACATATATATATAATGTATAGATTTTTCTTTAGCCATAAAAATTTCCTTTAATATTTAAAATAAAACACATGTTCAATACCATAAAATCTACCAACAAAGTCTGGGTAGTGAGTAGTCCTGATTAAAAGTTATGTATTAAATTATTTATGCTATAAAATAATTTATAAAAATTATTACATATAGTAGACACATAAGATAATAACATATTGAAAATTCAGCTTCAAATAAATTTGCAGTAATTCAAAACACATGTTTGAATTCAAGGTTAATATTAACATCAGACATGCTAGATAGCAAACATATTCCATTCAAACTTTTTTTTATAAAATCAAATATATATGATATGCTTCTAAAATTTTTATGTGATATGGTTAACATATAAATATAAGTTAAAAAAATAATAAATCATGTAAAATGTATTAAAAATATGATTTATCATCTCATGAATTACACAGTACATATCAGGTAGACATTTATAACCACTAAGTACTTGTCAATCAACAAATTTTAGCTTAAAATATAATAATGATATGAAGCATAAACTTTACAGACATTTAGTTAACAAATTAGCAATGATTTGCAATTTTTTTCAAATTAAAAGACGCTTTTTCCTTATAAAACGAACTAGCAATTAAAATTTTGTGAGCAGTGTTTAATTGAAAGCTCATAACCCTAAATTATTTTGAACAAAAAAGTATAAAAAATCCCAGACATTCCTAACATATATATACACATCATATTCAAAAATCGCAGTAGAATAAAATCATTTGTTTTCAAAATATTACCAGCCAATTTACCAACAAACCAAAAGCTCTCTTATCACACTCCAACAATAAAACCTTATTTTTATGAAATTTCATATATCATATAAACAAAAATACTCTCAACCATAAAGTAACATTATTGTAATCAAAGTAATGACAAAATAATTTATGTTTCATACAAATATACATGCATACACATGCATAATCATAAAATAACAATTTTCTAACAATGTTTATCACAAAACAATATACATCAATCATAAGAATTCAAAACCATGAAAACTTTAAAACATACCTTTAATTGTTATGTTTTCTTTAACAAAGATAAATACTTGCATACAAAATCTCTAAATAATTCCGTCTACTTTGTCTTTAATAAGAGTAATGAATTCTTGGCTCTTAGGATTAGAGAGATGATGGAGGCTTTCTTGGAGAGATTTTTGAGAAGGGTAAGGGAGAGAATTTTCTTTGGCTAAAGATTAAGAGAATGAAGACTTTGGTGGCTTAGAGGTATATTTATAGGTTTATGAGAGAGAAGAGGAGTTAAATGGGTATTGAAAACCCTAGTCCTAGTATAATGTAGTCCCCCCATATTTTTCTCTTTCTTTTTTTTTTCTTTTTCTCATGGCAACTACCATTTTCTTCGTTTCCCTATACGAAAGGTTTATATTAATATATATATATTATAATATATTAATATAATATATAATAACATATTATATATAATATAATATAATATAATATAAATATAATATAATATATATTATAATATAATATAAAATAATTATAATACATAATTATTTATATACCACAATCACTAGTAAAAATTGTAGATTACACGACGGTTTAAAACCATCGTGGTATGTTTTCACGACGGTTTAAAAACTGTCGTGTAATCGTCTATCATAATACCAACGAGACTTTTTACGACGATTTTTTACTGTCGTGGATTCCTTATTTTGGTAGGGTTATGGGATCTTAGGACGAGACTACCATGACGATTTTCACTAAAAACCGTCATGAAATGTGTTGAAAAAAAAAACAATGTGAGGTGCGTAGCAGGAATTTAAAAAATTTTAACATCAGAGTATTTTTTGAAAACAAAAGTTTGGCATGCTATATGTATAAATTAAATAGATCTTACTAACCTTTGTGTGACGAAGAACCTCCGCAACCCGTGAAGAGAAGTAATGTTCTAGAAGAGCCTTAACCAACGAGTCTTCTTTGCTATTCTCTATTCACGATCGAAGTGAGTGTGAGCTCACATGTATAGCTCTTCCACTGATGACTCTCCTTCCAACCAATCAAGAGAACCCAAAGCTAGTGTTCGTGATTTGTGAACAAAAGCTCTTAGGGAGTTTTCAGATGCTCACCAGAAGAGTATCACTCTTAATCTCTCAATTGATCTTAGTAACTCATGAGACTTACTCCCTTTATATAGCGATTGGTCCTGGGGTCAGTCCTTATCAGATGAGGACTCAAAAACTAGAAACAGAATCAAGTTCGGATCAATATCTAATAAGATCTATGTGAAAATACGTAATCTTATCTCTCGCTGATCGGCAGGCCGAACACGTAGATCAGCAGGCCGAACTGCCACGTAAATATTTCTGCGAATCTTTTATTTTCCACCCGAGATTCTATTGGATAAAGTCTCAGTTTTGATTCAAATAACCCAATAGAGAAGTTATCTGATAAAAACAAACTTTATCAAGATAATTTCTAAGAAAATAAATCAATTCACTATAATTTTACAAGTTTATCTTGATTTAATTTATCCAATTAAATCAACCAATAAACAGATAAGAATTATCCGATCCCAATAATTCAATAAGTTTATCTTATATTAATTTTATTGCAAAATCAATTTAACCAATAAACATACATGAATTATTTGATTCTTTTAAATTTTAAACCAATCTGATAAATCCAACATAAGTCACCAATTATTGAAAAAGCACGTTGTATCCTTACAGGATTTTGTGAGCTAGAAAAGGGGACCAAAATGGACCTATAAAGTTCAAGCTCTCGATAATTATGAGACCCAATATCCCAAATATACATTTCACAATTATCAACTCCAACGCTACTCCACTAAAAGCTTGGAGCTACTCCACTAAAAGCTTGGAGCTACACTCTCAAACTCTATAGAGTTACGAAGCCCGTATAGCTAAGTCTCCATGACATATCAAAGTGTATCGTATCCCCATATGATAATCCATAATTAGCTTAAGGACAAGTTCTGTCTTACCTTCCCGATTATTTTTATCTCACGTTGCATTATCTCACCATTAGAAAACTTACCATCCAAAGATAGTATACCATTCGGTTACACCTATGTATCCAAATGGTTGAGCGCTCCAGTTTTCCAATTGCAGGATAATGCATATAAGAGGGTATCATTTCTCCTAAAGAGGAGCTATGGATTCTATATCTTTGAATAACAAGTCTACGCTATCAAGAGTCATGCCTCCAACATATCAGCAAGCATACCACTATTGAGATGTGGGAGTCACCCTTTGGTACATCAAAAGACACAAGTCGAGACAACAGGCCCACTATCCATCTTAGGATTAAGATACAATCCAAATGATTGTCTGAAGTGAATCAATTTTCCAAGACAGAATTATTAATCCAAATCAATTCACTTTGTGTCCCGATCCAACATATCGTCACCTATGACAACGGCCAATGTTTCTATTCATAGAGTCCAACTCCGATGGTCAAGACAAAACATCTCCCTTTAGGGATATAGACAACATAACAATCTTTGCATGAATAAAGTGCCCAACTTTATTCCCTCGATTGCGGATCATGTGTTTTAAACTGTCACCTTAAGAATCGTGTCTTTTGCATAATCAGTCCATCATATGGCCAATTCTTAATGGTTTAGACTAACAATCTTAGACTACTATTTGCTTAAAATACATTCAACAAATATGAACGTAAGGAGGACAAGATTTGGTATATAGAAATGAATAAATTCTTTATTGATAAAAATGTCTCCAAAAAAGTATTACATTTTTACTCCTTAGGGCATACATATCTGACAATCTCCCACTTGCACTAAGTGAGTAAATACAGCTCGCATCCCCATAGCTTCCACATGTTTCTCAAATACTCTCCCTGTAAGTGTCTTCGTAAATGGATCAGCTAAATTTTCCTCTGACGTGATCTTGCACACCATGACATGCCCACCCTCAACGAAGTCCTTTATCACATGATACTTCCGATCAATATGTTTACTCTTCTTGTGAAATCTTGGTTCCTTAGCATTAGCTACCGCCCCACTGTTATCACAGTACAGTGATATTGCCTTATCCATACTAGGAACAACCTCAAGATCCCCAAGGAACTTACGGAGCCATACTGCTTCTTTCGAAGCATCACTAGCCGCCACATGCTCAGCCTCCATCGTTGAATCCAAAGTGCAATCTTGCTTCGCGCTTCTCCAACTAATGGCACCGCCACCTAGAGTAAACACAAACCCCGAAGTCGATTTCCTAGAATCCAGATAGGATTGAAAATCTAAATCAGTATATCCTAGAGGAGTCAGGTCCTCACCTAAATATACAAGCATATACCCTTGAGTCCTTTGTAGGTATTTGAAAATATGCTTTACCATAACCCAGTGGTTCGGTCCTGGATCCGCCTGAAATCGAATTACAATCCCGACCGCATAGCTAATATCCAATAGTGTGCAAAACATGGCATACATGAGACTACCCACTGCTGAAGCATAAGGCACCTTCTTCATGTATTCTCTTTCTTCATAAGACTTTGGAGAGCCTTTATTAGAAAGAGTAATTCCAGACCTAGATGGTTGCCCATCTTTCTTGGAATCCTGTACTGCAAACCTCTTGAGAATTTTATCTATATAGCCAGCCTATGACAAAGCTATCATTTTGTTCTTCCTATCACGAAAGATCTTGTTACCAAGGAAAAAATTAGCCTCACCCAAGTCCTTCATGTCAAACTGCTTGGTCAACCATAATTTGACCGGTGACAACGCCCCAACGTCATTGCCAATTAGCAGAATGTCATCTACATAGAGTAGTAGAAAAACCACCATCCCATCTTTTATGTGTTTATAAACACATGGTTCATCCACATTTTGTGAGAACCCATAAGTCTTGATCACCTGATCAAATCTTATGTTCCAAGAACGAGAATCCTGCTTAAGTCCATAAAGTGACTTTAACAGCTTACAAACCTTACCCTCTTGACCCGCGACCTTGAACCCGTCTAGCTGTTCCATATAAATGGACTCATCACGATAGCCATTTAGAAAAGCCGTCTTGACATCCATCTGCCAAATCTCATAGTCGAGAGTGGCAGCTATGGATAAGAGAATCCGGATGGACTTAAGCATGGCTACAGGCGAAAAGGTTTCCTCATAATCGATTCCTTCCTTTTGCGTATAACCCTTAGCTACCAGCCTAGCCTTAAAGGTTTCGACCTTTCCATCCACTCCTCTTTTCCTCTTCTAGATCCACTTACACCCTATGGGTTTTGCCCCTTCGGGAAGATCCACAAGCTCCTAGACCTGATTAGTCTCCATAGACTTTATCTCTATGTTCATGGCCTCTGTCTAGAGTTTTGAATCAACATCCTCAATAGCTTCTGCATAAGTATAAGTATCCCTATCATGTTCATCCAGTTCAGCCCAGAAGAGCTCCCCATTGAACACATACCTCTCAGGTTGACGCCTGATCCTCCCACTATGCCGAAGCCCCTGAGATTGTTGTTCAAGTTTGTTTGATTTTTCTACACTGATCGGAATGGTTTCATTTGAATCCTGCGGAGTGATTTGATCACTCCTTAACTCCTCAAGCACCACTTTGCTTCAAGGTTTAAAGTCGTCCATGTAACTCTCCTCAAGGAAAGTTGCATTTGCAGAAACCACGACTTTATTTTCCTTCAGGTTATAAAAATAACGCCCTTTAGTCCCTTTTCGATATCCTACAAATACGTAAACTTCCAAACATGCTTCCAACTTATTCGGATCCTGAAATAGGACATGACCTGGACATCCCTATATGCGAATATGTTTTAAGGATGTCTTCCTTCTTGTCCACAACTCGTGAGGAGTTTTAGGGACCGATTTTGAAGGCACATTGTTGAAAAGATAACACGCTGTTTGTAGTGCATAACCCAAAAAGGATAAAGGTAATGATGAATAACTCATCATGGACCTGACCATGTCCAACAAAGTCCTATTTCTTCTCTCCGCTATGCCATTCTACTGCGGAGTGCCCGGCGCAATCAAATGGGATAAAATTCCCTTCTCTAACAAGTGTCCCAAGAACTCATCAGAAAGGTATGCTCCACCTCGATCGGATCGAAGTGCCTTTATGGGTCCACCAAATTGCTTTTCCACTTCAGCCCGAAACTCCCTGAACTTGTCAAAAGTTTCATTTTTGTGGTGCATCAGGCACACATACCCATATCTTGAGTAATTGTCAATAAAAGTGATGAAGTACTCATACCCTCCTTGCGCCTGGATGTTCATCGGTCCGCAAACATCACTATGTACAAGTTCTAGAAACCCTTTGGCCCTATTTCCTTTAGACCCATATGGTCTTTTGGTCATTTTCCCTTCCAAACAAGATTTCTATTGAGGTATAGATTCCACCTTTAAGTGACTTAAACGTCCATCCCTTACCAACCTTTGAATCCTATTCAGGTTAATGTGACCAAGGCGCAAATGCAAAAGATAAGTCTTATTAGAGTGAGAAGTTTTAAGTCTTTTTGAGTCATTATCATTTATCTCAGCATTAAGCAATAAGTCCATCTTAGGTTTGATAAAATATAGATTATTTTGCATCCATCCAGAACAGATAAAAGATTTATTTTTACGAATCACCACTTTTTCATTAAAAGATACCACGTAGGAGTCTTTAAATAAAGAAGATACAGAAATTAAATTCCTTTTAAATTTAGGAACATAAAAACAATCTCACAAAATTAAATACCTATAATTATCAAAATAAAGATGGGCATCTCCCACTGCTTCCGCTGAGATCAAGGATCCATCGCCCATCCGAAGCGTTAAGTCTTCATGTAGTAGACTTCTCGTTTCTTTGAATCCCTGTAGAGAAACACAAACATGATTAGTTGCACCAGAATCTATGACCCAGATGTCACTGGATTCCTCAACCAAACAAGTTTCTAATTACAGAAGATCACACCTACCTCCTTTGGAAAGGAAGTCCTTGCAATGCGTCTTAATATGCCCGACCTTTCCACAGAAGAAGCACTTAAGCTTCTTTGGGTTCTTCTTCTTCTTCTTCTTGCTTTTGGTATTAGTAGGAACAGAAGACTTATCGTTCTTGGCCCGTTGCTTCTTTCTATTCCTGAAGTTAGAATTGGAACCAGAAGCAGCTACCATGTTGGCCTCACCACCCATAGGAGACTCCCTCATCAGCAGTTTGAACTCCCACAACTGTTTCATCAGTTATGTCAATGTCATATCCCATCTATTGCTCAAATTAAATGTAGCTCTAAATAGATTAAATTCCTTAGACAGAGTCTCAAAGACCATAGTCATCTGAGTTTCAACATCGATGTCGGCTCCATTGGTTTGAGCCTCAACGAGGTAACCCATGACCAACATCATATACTCCATTACAGATGTCCCCGGACTTGTCTATAGTTTAAGAGTTTCTGAAGCGCCCCTTGCTGCTTTGTTATGGCCTGGCCTCCAAACATGTCCTTAAGACTGTCCAAGATCTGCTTTGCAGTCTCATAATCTCGATGTTGAGCCTGCAACACATTATTCATGCTGGCCATAACATAGCAGCGGGCCTGATCATTAGCATCTTTCCAGCGGTCATACGCTTGGAATTGCTCATTAGATGAGTCTCCCGTAGGCTCAGGAGGACAAGGGGTTGTCAGAACATATTTAATTTCTCAAAAGATAGGACGATATCCAAGTTTCGTTTCCAATCACTGTAATTCTCACCGGTTAATTGGTTTTTGTCAAGTATCGATGATAAAGCATTTTTAGACATTTTTAATCTACAATAAAGAATCATATACCAAACAAAAGCAAACATATCATAATAATTTAGTAAGATAACACAATCATGTAAAATCATACAAATGTGTTTATGTGTCAAAACCTTAAAAATATCACAACCTTACAACGATAATTCCCAACTCAGAATTCAACAAGCTCCTAGGGGAGTCATGCCAAATTCAATCAGGAATACGGATCCTCTCCTATTTAATATATGCCATCCAGGACCCGTATGATCCAACATATATTAATAATCATTTCTTTGGCCATTAATTTTATTAACAGAGCTCCTAGGGGAGGTTAATAATAAAATTAACATGAGTGTATAACCATCGTTTCAATATTTTATCCATGATTTATAATCACCACCTAGGGGTGTGTGACCATAAATCATGCTAAAATACCTTATCCTTTCAGAGATCCAATCTGGTACATGATAGAAATCCCTTCCTACAGGTCGGGACCACCATGTTCTTCCTATGGACCAACGATGGAGGCCTTAGGTTCTCTCTTCAAAAACCTTCTCCCAGTCAATCTTTTGAAGTCAATGTTTTATTTTAAAATTATGCATGAACAATTTTAATATGAGCGGTACTCCCTATTCTATATGACATGTTATCAATATACATGGCAAATCATATTATAGTGCATACAAGCAAAGCAATCAAGCAAAGCTACAAGCAAAGCAATCAAGCAAAGCTACAAGCAAAATAATAATAACCGTAATATTATGGATCCACCCTAGAGAATAGAAAACTAAGATTACAAGAGAATAATCAAGACATATATCGATTCTTCATCCTTGAATCCTCAAGTTGTATCCTTCTCCATGTAATTCCCATCCTTCAGCCTTCAATCCCGTATGAATCAAATACTTCATACTTCCGGTCATATCCAAATTTAATGTTTCTCAGAATCATCTCAAAAATAAAATTAAAACTGCGCTGCAAAAATTCCACCTTTTCTAGAAATTTTTAAGCTCTCCGTCGGCAGGCCAATTTGGGTGATCGGCCTACCGATCATGCTTCATCGGCCTGCCGATTGAAAAGATCGGCCTGCCAACCCATGAAAGTTCAGCATGCCAAACTAGAAGTTCGGTGTGCCGGTAGAGCCAGCCTATTTCTGCCCCACTAACGGCCTGCCAAACCACAAGTCCGGCCTGTCGATCTATGACCATCGGCCTGCCAAACTGAAGGTTCGGCACGCCGACCAAGCAAAAATCTCCATTCCATAAAATACAATTTTAATGCACTTCATCAATTTTATTTTCAACAATTCAAAGACACAGGAAATACCTGGGTGCACCATCATCCATCTTCTAGATCCGCCTTCTAGATCAGTCTTCTAGATCTTCTTCTAGATCATCTTTTAGATCCCTTTTTTTTTTACGAATAATTATTTAATTACAAAATTCTCACAAATCTAAAAATTAAACAACAATTTTAAGATGGAGATGATAGTCCGCCATCCAATTACATGAAAAAACTTAGATATATATTCTAACCTCTAAGGAACCATAACTGGTATAAATTAATTAATTAATAATTAATTAAATAACAATTTAATCAACCATAATTAATTAATGAACATTCACCACATAATCCATGACAACAAATAATTATATAGAAACCTAGAGTGCCAACTCTCTATAAAATTAAATTCAATTATAGGAGAGATTAAGATCACAAATTTATACATATAGTATGATCACAAACTTGTAAATTTATGTAAAAACCTTGGCTCTGATACTAATTGTTGGAAAAAAAAACAGTGTGAGGTACGCAGCAAGAATTTTAAAAATTTTAACATCAGAGTGTTTTTCTAAAACACAAGTTTGGCATACTATATATATAAATTAAATAGATCTTACTAACCTTTGTGTGCCGAAGAACCTCCGCAACCCGTGAAGAGAAGTAATGTTCTAGAAGAGCTTCAACCAACCGGTATTCTTTGCTATTCTCTATCCACGATCGGAGTGAGAGTGGGCTCACACGTACAGCTCTTCCACCGGTAACTCTCCTTCCAACCAATCGAGAGAACCCAAAGCTAGTGTTCGTGATTTGTGAACAAAAGCTCTCAGGGAGTTTTTAGATGCTCACTAGAAGAGTATCACTCTTAATCTCTCAATTGATCTTAGTAACTCATGGGACTTACTCCCTTTATATAGCGATTGGTCCTGGGGTCAGTCCTTATCAGATTAGGACTCAAAAACTCGAGACAGAATCAAGTTCGGATCAATATCTGATAAGATCCACGTGAAAATACGTAATCTTATCTCTCGCTAATCGACAAGCCAAACAGGCCCCATCGGCAGGTCGAACTGCTGCGTAAATATTTCCACGAATCTTTTATTTTCCACCCGAGATTCAAATAACCCAATATAGAAGTTATCTAATCAAAACAAACTTTATCAAGCTAATCTCTAAGAAAATAAATCAATTCACAATAATTCTACAAGTTTATCTTGATTTAATTTATCCAATTAAATCAACCGATAAACAGACAAGAATTATCCGATCCCAATAATTCAACAAGTTTATCTTAAATTAATTTTATTACAAAATTAATTTAACCAATAAACAAACATGAATTATTTGATTCTTTCAAATTTTAAACCAATCCGATAAATCCGACATAAGTCACCAATTATTGAAAATGCACGCCGTATCGTTACAGGATTTTGTGAGCTAGCAAAGGGGACCAAAATGGACCTATAGAGTTCAAGCTCCCGATAATTATGAAAGCCAATATCCCAGATATACATTTCACAATTATTAACTCCAACGCAACTCCACTAAAAGCTTGGAGCTGCACTCTCGAACTCTATAGAATTACGAAGCCCGTATAGCTAAGTCTCCATGACATATCAAAGTGTATCGTATCCCCATATGATAATCCATAATCAGCTTAAGGACAAGTTCTGTCTTACCTTTTCGATTATTTTTATCTTATGTTCCATTATCTCACCATTAGAAAAGTTACCATCCAAAGATAGTATACCATTCGGTTACATCTATGTATCTAAATGGTTGAGCACTGCAGTTTTCCAATTATAGGATAATGCATATAAGAGGATATCATTACTCCTAAAGAGGAGCTATGGATTCCATATCTACGAATAACAAGTCTACGCTATCACGAGTCATGCCTCCAACGTACCGGCCTGCATACCAGTTTTGAGATGTGGGAGTCACCCTTTGGTATATCAAAAGACACAAGTCGAGACAACGGGCTCACTATCCATCTCAGGATTAAGATACAATACAAATGATTGTCTAAAGTGAATCGATTTGCCAAGACAAAATTATTAATCTAAATCAATTCACTTTGTGCCCCGATCCAACACATCGTCACCTATGACAACATGCCATTGTTTCTATTCATGGAGTCCAACTTCGATGGTCAAGACAAACCATCTCCCTTTAAGGATATAGACAATATAACAATCTTTGTTTGAATAAAGCGCCCAACTTTATTCCCTCGATTGCGGATCATATGTTTTAAACCGTCACCTTAAGAATCGGGTCTTCTGCATAATCAGTCCATCATATGCCCAATTCTTAATGGTTTAGACCGATAGTCTTAGACTACTATTTGCTTAACATACATTCAACAAATATGAACGTAAATTGGACAAAATTTGGTATATATAAATAAATAAACTCTTTATTGATAAAATATCTCCAAAAATGTATTACTGTTTTACTCCTCAGGGCATACATATCTAACAAAATGCTAAGCTTACACTATGGTTTTTAGGAAAACCTTTGCATAAGATAGCCTTACATGACAGTTTTTATGAAAACCGTGCTGGAAACAAAGTGCGCAGTGGAATTTTAAAATTTTTTTAATCAGACTAATTTCTAAAACACAAGTTTGACATGTTATATGTATAAATTAGACAGATCTTACTAACCTCAGTGCGCCGAAGAACCTCCGCAACCTGTGTAGAGAAGTAACGTTCCCGAAGAGCCTCAACCAACTGGTCTTCTTTGCTATTCTCTATCCACAACCGGAGTGAGTGTGGGCTCACATGTACAGCTCTTCCACCGGTGACTCTCCTTCCAACCAATAGAGAGAACCCAAAGCTAGTGTTCGGGATTTATGAACAAAAGCTCTCAGGGAGTTTTTAGATGCTCACTAGAAGTGTATCACTCTTAATCTCTCAAATTGATTTGAGTAAATCATGACACTCACTCCCTTTATATAGCTATTGGTCCTGGGGCCAGTCCGTATCAGATCAGGTCTCAAAAACTCGAAACAGAATCAAGTTCGGATCAATATCTGATAAGATCCACGTGAAAACGCGTAATCTTATCTCCCGCTGATCGGCAGGCCGAACAGGCCAGTTCATATATAGTTATTGGTCCTAGGGTCAGTCCGTATCAGATTAGGTCTCAAAAACTCGAAACAGAATCAAGTTCAGATCAATATCTGATAAGATCTGCGTGAAAATACGTAATCTTATCTCTCGTTGATCGGTAGGCCGAACATTCTGATCGATAGGCCAAACAGGCCAGTTCGGCAGGCCGACCATGTCATTTGGCAGGCCAAACTCCCAAGAAAAAATCTCCGCAAATCTTTTATTTTCCACTTGAGATTCTAAAGGATAAAGTCTCAGTTTTGATTCAAATAACGCAATAGAGAAGTTATCTAATCAAAACAAACTTTATCAAGATAATCTCTAAGAAAATAAATCAATTCACAATAATTCTACAAGTTTATCTTGATATAATTTGTCCAAAATTAAAGCAACCGATAAACAACAAGAATTATCTGATCGCAATAATTCAACAAGTTTATCTTGAACTAATTTCTTACAAAATTATTTCAACCGATAAACAGACATGAATTATTTGATTCTTACAAATTTTAAACGAATCTGATAAATCTGACATAAGTCACCAATTATTGCAAAAGCACGCTGTGTCATTACAGGACTTTGTGAGCTAGCAAAGGGGACCAAAATGGACCTATAAAGTTCAAGCTCATGATAATTATGAAACCCAATATCCCAGATATACATTTCATAATTATCAACTCCAACACTACTCCACTAAAAGCTTGGAGCTGCACTCTCAAACTTTATAGAATTACAAAGCTCATGTAGCTAAGTCTCCATGACATATCATAGTATATCGAATCCCCATATGATCATCCATAATTGGCTTAAGGACAAGTTCTGTCTTACCTTCACGATTATTTTATCTTACGTTCCATTGTCTCACCATTAGAAAACTTACCATCCAAAGATGGTACCTATGTATCCAAATGGTTGAGCGCTCTAGTTTTCCAATTACAAGACAACGCATATAAGAGGATATCATTACTCCTAAAGAGGAGCTATGGATTCTATATCTATGAATAACAAGTCTACGCTATCAAGAGTCATGCCTCCAATGTACCGGTATGCATACCACTATTGAGATGTGGGTGTCACCCTTTGGCACATCAAAAGACACAAGTCGAGACAACGGGCCCATTCTTCATCTCAGGATTAAGATACAATAGAAATGATTGTCTAAAGTGAATCGATTTGCCAAGACAGAATTATTAATCCAAATCAATTCACTTTATGTCTCAATCCAACACATCGTCACCTATGACAACGTGCCAATGTTTCTATTCACGGAGTCCAACTCCGATGGTCAAGACAAACCATCTCCCAAAAGGGATATAGACAACATAACAATCTTTACATGAATAAAGCGCCCAACTTTATTCCCTCGATTGTGGATCATATGTTTTAGACCGTCACCTTAAGAATCGTGTCTTCCGTATAATCAGTCCATCATATGCCCAATTCTTAAGGTTCAGACTGACAGTCTTAGACTACTGTTTGCTTATCATACATTCAACAAATATGAATATAAAGAGGACAAGATTTGGTATATAAAAGAATAAATTCTTTATTGATAAAAATGTCTCCAAAAAATGTATTACATTTTTACTCCTTAGGGCATACATGTCTAACAATCTCCCACTTGCACTAAGTGAGTAAATATAGTAAATTTTGCATCCCCATAGCTTCCACATGCCTCTCGAAGACTCTCCCAGTAAGTGTCTTCGTAAATGGATTAGCTAAATTGTCCTCTGACACGATCTTGCACACCATGACATGCCCGCCCTCAATGATGTCCTTTATCACATGATATTTCCGATTAACATGCTTACTCTTCTTGTGAAATCTTGGTTCCTTAGCATTAGCTACCGCTGCACTGTTATCACAGTATAGTGATACCATTTTATCTATACCAGGAACTACCTCAAGATCCCCAAGGAACTTGCGGAGCCATACTGCTTCTTTTGAAGCATCACTAGCCGCCACATACTTGGCCTCCATTGTTGAATCTGAAGTGCAATCTTGCTTTGCACTTCTCCAACTGATGGCACCGCCACCCAGAGTAAACACAAACCCCGAAGTCAAATTCCTAGAATCCAGACAGGATTGAGAATTCGAATCAGTGTATCCTAAAGGAGTTAAATCCTCACCCGAATACACAAGCATATACCCTCGAGTCCTTCTCAAGTACTTGACAATATGTTTTACCGCAACCCAATGGTTCGGTCCTGGATCCGCTAGAAATCTACTTACAATCCTAACCGCATAGCTAATATCCAGTCGTGTGCAAAGCATGGCATACATGAGACTACCCACTACCGAAGCATAAGGCACCTTCTTCATGTATTCTCTTTCTTCATAAGACTTTGGAGAGTCTTTCTTAGAAAGAGTAATTCCAGACCTAGATGGTTGTCCACCTTTCTTGGAATCCTACATTGCAAACCTCCTGAGAATTTTATCTATGTAGCCAGCCTGAGACAAAGCTATCATTTTGTTCTTCCTATCCCGAAAGATCTGGATACTGAGAACAAAATTAGCCTCACCTAAGTCCTTCATGTCAAACTGCTTGGTCAACCATAATTTGACCAATGACAATGCCCCAACGTCATTGCCAATTAGCAGAATGTCATCTACATAGAGTAGTAGAAAAACCACCATCCTATCCTTAATGTGTTTGTAAACACATGGTTCAACCATGTTTTGTGAGAACCCATAAGTCTTGATCAGTTGATCAAATCTTATGTTCCAAGAACGAGAAGCCTGCTTATCTCCATAAATAGACTTTAGCAGCTTACAAACCTTACCCTCTTGACTCACGACCTTGAACCCGTCTGGTTGTTCCATATAAAAGGAGTCATCAAGATAGCCATTCAAAAAAGCTGTCTTGACATCCATCTGCCAAATTTCGTAGTCGAGAGCGGTAGCTATGGACAAGAGAATTCGGATGGACTTAAGCATGGCTATAGGCGAAAAGGTTTCCTCATAATCGATTCCTTCCTTTTGCGTATAACCCTTAGCTACCAATCTAACCTTGAAGGTTTCGACCTTTCCATCCACTACTCTTTTCCTCTTGTTGATCCACTTACACCCTATGGGTTTTACCCCTTCGGGAAGATCCACAAGCTCCCAGACCCGATTAGTCTCCATAGACTTCATCTCTATGTTCATGGCCTCTGTCCAGAGTCATGAATCAACATCCTCCATCGCTTCTACATAAGTATAACGATCCCTGCCATGTTCATCCGGTTCATCCAAGAAGACCTTCCCATTGAACATATACCTCTTAGGTTGATGCCCGATCCTCTCACTACGCCAAAGCCCCTGAGGTTGTTGTTTAGGTTTGTTTGGTTTTTCTATACTGATCAGAATGGTTTCGTTCGGAACCTCTGGAGTGAACGGATCATCCCTTAACTCCTCAAGCACCACTTTGCTTTGAGGTTTAAAGCCGTCCATGTAACTCTCCTCAAGGAAAGTTGCATTAGTTGAAACCATGACTTTATTTTCCTTTGGGTTATAAAAATAACCCCCTTTAGTCCCTTTTGGATATCCTACAAACACGCAAACTTCTGAACGTGTTTCCAACTTATTCGGATCCTTAAACAGGACATGAGTCGGACATCCCCATATGCGAATATGGTTTAAGGATGTCTTCCATCTTGTCCATAACTCGTGAGGAGTTTTAGGGACCGATTTTGAAGGCACATTGTTCAAAAGATAACATGCGGTTTGTAGTGCATATCCCCAAAAGGATAAAGGCAATGATGAATAACTCATCATAGACCTTATCATGTCCAACAAAGTCCTATTCCTTCTCTCCGCTACGCCATTCTGCTGCGGAGTGCTCGGCGCAGTCAAATGGGATAAAATCCTATTCTCTAACAAGTTTCCCAAGAACTCATCAGAAAGGTATTCCCCACCTCAATCAGATCGAAGTGCCTTTATGGGTTTACCCAATTGCTTTTCCACTTCAGCCCAAAACTCCCTGAACATATCATAAGTTTCGCTTTTGTGGTGCATCAGGTACACATACCCATATCTTAAGTAATCATCAATATAAGTGACGAAGTACTCATACCCTCCATGTGCCTGGATGTTCATCGGCCCGCAAACATCACTATGCACAAGTTCTAGAACCCCTTCGGCCCTATTGCCCTTAGACCCGTATGGTCTTTTGGTCATTTTACCCTCCAAACAAGACTCACATTGAGGTATAGGTTCTGCCTTTAAGTGACTTAAAGGTCCATCCCTTACCAACCTTTGAATCCTATTCAGGTTAATATGGCCAAGGCGCAAATGCCAAAGATAAGTCTTATTAAAGTGAGAAGTTTTAAGTCTTTTTGAGTCATTATCATTTATCTCATCATTAAGCAATAAGTCCATCTTAGGTTTGATAAATTATAGATTATTTTGCATCCATCCAGAACAGATAAAAGATTTGTTTTTACGAATCACCACTTTTTCATTATAAGATACCACGTAGGATTCTTTAAATAAAGAAGATACATAAATTGAATTCCTTTTAAATTTAGGAACATAAAAACAATCTCGCAAAATTAAATTCCTATAATTATCAAAGTAAAGATGGACATCTCCCACTGCTTCCGCTGAGACCAACGATCCATTGCCCATCTGAAGCATTAAGTCTTCACGCAGTAGACTTCTTGTTTCTTTGAATCCCCGCAGAGAAACACAAACATGATTAGTTGCACCAGAATCTATGACCCAAATGTCACTAGATTCCTCAACCAAACAAGTTTCTAAATATAGAAGATCACACGTACCTCCCTTGGAAAGGAAGTCCTTGCAATGCTTCTTTATATGCCTGACCTTACCATATAAGAAGCACTTAAGCTTCTTTGGGTTCTTCTTCTTCTTCTTCTTGCTCTTGGTAGCAGCAGGAATAGAAGACTTCCCACTTTTGGCCCGTTGCTTCTTTCCATTCCTAGAGTTAGGATTGGAACCAGAAGTAGCTACCATGTTACCTCACCACCAGCAGGAGACTCCCTTATCAGTATTTCAAACTCCTGTAACTGTTTCATCAGTTCTGCCAAGGTCATATCCCGTCTATTACTTAA
This sequence comes from Artocarpus heterophyllus, assembly GCA_025403435.1. Classification (NCBI taxonomy): domain Eukaryota; kingdom Viridiplantae; phylum Streptophyta; class Magnoliopsida; order Rosales; family Moraceae; genus Artocarpus; species Artocarpus heterophyllus. The sequence continues at coordinate 26,223,507 of CM046345.1, read as the reverse complement.
ATTAAAATTAGCTCTAAATGGAATAAATTCCTTAGACAGAGTCTCAAAGACCATAGTCATCTAAGTTTCAGCATCGATGTCGGCTCCATTGGTTTGAGCCTCAGCGAGGTAACCCATGACCAACATCATGTGCTCCTTTACAGATGTCCTCAGTCTCTGTCTACAGTTTAAGAGTTTTCAAAGTGCCCCTCCCTGCTTTGTTATGGTCTGGCCTCCAAACATGTCCTTAAGATTATCCAAGATCTAATTCGCAGTCTCATAATCCTGATGTTGAGCCTGCAGCACGTTGTTCATGCTAGCCATAACATAGCAGCAGGCCTGATCATTAGCACCTTTCCAGTGGTCGTACGCTTGGAATTGCTCATTACTTGAGTCTCCCGTAGGCTCGGGAGGACAAGAAGTTGTCAGTACATATTTCAGTTTCTCAAAGGATAGGACGATCTCTAGGTTTCGTTTCCAATTATTATAATTCTCACCGGTTAATTGGTTTTTGTCAAGTATCGATGATAAAGCATTTTTAGACATTTTTAATCTACAATAAAGAATCATATACCAAACATAAGCAAACATATATAATAATTTAGTAAGATATCACAATCATGTAAAATCATACAAATGTGTTTATGAGTCAAAACCTTGAAAATATCACAACCTTATAACGATAATTCCCAACTCGTAATTCAACAAGCTCCTAGGGGAGTCATGTCAAATTCAATTAGGGACACGGATCCCCTCCTAATTAATATATGCCATCCAGGACCCGTATGATCCAGCATATACTAATAATAGTTTCTTTGGCCATTAATTTTATTAACAGAGCTCCTAGGGGAGGTTAATAATAAAATTAACGTGAGTATATAACCATCGTTTCAATATTTTATCCATGATTTATAATCACCACCTAGGGGTGTGCAACCATAAATCATACTAAAATACCTTATCCTTTCAGAGATCCAATCTGGTACATGATAGAAATCCCTTCCTAGGGGTCGGGACCACCATGTTCTTCCTATGGACCAACAATGGAGGCCTTAGGTCCTCTCTTCGAAAACCTTCTCCCACTCAATCTTTTGAAGTCAAGGTTTTATTTGAAAATTATGCATGAACAATTCTAATATGAGCGGCACTCCCTATTCTATATGACATGTTATCAACATACATGGTAAATCATATTATAATGCAGACAAGCAAAGCAATCAAGCAAAATAATAATAACCGTAATATTATGGTTCCACCCTAGAGAATAGAAAACTAAGATTACAAGAGAATAATAAAGACATTTATTGATTCTTCATCCTTGAATCCTCAAGCTGTATCCTTCTTCATGTAATATCCATCTTCAAGTCTTCAATCCTGTATGAATCGAATACTTCATATTTCTGGTCATATCCAAATTTAATGTTTCTTTGAATCGTCCCAAAAATAAAATTAAAACTGAACCGAAAAAATTGCACCTTTTTTGGATACTTAGCAGCTCTCGGTCGGCAGGCTGATCTGGGTGATCGGCCTGCCGATCATGAAGGTTTGGCCTGCCAGCAGAGCACCCAAATTTTTGCCCCACTGTTGGCCTGCCGGACCACAAGTCCGACCTGCCGATCGGTGACCTTCGGCCTGCCGAACTGTGCGGTCCAGCATGCCGATCGAGCAGAAAACTCTCTTTCCAGAAAATACAATTATAATGCAATTCATCATTTTTTTTTCAAAAATTCAAAAACATAAAATTAGAGACTCAGGAAATACCTGGGGGCGCCATCATCAATCTTCTAGATCCGTCTTCTCTGAATAATTATTTAATTACAAAATTCTTACAAATTAAAAATTAAATAACAATTCCTATACGGAGATGATAGTCCGCCATCTAATTACATGAAAAATCTAGATACACATTCTAACCTCTAAGGAACTATAACCTGTATGAATTAATTAACTAATAAATAATTAAACAAAGATTAAATCAACCATAATTAATTAATAAACATTCACCACATAATCCATGACGACATATATAGTATATAGAAACCTAGAGTACCATCTCTCTATAAAATTCAATTTAAGCATAGGAGAGATTAAGATCACAAAATTTATGGATACAACATGATCACAAACTTGCAAATTTATGTAAAAACCATGGCTATGATACCAATTATTGGAAACAAAGTGCGCAGCAGAATTTTAAAATTTTTTTAATTAGAGTAATTTCTAAAACACAAGTTTGACATGTTATATGTATAAATCAGACAGATCTTACTAACCTCAGTGTGTCAAAGAACCTCCGTAACCTATGTAGAGAAGTAATGTTCTAGAAAAGCCTCAACCAACTGGTCTTCTTTGCTATTCTCTATCCACAAGCGGAGTGAGTGTGGGCTACACGTACAGCTCTTTCACCGGTGACTCTCCTTCCAACCAATAGAGAGAACCCAAAGCTAGTGTTCGTGATTTATGAACAAAAGCTCTCAGGGAGTTTTCAGATGCTCACTAGAAGAGTATCACTCTTAATCTCTCAAATTGATCTGAGTAAATCATGAGACTCACTCCCTTTATATAGCTATGGGTCCTAGGGTCAGTCCATATCAAATTAGGTCAAAAAAACTCAAAACAGAATCAAGTTCGGATCAATATCTGATAAGATCTGCATGAAAACAAGTAATCTTATCTCCCACTGATCAACAGGCCGAACATTCTGATCGGCAGGCCAACCACGTCATTTGGCAGGCTGAACTCCCGAGAAAAAATCTCCGTGAATCTTTTATTTTCCACCTGAGATTCTAAAGGTTAAAATCTCAGTTTTGATTCAAATAACCCAATAGAGAAGTTATCTGATCAAAACAAACTTTAACAAGATAATCTCTAAGAAAATAAATCAATTCACAATAATTCTACAAGTTTATCTTGATCTAATTTGTCCAAAATTAAAACAACCGATAAACAGACAAGAATTATCTGATCGTAATAATTCAACAAGTTTATCTTAAACTAATTTCTTACAAAATTAATTCAACTGATAAACAGACATGAATTATTTGATTCTTACAAATTTTAAACCAATTTGATAAATCCGACATAAGTCACCAATTATTGAAAAAGCATGCCTTGTCGTTACAGGACTTTGTGAGCTAGCAAAGGGAACCAAAATGGACCTATAAAGTTCAAGGTCATGATATTTATGAAACCCAATATCCTAGATATACATTTCATAATTATCAACTCCAATACTACTCCACTAAAAGCTTGGAGCTGCACTCTCGAACATTATAGAATTACGAAGCTCGTGTAGCTAAGTCTCCATGACATATCATAGTGTATCGCATCCCCATATGATCATCCATAATTGGCTTAAGGACAAGTTTTGTCTTACCTTCCCGATTATTTTTATCTTACGTTCCATTGTCTCACCATTAGAAAACTTAACATCCAAAGATAGTATACCATTCGGTTACACCTATGTATCCAAATGATTGAGCGCTTCAATTTTTCAATTACAGGACAATGCATATAAGAGGATATCATTACTCCTAAAGAGGAGATATGGATTCCATATCTATGAATAACAAGTCTACGCTATCAAGAGTCATGCCTCCAACGTACCGGCATGCATACCACTATTGAGATGTGGGTGTCACCGTTTGATACATCAAAAGACACAAGTCGAGACAACGGGCCTACTATTCATCTCAAGATTAAGGTACAATATAAATGACTGTCTAAAGTGAATCAATTTGCCAAGACAGAATTATTAATCCAAATCAATTTGCTTTATGTCTGGATCCAACACATCGTCACCTATGACAGCGTGTCAATGTTTCTATTCACGGAGTCCAACTCCGATGGTCAAGATAAACCATCTCCCAAAAGGGATATAGACAACATAACAATCCTTACATGAATAAAGCGCCCAACTTTATTCCCTCGATTGCGGATCATATGTTTTAGACCGTCACCTTAAGAATCGTGTCTTCCGCATAATCAGTCCATCATATGCCCAATTCTTAAGGTTCAGACTGACAGTCTCAGACTACTGTTTGCTTATCATACATTCAACAAATATGAACGTGAAGAGGACAAGATTTGGTATATAAAAGAATAAATTCTTTATTGATAAAAATGTCTCCAAAAAACGTATTACATTTTTACTCCTTAGTGCATACATGTCTAACAAAATGTCGTGTAAGTTTCTTCTTTTACGACCGTTTCACTAAAAACCGTTGTGAAAAGTTGGTCTAAAGCTAAAAAAAAATAACCAGAATTTCTGGTTTCCCATGGGATGAATGGTTCCATGTTTTCACCATTAATACAATGACCTAATTTCATAATCACATGATTATATTAAACTATAAAATTTTTACAAATCATTTATATATTTACATTGTAGAGTCATATACTCTTTCAATGCTTGCTCAACAGTTGATGGATTTTTGGTGTCTTAGTCCATGCATGCTATCATGTGTGAGGTATAGAAAGAAAACAAAAATATATATAATTAACAAAAATAATGAAAATAAAATTAATTAATTAAAACACAAACACACAGTCATAGAAGCTTTTCATCAAACATGTGGTGGGCATCACAATAATACTTAGGCATCACAAACACATAAAAAGTAACCTATTCTTACATCAAAATGCTAAATGTTGTTCAAAGTTTTTTCAAACGCCAAATACAAGTAACACATACTAAATGGCAAATAACAAATTAATATAACTAATATCAAAACTAAAACTAAAGCTAAATAACACTAAAATAACCAAATAATACTAAGTTTAGAACTAACAATAACGCTAAAACTAAAAGTAATGGTTTAAAATTTACCAACAGCGGTGGAGTCAGTGGAACGACAAAGGACCAGTCGAGCGATGGTGGAGTCGATAGAATGTCAGGGGATGAGGATGAACGTTGGTGAATGGCGTCGGGTTTGTTAGGTGGGTCGTGGAGAGAGTGACAAAGGAATGTCAAAGTCCGTGGAATGCCATGGGGGTTGGGTTCGTTGGTGGCTAGGTCATGGGGGGAGGAGTTAGAGAGAGAAAGGGGTTTGAGAGTTAGTGGGTTTGAGTTAGAGAAATTTTGAATAAATAGGGAAGGCCATGTCGTTGACATGGGATTAAATTTTCGGCGGGATACTAAAAATTTTGAACATGCAGAACATTTCATGATGGTTTTTAGTAAATACCGTTGTGAAAATTCTATTTCCATCCATGAAGGTTTTTATAAAAACCATCATGAAAGGCCCCGAGGCTTCCACGACGGTTTTTATAAAAACCGTCGTGGAAGGTTCTCATGTTTGAAATTTTTAGTGTGTTGCCAAATTTAACTGTTCACGATAGTTTTTATAAAAACTATCATGGAAGGTTTGTATTTTTGAAATTTTTAGTTTCCTGCCCAAATTTAACCTTCGTGAAAGATTAAATTTTGGCAGGCTACTAAAACTTTCAAACATGCAGAACCTTCCACAATAGTTTTTGTAAAAACCATCGTGAAAGGTCAAATTAGGCAGGTTACTAAAAATTTCAAACATCCAAACCTTCCACGATGGTTTTATAAAAACTGTCATGAAAGATTAAATTTCTAAAGATTTTAAAACATTCCACGATGGTTTTTATAAAAACCGTCGTAAAAGATTTAATCTTACACAACGGTTTTTTAAAAAACCGTTGTGGTAGCTCCCGCCAATGCCACGACGGTTTTCATCTTTCATCTTTGAAAGCCCAGAAGTTGTTATACTATGGCTGTATAGGTTATTTGGCTAGTGTGGTGGATACACTATTAGACATGTATGCCCTAAGGAGTAAAAATGTAATAAGTTTTTGGAGACATTTTTATCAATAAAGAATTTATTTATTTATTATATATATCAAATCTTGTCCTCTTTACGTTCATATTTGTTGAATGTATGTTAAACAAACAAAAGTCTGAGACTATCAATCTAAACCTTTAAGAATTGGGCATATGATGGACAGATTACATGGAAGACGCGATTCTTAAGGTGACGGTCTAAATCATAAGATCTGCAATCGAGGGAATAAATTTGGGTGCTTTATTCATGTAAAGATTGTTACGTTGTCTATATCCCTATTGGAAGACGGTTTGTCTTGACCATCGAAGGTGGATTCCGTAAATAGAAACATTGGCATATTGTCAAACGTGACGATGTGTTGGATCGGGATATAAAGTGAATTGATTTGGATTGATAATTCTATCTTGGCAAATCGATTCACTTTAGACAATCATTTGTATTGTATCTTAATCTTGAGATGAATAGTGGGCCCGTTGTCTTGACTTGTGTCTTTTGATGTACCAAAGGGGGACACCTACATCTTAATAGTGGTATGCATGCCGGTACGTTGGAGGCATGACTCTTGATAGCATGGACTTGCTATTCATAGATATGGAATCCATAGCTCCTCTTTAGGAGTAGTGATATCCTCTTATATGCGCTATCCTGTAATTGAAAAACTGGAGTGCTCAACCATTTGGATACATAGATGTAACCTAATGGTAGACTGTCTTTAGATGGTAAGTTTTCCAATGGTGAGATAATAGAATGTAAGATAAAAATAATCAAGAAGGTAAGACAGAACTTGTCCTTAAGCCAATTATGGATAATCCTATGGGGATACGATATACTATGATATGTCATGGAAACTTAGCTATATGGGCTTTGTAATTTTATGTAGTTTGAAAGTGCAGCTACAAGCTTTTAGTGGAGCAGCATTAGAGTTGATAATTATGAAATGCATATCTGGGATTTTGGGTTTCGTAATTATCGGGGGCTTGAACTATATAAGTCCATTTGGTCCCTTTTGCTAGCTCACAAAAACTTGTAACGATACGGCGTGCTTTTCCAATAATTGGTGACTTATGTCAAATTTATCAGATTGGCTAAAATTTGAAAGAATCAAATAATTCATGTTTGTTTATCACTTGAATTAATTTTGTGACAAAATTAATTCAAGATAAACTTGTTGAATTATTGGGATCAAAAAATTCTTGTTTGTTTACCGGTTAATTTAATTTTGAGTAAATTAAATCAAGATAAACTTGTAGAATTATTAGAAATTGATTTATTTTCTAGAGATTATCTAGATAAAGTTGTTTTAATTAGATAACTTCTTTATTGGGTTATTTGAATTAAAACTGAGAATTTATCTTATAGAATCTTGGGTGGAAAATAAAAGATTCGCTGAGATTTTTTTTTTCGACAGTTCGGCATGCCGATCCTCAAGTTCAGCCTACCAATGGGGCAAATTTGGTCTGCCGATTAGGCAAATTGGCCAGCCGATGCACGAAAAAAAGATTATGCATTTTCACGTGGATTTTATCAGATATTGATCCAAATTTAATTCTGATTCAAATTTTTGAGACCTAATCTGATAAGGAATGACCCTGGACCCAACCTCTACAAATAAGGAGTAAGTCACATAAGTTATTAAGAGATCAATTGAGAGATTAAGAGAGGTACTCTGCTAGTGAGAATCTAAAACTCCCTAAGAGCTCTTGTTCACAAATCACGAACACTAGCTTTGGGTTCTCTCAATTGGTTGGAAGGAGAGTCACCTAGAGGAAGAGCTGTATGTGTGAGCCCACACTCACTCCGATCGTGGATAGAGAATAGCAAGGAAGGCCAGTTGATTAAGGTCCTTCTAAAACGTTACTTCTCTTCACTGATTGCAGGAGCTTTTTGGCACACAAAGGTTACTAAGATTTGGTTAATTTATACATATAGTATGTCAAACTTGTGTTTTAGAAAATACTCTGATATAAAATTTTTTAAAATTTTCGTTGCATATTATTTTTCCAACATACACAAGTTGAACTAAAGCTTAAACCTAAAGACGTACCTGTGGTGCAAGAATTTTTAGAAGTATTTCTCGAGGACTTGCCAAGATTGTCCCTAGATAGGGAAATTGAGCTTGCCATTGATTTGTGTAACGCCCCAAAATTAATTTAATGTTAATATAATATAAAATGATGAATTAGTGTGCCATAATTAATGTTTCAATGTTTATTTGATTATTTGGTTAAATTTTAAATTTTTGGTTGTTTTGCTAATTTGATAAATTCAAATGATTTCTTATTGTTTTAAAATGATATTTTGAGTTTTTAAAACACAATAGTTTGTAAAATGTTAAAAATATTCCGTTTTACAAAACTATGGGTGGCATTTGGTTTTTGCACAGTAGACCTGCCCACCGTTTCTCTCTATTTATTCTCTCTCCTCTTCCTCTCTCTTCACTCTCAGCTCTCACTCTCTTTCTCCTCCTCTCTCACCCGTGAGGCTCCCTCTCTCTATCTCTCTCGGTTTCTCTCATTCTCTCTCAATTCTCTCTCAAATTTTTGAATCAAAATTTGAATCCAAGCTTCAGGTTAGCGAGTAGGATGCTCGGGGACATGATTTGGCAACCAAGAACACGGATTGAAGCTTCGATTCGAGGTTAGTTTTGAAATTTCTAAACTTTTTCAAAATTTTCAATTTTCGTGCATTTTTTAAATCTAAGTTTGTTTGAGCTTAGAAAACTCTTGGTTTGAGTTAAATGAACTTAGAACAACTAGAATCTAAGCTTGGATTAAAGAAAAATGGATTAGATTCAAGGTTTTTTATTTTTTCTCATTTTCTCCCATTTTTGGATTTTTGGGATTTTTGTGTTTAAATCTTGTTTAAATGAGTTCAAAACTGTTCTATTATGCTTTTCAATCATCTATGAATATTTTCCATGCCTGAGATTTGAGAAAAATAGGTTAAATCAAGATTTTGATTTTGGGAGAACCAAAACTCGTGGCTGAAATTTCTAGGTTTTTCCAGTTCGGCAGGCGGAACTACGTGTTCGGCAGGCCATATTCAAAGGATCGATAGGCCAAACTGCACCATTTGGCAGACCAAACCTAGCAAATGTCTGGCCGACCAGACCTAATTTTTGGTAGCCGAACTACACAGTTCGGCCAGCTGAAGCAGGGAGTCCGGCAGGCTGGCAGAGCTTCATGATTTTTCACCTGTTTTCACCGTTTTGAACCCGATTTAAATTCCAACCTTGTAAAATGATTTTAAGATACAAATGGCACACTAGGACATCATGAAATGGTTTAATAACATGGAATGTCTCGAACTAGACAATGATTGACTTAGTGTGTATCTAGGATCGTTCGTGGTTTCGCAGAGCTAACGTATAGTGGACCGGTATTACGGTGTGGGGCACTGGCACAAGTATTGAGGTAGGAATTCTACCCTCTCTTTGGTAACCCAGTTTCAAAATGATTTGGCTTTGAAAAGGGTTTCTATAAAAATGTTTTCAACGCTTGATTAAAAAATAAGATTTTATCGGTTATTTTTATAAACCGTGAATTGAAGTGAACTTCATAATGAATGTTAATGAGAAGATCTGGTAAATGGACTTTGTATGATAATAGAAATGAATATAAAGGCATGATGCCATATCAGAGATCGGGTCGTGTAGCGATCGACCTTGGGGGTAGGTCCCGAAACCCAGCTAGGCCACTACGGTGGTGATATCCTTATAGTTTGCCTAGGAAAAAGAAAATGATTTTTCTGGTCGACCTAATAAATTATTTTGGTAAAAATGGTTTTATTTAAATTTATTTATTTATTCAATGTTTCTTTTATATAATTCCCTGAATAATGAGATTTTCCTTTGTATTAAATGATTTAATAAAATATAGTCCTATTGAGCCTTTCGCTCACATTTTCCTTGTTTTTAAACCTCCCCTTATAGGTGGATTCCCATTTAGGTTCATAGAGGATTCAACAGACAGGACTCTGACTAACCTCCCCCTCTATGGTTGCACACCCCCTTTAGGTTTGAAAATGATGAGGGCATGATGAGGTCTATGTTTGTGGCTTTTCGGCGATGGCAGCCAGGGCTAGGCTAGAGGATTCTGATGTTGGTCGTCGGCATACGCATTTTAAGGAATTCTGGCGTGTGTCTATTCTGACTTTTGATGGTAATGGGGATCCGCAGTTGGTAGAATATTGGCTAGATTCGATCGTGAAGCATTTGGATACACTTGGTGTGCCTGATGAGTATCGTGTGGAGTTTGCTGCATATAAGCTCGAGGGTGGTGCTAATACTTGATGAAAACAAGCTAAATGTTTGGAACGCGGTGGTGATATCAGTTGGGACAGATTCGAGGAGCTGTTCTATGACCGGTATTTTTCACAGGGGTATAGAGATCAGAAGGTAGCTGAGTTCTACAGGTTGCAGCAGGGTGATTTGTCAGTTAGGGAGTATGAGGCAAGATTTAATGAGTTGGCTAAGCTTGCTCCATCAGTAGTGGCATTGAAACGTGAGAAGTACATTAAGTTTCAAGAAGGGCTTAAGGCTCCTATTTGGCGACAGTTGGTTGCTCTGCGACTTAGGAATTTTGAAGAGCTTGTGTCGTCAGCAATATCAATGGAAAATGATTATACGCAGTATTGTGAGGATCGAGCAAAGGCTTTAAGAGGATCATAGAGGAGCGGTAGGAAGAGCACCAGTAGCCATCCAACTCTGGGAAAGAGCAAGCAGGGTGGCACAAACAGTGGTAGCAGCAGTTCATCTGGTAGCGGGTGCAGCAATCCCTACAGCTTTCATTGTCATTTTTGTCAGCAGCCCAGACACATCAAGAGGAATTGCCCAACCAGGAGTGCCCATCTTGGATCTCAGACCGAAGAAGATGCCAGTCGTCAGTCTCAGCCTCAGACCCTACCTCAACCTCAGCAGTATCCGCAGTTGCAATATCCTCAGTTCTCCCCTCAGCAGTTTTCATATCCGGCACGAGGGCAACAGCCGTAGCATTTCCAATGTAGCGTCCATCAGTATCGAGCGTCGAGTATAGCTAGTGTGTACTCGTCTCCGTCTCAGCAGCGTCGGCAGAATAATCCAGGACCCAGCAATGTTTGTAGAGGAAAAGGAAAGGCACCAGTGCAGGTTCAAGCAATGGCATCTGGAGGTTCAGATTCTCAGACTAGTAACGCAGTTGTCAATGGTACGATCTTAGTTTCTTGATCTTTAGCTTGTGTTTTGTTTGATACAGGTGCCTCTCATTCTCTCATTTCGAGTTCCTTTCTACATGCCTTGGGATTAGATATAGAAGAGTTTAATGAACCCCTAGTCATAACTTCTCCCTTGGGGCGGGTGTGTGTGAATTGTGTATGTAAGTCTTGTAAAATAAGGATTAGGGATGAGATTTTGAAGAGTGATTTGATTATACTCCCCATGAGCTCATATGATGTAATTCTAGGGATGGATTGGTTGTCTAGGTATAACGCAGTTGTAAACTGCCAACTTAGAAAAGTCACCCTAGTGTCTGATAGGGGGACGATGATCACTTACCAGGGTGGTGGTGATTGGTTAATGAGTGAGCGTCTCATGAAGTCGTGTCTAGGAGGGCAAAGAAATCTGGTTTGTTGTGCTTTTCTTACGAATCTAGAGTGCGAGCCCTATGCTTTGAGAGGAAGTGTAGCGATTCTGGTGGTTGATGAGTTCGAGGATGTCTTCCCCGATGAGTTGTCAAGATTACCACCGTATTAGGAAATTGAGTTTGGTATTGAGTTGTTTCTGGGAACAGCACCGATTTCTATAGCACCTTATCGGATGGCACCGACAGAATTGAAAGAATTGAGGAAGCAACTTCAGGAGCTTACTGATAAAGGGTATATTCGAAATAGCACATCACCGTGGGGAGCACCGGTTTTGTTTGCTAAGAAACATGATGGGACTCTTAGGTTGTGTGTGGATTATCGACAGCTAAATCGTGTTATAGTGAAGAATAAGTATCCCTTGCCTAGGATCGACGAGTTGTTTGATCAGTTAGGAGGTTCGCGGTACTTCTCAAAGATTGATTTGCATTTAGGGTACCATCAGCTCAGGATTAAGGAAGAGCATATTCCCAAAACTGCTTTTAGGACCCGGTATCGACATTTTGAGTTTCTGGTTATGTCATTTGGGTTGACGAATGCTCTGACAACTTTCATGGATTTGATGAACAGGATATTTAGGCTGTATCTGGATCAGTTTGTGATCGTATTCATCGATGACATTCTAGTGTATTCTAAGACCTAGGAGGAGATGAGCAACATCTCCGAATCGTGTTTCAGACTCTACGGGAGCACCAGTTGTATGCTAAGAGGGAAAAGTGTGAGCTTTGGTTGACTGATGTCAAGTTTTTGGGTCATGTCATCTCTGAGCATGGTATGTTTATGGATCCGTCAAAGATTGAAGCCACAGTGGAATGGGAACGACCAAGAAATGTAGCAGAGATTCGCAGCTTCTTAGGTCTTGCTGGTTATTATAGGAAATTTGTAAAGGATTTTTTGAGGATTGCAGCTCCGTTGATGAGATTGATCAAGAAATATGTCAGGTTTGAGTGGGATGAAGAATGTGAGCTTGCTTTTCAGGAATTGAAGAATCGGTTGACTTCAGCTCCAGTGTTGGTTATTCCTAGCAGTGACGAGCCGTATGAGGTTTACGCAGATGCTTCAGGACGCGGACTTGGGTGCGTGTTGATGCAGCATGGACGTGTGGTTGTGTGCGGATCGAGACAGCTACGACCTCATGAGTGGAATTATCCTACTCATGACTTCGAGCTCGCGGCAGTGATTTACGCACTGAAAATTTGGAGGTGTTATTTGTATGGAGCGACATTTCAGGTCTTCTCCGATCATAAGAGTTTGAGGTATCTGTTCACTCAGAGGGATCTTAATTTGAGGCAGCGTAGATGGATAAAGTATATGGAGGATTATGATTTCGAGTTGCAGTATCATCCCGGGAAAGCTAATGTGGTCGCGGATGCGCTTAGCAGGAAGTCTTCAGGGATTCTCGCTTGTTTGGCCTTTGAGGACTGGAGCAAGAATGCGACAGCGAGCGAGTATGGACTATGGTATCATGAAGACTGTGATCGAGTTTCGGTATATCAGGTGGAGATGACCCGAGCTCTTGTTTAGATGGTGAAGCAAAGTTACTTGGCAGGATCAGCATTTGAAGGGGATTTGGTCACGGATTCAAAACGGAGAGTGGTTTGAAGAATGGAGTGTGCATGCAGATGGATCATTGCATTTTTGGGAGTGTCTTGCAGTTCCAGCTATCGCTGAGGTGACAAAAGCCATTTTGGACAAAGCCCATAGGTCTCAGTTCGCCATTCATCCAGGGAGCACAAAGATGTATCGTGATTTGAAAAGGCAATATTGGTGGAGAGGCATGAAGAAAGATGTTCGAGAGTACGTGGCCAAGTGTACGACGTGTCTTCAGGTGAAAGTCGAGCATCAGAAGCCTACGGGTCAACTTCAACCACTTCCTATTCCAAGGCGGAAATTGGAGCATGTGACGATGGATTTCCTCACAGGTTTACCGAGGACGGAGCAGCGGCATGATGCAGTTTGGGTCGTGGTCGACAGGTTGACAAAATCGACACATTTCATTCCATTTAGGTCGACGTGTTCGAGGAGCATTCTTGGGGATCTGCATCTGCAGAACATAGTGAGGTTGCATGGAGTTCCTTTGTCCATCACTTCTAATCGAGACACCAGGTTTAATGCTAAGTACTGGAGGAGTTTTCAGGAGGCTTTAGGTACGAATTTGAACTTCAGTATGACGTTTTATCCTCAGACTGATGGGCAGTCTGAGCGGGTTATTCAGATTCTCGAGGATATGTTGCGTGCCTATACGTTAGACTTCAGTGGGAATTGGAAGAATTATTTGCATCTGACAGAGTTCGCATACAACAATAGCTATCAAGCAAGTATTGGTATGGCACCGTTTGAGGCGTTGTATGGGCGACCGTGTCGGTCACCAGTGTGTTGGGCCGAGCTGAAAGACAAGGTTATTCTTGGGCCATATGAGATCCGTGATAGCAACGAAAAAGTCACTGTGATTCGAGGTCGATTGAGGGCATCTCAGAGTCAATAGAAGAGTTATGAGGATAGAAGACGTAGACCCTTAGAGTTTGCGGTTGGAGATTTCGTTCTCTTGAAGGTATCTCCTCGTAAAGGAACTATGCGATTCGGAGTGAGTGGAAAGCTTGCACCGAGGTATATTGGACCATCCGAGATCATTCAGCGTATTGGTGTGGTTGCTTATCGGCTTGATCTTCCGCCCAAACTCTCTCATGTTCATGACATGTTCCATGTGTCGATGCTTAGGAAGTGTCCGCCTAAGCAGGGTAAGATAGTTTCATTTTACGATGTGCAGGTTCGGGAGGATACGACGTACGAGGAAGTACCGATTCAGATCATCGATTGAAAAGTGATCAGTTTGCGTCGTCGTGAGATACCGTTGGTAAAGGTCGTGTGGCAGCATCATGAGATTGATGAAGCCACTTGGGAACTAGAGTCGAGTATGCGGGAGTTGTATCCGCATTTGTTTTGTTTTTAAATTGAGTTGTAAATTTCGAGGGCGAAATTTCTTTTAGGGGTGGAGAGTTGTGACGCCCCGAAATTAACTTAATGTTAATATAATGTAAAATGATGAATTAGTGTGCCATAATTAATGTTTCAACGTTAATTTGATTATTTGGTTAAATTTTAAATTTTTGGTTGTTTTGCTAATTTGATAAATTCAAATGATTTCTTATTGTTTTAAAATGATATTTTGAGTTTTTAAAACACAACAGTTTGTAAAATGTTAAAAATATTATGTTTTACAAAACTGTGGGTAGCATTTGGTTTTCGCACAGTAAAATCGCTCACCGTTTCTCTCTATTTATTCTCTCTCCTCTTCCTCTCTCTTCACTCTTAGCTCTCACTCTCTCTCTCCTCCTCTCTCACCCGTGAGGCTCCCTCCCTCCTTCTCTCTCGGTTTCTCTCATTCTCTCTCAAATTTTTGAATCAAAATTTGAATCCAAGCTTTGGGTTAGCAAGTAGGAAGCTCGGGGACGTGATTTGGCAACCAAGAACACGGATTGAAGCTTCGATACGAGGTTAGTTTTGAAATTTCTAAACTTTTTCAAAATTTTCAATTTTCATGCATTTTTGAAATCTAAGTTTGTTTGAGCTTAGAAAACTCTTGGTTTGAGTTATATGAACTTAGAACAACTAGAATCTAAGCTTGGATTGAAGAAAAATGGATTAGATTCAAGGTTTTTCATTTTTCCTCATTTTCTCCCATTTTCAGATTTTTGGGATTTTTGTGTTTAAATCTTGTTTAAATGAGTTCAAAAGTGTTCTATTATGCTTTTCAATCATCTATGAATATTTTCAGTGCCTGAGATTTAAGAAAAACAGGTTAAAATCAAGATTCAGAAAAACAGGCCGAACTACGTGTTCGGCAGGCCAAATTCAAAGGATCGATAGGCCAGACTACACCATTCGGTAGGCCAGACTACACCGTTTGGTGAGCCAAACCTGAGAAATGTCTGGCCGATGGGACCTGATTTTTTGCAGGCCAAACTGCACAGTTCGGCCAGCCGAAGCAGGGAGTTTGGCAAGCCGGCAGAGCATGGAAAATTTCATGATTTTTCACCTATTTTCACCATTTTGAACCCGATTTAAATTCCAACCTTGTAAAATGATTTTAAAGATACAAATGGCACACTAGGGCATCGTGAAATGGTTTAATAACATGGAATGTCTCGAACTAGACAATGATCGACTTAGTGTGTATCTAGGATCGTTCGTGGTTTTGCAGAGCTAACGTATAGCGGACCGGGATTACGGTGTGGGGCACTGGCACGAGTATTGAGGTAGGACTTCTACCCTCTCTTTGGTAACCCAGTTTCAAAATGATTTGGCTTTGAAAAGGGTTTCTATAAAAATGTTTTCAACGATTGATTGAAAAATGAGATTTTATCGATTATTTTTATAAACCGTGAATTGAAGTAAACTTCATAATGAATGTTAATGAGAAGATCTGGTAAATGGACTTTGTATGATAATAGAAATGAATATAAAGGCATGATGCCATATCAGAGATCGGGTCATGTAGTAATCGATCTTGGGGGCAGGTCCTGAAACCCAGCTGGGCCACTACGGTGGTGATATCCTTATGGTTTGCCTAGGAAAAAGAAAATGATGTTTCTGGTTGACCTAATAAACTGTTTTGGTAAGAATGGTTTTATTTAAATTTATTTGTTTATTCAATGTTTCTTTTATATAATTCCCTAAATAATGAGATTTTACTTTGTATTAAATGATTTAATAAAATATAGTCCTACTGAGCCTTTCGCTCACATTTTTCTTGTTTTAAAACCTCCCCCTATAGGTGGATTCCCATTTAGGTTCAGAGAGGATTCAACGGACAGGATTTTGGAGGAGTAGAAGGAATAGTTGATTACTTATACTATTTTGACAAGGCATGTAATGTTTTTAATTTTCTTTGTGCTTGGACTGTGGATGTATTATTATATTGTCAGTACTTTGTGTGTGCACAACTTGTGGGTCAGTGGGACCCATACTCGCGGTTCTTTAATATTTTATTACCCGCTTACTGTTTATGAATTCTTTTATAAAATGTTGTTTTGAAACTTTCACATTTTATTATTTAATTTAACCCCTAAAATTCTTGATTTTAATTAAATTCTCCTTTTAATTAATTTAAATAACCCGTCACGTCACTCCCCGTACTCCGGGGCGTGACAGTTTGATTGCAGCATAACTCCTATCTCCAAAACGCCTTACAGAATGGCTCTAACAGAATTAAAGGAACTAAAAGTTTGGTTGCAAGAATTACTTAAACCTAGTTTCTCTCCTTGGGGAGCTCTAGTGTTGTTTGTTAGTAAAAAAGATGGCATGATGAGGCCATGTATTGATTATAGAGAATTGAATAAGGTGACCATCAAGAATAAGTACCTGCTCTTAAGTATTGACGATTTGTTTGATTAACTTTAAGGTGCAGCAATATTTCCTAAGATTGATCTCAAATCAAGATATGATCAGTTGAAGATCAAAGAGGAGGATATCTCCAAGACTACATTCCAAATGAGATATGGGCATTATTAATTCCCGGTAATGGCTCTTGGGTTGACTAATGCTCCAGCTGCATTTATGGATCTATAAATAGGATATTAAAGGCTCTCTAGACAAATTTGTTATTGTATTTATAAATGATATCCTTATATACTCATGTTCTATAGAGGAGCATTTTGAACACTTGATGTCAGTATTGAGTAAGCCGAAGGAAAAGAAGATGTATGCAAAATTTAAGAAATATGAGCTCTGCCTAGAAATAGTGGCATTTCTCAAGCATGTTGTATCTAAGGATGGTATGTAGATTGATCTAGGAAAAGTGGAAGTGGTAAGTAAATGATCATAGCCAACTAACATCTTAAAAGTACGTAGTTTCTTGGGATTACCTGGCTACTATAGGATTTTCATTGAAGGATTTTCAAAGATAGCTTCATCGCTAACATAATTGACTAGGAAAAATGTGAAGTTTTAATAGACAGATGCTCGTGAAAAGAGTTTCCAGAAGTTGAAACAAAGATTGATATATGCTCTGATACTTGCTATTCCATCACCAGAAGAAAGTTTTGTGGTTTACAGTGATGCTTCCAAAATTGTGTTCTCATACAAAATGGAAGAGTAATTACTTGTTGGAAACAAAGTGCACAGTGGAATTTTAAAAAAAAATTTCATCAGAGTAATTTTCAAAACACAAGTTTGACATGTTATATGTATAAATTAAATAGATGTTACTAACCTCGGTGTGCAGAAGAACCTCCGCAACCTGTGTAGAGCAGTAACGTTCCAGAAGAGCCTCAACCAACTGGTCTTCTTTGCTATTCTCTATCCACAACTGGAGTGAGTGTGGGCTCACACGTACAGCTCTTCCATCGATGACTCTCCTTCCAACCAATAGAGAGAACCCAAAGCTAGTGTTCGTGATTTGTGAACAAAAGCTCTCAGGGAGTTTTCAGATGCTCACTAGAAGAGTATCACTCTTAATCTCTCAAATTGATCAGAGTAAATCATGATACTCACTCCCTCTTTATAGCTATTGGTCCTGGGGTCAGTCCATATCAGATTAGGTCTCAAAAACTCAAAACAGAATCAAGTTTGAATCAATATCTGATAAGATCCGCGTGAAAATGCGTAATCTTATCTCCCGCTGATCGGTAGGCCGACAATGTCATTTGGCAGGCCGAACTCCGGAGAAAAAATCTCCACGAATCTTTTATTTTTCACCTGAGATTCTAAAGGATAAAGTCTCAGTTTTGATTCAAATAACCCAATAGAGAAGTTATCTGATCAAAACAAACTTTATTAAGATAATCTCTAAGAAAATAAATCAATTCAAGATAATTCTACAAGTTTATCTTGTTCTAATTTGTCCAAAATTAAAACAACCGATAAACTGACAAGAATTATCTGATCGCAATAATTCAATAAGTTTATCTTGAACTAATTTCTTACAAAATTAATTCAACCGATAAACAGACATGAATTATTTGATTCTTACAAGTTTTAAACCAATCTGATAAATCTGACATAAGTCACCAATTTTAAACCAATTGGTGACTTATGTCAGATTTATCAGATTGGTTTAAAACTTGTAAGAATCAAATAATTCATGTCTGTTTATCGGTTAAATTAATTTTGTAAGAAATTAGTTCAAGATAAACTTGTTGAATTATTGCCATCAGATAATTCTTGTCTGTTTATCGGTTGTTTTAATTTTGGACAAATTAGAACAAGATAAACTTGTAGAATTATCTTGAATTGATTTATTTTCTTAGAGATTATCTTAATAAAGTTTGTTTTGATCAGATAACTTCTCTATTGGGTTATTTGAATAAAAACTGAGACTTTATCCTTTAGAATCTCGGGTGAAAAATAAAATATTTGCGGAGATTTTTTCTTGGGAGTTCGGCCTGCTGGTGACATGTTTGGCCTGTCAAACTGGCCTGATCGGCCTACCGATCAAAATGTTTGGCCTGCCGATCAGCGGGAGATAAGATTACGCGTTTTCACGCGGATCTTATCAGATACTGATCCGAATTTGATTCTGTTTCGAGTTTTTGAGACCTAATCTGAAATGGACTGACCCCATGACCAATAGCTATATAAAGGGAGTGAGTCTCAGGATTTACTCAGATCAATTTGAGAGATTAAGAGTGATACTCTTCCAGTGAGCATCTGAAAACTCCCTGAGAGCTTTTGTTCACAAATCACGAGCACTAGCTTTGGGTTCTCTCTATTGGTTGGAATGAGAGTCACCGGTGGAAGAGCTGTACGTGTGAGCCCACACTCACTCTGGAAGAAGACCAGTTGGTTGAGGCTCTTCTGAAACGTTGCTTCTCTACACAGGTTGCAGAGGTTCTTCGGCACACTAAGGTTAGTAAGATCTGTCTAATTTATACATATAACATGTCAAACTTATGTTTTGAAAATTACACTGATGAAAATTTTTTTAAAATTCCGCTATGCACTTTGTTTTCAACAATTGGTATCAGAGCTGAGTTTTTTTACATAAATTTGCAAGTTTGTGATCATGTTATATGCATAAATTTTGTGATCTTAATCTCTCCTATGCTTGAATTGAATTTTATAGAGAGATGGAACTCTAGGTTTCTATATAATATATATGTTGTCATGGATTATGTGGTGAATGTTTATTAATTAATTATAGTTGATTAACTCATTGTTTAATTATTTATTAATTAATTAATACCAATTATGGTTCCTTAGAGGTTAGAATTTGTATCTAGGTTTTTCATGTAATTCGATGGTGGACTATCATCTTCGTCTAGGAATTGTTATTTAATTTTTAATTTGTAAGAATTTTGTAATTAAATAATTATTCAGAGAAGACGGATCGAGAAGTCGAATCTAGAAGATTGATGATGGTGCCTCCAGGTATTTCCTAAGTCTCTAATTTTATGTTTTTGAATTGTTGAAAATAAAATTGATGAATTGCATTAAAATTGTATTTTCTAGAATGAGGGTTTTTTTGTTCGATCCGCATGTCGAAACTCACAGTTCGGCAGGCCGAAGGTCACAGACCGGCAGGCCGGACGTGTGGTCCGGCAGGCCGATAATGGGGCAGAAATTTTGGTACTCTGCCGGCAGGCCAAACTTACACGTTTGGTAGGCCGAACCTCCATGATCGGCAGGCCAAACATCTAGATCAGCCTGCTGATCGAGAGCTGCCAGGAGTCCAGAAAAGGTGCAATTTTTCTGGTGCAGTTTTAATTTTATTTTTTGGGATGATTCTGAGAAACATTAAATTTGGATATGACCGGAAATATGAAGTATTCGATTCATACAGGATTGAAGACTTGAAGATGGATATTACATGAAGAAGGATACAGCTTGAGGATTCAAGGATGAAGAATCGATAAATGTCTCAATTATTCTCTTGTAATCTTAGTTTTCTATTCTCTAGGGTGGAACCATAATATTACGGTTATTATTATTTTGCTTGTAGCTTTGCTTGATTGCTTTGCTTGTCTGCATTATAATATGATTTACCATGTATATTCATAACATGTCATATAGAATAGGGGGTGCCGCTCATGTTAAAATTGTTCATGCATGATTTTAAAAAATAAAACCTTGACTTCAAAATATTGAGTGGGAGAAGGTTTTCGAAGAGAGGACCTAAGGCCTCCATCGTTGGTCCATAGGAAAAACATGGTGGTCCCGACCCCTAGGAAGGGATTTCTATCATGTACCAGATTGGATCTCTAAAAGGATAAGGTATTTTAGTATGATTTATGGTTGCACACCCCTAGGTGGTGATTATAAATCATGGATAAAATATTAGAACGGTTGTTATACACTCACGCTAATTTTATTATTAACCTCCCCTAGGAGCTCTGTTAATAAAATTAATGGCCAAAGAAACGATTATTAGTATATGCTGGATCATACGAGTCCTGGATGGCATATATTAATCAGGAGGGGAGCCGTGTTCCTGATTGAACTTGGCATGACTCCCCTAGGAGCTTGTTGAATTCTGAGTTGGGAATTACCGTTGCAAGGTTGTGATATTTTCAAGGTTTTGACACATAAACACATTTCTATGATTTTACATTATTGTGTATCTTACTAAATTATTATATATGTTTCCTTATGTTTGGTATATGATTCTTTATTGTAGATTGAAAATGTCTAAAAACGCTTTATCTTCGATACTTGACAAAAACTAATTAACCGGTGAGAATTATAACAATTGAAAACGGAACCTGGACATCGTCCTTTCCTTTGAGAAACTGAAATATGTTTTGACAACCCCTTGTCCTCCTGAGCCTACGGGAGACTCAAGTAATGAGCAATTCCAAGCGTACGATCGCTAGAAAGATGCTAATGATCAGGCCCGCTGCTATGTTATGGCTAGCATGAACAACATGCTGCAGGCTCAACATCAGGATTATGAGACTGCGAAGCAGATCTTGGATAATCTTGAGGACATGTTTGGAGGCCATGACAAAACAAAGCGGCAAGGGGCGCTTTGGAAACTCTTAAACTGTAGACAGAGACCAGGGACATCTGTAAAGGAGCACATGATGTTGGTCATGGGTTACCTCGCTGAGGCTCAAACCAATGGAACCGACATCGATGCTGAAACTCAGATGACTATGGTCTTTGAGACTCTGTCTAAGGAATTTATTTCATTTAGAGCTACTTTTAATCTAAGCAATAGATGAGATATGACCTTGACAGAACTTATGAAACAGTTACAAGAGTTTGAACTGCTGATCAGGGAGTCTCCTGCTGGTGGTGAGGCCAACATGGTAGCTGCTTCTGGTTCCAATCCTAACTCTGGGAATGGAAAGAAGCAACGGGCCAAGAATGGGAAGTCTTCTATTCCTACTGCTACCAAGAGCAAGAAGAAGAAGAAGAAGAACCCAAAGAAGCTTAAGTGCTTCTTCTGTGGAAAGGTCGGGCATATAAAGAAGCATTGCAAGGACTTCCTTTCCAAGGGAGGTAGGTGTGATCTTCTATATTTAGAAACTTGTTTGGTTGAGGAATCCAGTGACATCTGGGTCATAGATTCTGGTGCAACTAATCATGTTTGTGTTTCTCTGCAGGGATTCAAAGAAACGAGCAGTCTACTACGTGAAGACTTAACGCTTCGGATGGGCGATGGATCCTTGGTCTCAACACAAGCAGTGGGAGATGTCCATCTTTATTTTGATAATTATAGGAGTTTAATTTTGCGAGATTGTTTTTATGTTCCTAAATTTAGAGGGAATTTGATTTCTGTATCTTCTTTATTTAAAGACTCCTACGTGGTATCTTTTAATGAAAAAGTGGTGATTCGTAAAAACAAATCTTTTATCTGTTCTGGATGGATGCAAAATAATCTATATTTTATCAAACCTAAGATGGACTTATTGCTTAATGCTGAGATAAATGATAATAACTCAAAAAGACTTAAAACTTCTCACTCTAATAAGACTTATCTTTGGCATTTGTGCCTTGGCCATATTAACTTGAATAGGATTCAAAGGTTGGTAAGGGATGGACCTTTAAGTCACTTAAAGGTGGAATCTATACCTCAGTGTGAATCTTGTTTGGAGGGTAAAATGACCAAAAGACCATACGAGTATAAAGGCAATAGGGCCGAAGGGGTTCTAGAACTTGTGCATAGTGATGTTTGCGGACCGATGAACATCCGGGCGCGAGGAGGGTATGAGTACTTCGTCACTTTTATTGACGACTACTCAAGATATGGGTATGTGTACCTGATGCACCATAAAAGTGAAACTTATTACAAATTCAGGGAGTTTCGGGCTGAAGTGGAAAAGTAATTGGGCAAACCCGTAAAGGCACTTCGATCTGATCGAGGTGGGGAATACCTTTCTGATGAGTTCTTGGGACACTTGTTAGAAAATGGGATTTTATCGCATTTGTATGCACCGGGCACTCCGCAGCAGAGTGGCGTAGCAGAGAGAAGGAATAGGACTTTGTTGGATATGATTCGGTCCATGATGATTTATTCATCATTGCCTTTATCCTTCTGGGGATATGCACTACAAACCACATGTTATCTTCTGAACAATGTGCCTTCAAAATCGGTCCCCAAAGCTCCTCACGAGTTGTGGACAAGACTAAGACATCCTTAAACCATATTCGCATATGGGGATGTCTGGCTCATGTCCTGTTTAAGGATCCGAATAAGTTGGAAGCACGTTCGAAAGTTTGCGTGTTTGTAGGATATCCAAAAGAGACTAAAGGCGGTTATTTTTATAACCCAATGGAAAATAAAGCCATGGTTTCAACTAATGCAACTTTCCTTGAAGAGAGTTACATGGATGACTTTAAACCTCGAAGCAAAGTGGTGCTTGAGGTGTTAAGGGATGATCCGTTCACTCCGGAGGTTCCGAACGAAACCATTCTGATCGGTGTAGAAAAACCAAACAAACCTGAACAACAACCTCAGGGGCTTTGGCATAGTGGGAGGATCAGGCGTCAACCTGAGAGGTATATGTTCAATGGGGAGGTCTTCTTGGCTAAACCGGATGAGCATGACAGGGATCCTTATACTTACGCAAAAGCTATGGAGGATGTTGATTCAAGACTCTGGACAGAGGCCATGAACATAGAGATGAAGTCTATGGAGACTAATCGGGTCTGGGAGCTTGTGGATCTTCCCGAAGGGGCAAAACCCATAGGGTGTAAGTGGATCTACAAGAGGAAAAGAGGAGTAGATGGAAAGGTTGAAACCTTTAAGGGTAAACTGGTAGCTAAGGGTTATACGCAAAAGGAAGGAATCGATTATGAGGAAACCTTTTCGCCTGTAGCCATGCTTAAGTCCTTCCGGATTCTCTTGTCCATAGCTGCCGCTCTCGACTATGAGATTTGGCAGATGGATGTCAAGACGGCTTTTCTGAATGGCTATCTTGATGAGTCCATTTATATGGAACAACTAGACGGGTTCAAGGTCCCGGGTCAAGAGGGTAAGGTTTGTAAGCTGCTAAAGTCAATTTATGGACTTAAGCAGGCATCCCGTTCTTGGAACATAAGATTTGATCATGTGATCAAGACTTATGGGTTCTCACAAAATGTGGATGAACCATATGTTTATAAACACATAAAGGATGGGAAGGTGGTTTTTCTACTGCTCTATGTAGATGACATTCTGCTAATTGGCAATGACGTTGGGGCGTCGTCATCGGTCAAATTATGGTTGACCAAACAGTTTGACATGAAGGACTTAGGTGGGGCTAATTTTGTTCTCGGCATCCAGATCTTTCAGGATAGGAAGTACAAAATTATAGCTTTGTCTCAGGCCGTCTACATAGATAAAATTCTTAGGAGGTTTGCAATGCAGGATTCCAAGAAAGGTGGGCAACCATCTAGGTCTGGAATTACTCTTTCTAAGAAAGACACTCCAAAGTCTTGTGAAGAAAGAGAATACATGAAGAAGGTGCCTTATGCTTCGGTAGTGGGTAGTCTCATGTATGCCATGCTTTGCACTCGACCAGATATTAGTTATGCGGTCAGGATTGTAAGTCGATTTCAGGCGGATCCAGGACCAGACCATTGGGTTGCGGTAAAGTATATTTTCAAGTACCTGAGAAGGACTCGAGGGTATATGCTTGTGTATTCGGGTGAGGATTTAACTCCTCTAGGATACACTGATTCGGATTTTCAATCCTGTCTAGATTCTAGGAAATCGACTTCGGGGTTTGTGTTTACTCTAGGAGGCGGTGCCATCAGTTGAAGAAGTGCAAAGCAAGATTGCACTTCGGATTCAACGATGGAGGCCGAGTATGTGGCCGCTAGTGATGCTTCGAAAGAAACAGTGTGGCCCCGCAAGTTCCTTGGGGATCTTGAGGTAGTTCCTGGCATGGATAAAGCGGTATCGCTGTACTGTGATAACAGTGCGGCGGTAGCTAATGCTAAGGAACCAAGATTTCATAAGAAGAGTAAGCATATTGATCGGAAGTATCATATGATAAAGGACTTCGTTGAGGGCGGGCATGTCACTGTGTGCAAGTTCGCATCAAAGGACAATTTAGCTTATCCATTTACGAAGACACTTACTGGGAGAGTCTTCGAGAGGCATGTAGAAGCTATGGGGATGTGAAATTTGCCGTATTTACTCACTTAGTGCAAGTGGGAGATTGTTAGACATGTATGCCCTAAGGAGTAAAAATATAATGTGTTTTTGGAGACATTTTTATCAATAAAGAATTTATTTATATATACCAAATCTTGTCCTCTTTATGTTCATATTCGTTAAATGTATGATAAGCAAACAGTAGTCTGAGACTATCAGTCTAAACCTTAAGAATTGGGCATATGATAGACTGATTATGCGGAAGACATGATTCTTAAGGTGACGGTCTAAAACATATGATCCGCAATCGAGGGAATAAAGTTGGGCGCTTTATTCATGTAAAGATTGTTACGTCGTCTATATCCCTACTGGGAGTTGGTTTGTCTTCACCATCGGAGTTGGACTCCATGAATAGAAACATTGGCGCGTTGTCATAGGTGACGACGTGTTGGATCGGGACATAAAGTGAATTGATTTGGATTAATATTCTGTCTTGGCAAATCGATTCACTTTAGACAGTCATTTGTATTGTATCTTAATCCTGAGATGAAAAGTGGGCCCGTTGTCTCGACTTGTGTCTTTTGATGTACCAATGGTTGACTCCCACATCTCTATGGTGGTATGCATGCCGATACGTTGGAGGCATGACTCTTGATAGCGTAGACTTGTTATTCATATATATGGAACCATAGCTCCTCTTTAGGAGTAATGATATCCTCTTATATGCGTTGTCCTGTAATTAGAAAACTGAAGCGCTCAACCATTTGGATACATAGGTGTAACCGAATGGTATACTATCTTTAGATGGTAAGTTTTCTAATGGTGAGACAATGGAATGTAAGATAAAAATAATCGGGAAGGTAAGACAGAACTTTTCCTTAAGCCGATTATGGATAATCATATGGGGATGCGATACACTATGATATGTCATGGAGACTTAGCTACACGAGCTTCGTAATTCTATAAAGTTTGAGAGTGCAGCTCCAAGCTTTTAGTGGAGTAGGGTTGGAGTTGATAATTGTGAAATGTATATCTGGGATATTGGGTTTCATAATTATCATGAGCTTGAACTTTATAGGTCCATTTTGGTCCCCTTTGCTAGCTCACAAAATCCTGTAATGACACGACGTGCTTTTCCAATGATTGGTGACTTATGTCGGATTTATCAGATTGGTTTAAAATTTGTAAGAATCAAATAATTCATGTCTGTTTATCGGTTGAATTAATTTTGTAAGAAATTAGTTCAAGATAAACTTGTTGAATTATTGCGATCAGATAATTCTTGTCTGTTTATCGGTTGTTTTAATTTTGGACAAATTAGAACAAGATAAACTTGTAGAATTATTGTGAATTGATTTATTTTCTTAGAGATTATATTGATAAAGTTTGTTTTGATCAGATAACTTCTCTATTGGGTTATTTGAATCAAAACTGAGACTTTATCCTTTAGAATCTCAAGTGGAAAATAAAAGATTCGCAGAGATTTTTTCTCGGGAGTTCGGCCTACCGAACTGGCCTAATCGGCCTGCCGATCAGTGGGAGATAAGATTAAGCATTTTCACTCGGATCTTATCAGATACTGATCCGAATTTGATTCTGTTTCGAGGTTTTGAGACCTAATCTGATATGGACTGACCCCAGGACCAATAGCTATATAAAGGGAGTGAGTCTCATGATTTACTCAAATCAATTTGAGAGATTAAGAGTGATACTCTTCTAGTAAGCATCTGAAAACTCCTTGAGAGCTTTTGTTCACAAATCACGAGCACTAGCTTTGGGTTCTCTCTATTGGTTGGAAGGAGAGTCACCGGTGGAAGAGCTGTACGTGTAAGCCCACACTCACTCCGGTTGTGGATAGAGAATAGCAAAGAAGACCAGTTGGTTGAGGCTCTTCTGGAACGTTGCTTCTCTACACAGGTTGCGGAGGTTCTTCGACACACTGAGGTTAGTAAGATTTGTCTAATTTATACATATAACATGTCAAACTTATGTTTTGGAAATTACTCTGATGAAATTTTTTTTAAAATTTCGTTGTGCACTTTGTTTCCAACAGATACCACTTTATCCATACCAGGAACTACCTCAAGATCCCCAAGGAACTTGCGGAGCCACACTGCTTCTTTCAAAGCATCACTAGCCGCCACATACTCGACCTCCATCGTTGAATCCGAAGTGCAATCTTGCTTCGTACTTCTCCAATGGATGGCACCGCCACCCAGAGTAAACACAAACCCCGAAGTTGATTTCCTAGAATCCAGATAGAATTGAAAATCTGAATCAGTGTATCCTAGAGGAGTTAAATCCTCACCCGAATACACAAGCATATACCCTCGAGTCCTTCTCAGGTACTTGAAAATATGCTTTACCGCAACCCAATGGTTTGGTCCTGGATCCGCCTGAAATCGACTTACAATCTCGACCACATAGCTAATATCCGGTCGTGTGCAAAGCATGGCATACATGTGAGTACCCACTGCCAAAGCATAAGGCACGTCCTTCATGAATTCTCTTTCTTCATAAGACTTTGGAGTGTCTTTCTTAGAAAGAGTAATTCCAGACCTAGATGGTTGCCCACCTTTCTTGGAATCCTACATTGCAAACCTCCTGAGAATTTTATCTATGTAGCTGGCCTGAGACGAAGCTATCATTTTGTTCTTCCTATCCCGAAAGATCTAGATACTGAGAACAAAATTAGCCTCACCTAAGTCCTTCATGTCAAACTGCTTGGTCAACCATAATTTGACCGGTGACAATGCCCCAACGTCATTGCCAATTAGCAGAATGTCATCTACATAGAGCAGTAGAAAAACCACCTTCCCATGCTTAATGTGTTTGTAAACACATGGTTCATCCACATTTTGTGAGAACCCATAAGTCTTGATCACTTGATCAAATCTTATGTTCCAAGAACGAGAAGCCTGCTTAAGTCCATAAATAGACTTTAGCTGCTTACAAACCTTACCCTCTTGACCCACGACCTTGAACCTGTCTAGTTGTTCCATATAAATGGACTCATCAAGATAGCCATTCAGAAAAGCCGTCTTGACATCCATCTGCCAATTCTCGTAGTCGAGAGTGGCAGCTACGGACAAGAGAATCCGGATGGACTTAAGCATGGCTACAGGTGAAAAGGTTTCCTCATAATCGATTCCTTCCTTTTGCGTATAACCCTTAGCTACCAGTCTAGCCTTAAAGGTTTTGACCTTTCCATCCACTCCTCTTTTCCTCTTGTAAATCCACTTACACCCTATGGGTTTTACCCCTTCGGGAAGATCCACAAGCTCCCAGACCTGATTAGTCTCCATAGACTTCATCTCTATGTTCATGGCCTCTGTCCAGAGTCTTGAATCAACATCCTCCATAGCTTCTACATAAGTATAAGGATCCCTGTCATGTTCATCCAGTTCAGCCAAAAAGACCTCCCCATTGAACATATACCTCTCAGGTTGACGCCCAATCCTCCCACTATGCGGAAGCCCCTGAGGTTGTTGTTCGGGTTTGTTTGGTTTTTCTACACCGATCGGAATGGTTTCGTTCGGAACCTCCGAAGTGAACGAATCACCCCTTAACTCCTCAAGCACCACTTTGCTTCGAGGTTTAAAGTCATCCATGTAACTCTCCTCAAGGAAAGTTGCATTAGTTGAAACCACGACTTTATTTTCCTTTGGGTTATAAAAATAACCCCCTTTAGTTCCTTTTGGATATCCTACAAACACGCAAACTTCCGAACGTGCTTCCAACTTATTCGAATCCTTAAACAGGACATGAGCTGGACATCCCTATATGCATATATGGTTTAAGGATGTCTTCCGTCTTGTCCACAACTCGTGAGGAGTTTTAGGGACCGATTTTGAAGGCACATTAATCAAAAGATAACATACGGTTTGTAGTGCATATCCCCAAAAGTATAAAGGCAATGATGAATAACTCATCATGGACCTAATCATGTCCAACAAAGTCCTATTCCTTCTCTCTGCTATGCCATTTTGCTCTGGAGCGCCTGGCATAGTCAAATGGGATAAAATCCCATTCTCTAACAAGTGTACCAAGAACTCATCAGAAAGGTATTCCCCACCTCGATCAGATTGAAGTGCCTTTATGGGTCTACCCAATTGCTTTTCCACTTCAGCTCGAAACTCCCTGAACTTATCATAAGTTTCACTTTTGTGGTCCATTAGGTACACATACCCATATCTTGAGTAATCGTCAATAAAAGTGACGAAGTACTCGTACCCTCCTCGTGCCTGGATGTTCATTGGTCCGCAAACATCACTATGCACAAGTTCTAGAACCCCTTCGGCCCTATTGCCTTTAGACCTGTATGGTCTTTTGGTCATTTTACCCTCCAAACAAGACTCACATTGAGGTATAGATTCCACCTTTAAGTGACTTAAAGGTCCATCCCTTACCAACCTTTGAATCCTATTCAGGTTAATATGGCCAAGGCGCAAATGCCAAAGATAAGTCTTATTAGAGTGAGAAGTTTTAAGTCTTTTTGAGTCATTATCATTTATCTCAGGATTAAGCAATAAGTCCATCTTAGGTTTGATAAAATATAGATTATTTTGCATCCATCCAAAACAGATAAAAGATTTGTTTTTACGAATCACCACTTTTTCATTAAAAGTTACCACGTAGGAGTCTTTAAATAAAGAAGATACAGAAATTAAATTCCTTTTAAATTTAGGAACATAAAAAAAATCTCACAAAATTAAATTCCTATAATTATCAAAGTAAAGATGGACATCTCCCACTGCTTCCGCTGAGACAAAGGATCCATCGCCCCTCCGAAGCGTTAAGTCTTCACACAATAGACTTCTCGTTTCTTTGAATCCCTGCAGAGAAACACAAACATGATTAGTTGCACCGAAATCTATGACCCATATGTCACTGGATTCCTCAACCAAACAAGTTTCTAAATTTAGAATATCACACCTACCTCCCTTGGAAAAGAAGTCCTTGCAATGCTTCTTTATATGCCCGACCTTACCACAAAAGAAGCACTTAAGCTTCTTTGGGTTCTTCTTCTTCTTCTTCTTGCTCTTGGTAGCAGCAGGAATAGAAGACTTCCCACTCTTGGCCCGTTGCTTCTTTCCATTCCCAGAGTTAGGATTGGAACCAGAAGCAGCTACCATATTGGCCTCACCACCAGCAGAAGACTCCCTGATCAACAGTTCAAACTCCTATAACTGTTTCATCAGTTCTGTCAAGGTCATATCCCGTCTATTGGTTAAATTAAAAGTAGCTCTAAACGGAATAAATTCCTTAGATAGATTCTCAAAGACCATAGTCATCTGAGTTTCAGCATCGATGTCGGCTCCATTGGTTTGAGCCTCAACGAGGTAACCCATGACCAATATCATGTGCTCCTTTATAGATGTCCCCTGTCTCTGTCTACAGTTTAAGAGTTTCAGAAAAGCCCCTTGCCGCTTTGTTATGGCCTAGCCTCTAGGAATGTCCTCAAGATTATCCAAGATCTGCTTCGCAGTCTCATAATCCTGATGTTGAGCCTGCAGCACGTTGTTCATGCTAGCCATAACAAAGCAGCGGGCCTGATCATTAGCATCTTTCCAGCAGTCGTACGCTTGGAATTGCTCATTACTTGAGTCTCCCGTAGGCTCGGGAGGACAAGGGGTTGTCAGTACATATTTCAGTTTCTCAAAGGATAGGACGATGTCCAGATTCTGTTTCCAATCGTTATAATTCTCACCGGTTAATTGGTTTTTGTCAACTATCGATGATAAAGTATTTTTAGACATTTTCAATCTACAATAAAGAATCATATACCAAACATAAGCAAACATATATAATAATTTAGTAAGATAACACAATCATGTAAAATCATACAAATGTATTTATGTGTCAAAACCTTGAAAATATCACAACCTTACAACAATAATTCCCAACTCAGAATTCAATAAGCTCCTAGGGGTGTCATCCCAAATTTAATCAGGAACACAGATCCCCTCCTAATTAATATATGCCATCCAGGACCCGTATGATCCAACATATACTAATAATCATTTCTTTGGCCATTAATTTTTTTGACAGAGCTCCTAGGGGAGGTTAATAATAAAATTATCGTGAGTGTATAACCACCATTTCAATATTTTATCCATGATTTATAATCACCACCTAGGGGTGTGCAACCATAAATCATACTAAAATACCTTATCCTTTCAGAGATCCAATCTGGTACATAATAGAAATCCCTTCCTAGGGATCAGGACCACCATGTTCTTCCTATGGACCAACGATGGAGGCCTTAAGTCCTCTCTTCGAAAACCTTCTCCCGCTCAATCTTTTAAAGTCAAGGTTTTATTTTAAAATTATGCATGAACAATTTTAATATGAGCGGCACTCCCTATTCTATATGACATGTTATCAATACACATGGTAAATCATATTATAATGCAAACAAGCAAAGCAATCAAGCAAAGCTACAAGCAAAATAATAATAACCGTAATATTATGGCTCCACCCTAGAGATTAGAAAACTAAGATTACAAAAGAATAATCGAGACATTTATCGATTCTTCATCCTTGAATCCTCAAGCTGTATCCTTCTTCATGTAATATCCATCTTCAAGTCTTCAATCCCGTATGAATCGAATACTTCATATTTTCGGTCATATCCAAATTTAATGTTTCTCAGAATCGTCCCAAAAATAAAATTAAAACTACATCGAAAAAATTGCACCTTTTTTGGACACTTGGCAGCTCTCGGTCGGCAGGCCGATCTGGGTGATCAGCCTGCAGATCATGAAGGTTCGGCCTGCCGAACTGAAAGTTTGGCTTCCCGACAGAGCCCCCAAATTTCTGCCCCACTGTCGGCCTACAGGACCACACGTCCGGCCTGTCGATCTATGACCTTCGGCCTGTCGAACTGTGAGGTCCGGCATGCCGACCGAGCAGAAAACCCTCATTCCAGAAAATACAATTTTAATGCAATTCATCAATTTTATTTCCTACAATTCAAAAACATAAAAATAGAGACTCAGGAAATACCTGGAGGCGCCATCATCAATCTTTAAGATCTGACTTCTCGTTCCGTCTTCTCCGAATAATTATTTAATTACAAAATTCTTACAAATTAAAAAATTAAATAACAATTCCTAGACGAAGATGATAATCCGCCATCTAATTACATGAAAAACCTAGACACACATTCTAACCTCTAAGGAACCATAACCGGTATTAATTAATTAAAAAATAGTTAAACAACGATTTAATCAACCATAATTAATTAATAAACATTCACCACATAATCCATGACA
Source organism: Artocarpus heterophyllus (assembly GCA_025403435.1). Classification (NCBI taxonomy): domain Eukaryota; kingdom Viridiplantae; phylum Streptophyta; class Magnoliopsida; order Rosales; family Moraceae; genus Artocarpus; species Artocarpus heterophyllus. The sequence continues at coordinate 26,191,303 of CM046345.1, read as the reverse complement.
ACATATATATTATATAGAAACCTAGAGTGCCATCTCTCTATAAAATTCAATTCAAGCATATGAGAGATTAAGATCACAAAATTTATGCATATAACTGGATCACAAACTTGCAAATTTATGTAAAAACCTCGGCTCTGATACCAATAGTTGGAAACAAAGTGCGCAGCGGAATTTTAAAAAAAATTTTCATCAGAGTAATTTTCAAAACACAAGTTTGACATGTTATATGTATAAATTAAACTGATCTTACTAACCTCAGTGTGCCGAAGAACCTCCGCAACCTGTGTAGAGAAATAACGTTCCAGAAGAACCTCAACCAACTGGTCTTCTTTGCTATTCTCTATCCACAACCGGAGTGAGTGTGGGCTCACACGTACAGCTCTTCCACCGATGACTCTCCTTCCAACCAATATAGAGAACCCAAAGCTAGTGTTCGTGATTTGTGAACAAAAGCTCTTAGGGAGTTTTCAGATGCTCACTAGAAGAGTATCACTCTTAATCTCTCAAATTGATCTGAGTAATTCATGAGACTCACTCCCTTTTTATAGCTATTGGTCCTGGGGTCAGTCCATATTAGATTAGGTCTCAAAAACTCGAAATAGAATCAAGTTTGGATCAATATCTGATAAGATCCGTGTTAAAACACGTAATCTTATCTCCCGCTGATCGGCAGGCCGAACAGGCCAATTCGGCAGGCCGACTACGTCATTCGGCATTCTGAACTCCTGAGAAAAAATCACCATGAATCTTTTATTTTTCACCCGAGATTCTAAAGGATAAAGTCTCATTTTTGATTCAAATAACCCAATAAAGAAGTTATCTGATCAATACAAACTTTATTAAGATAATCTCTAAGAAAATAAATCAATTCACAATAATTCTACAAGTTTATCTTGTTTTAATTTGTCCAAAATTAAAACAACCGATAAACAGACAAGAATTATCTTATCGCAATAATTCAACAAGTTATCTTGAACTAATTTCTTCCAAAATTAATTCAACCAATAAATAGACATGAATTATTTGATTCTTACAAATTTTAAACCAATCTGATAAATCCGACATAAGTCACCAATTATTGGAAAAGCACGTCGTGTCGTTACACGACTTTGTAAGCTAGCAAAGGGGACCAAAATGGACCTATAAAGTTCAAGCTCATGATAATTATGAAACCCAATATCCTAGATATATATTTCACAATTATCAACTCCAACGCTACTCCACTAAAAGCTTAGAGCTACACTCTCAAACTTTATAGAATTACAAAGCTCGTGTAGCTAAGTCTCCATGATATATCATAGTGTATCGCATCCCTATATGATCATCCATAATCGGCTTAAGGACAAGTTCTGTCTTACCTTCCCGATTATTTTTATCTTACGTTCCATTGTCTCACCATTAGAAAACTTACCATCTAAGGATAGTATACCATTCGGTTACACCTATGTATCCATATGGTTGAGAGCTCCATTTTTCCAATTGCAGGACAATGCATATAAGAGGATATCATTACCCCTAAAGAGGAGCTATGGATTCCATATCTATGAATAACAAGTCTACGCTATCAAGAGTCATGCCTCCAACGTACCGGTATGCATACCACTATTGAGATGTGGGTGTCACCCTTTGGCACATCAAAAGACACAAGTCGAGACAACGGGCCCACTATTCATCTCAGGATTAAGATACAATACAAATGACTGTCTAAAGTAAATCAATTTGCTGAGACAGAATTATTAATCCAAATCAATTCACTCTATGTCCCGATCCAACACATCGTCACCTATAACAACGCACCAATGTTTCTATTCACGGAGTCCAACTCTGGTGGTCAAGACAAACCATCTCCCAAAAGGGATATAGACAACATAACAATCTTTACATGAATAAAGCGCCCAACTTTATTCCCTCGATTGCGGATCATATGTTTTGGACCATCACTCTAAGAATCGTGTCTTCCGCATAATCAGTCCATCATATGCCCAATTCTTAAGGTTTAGACTGACAGTCTCAGACTGCTATTTGCTTATCATACATTCAACAAATATGAACGTAAAGAGGATAAGATTTGGTATATATAAATGAATAAATTCTTTATTGATAAAAATGTCTCCAAAAATGTTTTACATTTTTACTCCTTAGGGCATACATGTCTAACATTACTTACAGTTCTCATCAACTAAAAGATTATGAGAAGAACTATCTCACTTATGATTTGGATTTAGCAGCTGTAGTCTTGGCTTTGAAAACTTGGAGACATTATCTTCATGGAGAGAGATGTGAGATCTATACTGATCACAAGACTCTCAAGTATTTCTTTATGCAGAAAAAGTTGAATATGTAGTAGAAAAGATTGTTGGAGCTAGTAAAAGGCTATAATTATGTGATCAATTATCATCTTGGTAAAGCCAATGTAGTGGCTAATGCTTTGAGCAGAAAATCTTTTACCAGTATTTTTGCTATAACAATCATTCAGAAACATTTGATGTGGGATATAGATGGGTTTGAGTTAGAAATTGTGCCTAAAGGGATAATTGAAAGGTTATCAGCTTTAACCCTATAGCCAATGATTGTGGAAGAAATCAAGGAGGGTCAACATTTTGTCCTTATTTGATTCACCTATGGAGTAAGATAAAGGCTAGGAAGAGGACAAATTTCTTTATTTTTGATGATGGAATGATTCAGTACGGAAGTAGGCTCTATGTACCAAATGATGAGAACATTAAAAAGAAAGTTTTATTGGAGGCTCACAACACACCTTATTCTTCACATCCTGGTGGCACGAAGATGTACAGAGATCTAAAGAAGCATTATTGTTGGCCATAAATGAAGTCAGAAATAGCCTCATATGTCTTAAAGTGCCTTACTTGCCAACAAGTCAAAGCCAAACATGAAAGACCTATTGGAAAACTGATACCTCTTTTGATTCTTAAGTGGAAGTGGGAAGATATTGCTATGGATTTTGTATGTGGCTTACCTCGAACACAAGAAGGTATAGACTCTGTTTGGGTGATAGTTGATAAGCTCACTAAATCTGCACATTTTATTCCTATTTGATCTATATATACGATGGTAAACATGCTGAATTATATGTTAGGGAGATCGCTAGGCTTCATGGAATATCAGTTTCTATTGTGTCTGACCTAGATCCTACATTCATTTCAACTATTTGGATGAACCTTCATAAAGCACTACTAAAATGGCTTTCAACACTACATTTCATCCTTAGAGTGATGGTCAATCTGAAAAAACCATTTAGATATTGGAAGAAATGCTTAGAGCTTATGTATTAGATTACTCAGGATCATGGACTAAGTATTTACCTCTAGCAGAGTTTGTTACAACAATAGTTATTAGTCGACTATTAGAATGGCTCCTTATGAAGCTCTATATAAAAGAAAATGCAGATCACTTGTTCACTAGGATGATGTCAGTGAAAGATAGCTTTTGGGTCCAAATTTGATATGAAAAACAACAAAAGTTGAAGAGAAAATTCATCAAAGAATGGAAACAACTGAAAGTACACAAAAGAGTTATGTAAATAGAAGAGAAAGAGATATACAATTTTTTGTAGGAGACAATATTTCTAAAAGTTGCACCAATAAAGGGTGTGATGAGATTTTAGTTGCGCCAATAAAGGGAAGTTAAGTCCACGATTCATGGGGCCATTTGAAATCTTTGAGAGTTAGAGATGTAGCTTATAGACTTTCTCTTCTTTCGTCATTGTACGACATGCATGATGTATTTCATGTTTCTATGCTAAGAAAATGCATACTAGATCCTACGCATGTTCTGAGCTATGATCAACTAGAAGTACAACAAGATTTGTCATTTAAAGAGAGACCAGTTTGAATTTTAGACAGAAAAGAGAAGAAATTGAGGAATAAAACAATTCCATTAGTTAAATTTCTCTAGAGAATTCATGCAGTTGAAGAAGCCATTTAGGAAAGAGAAGATGAAATGAGAAGTACTAAATATCCAGAGCTATTTGGTGAGTAAATTTTAAGGATGAAATTTCTATAAGTTGTAGAGGATTGTGGTACCTGTAAATTCTCACATACAAATCTAGCATATAATAACATGCTTATATTGCATTAATATTTATTGTTGAGATGCCTAATTTTTATTAATTTTAATTTTAAATTATTGGTGCTGTGTAAAGGCTTAGTCTCCTTGATCAAGAAGCTTAATATGCTAAACTAAGATTCTTATAATTTAATTTATCATGCTATTAGTTAATTTGTTGTTTAAATTGTATAATTTTTTTATGCTTTTGTTAAATAATTTAAAAGTTAATTAGGTTTAATTACTTATTTACTTTTATTATGTTACTTTATTATACATAAACAAAAAGAAAAAGAAATGTTTGAACATGTCGTTTATTATCTACCATGTGTATGCATATGTATATATATATAATATTTAGCTATATAATAATAAAAATAATAGTAATATATATTCAGCTCTACTTATGTTTACCATATGTCATTTATTTGCTTGTATAAATAGTAATTATAATAATATATACACGTATATGTATAAGAAAGAAAAGTAATGAAACCGACTTAGTATTCAGTGTTGGAAAAATAGTACGCAGCGGAATTTTAAAAATTTTACATCGGAGTATTTTCCAAAACAAAAGTTTGACATGCTATATGCAAAAATTAACCAGATCTTACTAACCTTTGTACGCCGAAGAACCCTCGCAAAACGTGAAGAGAAGTAACGCTCCATAAGAGGCTCAACCAACTGGTCTTCTTTGCTATTCTCTATCCACGATTGGAGTGACTGTCGGCTCACACGTACTGCTCTTCACTAAGGTGACACTCCATCTAACCAATTGAGAGAACCCAAAGCAAGTGTCATGATTTGTGAACAAAAGCTCTCAGGGAGTTTTCAGATTCTCACCAGTAGAGTATCACTCTTAATCTCTTAATTGATCTGAGTAACTTTTAAGACTTACTCCCGTTATATAAAAGTTGGGTCTAGGGTCAGTCCTTATCAGATTAGGCCTCAAAAACTCAAAACAGAATCAATTTTGGATCAATATTTAATAAGATCTGCGTAGAAATGCGTAATCTTATCCTTCGCTTATCAGCAGGCTGAGCACATAGATCGGTAGGCTGAACTACTGAATAAATATCTCCGTATATCTTTTATTTTCCACTCGAGATTCTATAGGAAAAAGTCTTAGTTTTAATTCAAATAACCCAATAGAGAAGTTATCTGATCAAAACAACTTTATCTAGATTATCTCTAGGAAAATAAATTAATTCCCAATAATTCTAGAAGTTTATCTTGATCTAATTTATCCAAAATTAAATCAACCTATAAACAGACAAGAATTATCCGATCTGAATAATTCAACAAGTTTATCTTGAATTAATTTTATCACAAAATTAATTTAATCGATAAACAGACATGAATTATCTAATTCTTCCAAATTTTAACCAATCTGATAAATCTGACATAAGTCATCAATTATTGAAAAAGCATGCCGTATCGTTACAGGATGTTGTGGGCTAGCAAAGGAGACCAAATGGACCTATATAGTTTAAGCTACCGATAATTACGAAACCCAATATCCCATATATACATTTCATAATTCTCAACTCCAACGCTACTCCACTAAAAGCTTGGAGCTGCGCTCTCGGAATACATAGAATTACAAAGCCCGTATAGCTAAGTCTCCATGACATATCATAGTGTATCATATCCCCATATGATTATCCATAATCAACTTAAGAACAAGTTTTGTCTTACCTTCCCGATCATTTTTATCTTATGTTCCATTATCTCACCATCAGAAAACTTACTATCCAAAGACAATATACCATTCGGTTACACCTATGTATCCAAATGGTTGAGCGCTCCAATTTTCCAATCACAAGATAACGCATATAAGACGATATCATTACTCCTAAAGAGGAGCTATGGATTCCTTATCGATGAATAATAGGTCAACGCTATCAAGAGTCATGCCTCCATTGTACCGGCATGCATATCACTATTAAGATGTGGGTGTCACCCTTTGGTACATCAAAAGACACAAGTCAAGACAACAGGCCCACTATTCATCTCAGGATTAAGATACAATATAAATGATTGTCTAAAGTGAATCGATTTCCTGAGATAGAATTATTAATCCAAATCAATTCACTTTATGTCCTGATCCAACACATCATCATCTATGACAACATGCCAATGTTTCTATCCACGGAGTCTTCCACCGATGGTCAAGACAAACCATCTCCTAAAAGGGATATAGACAACATAACAATCTTTACCTGAATAAATCGTCCAACTTTATTCCTTCGATTGCGGATCTTATGATTTAGACCATCACCTTAAGAATCGTGTCTTCTGCATAATTTGTCCATCATATGCCCAATTCTTTAAGGTTTAGGCTGACAGTCTCAGACTATTGTTTGCTTAACATACATTTAACAAATATGAATGTAAAGAGGACAAGATTTGGTATATAAACAATGAATAAATTCTTTATTGATAAAAATGTCTTCAAAAACTTATTATATTTTTACTCCTTAGGGCATACATGTCTAACATTCAGCTATTTAATATTTGGTATATCTTGTTTTATTGAGAGTTATCCTTTCAATTTTCACTAGTCTATTATCGAAAGGGAAAGATAGAAGTAGTTCTTACTGAATCATTTCTTCTTCATTGAGGAAGATTTTTGAGTTCCACCTATTCTCTGCCATTAAATTGCATAAGGTAAGAAGATTAATGGCTACTTATCTATAGATGTCATAGTATTTATATCTTCAACAGTAAGTGGATTTATTGAAGAACTATCAGCTATATAGTTTTTTGCAAGTTGTATTTATATATTTTCATAGATTTATGGCATGTTATATATATATATATATTTCTGTACAAGCAAGTTGATTTGTTTATTTAGGTATCTATGCTTTATAAATACACACACACACACATATATTGAACCCATTAGACAAATTGCATTAGGAATGATAGAAATTTGTAATCTTTAATATATATATATATATATATTAGTTATTCTTGTTTTAAGCAACAATTATAACAGTACTTTGAAAAAATGATTCGGTTGCATTTTCATATATATCAATTAGATATATAAAAGTTACTTATAAAACATGTATGTATATCTATATACATGCCTATATATATAATTCTTAGTGCCTTAAATTATTCAGTTGGAATTTTTAGTTTAATTTCAATATTCTAAAGGGCCATACATAATGTATATAAATATATAGTTTGTTTTTTACGAGGACAACTATATCAAGAAATATATAAATATGAATTTATTGAATAAAGTATGTCATGACTAATGGTTATATCACGAGTTTGATCTAGTATTAATATTAGGTAACTTAGCACATCTAGCTTTAGACACCTTCCACTTGTCACCTATTTCGATATGAGATAAGTAGAAACTCATTTGAACTACATCACAAGATTATTATTGTAATATAGATGATTTACTATATCATTTGCATTCATGGCATAAAAGCACATGTATAGTTTTCTAAATAAAATCATCATACTATGGCAAGTAAACTATTTGTGAATGCATTGTATAGTTAGCTTATAAGCGGCCTTCATTAAGTTCCATGGGATAGCCTGGGACTTAAGTTATTTTATAGGATAGCCTTGGACCATTTTTTAGACCTTTTTTTTGTGGTTCACAGGATCAAGGAACTACAGTGTCTCATGGGATAGCCTGAGGCACTATTGCTCAGTAAAGATTTATTAGTATGGATGCATGCATGTAATAGGCCTAGGCGAGCAAATCATGGTGTACATAACTATGCGCACAATAACCATTTTAATGATATGATAGGTATGATGCAAAATTTTACAAGTCCAGACATGATGCCACTACATTGAATTGCATAGTTTTTACTTAGTAGGCATTAGCTCATATTTTTCTTGTAATGTAGATAAGGGTATATCTCAGCAATGCTGATTTGAAGGTCGATTGGCACAACCTCCATTCTTGTGACTCCATGTATATGGATGTTGTTGACCTTACATGGGCACACTTTTGTGTAAATCTCATATTTTGATACTTTTAATTACTGTGGGTTTGTTATAAGTACAATTCAGGTAGTGTTTCATTTTGAGATGTAAATTATTGTAAATATTATCGCTGGCCCATCTTTTGTGAATATAAACGTATGTTTGTTTGTAAATTATAAGGTTTTCAAAAAGTTCAAATTTGCTTGCTATTTTTTTAAATAATTAATTTCATTTTAGGTAGAACATGAAGCTACCTAGCTTAGTTATATATTACTAGTGTGATTAAGATCGGTGGGCGTTTCAACCTATTTCCTTACTTATGACCCACCAAACGATGAACCATGTGGGTTTTCCAAGTATGAGTTGGACCCACATGTCGAGTCCATTCAAGTTGAAGTATGAGAGCTTGGGCCTAGGCTTACAAAAGAGCATGATATAAAAATAGCTGTCAACAACAACAACAACAATATAACTGCTGGAAACACGGTGCGTAGTGGAATTTTAAAATTTTTCATCAGAGTTATTTCTAAAACACAAGTTTGACATGCTATATGTATAAATTATACAGATCTTACTAACCTTTGTGTGAAGAACCTCCGCAACCTATGTAGAGAAGTAACGTTCCAGAAGAGCCACAACCAACTGGTCTTCTTTGCTATTCTCTATCCACAACCGGAGTGAGTGTGGGCTCACACGTTCAGCTCTTCCACCGGTGACTCTCCTTCCAACCAAGAGAGAGAACCCAAAGCTAGTGTTGGTGATTTGTGAACAAAAGCTCTCAGGGAGTTTTTAGATGCTCACTAGAAGAGTATCACTCTTAATCTCTCAATTGATCTTAGTAAATCATGAGACTCACTCCCTTTTTATAGCCATTGGTCCTGGGGTCAGTCCTTATCAGATTAGTTCTCAAAAACTCGAAACAGAATCAAGTTCGGATCAATATCTGATAAGATCTGCGTGAAAACGAGTAATCTTATCGCTCGCTGATCGGCAGGTTGGTAAAGGATGGACCTTTAAGTCACTTAAAGGTGGAATCTATACCTCAATATGAATCTTGTTTAGAGGGTAAAATGACCAAAAGACCATCCAGGTCTAAAGGCAATAGAGCCGAAGCGGTTCTAGAACTTGTGCATAGTAATGTTTGCAGACCGATGAATATCTGGGCACAAGAAGGGTATGAGTACTTCGTCGCTTTTGTTGATGATTACTCAAGATATGGGTATGTGTACCTGATGCACCACAAAAGCAAAACTTTTGACAAGTTTAGGGAGTTTCAGGCTGAAGTGGAAAAGCAATTGGGTAGACCCATAGAGGCAATTCGATTCGATCGAGGTGGGGAATACCTTTCTGATGAGTTCTTGGAACACTTATTAGAGAATGAGATTTTATCCCATTTGACTATGCCAGGCACTTTGCAGCATAATGGCTAGCGGAGAAAAGAAATAGGACTTTGTTGGATATGATTAGTTCCATGGCGAGTTATTCATCATTGCCTTTATCCTTTTGGGGATATGCACTACAAACCGCATGTTATCTTTTGAACAATATGCCTTCAAAATAAGTCCTTAAAACTCCTCACGAGTTGTGGACGAGTAGGAAGACATCCTTAAACGATATTCACATATGGGGATGTCCGGCTCATGTCCTGTTTAAGGATCCGAATAAGTTGGAAGCATGTTCAAAAGTTTGCATGTTTGTAGGATATCCAAAAGGGACTAAAGGGGGTTATTTCTATAACCCAAAGGAAAATAAAGTCATGTTTTCAACTAATGCAACTTTTCTTGAGGAAAGTTACGTAGATGACTTTAAACCTCAAAGCAAAGTAGTGCTTAAGGAGTTAAGGAGTGATCCGATCACCCTCGAGGTTTTGAATGAAACCGTTCCGATCAGTGTAGAAAAACCAAACAAACCTGAACAATAACCTAAGGGGCTTTGGCATAGTGGGAGGAACAGGCGTCAACATGAGAGGTATATATTCAATGGAGAGGTCTTCTTGGCTAACCAGATGAACATGATAGGGATCCTTATACTTACACAGAAGCTATGAAGGATGTTGATTCAAAACTTTGGACAGAGGCCATGAACATAGAGATGAAGTCTATGGAGACTAATCAAGTTTGGAAGCTTGTAGATCTTCCCAAAGAGGTAAAACCCATAGGGTGTAAGTGGATCTACAAGAGGAAAAGAGGAGTGCATGGAAAGGTCCAAACCTTTAAGGCTAGACTGGTAGCTAAGGGTCATACGCAAAAGGAAGGAATCGATTATGAGGAAACCTTTTCGCCTGTAGCCATGCTTTAGTCCATCCAGATTCTCTTGACCATGGCTGCCGCTCTCGACTATGAGATATGGCAGATAGATGTCAAGACGGCTTTTCTGAATGGCTATCTTGAAGAGTCCATTTATATGGAACAACCAGATAGGTTCAAGGTCACGGGTCAAGAGGGTAAGGTTTGTAGGCTGCTAAAGTCAATTTATGGACTTAAGCAGACTTCTCGTTCTTGGAACATACAGCTAATTGGCAATGACGTTGGGGCGTTGTCATCCATCAAATTATGGTTGACGAAGCAGTTTGACATGAAGTACTTAAGTGAGGCTAATTTTGTTCTCGGTATCCAGATCTTTCAAGATAGGAAGAACAAAATGATAGCTTTGTCCCAGGCCAGCTGCATAGATAAAATTCTCAGGAGGTTTGCAATGTAGGATTCCAAGAAAGGTGGGCAACCATCTAGGTCTAGAATTACTCTTTCTAAGAAAGACTCTCCAAAGTATTATGAAGAGAGAGAATGCATGAAGAAGGTGTCTTATACTTCGGCAGTGGGTAGTCTCATGTATGCCATGCTTTACACACGATCGGATATTAGTTATGCGGTTGGGATTGTAAGTCAATTTCAGGTGGATCCAAGACCGAACCATTGGGTTGTGGTAAATCATATTTTCAAGTACCTAAGAAGGACTCGAGAGTATATGCTTGTATATTTGGGTGAGGACCTGACTCCTTTAGGATATATTGACTCGAATTTTTAATCCTGTCTAGATTCTAGGAAATCGACTTTGGGTTTTGCATTTACTCTGGACAGTGGTGCCATTAGTTGGAGAAGTGCTAAGCAAGATTGCACTTCAGATTCAACGATGGAGGCCAAGTATGTCGCAGCTAGTGATGCTTTGAAAGAAGTGGTATGGCTCTGCAAGTTCCTTGGGGATCTTGAGGTAGTTCTTGGTATGGATAAGGCGGTATCACTATATTGTGATAACAGTGTAGCAGTAGCCAATGCTAAGGAACAAGGATTTCACAAGAAGAGTAAACATATTGATCAGAAGTATCATGTGATAAAGGACTTCATTGAGGGAGGGCATATCACGTTGTGCAAGATCGCGTCAGAGGACAATTTAGCTAATCCATTTATGAAGACACTTACTGGGAGAGTCTTTGAGAAGCATGTGGAAGCTATAGGGATGCGAGATTTGTCGTATTTACTCACTTAGTGCAAGTGGAAGATTATTCGACATGTAAGCCCTAAGGAGTAAAAATGTAATAAGTTTTTGGAGACATTTTTATCAATAAAGAATTTATTCTTTATTAATATACAAAATCTTGTCCTCTTCACGTTCATATTTGTTGAATGTATGTTAAGCAAATAAAAGTCTGAGACTGTCGGTCTAAACCTTAAGAATTGGGCATATGCTGGACTGATTATGTGGAAGATATGATTCTTAAGATGATGGTCTAAATCATACGATCCACAATCGAGGGAATAAAGTTGGGCGCTTTATTCATGTAAAGATTGTTATGTTGTCTATATCCCTTTTGGGAAATGGTTGGTCTTGACCATCGAAGGTGGACTCCGTGAATAGAAACATTGACGAGTTGTCATAGGTGAAGATGTGTTGGATCGGGACATAAAGTGAATTGATTTGGATTAGTAATTCTGTCTTGGCAAATCAATTCACTTTAGACAATCATTTGTGTTGTATCTTAATCCTGAGATGAATAGTGGGCCCATTGTCTTGGCTTGTGCCTTTTGATGTACCAAAGGGTGACACCCACATCTTAATAGTAGTATGTATGCCGGTACATTGGAGGCATGACTCTTGATAACATAGACCAGTTACTCATAGATATGGAATCCATAGCTCCTCTTTAGGAGTAATGATATCCTCTTATATGCGTTATCCTATAATTGGAAAGCTGGAGCGCTTAACCATTTGATACATAGGTATAGCCGAATGGTATACTGTCATTGGATAGTAAGTTTTCTAATGGTGAGATAATGGAACGTAAGATAAAAATAATCAGGAAGGTAAGATAGAACTTGTCCTTAAGCTGATTATGGATTATCATATGGGGATACAATACACTATGATATGTCATGGAGACTTAGCAATTTGAGCTTCGTAATTCTATGTAGTTCGAGAGTGTTGCTTCAAGCTTTTAGTGGAGTAGCATTGGAGTTGATAATTATAAAATGTATATCTAGGATATTGGGTTTTGTAATTATTATAGGCTTGAACTATATAGGTCCATTTGGTCCCCTTTGCTAGCTCACAACATCTTGTAATGACATGGCGTGCTTTTCTAATAATTGATGACTTATGTCGAATTTATTAGATTGGTTAAAATTTGGAAGAATCAGATAATTCATGTATGTTTATCGGTTGAATTAATTTTGTGATAAAATTGATTCAAGATAAACTTGTTGAATTATTGGGATCGGATAATTCTTGTCTATTTATCGGTTGATTTAATTTTAGATAAATTAGATTAAGATAAACTTGTAGAATTATTGGGAATTGATTTAGTTTCTTAGAGATTATCTAGATAAAGTTGTTTTGATCAGATAACTTCTCTATTGTGTTATTTGAATTAAAACTAAGACTTTATCCTATAGAATCTCGGGTGAAAAATAAAAAATTCACGAGATTTTTATTCGGCAGTTTGGCCTATCGATGGGGCCTGTTCGGCCTGCCGATCAGGTGGTTTGGCCTGCCGATCAGCGAAGGATAAGATCATGTATTTTCACATAGATCTTATCAGATATTGATCCAAACTTGATTCTATTTCAAGTTTTTGAGACCTAATCTGATAAGGACTGACGCCAGGACCAATCTCTATATAAAAGGGGTAAGTCTTAAGAGTTACTCAGATCAATTGAGAGATTAAGAGTGATACTCTGCTAGTGAGAATCCAAAAACTCCTTGAGAGCTTTTGTTCATAAATCACGAACACTTGCTTTGGGTTCTCTCGATTGGTTGGAAGGAGAGTCGCGTAGTGGAAGAGTTGTATGTGTGAGCCCACACTCACTCCGATCGTGGAAAGAGCATAGCAAAGAAGACCAGTTGGTTGAGGTTCTTCTGGAATGTTACTTCTCTTCACGTTTTGCAAGGGTTCTTTGGCACACAAAGGTCAGTAAGATCTGGTTAATTTATGCATATAGCATGTCAAACTTGTGTTTTGGAAATTACTCTAATGTAAAAATTTTTAAAATTCTGCTACGTACTATTTTTTCCAACATATATATTACTATATCAATATATATACAAATACATATATATAACATATATAAGTACATATTGTCAGAGTAGGGATGGGGCGAGGGACCTTCCTCCACCCCACCATGCCCCTACTTGGGAGTTAATTCTAATTCCTATGCTCGCGCCACTCCACTATAGTATTTTCATACCCCAAGTACCTACATCCACTAGTAAGAATGTCATCCAAATAAACAAAATAAAGCCTTGATTTTAAACAATAAAGATGGTTTAAAACATGTCAAAAGGTTTAAAAATGGTTTTAAAACAAATCAAACTATTTGTTTTGAGAATTTGACACTTCTCCTCTTTAAATTCTCTTCGGTTCGACTATTTCTTGACAATAAAACAATTTCTCTACTTTTTTGGTTTTCTGACAATCTTATACCATCCAAAATATTTTATTCCCTGTTTAAATTTTTCTAGATTGGCTTAGATTGAACATTAAACTATAAGGATATTTGGAAGAGTGGTTTGAACTCTAAAGTTTAATCCGTAAAACAATGTAAAACTCTCACATGTTATATTATAAAATAAAAACATATGATGATATAAAGCTCTTATGTGTTATAGTTTACAAAGTTCAAACTCCCTATATATAGGTTCAAAACAATTGCTCAAATCGCACCAATTTGAACATGCGAAACAAACAGGGCATTAGTAACCGAAATAGGCATGCTTTTTGACTCATTGAATGATCTCTTTTTCATTGCCAAAAAAAAGTAAATGCACTTCACCGAAGCAGGAATTAACATTTGTTTGCTTCTTATGTTCTCAGACACATAATGCAAAATTCAAAAATCAAATCTTGTCTAAACAGTATGCTTATAAAGCAATTCTTATTTTTGCATTGAGACATTATTATAAAGTATTTTGGTGCATTTTATTTACTAAAGGCATGTTTTGTTTGGTTATTATTTATAGAGTTTTATATTGAATTAAGATACATCATGTTCCATTGCTTCTTCAGATATCCTTGAGTATGCATATGTTTAGAACAATATATGTTAAGAACATAACAAAAGCAGTTGTTAATCAACTAGTTAACAAAGTTGGATTCTTTATTATTACAAAGTTATGAAGTCGTCTATTCCCAAATTATTAAGGCAGCTAATTTAGGTCATTTGTGAAGTGTCACATGATAGAGATATTTATGTATTTAAAATACATTGAACCGAATCATAATAGAATATGTTCTTCAATAAGTCTGTTAATTAATTAAAAAATATTATTCCATTAGTAGATGGTTAATTTATAGATAGAACTTAATCTTCAATTGCTGACAAACACACATACTCTTTTTTCTAGTGTTTCTTGATTCGCTAACGAGTAAGGACACTAGGTAGAATAATACCTCAATGAGTTGGAAATATATTACTTAGGGTAGTATGGAAATTTAATCATAGATATAAAATTTATAACTTCATTTATTAAGCATAATGATAAATTCCTACATAGTGTTAGTTTGGAGAACTTTAGCGAATGAGATCTCATGTCCATTTGACAGGCTAAACCTTTTTTTTTATTTGTTATTAGGTAAAACACTCATTGGAGAATTAATGTTACTCATGGATAAAGATGCAATAAGAGGGATTCAAACAAAATCACTCGCCTAGCTCTAATAATGAATATTCAATGATAACTCCACAAAAATAGAGTTGTGGATGGGCAAGAAGACATCCTTAATCATGTGTTTACAAAACATCAAGACTTATGGGTTCGCACAAAATGTGGATGAACCATGTGTTTACAAACACATTAAGGATAGAAAGGTGGTCTTTCTACTGCTCTATGTAGATGACATTCTACTAATTAGCAATGACATTGGGGTGTTATTATTGGTCAAATTATGGTTGACCAAGCAGTTTCATATGAAGGACTTGGGTGAGGCTAATTTTTTTCTCAGTATCTAGATCTTTTGGGATAGGAAGAACAAAATGATAGCTTTGTTCTAGGTAGGCTATATAAATAAAATTCTTAAAAGGTTTGCAATGTAGGATTCCAAGAAAGGTGGGCAACCATCTACGTCTAGAATCACTCTTTTTAAGAAAGACTCGCCAAAGTCTGATGAAGAAAGAGAATATATGAAAAAGGTGCCTTATGCTTCGGCAGTGGGTAGTCTTATGTATGTCATGCTTTGCATATGACCAAATAGTTGTTACGCGGTCGGGATTGTAAGTCGATTTCAGGCGGATTTAGGACCAAATCATTGGGTTGTAGTCAAGCATATTTTTCAAGTACCTAAGAAGGACTCAAGGGTATATGCTTATTTATTTGAGTGAGGATTTGATCCTTCTAGGATACACTGACTCAAATTTTCAATCTTGTCGGGATTCGAAAAAATTGACCTCTGGTTTTGTGTTTACTCGAAGTGACAGTGCCATTGCTTGGAAAGGTGTGAAGCAAGATTTCACTTCGGATTCAACAATGGAAGCCGAGTATGTGGTAGCTAGTGATGCTTTGAAAGAAGCAGTGTGGCTCTGCAAGTTCCTTGGGGATCTTGAGGTAGTTCCTGTTAGACATGTATGCCCTAAGGAGTAAAAATGTAATATGTTTTTGGAGACATTTTTTTATCAATAAATAATTTATCCATTTAAATATACCAAATCTTGTCCTCTTTACGTTCATATTTGTTGAATGTATGATAAGCAAGCAGTAGTCTGAGACTATCAGTCTAAACCTTAAGAATTAGGCATATGATGGACTGGTTATAAGGAAGACACGATTCTTAAGGTGGCGGTCTAAAACATACGATCCGCAATCGAGGGAATAAAGTTGGGCGATTTATTCATGTAAAGATTGTTATGTTGTCTATATCCCTTTTGGGAGATGGTTTGTCTTGACCATCGGAGTTGGACTCCGTGAATAGAAACATTGGCGCTTTGTCATAGATGACAATGTGTTGGATCGGGACATAAAGTGAATTGATTTGGATTAATAATTCTATCTTGGCAAATCGATTCACTTTAGACAATCACTTGTATTGTATCTTAATCCTGATATGAATAATGGGCCCGTTGTCTCGACTTGTGTCTTTTGATTTGCCAATGGCTGACTCCCAATCTCAATAGTGGTACACATGCTGGTATGTTGGAGGCATGACTCTTGATGGCATAGACTTGTTATTCATAGATATGGAATCCATAGCTCCTCTTTAGGAGTAATGATATCCTCTTATATGCGTTGTCCTGTAATTGGAAAACTGGAGCGCTCAACCATTTGGATACATAGGTGTAACTGAATGGTATACTATCTTTGGATGGTAAGTTTTCTAATGGTGAGACAATGGAACGTAAGATAAAAATAATTGGTCAGGTAAGACAGAACTTGTCCTTAAGCCAATTATGGATTATCATATGGGGATACGATACACTTTGATATGTCATGGAGACTTAGCTACACGAGCTTCGTAATTCTGTAAAGTTTGAGAGTGCAGCTCCAAGCTTTTAGTGGAGTAGCGTTGGAGTTGATAATTATAAAATGTATATCTGGGATATTGGGTTTCATAATTGTCATGAGCTTGAACTTTATAGGTCCATTTTGGTCCCCTTTGCTAGCTCACAAAATCCTGTAACGACACGGCGTGCTTTTCCAATAATTGGTGACTTATGTTGGATTTATCGGATTGGTTTAAAATTTGTAAGAATCAAATAATTCATGTCTATTTATTGGTTGAATTAATTTTGTAATAAAATTAATTTAAGATAAACTTGTTGAATTCTTGGATCAGATAATTCTTGTCTGTTTATCGGTTGATTTAATTTTGGATAAATTAGATCAAGATAAACTTGTAGAATTATTGTGAATTGATTTATTTTCTTAGAGATTATCTTGATAAAGTTTGTTTTGATCATATATCTTCTCTATTGGGTTATTTGAATCAAAATTGAGACTTTATCTTTTAGAATCTCGGGTGAAAAATAAAAGATTCGTGGAGATTTTTTCTCGGGAGTTTGGCCTGCCGAATGACGTGGTCGGCTTGCCGAATAGGCCTATTCGGCCTGCCAATCAGGATGTTCGGCCTGTCGATCAACGGGAGATAAGATTACATGTTTTCACGTGGATCTTATCAGATATTGATCCGAACTTGATTCTGTTTCGAGTTTTTGAGACCTAATCTTATAAGGACTGACCCCAGGACCAATGGCTATAAAAAGGGAGTGAGTCTTATGATTTACTTAGATCATTTGAGAGATTAAGAGTGATATCTTCTAGTGAGCATCTGAAAAAACTCCCTGAGAGCTTTTGTTCACAAATCACGAACACTAGCTTTGGATTCTCTCTCTTGGTTGGAAGGAGAGTCACCGGTGGAAGAGCTGTACGTGTGAGCCCACACTCACTCTGGTTGTGGATAGAGAATAGTAAAGAAGACCAGTTGGTTGAGGCTCTTCTGGAACGTTACTTCTCTTCACAGGCTGTGGAGGTTCTTCAAACAAAAGGTTAGTAAGATATGTCTAATTTATACATATAACATGTCAAACTTGTGTTTTGGAAATTAGTCTGATGAAAATTTTTAAAATTTCGCTACGCACCATGTTTCCAACAGTTCCTGGTATGGATAAGGCGGTATCATTGTACTGTGAAAGCAATGCAGCGGTAGCTGATACTAAGGAACCAAGATTTCACAAGAAAAGTAAGCATATTGATGGCAAGTATCATGTGATAAAGGACTTCGTAGAGGCAGGGCATGTTGCTATATGGAAAATCACATTCGATGACAATTTAGCTAATCCATTCATGTAGACGCTAACTGTGAGAATTTTCAAGAGGCATGTGGAAGCTATGGTTATGCGAGATTTGTCATATTTACTCACTTAGTGCAAGTGGGAGATTGTTAGACATGTATGCCCTAAGAAGTAAAAATGTAATATGTTTTTGGAGACATTTTTATCAATTAAGAATTTATTGATTATTCATATATCAAATTGTTGTCCTCATTACTTTATATTTGTTGAATATATGATAAGCAAATAAAAGTCTAAAACTATCAATCTAAGCCTTTTGAATCAGGTATATGATGGGCAAACTATGCGGAAGGCATGATTCTATAGGTGAGGGTCTAAATTATAAAATCCGCAATCAAGGGAATAAAGTTGGACACTTTATTTATGCGAAGATTGTTATATTGTCTATATCCCTGGTGGGAGATGGTTTGTCTTGGCCATCAGAGGTGGACTTTGTGAATAGAAACATTGGTGCATTGTCATAAGTGAGATGTATTGGATCGAGACATAAAGTGTAATTGATTTGGAATAAAAATTTTGTCTTGGCAAATCAATTCACTTTAAACAATCATGTGTGTTGTATCTTAATCTTGAGATGAATAATGGGCCCATTATTTTGACTTATGTCTTTTGATGTACCAAATGGTGACGTCCACATTTTATGTTGGTATGCATCCCGGTAAGTTGGAGGTATGACTCTTGAGAGCGTAGGCTTGTTATTTATAGATATGGAATCCATAGCTCCTCTTAGGAGTCGTTGATATTCTCGTATATGTGTTATTCTAAAATTGGAAAACTAGAGCGCTAAATCCTTTAGATACATAGGTATAATCAAATGGTATACTGTCTTTAGATGGTAAGTTTTCTAATGGAGAAATAATGGAATGTAAGATAAAAATAATAGAGAAGGTAAAACAAAATTTATCCTTAAGCTGATTATGGATAATCCTATGGGGATACAATACATTATGATAACTCATGGAGAGTTAACTATTTGAGCTTCGTAATTCTATATAGTTCGAGAGTGTAGCTCTACGCTTTTAGTGAAGTAGTGTTAGAGTTGATAATTATGAAATGTATGTCTGGGATATTAGGTTTCATAATTATCGGGAGCTTGAACTATATAGGTCCATCAGGTCCCTTTTGCTAGCTCATAATAAGTCTTGTAATGATACGGCATGCTTTTCTAATAAATTGGTGACTTATGTCAAATTATTAGATTGGCTGAATTTGATAGGATCAGATAATTCATGTCTGTTTATCAGTTGAATTAATTTTGTGTAAATTAATTCAAGATAAACTTGTTGAATTATCAGGAATATTTATTTTTCAAAACATTATCTAGATATGACTGTTTTAATCAAATAACTTCTCTATTGAGTTATTTGAATTAAAACTAAAGCTCTATCCCAAGAATCTCAGGTGGGAAATAAATATTCTCAAGAATCATTTATCATAAGTTTGGCAGGCCGATCTTTAGGTTCGGCCTATTGATGGAATAAGTTCGGCACGCCGATCCGTAAGTTCAGCCTACCGATCTATTGATGGAGTAAGTTCGGCAAGCCAATCTGATCACACGTTTTCACAAGTTTTTTTTATCAGATATTGATCCAAATTTGAATTTTTGAGGCCTTATCTGATAAGGACCAACCTTGGGATGACTTCTATAAATAGGGAGTGAGACTCATAAGTTATAGAGATCAGTTGAGAAATCTAGAGTGAGCACTCTGTTCGTGATCTCTATAACTCTCCTGAAGAGCTATCGTTCACAAATCATGAATTGTAGCTTTGGGTATTTCTCAATTGGTTGGAAGGAGAGTCATTGGGAAAAGGCTGTACGAGTGTGCCCACACACACATTGGTCATGAATAGAGAATAGCAAAGAAGGCCAGTTGGTTGAGGCTCTTCTAGAACGCCCTTCTCTTCATCAATTGCAAGAGCATTTTGGCAAATAAGGTTAGTAAGATATGGTTAATTTATGCATGTAGCATGTCAAACTTGTGTTTTGGAAAATATTCTAGTATAAAAATTTTTAAATTTCCACTGCATACTATTTTTCCAACATTTGGCTTCATTTGAAATTCATGTTTCAACTTTGATTTTGATGTCATTTTGTAGTTAACCCTAATTTATTAATTTCCTACAAAATAACAACAAAAAAATCAAAATAATACATATGCTTGAGGATTTCTACAATATAACATTTTATGAGTAAAATACTCATTCATCAAACATCCCCGAACATAAACATTGCTTGTCCTTGAGCAAAATACAAGAAATTTGAGCAACAACACAAAATAACCCAACAAGAAAATGAAAGGAAAATGAAGTGTGAGTTTTGTAGCTATCCGATAAATAGACAATTAAAAATCTCAAAGCCATAAAATGGTTCAAAGCTCAAAAGAAATCCAAGCATTGAAATTATCTAGAATTTCAACTTTAAACATTGCTGTCATCTCATTCAAGAATCCCTAAGTGTCCCTAAGTGTGAGTGTGTGCTTAATCACTCTCACTCTACGATTAAACGCTCGACAAACTTATGCAATTAGATGAACGATGAGAAATATCTAGATAATGAAATTTAGAACTACCATAAACCCATTGTTTATGTCACTCTCCACTAATGTAGGTTAGCATGTCGTCAAAGATCAAGGGCTTTCAAGGCTTGTAACACAAGACTAGGGCGACAAGTGGATAAGAAAGGAAAATTTTCAGCTTGAATCACCCTAGATGTGCAATGCACCTTAAGGACCTCGCAAGAATGAATGAAAACTCACAACCAACTCGCACTTGATCATTATGTTATTCAATCATTCCCATAAACTTAACTTACAAGTATCTGTAAAAAGCTTAAAACATGAAATTCATAAGAATTTATTCTATTTTTTTCCTTATCACCTTTTTTTCTTCTTTTTTTTTTCCAGTTCTCTTTTTTTTTCTTTCATTTTTTCTTTGTTCTTTTTTTCTTTCCTTTTTTTCTCTTTTTTTTTTGAATTTGAAATAAAATTCTGCCAAACTTATTTGGTTCTACACATTTGGATAATAGGGACACATACATAAATGAAACTAAGCAAAACAAATGGAAAATAATGCGAAGACATAAAATGAGTCACTTTATGGATACAAATAAATCACAAATTTAAATCACATCACCTTCCATGCTCGCTTTCAACAATCAATCTTCAAATTCAAACAAAGATGCAAACATGTCTTTGATGATAGGGTGAGTGAAAGAGAAATCATAAAATGGCTCGATTAAACTATGTGTAATGAACGAAATAGGTCAAAAAGGCTCAATGGGAGACGCTAGCAGTGGAGTTTACACAGGTTGGCTTCAAAAGCTCAAACAGTCCAAAGAAATGCCTTAATCATCTCGCTAGTGATACCTAACCTAGGATTTCGTCTCGAGTTTCGCTAAAATGGGTTCTAGAGTTCATGAAATGTTAAAAACTACCTAATGTACACAAGTTTATCCAAAAGTTAAAAATTTAAGTTCAAAATTTTATTGAAAGTTCAAAATTTCAAGTGATTGTGATTCATGGTGTTCAAGTGTGGAGAGTAAAAAATGAAGATTATCGATGCAAATTAAGCACACAGAAATCTCAATAAATTGCATTTCAAAAGACCTAAGAAAGCAATTTATGGTTAACATCACAATCCAAATCTAATAATCCATTTTCTCAAAACTCACACTTTATTCAAACAAGTAAAGAAAATACCCCTTAAATAACTAAACAACCTAAGGAAACTAAACAAAAACTATCAAACAAGAGTAATCGATAGAAAATCATGATGATGAATGGAAATTTGAAAAACAAAATTGAGACCAAAACCCAATAAAATAATTTCCCTCCCTCACACTTAAACTAAACATTGTCCAAAATGTTTGTAATAATGCAAGAACAACGGTTAAGAACATATACTGTGGGGATTTGTAGCCTAACTTTCGAGCTCTATCCATCTTCTAGAATCATTTTCCACAAAACTCAAGTTCTAAAGCTCTCTATTATTTCAACACCTAACAAAACACATAAAGTCCAAACATTGATGCAAAACTTTGAAATAAACTAAAACACAAGCACAAACACAAACACAAACTAAAAACAAAAACAAAGAGGGGTAGTATAGAAAGCTTGGGGTGTCTCTTAAGAAGCACATGGTTTAAGACTTGGAGACGTACTCATCAAAGAGTGGCTTCTACTCATAGTAGGTGTCAAAGAATACCACAAATGGGTCTTGATTATGGACGCTCTTAAGCTTGGTGAGATGTAGAAATGCTTGGCATGTCATCTCAACAAAATCCGGCTTCAAAGGATAGGCTTGGTGAGGACGAAGGAATGTTCCTAGCGATGGTGGAGGAGGTGTTGGCGAAAAAGGGTCTTCATAGATGTAATCTTCAATGGGCATGGTTAGCTCAACAATTTAGATACCTGGGACTCTTTCTTCTTATAATTCCTCTTAAAGGTCAAAGTCTTGGGTCTCATTGCCACTTAAAGATTCTTGTTCAAGAATCTCTATGTCCTCCTTACTAGGTGCAAGCTTCATGCATGGTTTCACCTCAAACATAATAGGCTAACTATCTCCTCGCAACTCGGCAAATGAACTAGCCAAATGCCAAACTTGTTCTTGTAAACTATAAAGTTGAGAAGATTGGGAAATTGACAATTGGTTGGTGCTACTCCTTAAATGATTGGTCATTGTTGTCAATTGTGTAAACACCCCTTCTAATGCCAAAATCGTCTCTTAATGTAAGGTGTAAACATGTGGCTCCATCAAGTTAGAAATGCTTTCCTAACCATAATAGCTCGTTGAATAATTCATCTCCTCACAATCATACTCTACTATCTCTGCCAAGAAGTGATAAACTTCGTTAGCGGATAGGTGGTAGAAATAGGTGGTACCACTTCCCATTTCCACCCAACTTCGTGTTCTACCATTCAAGCCATCAAGGAAGATTTGTAATAGAACCCCCTTGGAAAATCCATGATTTGTGAAGTTAATGAGCAAGTTCTTGTATCACCACTAAGCATCATGAAAAGGATCCATGTCTTATGGAGCAAATCTCAAAAGTACCGCACAAAAACTTAAAAACAAAAATTAAAATCAACAAAAGCAAAAATAAAAGCAAATAAAAATTTCAAAATTAAACATAAAGATAATTAAAAGAAAAGAAAAGCCTAAATTAAAACCTAATCACTTCATTGTGGTACTAGCAAAGTATCTAAAACTTTTATTTCCCGACAACGGTGCCAAAAACTTATTGAAGGCTTTTGCCTATACCCAAAGGCTTTCTTTAATTGACTTATTCAAACAATCACTGTTAGGATAGTAGCACAAATTATGATGAGGAGATCACAAGAATCATTGAAGGATGAAGAAATTCATTAAACCATTGATTTTAGCTCATCTAGAGTACTATCATGTACATCGCTAATCTATGCATTTTGGCTATCATCATCACCATCACCATACTATCTATTTTATGAATGAAAACTAAGATTAGAGTGATGGTGGCTCTTTTTCCTATACCCGCAAACCCATGGGGTCAAGTTTTAGTATAGGATTGGTGAGTTAAGGGCTGTTATCTCCTACAAGGATTGAAATCTAAAAACTAGCTAATTACAACAACTACGATGACCTATCTTTATTTAAGCAATTGGAATTTAAAAGAAAATAAATAAAAGGAAAGTAAGACTAAGGAAACTAATCAAGCAAAACCAAAAATAAAGGAAATAATTTACAATATGGAAAGTCTATGTATAATGTGTCTAGGGACTTGATTTAGTTCAATTCTTCCTATGCTCTTTCTATTTCATGATTTTTAACTTTATTCCATCCAATTCATTAATCTAAGGATCCTAAATTCACCTCATTACCTCTCCTGAGCATCAAAGGAGATTATATGAATCTAAATTGATATCCCTATCTAACTTGGTTACCTATACGTTCATTAAGCTCTACCCAATGATTATCAAGGCATTGATAGCCTCTTGGCCTCACAAAAACCAAGATTCTCAAGTAGAAGTTCTAGGTGTTATTAGTCTCCCGACTCAATAATAGCCTAGATTTTCTTCCTAAAGCAATTACCTAATCTTTAGTAGCCTCCTAAACTTAATAAAAACTAAGTTGTGTTGTCTAGTTCAAATATGTGAGACTAGCTCTCCTGAGTATCAAATTCCACACATCTATGATCAATTGACTCATTTGGCCCCATAAATTAAAAACATTAAGCTTAAACAACAAAAGAATTGAAATGGAAATTACATCAATAATTAACCTCAACAATCCAAATAAAACTATATCAAGCCCTAGAATAGAAAATCTAAGCAAAAAAAGACAAATCCATTACTAATCTCTTCATGAAATCCATAAAAATAGATATGTTTAAGGCATAAACACAAATACAAATACAAATACAAATTTTAATTAAGGCTAGGGTAAAAAAAATGGATGTAGAAAACTCTTTGTGGAGAAGAACTTTAAGCCTTGAATCCTCCAAGAATCTTTAACATCCTCTACAAATCTGTAACTTCAAGCTCTTTCTCTCTCTAGAATTTCAGCTTTCACTCATGGGTTTCTTCCCCCATGCCCACCATAGTTTCAAAAATAGGGGCTCTAGGGTTTTTAAGTGGTTAAGGATCATTCAACATCAAATGTAGGTCTTTAGATTAGAAATTAGGGCAAGATCAGCCAGCCAATAAAAATCAGCATGGATCACACCAAAGAAGGCCCCTAAGGGAATGCTGGCCTCGCTCCTACATGCACGGCTGTGTAGTAGGTGGCCTCACCAGCCGCTGCGTGGGCACACAACAGGTTCTACCTAATGGCTTGTAGTTCACTAGGGGCATGCCCCTAGCTGGCACTACCATGCAAGGTAGCCTACTGTTGCCCAATGTGCACGGCCAGTGCGTTCCATGTAGATGCTTGCTTGGGCCTTCCAAAATATGCACTGACACATGCCCGATGCTGCACAGGCACGTACATGGTCCCTCTTCATCTGAAATTCGTGTTTCAACTCTTATTTTGATGCTTTTTTTTTTTTTTTCTGTTATACCCATTTATTAATTTTTTACAAAGTAACTCTAAAAACATCAAAATTACACACATGGTTAAGGATTTCCACAATATATAAGCTTAAGAAATGCTTAATTTATGAGTAAAATACTCATTTATCATAGAGTTCTCCCATCAAGCCCATCATTTGAAGCCAATTCTTATTGGTGCCATGTGCAACATACTTCCACATCTTGCATAGCTTAAGCGCATTCACAACCAAGACCTATATGTGGTGTTGTATGACATTTACTACGGGTATAAGTGCTTCTCCAAGTCAAGCCAACAACTTTAAAGCAAACACTTCTTGGTTGGCAACCCAAGCTTTTTAAACTTTTCTTTGTTTTCTTTGATGTTGAGTTTTACTTTTAAGTTTTAGGAACTTTTTACTTTATTTTTCATTCTTACTTTTGCAGGCACAAACAATAGGGCCAGAAAGAGATGGAGTTGTGGGGTTTGGCCAGTGGACCTCAAGAACATTAAGTCTTCATGCTAAAGCATCAATGGAGGGGAGTTTCCTATAGCTTTCTCTTTTTCTTGCTTTCTTACACATTGAGGATTATGTGCTTGTTAAGTTTATGGGGGGATGGGTGAATTGAACTTTTATTTTTTGTGTTTGCTTTTTGAACAAAATTGAAACATTAAAACTTAAGGATAGCTTGAGGTATTTTTTGCTTTCTTTGATAATTTCACTTGATCCCATAGCAAGAACTATTGTTGAAAATGTTACATAGCTTTTGGAAAAGTGTGGATATTGCCTAAGTTTGTGTTTGGTTCTTAAGTTAGTGATGATCTATATTCAAGCACCATATCTTGATCTTGAGTTGTGTACATCTATGGAGAAGGTTTATGTGATTAGTGATTTTCATGATCTCTCAAGTCCTTGAATTTGCTTGATTTTCTCTCGAGGTGAAGTCCAAGACAACATATCACTTAGTAAATGATTTAGGCTATTTTTGGACCATTTGAGCCTTTCGAGCCTACCTTGACACATGTTTGTCCCTAGTATACCCGCTGACCCTAATTTTTCCTTTTTCGTTAGCCACATATTTGCCTAACTTCTAAATAAGTTCCAACCTTTTACCCCATAGGCATGTTGGTCTTTTTACAAAGATTTTGAGCTATGCTAAATTTTGAAAGGATAGGTGGCATCTAGAATGATTTATCATGTGCTATATCTTTCTCTTTGCAAAAACATAAAAAATAAAAAAATAAAAAATAAAAAAGTAAAAAAAAGTGAGAAAGAAAAAGGGGTACTACATCCTCGATTCATAAAAGAAACAAATATATAAGTTTGGGGATGTAATAGCAAAAAAATAAAATATAAAAAAAGAGGATAAAGAGAATGAGAAAGAGAAGTTGAAACAAGATTTGAGAGTATTACTTGGATGTAGAATTTGAGTCCACAAAAGTCCTAGAGGACTTATGGTACATTTGCTTCATAGGTTTGAATAGAAAGTCTTAACATAAATTTAAATTTTTGTGAGAGAAATTTTTGTACTGAAATGGTTTGAACTATAATTTGAACCAATAAAACGAATGCACCCTTAATGTGATTAGGGTGGATTTGAGCCACATTATTTTTCCTTATCCTACCCATTACCTATGCTACACATTATAAGCATAATAAAGTCTTAATGATCTTTGGTTATGTGTTTATCTATATTAGTAAAGAGATGTGAAGAGCTAACTTCATGTTTGCATAAACTTATTCAAATCACACTCAATAAAAAGATAAGAGACTGTACACACAAACTTGGAGAATCTGATTGGGAATGGGATATACTCTTAAATTGGTCACAAACATTGGTCAAAATTGCATTTTTCTTCAAGTTATATTCTTTAGGCAATCATTAAGTCATTTGTTTGAAATCACCATGTTAGTGCATCTTGCCACTAGTTTATTTTTATTTTTATTTCATTTCTAGCTTTTGCTTGAAAACTAGCAAAATTTAATTTTTGGGGTTGTGATAACTCAATAAAAAAAAAGTTATTTTGTGCTGAACTTCATATGCTTTTGCTATGTTTATGGCATTTTAATTCTTTTTATTACACATTATTTTTATTTTAATCCATTTGAATTTATTTGTTTTTATTTCTTTTAATTTAATTTAATTTTTCCCTTCATTTGTTTTTTTCCCTTTTGTGTAGGCCAATTCAGGATAAGGAAAAAAAAAGGAAATTCTGAAGCCAAACAGGGTAAAAAAAAAGTGAACAAAAATTCAAATTAAAACACGACCAAAACAAAAATCACACATAGCAAGGAAAAGGCTTGTCCATAGTCATCCAATTGCCCCTCAATTCCATCCATTACACACAGCCTTGACATTGGCATGTTCCACCAAATTTTGCGTATCCCTTCAACGAATCAAATTATGCCACGTGGTTGTTTGCTTAGAGCATAAACTCATAGTGCGCAATCTGATGTAGTGCTTCGTATAACCATGTACCCTCAGCTCCACCCTCGCATGCTTCACCATTCATGCCACTCTAGCCCAGTGTCCAACGAGAATCTAACACGTGGTAGGTGGTGTAAAATGCCCTAATGCAACTCCTTCTTTCCTTTTGTTTGTGTGAGATGGAGCCAAAAGATAAGTTGTAGTTGCCTTTTATTGAGGAGATATCAGCATAGTGCCCAAAAACATAAAGCACAAAAAATAGAGTAACACTCAAAAGATGGGGAGAAAGAAAAAGAAAATAAAAGGTAAATTTTTAGTTTACTTTGTATTTTAGTTTTTTTAAGATTTATTTTTAGTGTTATGAGTTAGATTTTTTGCCATTACCAAATGCAAGGGAGAAGCATTTTGGAGACACCATGGAGTAGTGATGTGTATTTTTACAAGTGTATGAATCATATCAAGTGGTAAAGTTAGAGTAAAATATTGTTCCCACGAGGATTAAATTGATATTTATTGAAATTATAATATTCCTAATTGTATTTAGACAAGTAATATTAAGAAAGAATAATAAAAATAACTAAAATTCATAAAACAAGAGAAAATAAAACCAAAGCTAAATTAAGGAAATTTAATATTATAAGAACATTAAAGCGTATAAGTTCATCAAGACAAATCCAATTTGAATCAAATTATTAACTAACATTGCCAATTATTTATGTGTTAAAATGAGAAACTCTATTTTATTTAATATTTCTTCTTAGGATGATATTAAAAATATCTCTAACATGTAGACCCACTATTGCTCAATGTGAATCCCACCATCCTAAAGACTCATTATGTTCTATGGTTCTCTCAATTATTCATAGAAGTCATACTACTATCACTTGATGTTGTATGCAACTTTAATTTTACTAAAAGCTATTCCTAAATTTCTCCTTTTTGGGTTTCAATCTAGGTCTTTAAAATAATATAAATATTAATAAGATATTCAAATGCATCAAGAACAGTAAAAATAAATATTAATCATAAATACGTTTATGCCAATATGAAATAGATATTTTAGCCAAATCCCATAGGTTTGATTTTCATCACTTTCTCCACTAATGCAGAGTAACACTTTGTCAAGGATCAATAAAGCTTTATTCAGCTTGTAATGCAAGGCTAGTGCAAAGGTGTATAGAGGATATATTTTGGCTTAATTCACCCATAAAGCATTCACATTATTCCGAGATCTTCAAAGGGCTACTTTTTGCACTTCAAACACCACCCCTATTTTTGAATTCAAAATCTCCTTTTTCACCTCTTATTTTCAACACATTTTTTTTGAATGATACTCCACCCCTAACTTGTTTAATTTGCTATGACCCAAGATGTAGCATTATGCACTTGATTTTCTTTTTCTTTTTTTTTTATTTTTATTTTTACTCTCATTTCTTTTAATTTTGTTTGAATAAATATAAAATAAACATACAATTCATGCAGCTATTATACTATTGAACTCTATGTTGGAGAAATAGTATGCAGTAAAATTTTAAAATTTTATATCAGAGTATTTTCTAAAAACACAAATTTGACACGCTATATGCA
The DNA here is from genome assembly GCA_025403435.1 of Artocarpus heterophyllus. Classification (NCBI taxonomy): domain Eukaryota; kingdom Viridiplantae; phylum Streptophyta; class Magnoliopsida; order Rosales; family Moraceae; genus Artocarpus; species Artocarpus heterophyllus. The sequence continues at coordinate 26,161,989 of CM046345.1, read as the reverse complement.
AAAATTAACCAGATTTTACTAACCTTTATATGCTGAAGAACTCCCATAATCCGTAAAGAGCAGTAACGCTCTAAATGAGCCTCAACCAACTGGTCTTCTTTGCTATTCTCTATCCATGATCGGAGTGAGTGTGCGCTCACGCGTGCAGCTCTTCCACTAGGCGACTCTCCTTCCAACCAATTGAGAAAACCTAAAGCTAGTGCTTGCGATTTGTGAACAAGAGCTCTCAAGGAGTTTTCAGAATCTCACCAGCAGAGTTTCACTCTTAATCTCTCAATTGATCTTAATAATAATGAGAGTCACTCCCCTTTATATAGAGGTTGGGCCGAGGAGTAAGTCCTTATCAGATAAGGCATCAAAAATTTGAATCAGAAACAATATTTGATAAAATTAGTGTCTAAAACACGTGATAAAAAATCCCACAGTCGGTAGGCCGAACCAGCAGATTGGCCTGCCAAACCTGTCACATCGGCAGGCCAAATTTTAATATTGGCCTACCAAACTTACGATTTTTTATCCATACGAATCTTTATCTTGTACTCAAGATTCTTAGGATAGAGCCTCAGTTTTAATTCAAATAACCCAATAGAGAAGTTATCTAATTAAAACAGTCATATCCGGATAATCACTGGGAAAATAAATATTCCTGATAATTCAACAAGTTTATCTTGAATTAATTCAAAATTAATCCAAACGATAAACAGACATGAATTATCCGTTCTCGATAATTCAACAAGTGTATCTTGAATAAATTTTATCACAAAATTAATTCAACTGTTAAACAGACATGAATTATATGATTTTACTGAATTTTAGCCAATTTGATAAATCTAACATAAGTCACCAATTATTGGAAAAGCACGCCTTATCATTATAGGATTTTTGTGAGCTAGCAAAGGGGACCATATGGACTTATACAGTTCAAGCTCCCGATAATTATGAAACCCAATATCTCAGATATACATTTCATAATTATCAACTCCAACCTACTCCACTAAAAGCTTGGAGCTGCACTCTCAAACTATATAGAATTACGAAGCCCGTATAGCTAAGTCTCTATGATATATCATAATGTATCGTATCCTCATAGGATTATCCATAATCGGCTTAAGGACAAATTCTGTCTTACTTTCTCAATTATTTTTATCTTACATTCCATTATCTCACCATCAGAAAACTTACCATCCAAAGACAGTATACATTTTGGTTACACTTGTGTATCTAAATGGTTGAGCGCTTCAGTTTTTCAATTACAGGATAATGCATAGAAGAGGATATCACTACTTCTAAAGAGGAGTTATGGATTCTATATCTATGAATAACAAGTCTATGCTATCAAGAGTCATGCCTCCAACGTACCGCATGCGTGCCATTATTAAAATCTGGGTGTCAGCCTTTGGTACATCAAAAGACACAAGTCAAGACAACGGGCCCACTATTCATCTTAGGATTAAGATACAATAAAAATGATTGTCTAAAGTGAATCGATTTGCCAAGACAGAATTATTAATCTGAATCTATTCACTTTATGTCTTGATCCAACACAATGTGCCAATGTTTCTATTTGTGGAGTCCACCTTCGATGGCCAAGACAGATCATCTCCTAATAGGGATATAGAAAACATAGCAATCTTTACATGAATAAAGCGCCCAACTTTATTCCCTCGATTGCGGATCTTATGATTTAGACTGTCACCTTAAGAATCATGTATTTCACATAATCTGTCCATCGTATGCCCAATTCTGAAAGGTTTAGAGTGACAGTCTCAGACTCTTGTTTGCTTAGCATACATTCAACAAATATGAACGTTTTGGTATATAAATAATAAATAAATTATTTATTGAAAAAAAGTCCCCAAAAACATATTACATTTTTACTCCTTAGGGCATAGCGTCTAACAATCTCCCACTTGCACTAAGTGAATAAATAGGATAAATCTCGCATCCCTATAGCTTCCACATGCCTCTCGAAGACTCTTCCAGTAAGTGTCTTCATAAATGGATCAGCTAAATTGTCTTTCGATGCGATTTTGCACACCATGACATGCCCGCCCTTGGCGAAGTCGTTTATCACGTGATACTTTTGATCAATATGCTTATTCTTCTTGTGAAATCTTGGTTCCTTAGCATTAGCTACTGCCGCATTGTTATCACAATATAGTGATATAGTCTTATCCATACTAGGAACTACCTTAAGATCTCCAAGGAATTTGTAGAGCCACACTGCTTCTTTCGAAGCATCACTAGCTGCCACATACTCGGCCTCCATCGTTGAATTCGAAGTGCAATCTTGCTTCATACTTTTCTAACTAATGGCATCGCCGTCCAGAGTAAACACAAAACTCGAAGTCGATCTCTTAGAATCCAGACAGGATTGGAAATCTAAGTCAGTGTATCCTAGAGGGGTCAAATCTTCACTTGAATACACAAGCATATACCCTCGAGTCCTTCTCAGGTACTTGAAAATATGCTTGACCGCAACCTAGTGGTTAGGTCCTAGATCCACCTGAAATCGACTTACAATGCCAGCAGCATAATAAATATCCGGTCATGTGCAAAGCATGGCATACATGAGACTACCAACTGCCGAAGCATAAGGCACCTTCTTCATGTATTCTCTTTCCTCCTCAGACTTTGGAGAGCCTTTCTTAGAAAGAGTAATTCCAGACCTAGATGGTTGTCCACCTTTCTTAGAATCCTGCATTGCAAATCTTTTGAGAATTTTATCTATGTAACCGACTTGTGAGAAAGCTATCATTTGTTCTTCCTATCCAAAAAAATCTAGATACCGAGAACAAAATTAACCTCACCCAAGCCCTTTATGTCAAATTGTTTAGTCAACCATAATTTGACCGATGACAATGCCTCGATGTCCTTGCCAATTAGCAGAATGTCATCTACATAGAGCAGTAGAAAATCACCTTCCCATCCTTAAAGTGTTTGCACACACATGGTTCATCCATATTTCATGAGAACCCATAAGTCTTGATCACTTGATCAAATCTTATATTCCAAGAATGGGAAGCCTGCTTAAGTCCATAAATTGACTTTAGCAGCTTAAAAACCTTACCCTCTTGACCTTTGACCTTGAACTTGTCTGGTTGTTCCATATAAGTGAACTCATCAAGATAGCCATTTAGAAAAGCCATCTAGACATCCATCTATCAAATCTCGTATTCGAGAGTGGCAGCTATGGACAAGAGAATCCAAATGGACTTAAGCATGGCTACAGGCGAAAAGGTTTCCTCGTAATCGATTCCTTCATTTTTGCGTGTAACCTTTAGCTACCATTCTAGCCTTAAAAGTGTCAACCTTTCTATCCACTCCTTTTTTCCTCTTGAAGATCCACTTACACCCTATGGGTTTTACCCCTTCAGGTAGATAAACAAGCTCCTAGACCTGATTAGTCTCCATAGACTTCATCTTTGTGTTTATAGCCTCTATCCAAAGTTTTGAATCAACATCCTCCATAGCCTCTGCATAAGTATAAGGATCCCTATCATGTTCATCCGATTCAGCGAAGAAGGTCTCACCATTGAACATATACCTTTCGGGTTGACGCCTGATCCTCCCGCTATGCTAAAGCCCTTTAGGTTATTGTTCAGGTTCGTTTAGTTTTTCTACACTGATCAGAGCAGTTTCATTCAGAACCCCCAGAGTGATTAAATCACTCCTTAACTCCTTAAGCACTATTTTGCTTTGAGCCTTAAAGTCATCCATGTAACTCTCCTCAAAGAAAGTTGTATTAGTTGAAACCATGACTTTATTTTCCTTTGGGTTATAAAAATAATCCCCTTTAGTCCCTTTTGGATATCCTACAAACACGTAAAATTCTAAATGTGCTTCCAACTTATTCGCATCCTTAAACAGGACATGAGTCGAATATCCTCATATGCGATATGGTTTAAGGATGTCTTCTTGCCCATCCACAACTTGTGAGGAGTTTTAGGGACCAATGTTGATGGCTTGTTGTTCAAAAGATAAAATGCGATTTGTAGTGCATATCCCCAACAGGACAAAGGCAATGATGAATAACTCATCATGGACCTGACCATGTCTAACAAAGTCCTATTTTTTCTCTCCGCCACGCCATTCTGCTGCAGAGTGCCAGTGCAGTCAAATGGGATAAAATCCTATTCTCTAATAAGTGTCCTAAGAACTAATCAGAAAGGTACTCACCACCTCGATCGGATCAAAGTGCCTTTATGGGTCGACCCAATTGTTTTTCCACTTCAGCCCAAAACTCCCTAAACTTGTCAAAAGTTTCACTTTTGTGGTGCATTAGGTACACATACCCAAACCTTGAGTAATCATCAATAAAAGTGACGAAGTACTCATACCCTCCTCATGCCCAAATGTTCATCAGTCTGTAAACATCACTATGCACAAGTTCTAGAACCCCTTCGGCCTTATTGCCTTTAGACCCGAATGGTCTTTTGGTCATTTTATCCTCCAAACAAGATTCACATTGAGGTGTAGATTCCACCTTAAGTGACTTAAAGGTCCATCCCTTAGCAACCTTTAAATCTTATTCAGGTTAATATGACCAAGGTGCAAATGCTAAAGATAAGTCTTATTAGAGTGAGAAGTTTTAAGTCATTTAGAGTTATTATCATCTATTTCAGCATTAAGTAGTAAGTCCATCTTAGGTTTGATAAAATATAGATTATTTTGCATCCATCTAGAACAGATAAAAGAGTTGTTTTTACGAATCAACACTTTATTATTAGAAGAAACTAAATAGGAGTCTTTATATAAACAAAATATAGAAATTAAATTCATCTTAAATTTAGGAACAAAAAAACAATTTTGCAGGATTAAATTCCTATAATTATTAAAATAAAGATGGACGTCTCTCATTGCTTCTGCTAAGACCAAGAATCCATCGCCCATCCGAAGCGTAAAGTTGTCACGTAGCAGACTTCTTGTTTCTTTGAACCCCTGTAAAGAAATACAAACATGATTAGTTGCACTGGAATCTATGACCCAAATGTCACTAGATTCCTCAACCAAACAAGTTTCTAATACAGAAGATCACACCTACCTCCTTTGGAAAGGAAGTCCTTACAATGCTTCTTGATGTGCCTGACCTTCTTGCAAAAGAAGCACTTTAGCTTCTTCGGGTTCTTCTTCTTCTTCTTGCTCTTGTTGTTAGTAGGAATAGAAGACTTCCCGTTCTTTGCCTGTTGTCTCTTTCTATTCCCAAGATTAGGACTGGAACCAGAAGCAGTTGCCAAATTGGCCTCGTCACCTGTAGGAGATTCCCTGATCAGCAGTTCGAATCCTGTAACTATTTTATGAACTCTGTTAAGGTCATATCCCACCTATTGCTCAAATTAAATATAGCTCTAAATGGAATAAATTCCTTTGACAGAGTCTCAAAGACTATAGTCATCTAAGTTTCAACATCGATGTTAGATTTCATTGGTTTGTGCCTCAGCGAGGTAACCCACGACCAACATCTTGTGCTCCTTTACAAACGTCCCTAGTCTCTGTTTACAGTTCAAGAGTTTCAAAAGTGTCACTTGTCTCTTAGTTAAGGCCTGGCCTGCAAACATGTCTTCTAGATTATCCAAGATCTGCTTAGCAGTCTCATAATCCTCATGTTGTGCTTCCAGCATGCTGTTCATGCTGGCCATAACATAGCAGCGGGCTTGATCATTTGCATCTTTTCAACGATCATATGCTTGGAATTGATCGTTGGTGGAATCTCCCATATGCTCGGGAGGACAAGGTGTCATTAGCACAAATTTTAGTTTCTCAAAGGGAGGACGTTGTCTAGGTTCCATTTCCAATCATTATAATTCTCTCTGGTTAATTGGTTTTTGTTAAGTATCGAAGATAAAGCATTTTGAGACATTTTTAATTTATAATAAAGAATCATATACTAAACATAGCATAATAATTTAGTAAGATAACACAATCATGTAAAAACATATAAATGTGTTTTTATGTCAAAACCTTTAAAATATCACAATCTTGCAACGATAATTCCCAACTTAGAATTCAACAAGCTCCTAGGGGAGTCATGCCAATTTCAATGAGGAACACAGACCCCCTTCTGATTAATATATGCCATCCAGGACCCGTATGATCCAACATATATTAATAATCATTTCTTTGGCCATTAATTTTATTAACAGAGCTCTTAGGGGAGGTTAATAATAAAATTAACATGAGTATATAACCATCATTTCAATATTTTACTTATGATTTATAATCACCACCTAGGGGTGTGTAACCATAAATCATGCTAAATACCTTATCCTCTCGAAGATCCAACCTAGGTCATGATGAAGTCCCTTCCTAGGGGTTAGAACAACCATGTTCTTCCTATAGACCAACGATTGAGGCCTTAGGTCCTCTCTTTGAAAACCTTCTGCCACTCAATCTTTTGAAATCAAGGTTTATTTTATAAAACATGCATGGACAAATTTTAATTGATCGGCACTCCCTATTTTATATGGCATGTTATCAATATATATGGTAAATCATATTATAATGTAGACAAGCAAAGCAGTCAAGCAAAACTACAAGCAAAATAATAATAAATATCGGTAATATTATGGTTCCACCTAAGAGAATAGAAAATAAAGATGATAAGAGAATAATCGAAACATATTATTGATTCTTTATCCTTGAATCCTCAAGCTGTATCCTTCTTTAAGAAATGCTCATCTTCAAGTCTTCAATCCCGCATAGATCGAATACTTCAAGTCTTCAATTCACTTTATTTCCTGATCCAACACATCGTCACTTATGACAAGTGCCAATGTTTCTATTCGTTGAGTCCACCTCCGATAGCCAAGACAAACCATCTCTCAATAGGGATATAGACAACATAACAATCTTTACATAAATAAAGCGCCTAACTTTATTCCCTCGTTTGTGGATCTTATGATTTAGACCGTCACCTTAAGAATCATGTCTTTCACATAATCTGTCCATCATATGCCCAATTCTTAAGGGTTTAGACTGACAGTGTCAAACTATTATTTGCTTAACATATATTTAACAAATATGAATGTAAAGAGGACAAGATTTGGTATATAAATAATAAATAAATTCTTTATTGATAAGAATGTCTCTAAAAACATATAACATTTTTACTCCTTAGGGCATACGGGTCTAACATTCTAGACTTCCTCCCGTATGTAACATAGCTCCTAATTATATTTCCTAGTAATGACCTTTTCTTAATGCTTATATGTTGAAGGGTGGGATATATTATTAAGGACTTGACCAAAATGTGACATCCAAAGAAAAGATAATCAATTCAGGCTCAATAGGTTAGACTAAGGACAAATATAAGCAGATAGGTTTGAAAAGTTCAATCGATCTAAAAATAGCTAAATCATTTCCTTAACATAGTGTTGTGTAGGATTTCACCTCAAAAGATAATCAAACAAATTTTAGGATTCACAAAATAAACCGTCAATATTAACATAAACCATCTCTAAAAAGATGCAACAATTCTATGTTCAAGATCAATTGCTTAAGAATAGAAAAATCACAACCTAAAAATAAGAGTAACACAAGAAATTTGTACAAACCCAAATAATATCCTAATTTTCTCTCAAGTCATGAAAATAAACATAACCATAATCTTATCATAAGATTGGAGGAAAATCACCTAAATAAGTACACCATCTCAAGTTTTTTTATTATTTTATAAAAAAAACAGTCTTAATAAAATTAAAAGATACAACAAAAACAAAAAAAAATCAAAAAATTAAAACACATAAACCAACAAAACATAAAAGATTAAACACCCTACAAATTTAGAATAAACATAGTCCGCAATGTGAAAAAGAGAAAAAGATAAGAAAACTCCCTAAAGTAGAGGTCTTGTGATGCTTTTGCTCTCTAGTCTTCTTCCTTTTCACCACCATAGGCAAGAATTTATTGGAAAATAGTATGCAGCAGAATTTTAAAAATTTTAAATAGGAGCATTTGCCAAAACATAATTTTAACATGCTAAGTACTTAAATTACTGACAGATCTTACTCGCCTCTTTTGTGAACCAAAAAGCAGCAGGAATCCGTGAAAAGTAGAATGTTTTAGAAGGGCCTCAACCAATTAGTCTTCTTTGCTATTCTCCATCCACGATTGGAGTGTAGGTGGTCTTATGTCATACAACTTTTCCTCTAGAGACTCTCCTTCCAACCACTTGAGAAGACCTAGAGCTAAGATTCTTGATATTGAACAATAGCTCTTAGAGAGTTTTGGAGTTTCTTTCACTAGAGTACTCACTCTATATTTCTCAACCGATTTGAATAACAAAGAAAACTCACCCCCAATTTGTAGTGGTTATTATTATTATTTTTATTTTTTTTGGGGGGGGGGGGGGTGTTGTTTAAACCTTATCAGATTAGGCATCAAAATTCGAGTATGGATCAACTTTTGATAAAAAGCATGTCAAAACACATATACTGATTATCGTATGTTTGGCATATCGATCTAGGAGTTCGGCTTACCGAACTTACTCCATTAGCTTGTAGAAGTTTTCCACCAGCTTGCTGACCATGGGATAATCAGTAATCCTTATAATATCTTATTTTCACCTGAGAATATTAGATAGAGCCTCAGTTTTATTTCAAATAATTCAATAGAAAATTTGTTAGATCAAAACAGTCATATGCAGATAATCCCATAATAAATAAAACATTATTCAAATAATTCAACATGTTTATCTTGAATCAATTCACAAAATTAATTCAACTAATAAACTAACAAGAAATATTAAATCCAATATTATCAAATTTCAGCCAATTTAATAATTTAACATAAGTCATTAATATGAAGGAAAAACACATTGTATCATTACAGGATTTATTATAAGCTAGCAAAGGGGACCCGATAGACATATATAATTCAGAATCCTATAATTGTAAAATAACATATCCTAATTGACTTAAGGATAAATTCTATTTTACTTTCACGATTATTTTTATCTTACGTTTCATTATTACATAATTGGAATACTTACTATCCATAAATAGTAAACTATTCGGTTACACCAATGTATCCAAATGGTTGAGCACTCTAGTCATCTAACTACAATATAATGCATATAAGAGAATATTATTAACTCTACAAAAAAAGAGTTATGGATTTCATATTTGTGAATAATGAGTCTACGTAAATCAAGAGCCATGTCTCCAATGTATTAGTATGTGTACCATTATTAAGTCAAGATGTCACCATTTGGTATGTCAAAAACATAAGTCAAGAATATAGGCCCACTAGTTATTTCAGGATTAAGATACAACACATATGATTATCTAAAGTGAATTCATTTCAACAAATGGAATTATTAACCAAATTAATTCGATTTTCTGTCCCAATCCAATACATCATCACCTAGGACAATGCACCAATGTTTCTACTTGCGGAGTCCACTTTAATGACCAACACAAGTCATCTCCTATTAGGGATGAAGACAACATAACAATTTTAGCATGAATAAGGCGCCCAACTTTATTCTTTTGATTACGGATCTTATCATTTAGACTATCACTTTTAAGATTTATGTCTTCTGCATAATTTGTCCATCATATGCATGATTTTAAAGGCTTAGACTGACATCTCAGACCTTTGTTTGCTTGTCATACATTCAATAGAAATGAGCATAAAGAGGAGAACACTTGGTATTTGAATAATAAATAAACTCTTTATTGAAAAAATGTGTCCAAAGACATATTACAACATTTTACTCCTTAGGGCACTAAGTCTAATAATCTTCTACTTGCTCTAAGTGAGTAAATATGACATATCTCGCATTCCTATAGCCTCCACATACTTTTCAAAAACTCTCGTAATTAGTGTCTTCATGAAAGGATCAGCTAAATTGTTCTTAGACAAGATTTTGCATACTGTAACATGCCCGGCCTCAACAAAGTCTTTTATCACATGATACTTTCAATGAATATGCTTACTCTTCTTGTGAAATATTGGTTTCTTAGCATTAGCTATCATTACAGTGTTATCACAATACAGCGACACTACCTTATCCATACCAAGAACTACCTCAAGATTCCTAAGAAACTTGTAGAGCCACCCTACTTCTTTCAAAACATCGCTAGCTGCCACATACTTAGCCTCCATTGTTGAATCTGAAGTGTAATCTTGCTTAATACTTCTCCAAACCATGGCGCCTTCACCCAAAGTAAACACAAAACCAAAAGTTGATCTTCTCAAACCCAAACAGGATTGGAAATCTAAATCAGTGTATCCTAGAGGTGTTAGATCCTCACCCAAATACACTAGCATATAACCTCTAGTCTTTCTCAGGCACTTGAAAATATGCTTGACAGCAACCCAGTGATTCGGTCTTAGATCCGACTGAAATTGTCTTATTATCCTAACTGCATAATAATGTTTATTTGTGCGCAAAGCTTCGCATACATGAGACTACCCACTACCGAAGAATAAAGCACCTTCTTCATGTATTCTCTTTCTTCATTAGACTTTGGAGAGTCTTTCTTAGAAAGAGTAATACTAGACCTAGATGGTTGCCCACCTTTCTTAGAATTCTCCATTGCATACTTCTCAAAAATTTTATGGATGTATGTCGTTTAGGATAAAGCTATCATTTTGTTCTTCTTATCCTAAAAGAATTGGATATCGAGAACATAATTAGCTTCACCTAAGTCCTTCATGTCAAACTACTTAGCCAACCATAATTTTACCGATGACAATGGCCCAACATCATTGCCAATTAGAAGAATGTCATCTATATAGAACAGTAGAAAAAGCACCTTCACATCCTTACTGTGTTTATAAATACATGGCTTGTCCATGTTTTGTTTGAACCCATAAGTCTTGATCAGTTGATTAAATCTTATGCTTCAAGAACGAGAAGCTTGCTTAAGCCCATAAATTGACTTCAACAGCTTACAAACTTTGCTCTCTAGACCCATAGCCTTGAACCTATCTGGCTGCACTATATATATGGACTCATTAAGATAGCCATTTAGATAGGCTATTTTGACATCAATCTGCCAAATCTCCTAATCAAGAGTGGCAGACATGGACAATAGAATGCAGATGAACTTAAGTATGACTACAGATGAAATTGTTTCCTCATAATCGATTCCGTCCTTTTGTGTGCATCCCTTAGATACCAGTCTAGCCTTATAAGTTTCAACTTTCCCATCTGCTCCTCTCTTTCTCTTGTAGATCCACTTACATCATATGGGTTTTACCCTTTTGGGAAGATCCACAAGTTCTCAAACTTGATTAGTCTCCATAAACTTCATCTTAGTATTCATAGCTTTTGTTTAGAGCTTTAAATCAACATTCTCCATAGCCTCTGTATAAGTATAAGGATCCCTATCATGTTCAACTAGTTTAGCCAAGTAGGCTTAACCATTAAACATATACCTCTCAGGTTGACACCCGATCGTCCTACTATACTAAAGCCCCTTAAGTTGTTGTTCAGTTGTTTTTTCTACGTTGATTGGATTAGTTTCAATCGGAACCCTAGAGTGATCGAATCACTCCCCACTCTTCGAGTACCACTTTACTACAAGGCTTAAAGTCGCTCATGTAACTTTCCTTAAGGAAAGTCACTTTGTTAAAACCATGACTTTATTTTCTTTCAGGTTATAAAAATAACCCCCTTTAGTCCCTTTTGGATATCCTACAAACAAAAAAACTTCCAAACACGCTTCCAACTTATTTATTTCCTTATATAGGACATGAGTTGGACATCCCTATATACAAATGTGGTTTAAGGATCTCTTTCTACCTATCCACAACTCGTGAGGAGTTTTAAGGATAAAGGTAACGTCAAATAACTCATCATGGACCTAACCATGTTCATCAAAGTCCTATTCCTTCTCTAAGTTATGCCATTCTGCTGTGAAGTGCCTGACACATTCAAATGGGATAAGATCTCATTCTCTAATAAGTGTCCCAAGAACTCATCAGAAAGGTATTCTCCACCTTGATTGGATCGAAGTACCTTTATGGGTTTACTTAATTGCTTCTCTGCTTCAGCCCAAAACTCCCTGAACTTCTCAAAAGTTTCGCTTTTATGATGCATTAGGTACACATACCCACATCTAGAGTAATCATCAATAAAAGTGACAAAGTACTCATACCTTCCACGTGCTCTAATGTTTATGGGACCACAAACATCACTATGCACTAGTTCTAGAACCCCTTCGGCCCTATTGCCCTAGAGCCAAATGGTCTTTTGGTCATTTTGCCCTCCAAACAAGATTCACGTTGTGGTATAGATTCCATCTCTAAGTGACTTAAAGGTCCATCCCTTACCAACCTTTTAATCCTATTCAGATTAATATGACCTAATCGCAAATACCAAAGACAAGTCTTATTAGAGTGAGAAGTTTTAAGTCTTTTAGAGTTATTATTAACTCCAGTGTTCACTAGTGAGTCCATCTTAAGTTTGATAATATATAGATTGTTTTGCATTTATCTATCATAGATAAAAGATTTTTTTTTTACGAATCACCACTTTATTATTAAAAGATACTAAATAATAGTCTTTAAATAAACAAGCTATAGATATCAAATTCATTTTAAGTTTAAGAACATAAAAACAATCTTTCA